>JARFIW010000001.1:666250-1332500 GCA_036346225.1 Platerodrilus igneus | reverse complement strand
GTTGTTCAACTTATAGAATTTCTTAGGATTTATATTTAACGAACGTTTGTTTAGTTAAATGGAAAATATGTGTTTACATTATTGATTTTATACCCAAAAGCTCTCTTTATTATTTGATGTGCTTGATTTACAACCTTTAAAATATTACAGCTGATTCTATTCATATCCTTTTTGAGTTTTCACGTACTACAAAGTTTCTACACTTATGCAAATTTAACATTCCGATTTATTAATACAAAAGTGTGCTATTATTTGCTTGTTTTAATGTCAAAACTAATTAATTTGGTGTGTAACTAAATTATTCCTATTTTCTATATACACGGTCGTTACAAATTTATTTTCTTGACTTATCTATGCCTCTTAACCTATAACTTACATGATAATATATATATATATATATATATATATATATATATTGCTGTGAAACCTTTTTAATTAGAATCGAGCCTCACGAATTGGGCGTCAAGAATGCTGTGTTTCCACCAAAATCCGGGAACTACGGTTTTCGAATCGAGCCTCACGAATTGGGTCTCAAGAATGCTGTGAAACCTACAAAAAGCTATTCATTAACTCAACTGTTCCGTTGACTTTCTTCTGTTCATCGCCTCGGCTGCTCCCCTAGATAAACCTTCATCCTCATTCATAAAAAAAAAAACACATTCCTACCACAAACATCACCGTTAACTCTATTTACATCAATATTCACAATACATTAAAATTTCAAAATTAAAAATTCAGCATAAATTTCAGTATCAGAAAATTTCAAGATTTAAATTTGTTATCATTTTAATGTGCATCCAAAATTAAAGTCCTTGTAGGATGCCTCTAATTAATATAACAATATATGCAGACCTGAGTCTGAGTACAAAGGAGCATCTGCCACCCCTTTACGTTAATTAACCAGGTTCGTCTAATTGAGCTCAAAGACATACCCAAATTTTCATCAAGAACATAAATACTAAATACTCCTTTCGACAAACAAGAAAATTTCACCTTAAAATTAAAAATTTGTTGTTAGTACAACTTCATTACTGTCCATTTTAAGTAAATAAATTATAAAGTTATTCAACACACACGAAAACATCAAAGTTCAAACAAAATAGTATAATTTACCGAAGGTTACTGCACTCGTAGCTTCAATGTACCTCGTCCCTTTGTTAATCACACCATTCCAACTGGGTTATATTTACTGACTTCTGATTCTCAACGCTTTTAAAATTTCTCCACCACCATTCATCTAAAGTTGTTTCAGGGCTTTTCCGTAACTCATCTGTATATATCTGACCCTTGTTTTGTGGATCCAGACACGTTTATGAACCATTTAATTATTAACACCCCCGAAAAATAGCAAAGAAATTCATGCTTCTTTCACCAATATACGCCAAAACTGCCTACTTTTGTGTATTCATTTGTCGTTGCAAATTTTGACTAATTAGTACAGTGATACTAACTTTATTACCTTGTATCTTCTTGTCTAAGTGCACTAAAGTACACTCATTGTAGCACGTAAAGAACAAACTGTTTTAAATCACCAAAATATACGAGCAAACTGTTTAAATTATTCTATCAAACTCGGAAAACTAAAAAGCACTGTTTAACGCATTGAATCAAGTCGAAAATTTAAGAGAGCTTGTTCATATTCACCTGGATATATATAGCGGTTAGCCCGTCTGTCGGTCTTGTCCCCAAAACGGACAATTCTTCAGAATTTCGCATGCTAGGTTCCCATTCCGCAGCCCGGCATGCGATTTTTACGAAATTTGCACTCGCCCCAGTTAAATCTCAGAAATTTCGACACGGCTCGCAATGTCTGGAAATAACTAACTAAATTTTATACAGAAATGTTATTTCTACCTCTCAATTTTGCCTTTTATTTTCTACCAATCGCAACCCCATGACGTTGCTCCACTCATGCCTTTTACTATATGTGTCTCGGTCTTGCGCATATTATCTGTCTCTATCTACCCTGTTCTTATTGGTGCAAATTGATATTCTTTATTATCGATTATTTCAGTCCATGTGGACTTGTGAAATAACCCACCTTTAGCATTTCTCGTAACTATTAAGCTACGGTTTCTCCAAGATTCTCTGTAACCATTAATTATCTGCAAAATTTACGCAGAATGAGCTTTTTTTAAAAACACAGGTGTTCAAACATAATACTTCTAAATAACACTTCTACGATTTGCATTTTATTGGGTTTTTACAAGTTTTTATAGATATTATATGTTACTAATGGTTCAATTAACTCAATTAAAATAATACCCTTTAATTTTTAGTGACTCCTAATCAAATATTAATTATTATCTGTACATTTTGTTTAATACCGGTTACTTAAAATTGAGTTAATTAATATAAATTTTGCACGTAATTTTCTATTTATTTCTTTACTAGGAATAATTAAATTACACGCAGAGCTTTAATACTGCTTCCTTTTTTATAGCAAGCGTCTTGTACATAATTTAACTCCTTATTTTTAATGCAACGAGTGAATTTTTGTGCTTCACGGTTTTTAATAACGCGTACCTTTTCCCAAAGCTTCTACGGTGATTAAAATTATTTGATGTGATTATTTAATTTTCTACCCTGGTCTAAATATGAGTAATATATATATATATATATATATATATATATATATATATATATTACTCATATTTAGACCAGGGTAGAAAATTAAATAATCAAATCAAATAATTTTAATTACCGTGTATAAGAATTTCATTAAATAATACGCTTTATTAAAACCTTGAAGCATAAATAAACTCGGTCGTTTCAGTAAAATAAGAAATTTAAATTATCTATAAAATGCTTTACATCAAAAGAAGCAGTATTGAAAAGCGCAGTGGATAATTTAATTATTCCTAAACAAATGGAAATTACGTGCAAAGTTTATATTAATTAACCCTATTTTAAGTAACCGTAGTAAAACAAAGTGTACATATAATAATTAATATTTAAGTTGTATTCGCTAAAATGAAAGGATAGAAATCAATTTAATTGGAGGTAATTAAACCGTTAATAACATAATACCTATAGAAGCTTGTGAAAACCCAATAATAGTCAAATCGTAGGAAGGTTATTTAAAATGTTACGTTTGAACACCCTGCGTGTTTTTAAAAGGCAATTTCAAGTTAATTTGTTTGGATAAACATGTTGATTCTAAGGATATTGGAAACGATCAGATGCTTTAGCAGGAAATACAGAACACCTGCGTATTTTTAAAAAGCTCATTCTGCGTAAATTTGGCAAATAATTAATGTTTCAAAGAATCTTGGAGAAACCGGGACTTAGTATTCACGAGAATGTGCGATACGGGTTTATTAAACCCAGATAACAGTCGCGTGGACTAAAATATAATCGATAATAAAGAATCTAAATTTGCACCAATACGAACAGGTTAGAAAAGGAAAGAGAAAATGCGTCAAGCAAAGACACATATTGTAAAAGGGCGGGATTTAAGCAACGTCAAGGGGTTGCGATTGGTTAAAAATAGGATGCATATATCAGAGGTAGAACAACAATTTCTGTATAAAAGTAATTAGTTTTTCTCGGACAACTGCGGGCCGTGTTGAAATTTTCTGAGATCTCAATGGGGTGAGGACTAAATTCATAAAAATCGACGTGCAGGCTACAGACTGGGAACGTAGAATGAGGAATTCGTTGGAATTACCGTTTTAGGGAACAAAGCGACGTGTCGGCTATTCGCTATATATACAGGCGGGAATATGTGTTTCTCTCTTAGACTCTTAGACTTTCGACGATTCGATGCGTTAAAGCTCGTGCATCCGCGACTTGATATTAAACAGTGCATTTTAGTTTGATTAAATAATTTAAAGTGTGCTAGTATATTTTAGTGACTCAAAATAGTTGGTTATTTTACGTGCTAACATGAATGTACTTCAGTGCACTTAGATACAAGGTAATAAAGTTTATTATCACGGTACCAATTAGTAAAATTTACAACGACAAATGTATACCCAAAAGTAGGCAGTTTTGGCGTATATTGGTAATATTGGTAAAGGAAGTATGAATTTCTTTGCTATTTTATGGGTGTTAATGACTAAATGGTTCGTAAATGTGTCTGCATCCACTGAACCAGAGGCAGATATACACAGATGAGTTCGAAAAGCCTAGAAACAACTTTAAATTAATGGTGATGGAGAACATTTTTAAAGCGTTGAAAACTTGAAGCTGTAAATAGAATCCGGTTGGAATGGTGTGATTTACAAAAGGGTCGATTACACTGAAGCTACGAGGACAATAACCTTCAGGTAAATTGTACTATTTTGTTTGACATTTTGTGTGTATTGAATGACTTTATAATTGATTTACTTTAAATGGACATTAGTGGAATTTTTCTAACCATAAAATTTAATTTTAAGATGAAATTTGCTTGTTTAAGTAAAAGGGTATTTTGTTTTGATGTTCGGGAATAGGATGAAACTTTGGGTAGGTCTTTGAGCTCAATTAGACAAACCTGGTTAATTAACGTAAAGGGGTGGTAGATGCTCCCTTTATACTCAGACTCCGGTCTGCTTATCTTGTTATATTAATTAGTAGGCATCCAACAAGGACTTTAATTTTGGATGCACAGTAAAATGATAATAAAATTAATCCGGAAATTCTTTTTAAAACTGAATTTTATGTTCAAATTTAATTTGAAAATTTAATGTATTCTGAATATTGATGTAAATAGAGTTAACGTTGATGTTTGTGGTAGGAATGTGTTGTTTAATTTTTATGATTGAGAATGGAAGTTATCTAGAAGAGCAGCCGAGGCGATTAACAGAAGGAATCAACGGACCAGGTAATTTAAAAGGTTTCACAGCATTCTTGACGCCCAAACTGTGGGGCTCGAATGTTTTTTTTTTAAAGGGCCAGAATGCAAAGATGAGAGGTTACACAGCAATATATATACATATATATATATATATATATATATATATATATATATACATATATATATATATAATGCTATGATAATAGGGTTATTTAAGGGTATCACAGGGGAAGTATATTTCATGTGAACATCATAAAAATCAAGAAAACTAGCATTTAAATCATAAAAAGTACATAATTCGTTCATTATGCATAAAGCAAATACAAAGCACCCTGTATAAAACAATACTTAGCCACAGTTGATAAAAGAACGCTCATTTTGTAATAACTTAAACACATTCATCAAAATGAATAATTTTGTAAGCCATTCAATTCGTTTTTAAACATTTAAAACATTCTCAAGCGCCAAAGCTAATACAAATCAACTTGTATAAAATCAATAACAAACTACAGTCAATAAAATGAAGCTCATTCTGTAATAACTTAACCACATTTAGTAAAATAAATAATACCTGGTGCAACCTGATCCATTTTAAAACACTTCAAACATTCATAAACTCAAAATAAATACAAATTAGGCATATTTAAAGTAAAACAAGCGGGAAATGAAATCTCTTTCAAACTCGGCGCATTTGCGTGAGGAATGGAGGTCAATGGAACTCATATAATTTGTACTGGTTTGTAATAAACAGATTCTTGAAAAACAAATATATTTAGATATTGAGGCAAAGGCGTACGTGACAAGAGAAATGTAGAAATTGCCACATTTTTATAAAACCCAACAAAAAAGGACACTAAATTAAGGCTACGTGCTAGTTGAAGGTAAATGATAAACCATTTATTGGCAAATTCCATAATACAAAGTTCTGATAGTGCTAGATACGTGACTTTTAGAGCGTCTGAATCCGAGTAAAATCCAATAGGTAAAGATAAATAGGAGGTATGAGTTTGTCTATATAATGAACCTAAACCGATAAGATTGAATCTTTCCATAAACGATGCGGGACTGTAATAGTCGAAACTAATTTATTACGTAAAACTGACATTGAGTGAAGTTAAAAGTGGCGTAAAATAAAATAGCACAAATTAAAAAATTCAAGTTAAGTACATAGTAGAAGTGCACGTTGAATACGTAAGAATAAAACCCTGCCGTTAATATAAAAACGTAAGTCTAAATTTAATTAATCTAAACATAATCTTTACTATTTATTAGCTTAGGGCACTAAGGAACTAACTAACCAATGAACCAAGGAACTAATTAAGCAATGAACTAAGGAATTAACTAAGAAACGTCACTAAAGAATTACTCAACAAAGAAATAAAGAACGACGTTAAACTGAATAATCAACCAAATCACGAAGTGAACCATTAAGTAACCAAATTACTGGGATAAAACTACACTATAAATTAAATAATACTCAAAGTACAATGTTGGTACTTCAAAGCATTGTACAAACAGTTCGAAGTACTGGGGGTAGATGTCAAGCTGCGGGTCAAAACTTGGAAACCACTAAACTAACAACCGATTTGGATAAGGAAGCTCCTGTGGGAACCAATAGAAGGAATACCAGGTTAGAATTTATTTTACAATTTATAGTATATATTGAATATTTTAAACTTACATGTAATTTAGATAATTTGTGTAAAGGGTCAACAAAACTTCGGTTGGTAAAAGTACCTCTTAAAAAGGCAATAGCTCTTCGAACGTCCAACGAAACATTCAACATAAAAATATAAAAAAAAATTTACTGGCTCTAATTGCTTAAAAGGGGTTATAATTTTGATAATGAACAAATGTAATAGGAATTTTTATATTAATTTTGAAAATAGGAAATGATATTACAAAGGACAGAGTTGTAAATTGTATATTTTCTTAGCTTATACATATTTTAGTGAATTTCGTTTGTTACTCAGGTATATGAAGTGGAAGAGGGGAGTGGGAATATTATTTCTTTCATATATAATTTATGCTTAGCATAACGCATCGCGTTACAAGTACCACCTGATGTTGGATGTGCATTTTGAAATATGTAGTTGGAAGAAAATCACTTTGTTGTTTGTGAATGGGACTATCAATAATTTTTCTCCAGTTTAATGTTGTCTTGTCTATTTGTTTAGAGTACTAATTTTCGAACTTCTTGAATAGACAGTGTATAGAAAATAATATGTAATTCTTATTTCTTGTTTTTACAGAAAGAATGGAGAGAATCTTATTCAGAATTTAAAAGAAAAGTAGCTCGTTGTGTTCGAAAATCGCAGGAAGAGTGTTAATAGACTATTAATATAATAAATAATATGAAATAAATTGATTTTTACTTTTAAAATTTTGTTTTACCACATAATCGTCAAGCGACTGGAAATGAGTACTTCTTAATTAATTTATGAAATAAAGAACCCATTGTTAATAGTAATATTAATAATGTTCAGTTTTATTTTTAACATTTCTGCCAGTGGCTTCATATTTGTATGATCGTATTATGTGAAACACTGAAGTTATTAACCTTTCTGATAAAGTGTGATTTAAAAGAGTATGGTTTAGTTAAATTAAGGTCTGTGAATGCACTTCATTTTAATATTAAACAAATTTTATACATACATACACATTACTGTTTCTACAAACGTAGTCCCTGTAAATTTATATTATACTTCCAGTAATGTATATAGAATGTTCTCCTTGTTTTAGAATGTAAATTGTGAATGTGTGCTCCCTCCTAAAATATGTAAATTGCGTCACAGTCTTATAGGTATATACATTTAAGTAAATTTTATTACAAATTTTGCGTATTATTTAATTAATTATATAACCGTAGCATTATACTAACTTAGGTGGTTGATATTTTGTTAAATGTTGCAGGCAATTTAGGTGATGGACATTTCTCAAGAAAATAGCTGTGTGAGAGCTGTAAACCAGTAAATGTTTAAAACACGAACCAGCAGCATCCAAAGTAGATACTTTACAGGACAATTTATAAAACGCTCCTTTTGGTTTTGAAATAATATTAAATTGAGTAAATAAAAAAAGTATACTATAAGTTAGACTTCCTTTTCATAGTATTAGTAAAATGAAAGGACGTGGTTTTTCTTTCATATTTTTCTCAAAAAATGACATTTGAATGACAACTAAATTAAAGCTCCAAAATTACGTTGCATATACATTTTTTGAAGCCGCTTTATACATATTAAGCTTGCACTCCTAAGCTTGCTCGTCCAAAATTTACTAAGTTGCTAGTGTTTTGCTTCAAAAATTGTAAAATTTTTCACAGAGAAATTCGCTGAAGTACCTGGTTAAAAATTATGTAGTCCTGAAAATTACCATTTATGTCTAATACTAGGAGGCTAGGACAAGTGTTGTAGAAAGTTAAAATATTATGGGTTAAAAATATTTTTCTAAATCTGATCTGGTTAAAATTCATCTGATTTTGATTAGTTTTGAAACTTTCAGAGAGCAATCCCAACTAAAAAATTTTGAGTTTACCAAAAATTAGAAAGTAATTGAGAACATACAGGATGTAGATTGGATTTTGGAACAGGGAATTTACATGTAAAGCTAGTAATGTGCAAATATTGACTCGCCTAATTGTTTTAGAAGAAAATGTTAAATACAAAAAATGTAGAGCATTAAAAATGGGCTCCAATTCAGATCTTCTTTGTTTATTAACACCCTCTGAGACTTAACAATAAAAAGAAAAAGAATTGAAAAAATCATACAAAATAGCAATAGCCATGAAAAATGTGACAACCAAAGGTAACAAAATTGATTAATTTGACACAAGAATCTGATAATTTTAGTAAGTTCTTTAAATGTTTTAAGTCATTTGCAAGAAAATAAAACATGCTGAAATGATTTTCTAATTGTATTGAACGTGGTAATACAGGTAGTCGTAAAAAAACGAAATTAAATGCTCAAACAAGTCTTCATTCACAGCTGAACAGTACCCCAACCTATCGTAAAAATTTCTTCTGGTTGCAGCCAGTTGATAACACGATATTTGACGACATTCTGCACGTATTGCCGCTTTTAGAACGTCCACATTTTCATATTCTCTTCCATTGTATAGGCGATCATGCAATGTACCCCATAGAAAAAAATCATTTGGCAAAAGATTTGGAGATCTTGTAGGCTCTTTAAAATTTTCCGAGCAGTGGTTAAATGAATTTCTACAGTTTCCCATTTGTTGTAAGGATACATTTTTGTTCTCCACAACGCTAAGAGAACGGCTTCTACCTTCTCTCTACTTGGACCAGCTGTTACTTTTTGGCACTTACATGACTTATTAACCGTGCCGTTGGTTTCAAAATGCTTAAGAGCTCATCACAGTAGCGGCCATCTTGAAATTTCGAAAAATCCAAATTTTTTTCCTATTAGGCATCCAAATTAAAAATGGTTTTAATAAAAGTTACTTATAAAATAATTGTCTATGTGGGAAAGTCATTTGTTTTTTTAACTGAAAAATTTTTTTTTGCTGATAATAGAGCGATTTAAACAACCAGTAACTTTCCCAAATGTGTGAATAATTTTTATGAATTTTCATCAAAATTGCAAACTACAATTTAGCTTATTTATCGAATAAATCAAATATTAGTATTTTTAGAAAAATGCACCTGCAATGTGCTGCTGTGAAAAAATTCAGAACTTCCATGTCACACACAATTGTAAAACAGAAATGGTTTGAATACATGCTACATAAAACAAAACACAACTAACATCTATTGAGATCAAACTAACCTTATGAGAGTTTTTGACTATAGTCGTAATTGCTCGCAAATCTATTTATAACTTTCATCATGGATATTATTTAGCGTCTCACAATTATAGAAACGAGTTGTTCTTCATAAACCTTGAATTTATATAAATTTTTATTGGGTTTCCTATTTAGTGAAGTAGGTATTCCCCCAGTTTGAGTTGTGTAAGACTTGTAAAAAAGGATAACCACAGAATTGTTTAATTTTTATGTCAAGTTCAATTGCTTTGGGATAAATTTAAAAAGCCACCGGTAATATTTCGCTCATATTTAGGTTTGTGTAGTAATAAGAAATGTAATAAAAATTCTAAGATGTGTACCCTCAAACTTCTGTAATACTCGTAAAAGCTGCATGCAAAATGTAAATAAATAAAAGCAAAACAAACTTTGGACTACTTAAAAATGCAAGACGTGCATTTTTATTCTACTAGAGGAATGTTTACTGTGTCCGATTCAGTACACTATGTTTATTATTTCGTCGATAGAACATGATAAGGGAAATGCAGATGTGATAAGAAAAGAAACCAAACCAATATTTGTAGCTTTTCACAAACTGTAATCAAAACCCACTTGACACTTTACCTAATCATTTTTTATTAGAGGTACGTTTAAACCATTATTCTGTTTTTTCCATTTATTGGCCAATTAATTCATATAACAGCTTTGTCAATTGCATATTAGAAATTGAAAATAACTGTGCGATGCAAACGCAGAAATGTTAAATCTTGCAATTTCTTGTTCTCTAATAATTTTTTTTACATTACATATCGGAATTTCAAAGGTTTTCACTAGTTATAAATGTTAGATAATATGTATAATTAAAATATCTGTGAGGTTTATAACTGGACTAATAAGTCCACAACACTGCCATCTATATGTGCTCCCTGGCACTTCATAAACCAAGTAGGCGGAGTATTACACATCATATCCTTTTCTAATGAATATCTACATCTCGGCATTTCGTCCCGCCCTATGCTACCTCACCCCTACCCGCGCTTTTACAGCAGATGGTAGGTAACCTGCTGTGATGAGCTCATCCACAATTGGTCGCTGTGGATAAAATCCAGCAAAGTTTGCTTGTATGTCCCTAAAGGACAATCCCGAGTAGTACCATTTAATAAAGTTTACTTTCTCTTCTTGAGTGTAGGACTCCATTTTTTATAACAAATCAAACTTTTGATGTTTGTTAAAACGTGACATCGCTGTCGGATTCATGGCTACTACGACTTTTCGACACATTCTTAATTCTTTTTTTTCTTGTCTAGCAGGACCAGAAGGTGTTAGAAAATAAATGGCAAAGAATTCTGATACATTTTTTTTACTCTACAACTTTTGTATTTAAGATTTTCTTCTAAAACAATTAGAAGAGCCAATATTTGCACATTACTAGTTTTACATGTACATTCCCTATGTTCGAAAATCCAATCTACATCTACATTATTTAATTTTTTTACGACTATCTGTATTACCACTTTCAATACAATTAGAAAATCATTTCAGCATGTTTTATTTCCTTGCAACGACTTAAAACAGATTTAAAGAACTTCTAAAATTGTCAGATTCTTGTGTCAAATTAATCAATTTTGTTACCTTTAGTTGTCACATTTTTCATGGCTATTGCTATTTTGTATGATTTTTCAATTCTTTTTCCTTTTATTGTTAAATCCCAGAGGGTGTTAATAAACAAAGAAGATCTGAATTGGGACCTATTTTTAATGCTCTACATTTTTTGTATTTAAAATTTTCTACTAAAACAATTACGAGAGCCAATATTTGCACATTACTAGTTTTACATGTAAATTCGCTATTCCAAAATCCAGGCGGCTCCGTGGTATGTGTGTGACTACTACGCCCAAGGTCCCGGGGTTCGAATCCCGACACGGTCCGCTTGAAAAATGTTAGGTGAGCATTTTTCACAAAAATACACCCTCGTTTGGATGAGAGGTAAAATGGAGGTCCCGTGCGTGAGTGTTGTCACGCACTTTAAAGATCCCTACCTTGCTTGGTACAGCCAGGGCTCGGCAAAATTCCAAATTTTCCAAGTAAAAAAAACTCGCATCCTGACCAATGTAGTACCTTCGGGTGGAGCATTGGAAAATCACATGTAATGTTCCAAAATCCAATCTACACCCTTTATATGTGTGCTCGATCGAGTCAACACCTGCACACAATTATTGATTGGTTGAAGAAATGTGAATGCTGTTTTTCGGCATCGTATGATTGCAGACATTTTTGATATTCATGCTACCGTTCATTTACATTTCCAATGCTCCACCCGAAGGTACTACATTGGCCAGGAGGCGAGTTTTTTGTTGGGTCCAGCAAGGGACCAGACTGTGACAGGTCCCCAAAAGAAGGCAGTAGTTCTCTCGGTATTTAAAGTGGCAGAGACCATAGGGGTCGGCATGGCATTCTAAGACACTATCGACCAATCGTTATTCTCCCTGTACTGTCCAAAATATTGGAGAAAATCGTATACATAAGAATGATGAATTTCCTAAACAAATTCAACTTACTATCTGACAACCAATTTGGATTCAGGTCAAAAAGATCCACTATTAGTGCAGCAGTAGAAACACTAGAGCACATCTATGAAGGTTTTGAAAAGAAAACGCTCACCATAGCAGCATGCTTGGATCTCAGTAAAGCCTTTGACTGTGTCCATCATATGATTTTACTTGATAAACTAGAAAGGAAAAGTATTCGTGGAACTGCACACAAACTAATCAAAAGTTACCTTGAGAACCGGCTACAAAAAACTGATACTGCTCAAGGACAATCAAAAATTGAAACGGTTCAGACTGGAGTCCCTCAAGGATCCATACTTGGACCACTACTATTCCTCCTATTTATTGATGACCTACCTCAGAACATAGACTTACATACATGCTTATATGCAGATGATACAACTATCCTGGCAACAGGTGAAAGCTACGAACAAATCATGGCTGATCTAAATGACGGACTTCTATCAGCAACGGACTGGTTTAATGCAAATAAACTTAGTCAATAAAGAAAAAACCAACACACGTTTTCTCACATCACGTAAATCATCATAATGACACTGAAAGTATAAAATTTCTAGGCTTCACAATAGATTCTAAATTGAACTGGAAAATGCACATACACAAAATGTGTGTTACAATAGTCCGATCACTATATGCAATAAGAAAATTAATGAACATAAGCACACAATCTGCAGCTAAATCCGCTTATTATGCACTCATACACAGCCACCTGAATGATGGGGCGCCTCACTACATGCTAAGTGCGCATTCATTCTACAAAAAATAGCTATCAGATTACTTAGTAATGTACCAATAACCACTCACTGTAAACCACTATTCCGAGAACTAGGAATATTAACATTGCCGGCAATATATGTTCTTCAGTGCATCAAATATGTTGTAGCACTACAAAAGCATCCATTGACACACCAAGACATACATAGCTACAACACGCGAAACAACTTTAAACTAGTAGTACCATGGTACCGCATGAACAAAAGTAAAAGTGGAAATTACTGGACTTACAAAATTTACAATAAAATCCCAAATCAATATCTACAACAGAAGACCACTGGGGAACTGGTCAACAGAATGAAAGTGTACCTTACGGGCCTTGCACCATACAGCATTGATGACTACATAAAGAGTACCATAAGAATATAAAGCATTTTGTATGACATGGTTAAATATCTTGTATATATTCATCATCATCATTGGGTCTTCAGTCCTGAAACTGGTTAGACGCGTACCATCATTGTTTCCTATTCTGAACTAACCTACACATTTCCCAGAAATTTGCACAGTCTGCATCTATCACTGTCTGATCTAGGTCTACATCTACCTCTTTTCTCCTATCTCTGCTTGTCATATATCCCATACTATTCCCCAAAAATGCCTTAGAACGTATTATGCCCATCTATTTCTCATATTTTTTCTCAAAGATATCCTTGTTCCCTTACTGTTTCTATAACCTATTTGTTATTACCTTTGTCTGTCCATCCTCAAACATCTGAAGCACGGCATTTCAAAGGCCGCTATTGTTTTTCTGTCTGCTTTTCAGACTGCTCGTATTTCGTAGGCATATTGTCTGTGCTGTGCTCCATACATACGCTTTCAACAACTTTTTGTTCTATGTTTGTTGTCTTTCATCATAGGCGCCGTTCTTTCTTGTTAGATGCAGTTCGGTCACCTTCTATTGTTTTACAATTATATACCCTATTTCTCCGACATTCAGTGGTTGCAAAGAGGGGTAAGCAGCCTGTGGCTGCCAAGTTCCCCCAGCACTTGAACATTTACTTTTCGCACAGTCAACATTAGTTGCAGATATTTCACAATAAACACCTAGTGGTTTATAATAATCATCAGATTTGTCTTGTAAGTTCGTGTTACATATTTGTATTCTTGTTTTTGATTTATTTTTCCCTCCTTTGCATACTAGTACTTTAGTTTTACTTTTGTTAATTTTCATACCGTATCTCTCTGTTAGAACCGTTTCCATTTCATTGAGAGCAGCTTCTAACTCTTCCTTGCTAGATGCTAATACTGCTATATCATCTGCAAATCTAAGCATATCTATTTTTTGTCCCTGCATAGTAATTCCAAATGTCTTCCTGCATTTGACAGTATTCATTGCCTCCTCAATGTACAAGTTAAAAATTAGTGGGGATAGGGAACATCCCTGTCTTACCCCTTTCCTGATGTTTACTTCTCTACGTTCCTGCTCTAATTCTATTACTCCTGTTTGCTCTTTGTATAAGCTATATACTATCCGTCTATCCCTATAACTCATTCCAATCTTTTTGAGTATTTCGAACATTTTTTTCCATTTTACATTGTCAAATGCTTTTTTCCAGATCTACAAACCCTATATATACACGCTTTCCCCTTTTTCTATTGTTTTCTCCATTATCACCCTCAGAGCTAAGATAGCCTCCCGTGTTCCCCTGTTTCGCCTAAACCCAAATTGGTCTTCTCCTAGTATTTCTTCAGCCCGTTTTTCCATTCGTCTTTGTACAATTCTAGTTAATATTTTGATACGTGTGCTGTCAAGCTTATTGTTCGAAAATTTTCACATCTATCTGCTCCTTTCTTTTTTGGTATAGTTACTATGATGTTATGTTTGAAATCTTTGGGTATCTCGCCTGTCTCATACATATAGCTTACAAGTTGGAAGAGACGTTCTGTTACTGCTTGCCCAGCGGCTTTTAGAGTATCCGCTTGCACCTTATCTGTACCCGGCGCCTTACCATTTTTCAGACCCTTTAATGCTATTTCAAATTCATCTCTAAGTATACGATATCCCAAGTGATCATTTTCAATGTCTGATTCCTTTTCTAATGCAGTTAGTTCTTCTCCTGCATATAAATTCCCTATATATTCGTGCCATCTACCCACTTTCTCTACATTTTCTATAATGACATTTCCTCCCGCGTCCCTTATATTTTTGCTATACGGTTCTATATCCCTAAAATTGATTCTAATTAGTTTGTATGCTTCATCTGTTTTTCCTACTTCCATCTTAGTTTGTACCTCTTTGCACTTTTCATCAATCCATTGTTCTTTAGCTTTCCTGCATTTTCGAATAATTTCCCATTTTATGGCTTTGTATCTCTGTTTTCCTGTTTCGTCTGATTTATTTTTGTATTTTCGTCTTTCTTCTATTAAATTCAGGATATCCTTTGTTATCCATGGTTTCTTATTTACTTTTTGTGTATACCCCAGAATATCTCTGGCCGCCATGTCGAGGCTGGATTTAATGTTATTCCATTCTGTTTCTACTTCCTTAGTATCAGATATTTTCCCGATATCTTTGAGAAATTCATTTGACTTTTTTTCGAATCTTTCTTGAATATCTTTCTCTTTTAGTTTCTGTAGGTCCAAGTGCCTTTTTCCGTTCCTTTTTTCAAATTTTTAAATTTAAGTGTGGCCTTCATAATTACGATGTTGTGGTCAGTGTCTATATCTGCTTCTGGGTAGCTTCTACAGTTCTAAACCGTTGTCTAACAAGAATGTAATCTATTTGATATCTTCCTATATCTCCTGGCATCTTCCACATATATCGTATTCTAGCATGATGTTGAAATAATGTGTTTGTGATGATTAAATTGTTCTTGTCGCAAAATTCTACCAGCCTATTTCCTCTGTCGTTTCTAGTGCCTAAACCAAATAAACCTACTATCGCTCCTTCCCTACCCTCACCTACCACTGCATTAAAATCCCCCGTAATTATTAAATTTTCATGTCCTTTTACGTGTCTTAATATGCCTTCAATATCTTTGTAGGTTGCTTCTACCTCTTCGTCACTGTAGCTAGAGGTGGGCATGTATACTTGTATTATTACTGTGTTTACCGGTTTAGATTCTAATCTAACCATGAGTACTCTTTCATTCTTTTGTAAGTAATTTTCTACACAGTATCCTATCTTTTCCATAACTATCCCCACACCCAAATTTCCTTCCTCGGCTCCTGTATGAATTACCCTGAAGTCTCCACTCCAAAAATCCCCCGCCTCTGGCCACCGAACTTCGCAGATCCCTACTATGTCTAGTGATAACCTATTCATTTCGATTTTTAGGTTCTCTAGCTTACCTACTTGCTTCATACTTCTAACATTCCACGCTCTGACTCGCAAAATGTTCCCGACTCTTATTCTTAACTTTCCGATCGCATCCTCCGAAGTAGTCCCCTCCCGGAGATCCGAATGGGGGACTATTTTAACTCCGGAATCTTTTACCGCAGAGAATGCCATCATTTTATTATAATTTAGGTACGCTGTGTACTTGGGAGGTAATGTGGTGGTTTCCCGTTGCCTTCCACATCGCGGTAGTGTGTCTTAGACTGACATACCGACCCCTATGGTCTCTGCCAATCTAAGTACCGAAAGAGCCACTGCCCTCTTTCGGGGACCTGTCTTAGTTTGGTTCCTCACTAACGACCCTACTGCTTTGGTTGGACCTGTAGTTTGGCTCTTTAGCTCATTAGAACGCGCAAGTCATTTCACCTGTTCTAGTAATCTAGAACTTCGGCAAGGTGCAGGTCCATTCGAAATGGCTTGTATATATTATTCCGCAATAAATCTAGCTATCTATACTGAGATGTGGAAGACAACAGGAAACCACCACATTATTTCGCAAGTAAGAGCATACCAAAAATGTAAAGATTTGAAAAGAAGGTACCGAAAAATGCTCTTTGAGAAGCTAAAAGATAAAAATAACCACAAAAGATTTGAGAAAATCAAACTAGTCGTTGAAGTACATCGGTAAAATTTTTGATACTAAGGAAGTAGAAACAGAATGGAATAACATTAAATCTGGCTTAGACATGGTGGCCAGAGATATTCTGTGGCAAAAAATAAGAAATCATGGGTGACAAAGGATATTCTGAATTTAGTAGAAGAACAAAAATACTAAAACATCGGATGGAACAGGGATCCACTTCACCAATGCTTTCATTGATATTGCACGTCGTGTTTTGCTATCAGAACATTTGGTTGATAACGTGACTATCTGATAAATTATTTTCTTTTTAATATTATCAGTACGAGTTACATTAAAAGTTGCACTTTGGACCATTTTGATCCCTTCTTTGTGTTCTGTCCTATCATTTTGGAACATAAGGAATTTGCTGTTATTTTTGAACAAGTTCAGCCGTTACTAAAATGATTGAAGAATATATTAATCACGCGCTCAAAACCATATTTGCTTCCTATATCTGTGACAACCAGTATCTCAACGTTTCAAAAATTTTCTGTTGCATTATCAACGCGCAAACATGTAATTCTTGGCTGTACTTCTTTCTTTGCATTATTTAGTTGTGAACAATTATTTTCACCGATTATTTCGGACAACTGTCCGAAAAAAATCACATTCCTGATCCAAGACATTTCAAAAGTATGTTCCCATATTCTAAAGATACTTTCTGTTGCTTACTGTAATAGAAGCGGTTCTGTGGCATAGTTGGTGTACATGTGACTACCATGTCCTCGGGTTCGAGTCCCAACACAGTCCGTTTGAGAAATGTTAGGTGAACATTTTTCACAAAAATATGCCCTCATCCGGATGAGAGGTAAAATGTACGTCCCGTGCGTGTGCTGTCACGCACTTTAAAAATCCCTACCTTACTTGGAACAGCAAGGGTTTGACAAAATTTCCAGGTAAAAGAAACTCTTCTTGGCCAACGTAGTACTTTTGGGTGGAGCATTGTAAGAAATCAAATGTAGTGCATACCGTACTACCTATAATTGTTTTAATTTCTATCTTCTTTCCAACTTGAAGATCGTGTACGGCGCTTCACGTTGCTTAGGTTAAACTCGCCCGTAAATTCCTTTGTCTCTTTTCTATCCATAAAGTTGTTTCTCCCTGGAGGTTTAACTCGCATCCGTGGGTATTTAGCATGTCAAAAACAAACCTGCCCATCATCCCAGATATTTTGCTGCTTTCATGCTGGTGACGGAAGCGTTGTAAACTTTTTTGTTCGTCCTTCCATTCTACTTTTGATAAGTGCTCCATCTTGGTATTCCTTTTCAGATCATTTACTCATATTTTTTTGTCTTCTGAATTGTGCATTTCTTTTTTCTTTGGCTATTTTGTTGTGTCAGTCGTTGGGCGGCTCCGTGGCGTAGTGGTATGTGTGTGACTACTACGCCCAAGGTCCCGGGTTCGAATCCCGACACGGTCCGCTTGAAAAATGTTAGGCGAGCATTTTTCACAAAAATACACCCTCGTTCGGATGATAGGTAAAATGGAGGTCCCGTGTGTGAGTGTTGTCACGCACGTTAAAGATCCCTACCTTGCTTGGAACAGCAAGGGTTCGGCAAAATTCCAAATTTTCCAGGTAAAAAAAACTCGCTTCCTGGCCAATGTAGTACCTTCGGGTGGAGCATTGGGAAATCACATGTAATGTGTCAGTCGCTGTATTGACCTAGTTTGTTCTTTACCCTCTTCCTGTGATGTTTTCAGACCTTTCTCTGTTTCTTGGAAAATTACGACAATTGGCTTTAGGGTCTGGTAGTTTTTGTTGCTTGGTTATCAGTTTGACATGATCTTGTTACCGTAACTTAAAGTACATTTGTTCTTGTTTGTCATTCCCTTGCATATCTTAGGCTTGGAAGTTATGTTTTGTTTTGGCTTTTACTGCTAGTTTTCTTACTTGCTTCTTTTCATCCTTTTGAATTTTTTATAGGAAACCAATCTTATCTTGAGGCTTGAAAACTACTGGTTTTTTTTAAAGACATGTCCACTAACAACTTTTATAGTGCTTAGACCTCTCCATCTTTGCCCTCATTGATTGCTCACCCTATACATTCCCTTTTCTTGTCTTTTGGTTTTTTGTGTATACTAGTTTTGAAGTTAGAACCGAATGATTTTTTCTTTTTATTTGGATCTTCCTATTGTTGTGTACCCTTGGGGGTGTAATCCCTACCTTCTGTGGGCACTCTTATACCTCATTTCTCAAGAACTCATGACTCGGCCTCGGGGGTTAGCTGGCGGGGCACCAGAGCATGAGTAGTTGCAACAGGTGGGTACCAACTGGTCTAGTCGACGGCGGGATCGATGTTCTCACTCATACTGCAATATTCCTTACAAGGGTTGAAGAACACAGTTCTGGGGTTAAAGCGTATAATTGCAGTTAGTTAGCATTTACAGTACATCAGTTACAATTCTACAGGCTTATGTCCTAGAGCGGTTAGTAAATACTTAAGCGAACTTACATGCTTATCGATTAAAAGGCTGGACGGCTGGCTAGACTCGGTGGCTGTTCTACCCCATCTATCCCTTAGGGATACGATCGTAACCAACTGGCTAGGTGGACGGGTGTGGGTTCACTACACTGCCCTGGTTAAGAACTGGACTACGACTCTCTCTTCGTGGCCTTGTCCTCCTCGTTTTATTAACTTCAAGCGGACGCACCAACACTAATCACGGGTTTCTCAAGAATGTAAGGACTGATTAATCAACTTGTAACGTGCATTTTTGTAGCTCGACATCTTTACACTATATCCAATTCGTAAATGCGTTTCTGTGACTGCTATTTCTGCATTTTGTGTTTATTAACTCGTTGACGAATAATCTCTCTATATTATATTACGCTCCTTTCTGCTAGCGTACTTAAAATACATCGCTTTGAATAGCTGGTTGCATAAAGTTGGATTTACATTGATAAATGAATAATTGTTCGTCGTATAAATTTGGTTACTTATGTTATTTATCGAGGTCGAGATAATAGACGCTCAGATGTTATGGGTAACAACTATTTGATATCTACAGATTAGCGTGGTTTGTAGTTGTTCTTGGTTCCGATAAATTACGAGTTTGGCAGTTGTTTGTTGTTCCTTAAATTGCTGAGTTGTGGATTCACTGGAGAGCAGAGTTCGAATTCCTTTTGAAAGAAAGTATGCTCTATATAGACGAACGCGTGTTTTCTTGTGAAATAAACGTTTTACGAAACATTTTTGATTGACGTACTTTTAGTGATACGCGTGCCTTACTCAGTGTGTTTTTTTGTTGTTTTTCTTGTGGAAAGAAACGTTGTAGAACTTGTGAAACTTGACCGATTCTTTCTTTAGGATTAATGTGTGTGCGGGCTCGTTTCGTTACCTGTTTTTTTATCAGAGCAGTGCATACTTTGTATTATCTAAATACAGTTTTAAGCTTGAGTGTTTCTAAAAATGATGATACAGTGTAGCAGGTTTAGTAGGTGAAAAAAGGGTTGCTTCTTATAACTATGTATCTCATTCACATGTAAATACAGTTGATACTGTAGTTCTGAATTTTCTACTACCAAAGAATCTAAAATAGATCACTACTTGTGCAAAGTTCGTTATGCAAAAACATTAGATTTTTCTTTGTTACCATATGTAGCAAATAAAACACCTCGCGTTACTGTTAGTTTAATGCAAGAACTTATCAGATGACATGCATTACATCGTGCCTTGCAAGTCCGTGATTCTAAATGCTAAATTTTTACTACAATTTTTGTGATTAGTGTAAAGTGTAATAAGTTCCATCAACACCCTCACAATCAAGGGTGAAGTGCTTCGTTAGTGCCGAACATCGTGCATCCCACACTTCCATTGCAAGGAAGCGTTACTGCAGGACTCTCTGTAAGTGCACTATTTCATATTTGTTGTTATTTTAAATATCTATCCGTTGTTTTGCAATATCCTTTGTCGTTCTGATACCTTTTACAATAGACTTGCATGCTATTAAGAAAAAAAAACTAATACTACTGAATTACTCATCAATTGTGCTTATCTATTTATCTTTTGTTAAAATTTTTTGTCTAATTGATGTTAAATTGGTGTGTGAGGAAACGTTTCTGCTACTCCCCAATATTACCTCACTTTGTATTAAAAGTTTTTGTACTGCTTTTACCGTTGTCATGTTATATAGATTATCCAAACGTTTTTACATTCTTTTACATTCTTTTTTTTCAGGTTTACTTAACTATTTTTATTGCAGGTTTGCTATTCTAATTCTTTTTTGTTCAGGTATTGTTACTAATTCCTTATAGCCCCGTACGTTATATGTTGGTCTGCTTTCTACGACCCCCCCCCCCTACTCTCCGATTGAGCCGGGTCATTTTTTTGACTTTCCTTGTGTTACGTAACATAACTTTGGCGCCCAACGCGCCTGCCACGAAAAAAACGTAACAAACTGATTTTCAGTTCTTGAGGTTAGCTGCGTTGGCTGTATATTTACGTCAACTTTCCTTGTAATGCGGAATTTGATAAGTAGTTCGTCATTCAACTTCCTTGAGAATGGGATTGGCACGCTGTGTGTGACCAAATGATTAAGAATGACATCAGACTCTGATTAATTTTACTTGTAATTAAAATCCGAGAAATAATTATGTGTTCTTTTAAATTTATGGTAAAATTTTGCAATTTACCCTTTTGGGAATATATCATTATAAAGAAATTTTTTTGATTGTTTTGTAGTTTGGTTGGTCCGCTGCTTTTGTTGCTATTATTTTTAAAAGAGTAAATACACACTTAACTCCTTTTCCAGTTACTTTGTCTTCTACCACGTGGAACTAAACTTCCTATTTTTATGTTCTTTTATTGATTTTTATTTTGTTGGAGTTCATTTATAATAGGGAATTATCGCACGACCACTGCTAAATTTATCATACGCTACTTTTGCTAATTTAGCAAAAACCGCACGCGTGCAGACTACATAAATAAATAGCCACAGTCCGCTATTTTTGTAAAATAGCGCGTACAAGATATCGGACGCTATTTGTTTTATTTGACGTTAGTTTTGAAAACTTGAATGTATCCTTGTAATTTATTATTGAGTTTTTAATTGCGAATTGCCATTAATAGATCAATCGGGAATTAAATATTAATTGTCACACGTTCAGGGTTGGGTTTTTCGTACGGTAATATAGTAGGATGCGATAACTCTAGTTTGTGTTTCAACATAAAATATATTAATCTAAACCATCACGTGACAGTTAGCTTTAACGGATCTTTAGCGTTGTACTCGCGATAACTCCCTATTTACATTTATTTTATTAAATGTTGTTATGTGCCAATAAATTGGCACTAAACATTCCCTAGTTTTAGCTTTGATGTGCGGAAGTTTTCGCGCCTTAAAATTCAAAAGACTCGGTGCGCGTATTTCCGTCACGTCAAAAGTGGGTTGGGCGAATAATTTCGCGCCGACGCGTGAAAGAACAGAAAAGTGGGTTTTTTCCGATGGGCTCGGTAACGTGACTTTTTCCCTTGGACCTTCGTGAAGAGCGGTTTGGTCAGGTATCGTATCGTGCCTTATCTTGATTTATGTAGATATCCTGGCCTGATTATCTTTGTTTGTCGCCCTTATACCTGTTCCTGCCTTTCCCTACATAGGTAAAGGTAATTTGTAGCCGTTGGCCGAACCGCATTCCACTCTGGAGCACCATCTTTAAACACTCCGGAGTGGAGCCTTGAGATCCCGTCGAAGCTATTTGGATGGACGTAGGCGTACCCTCCGTTAATTGCCTTAAAAGGGGCCATCAGTAGCCCTGATGGACTTCAACAGAAGCCAACTTTAACCCAGGGACATATTCATGTGAGTATTTCGCTGTTATAAACTATTGTCTTAAAATTATATTTTCCGATAATTGCGTATTAAATTTGTGCATTGGTGACGTCATTGTCAGATGGCCGCGCTAAAGTCTGTGTAAGCTTGGAGCTACTACCTGCCGTGGCGTCGCTTTTTCAGCGCTTGCGCGATTGCTATTATAAACCTTTAAATTGTGCAATTATGACTTTAAACTGTAAGAATGTCAGGCATCACGAATATAACAAACGTTATAAACAAATGGCGTGCATTTTCAGATTTCAGAAACATGTCTAAAAATATGTTTTCATTTGGTCGCTAACAAAGCCTTCAGGAACGGAGAAAGCTAAACGTAATGACCACTTTGGGTGAGAAATTCAGGATTTGTTAAACCAGTTTTGAAACTCAAGGTTACATACTGATAAGGGTATTGTTTACATTTCAATTGATAGTTTCTCCAATGACTAATTAGGCTGCGGCTGTGGAACTTGGACAGTAGGAGAAGCGGACAGGAAAAAGATGGAAGCTTTTGAAATGTAGTGCTACAGACGTATGATGAAGATATCATGGACAGACAAAGTTAAGAACAAAGAGGTAGGGGAAGAAAGAAATATGTGGAAAACAAAAAAAAATAGGAGAGAGGATGATAGGTTACATACTAAGGCATGAGGGAATAGTGCAGAATATATTAGAACCACAAATAGGAAAAAATAAAGATAGAGGTAGGCCTAGGTCAGAATATTGTACACAGATAGTCAAAGGTAGGCTATGACAATCTCAGGAAAACGTTTATGTTAACTCAGAATAGGAAACAACGGTGGTATGCGTCTAACCAGTTCCAGGACTGAAGACCTAATGATGATATATAATTGTCAGTGCTTGTATATCGACATTTATATTTAATTCAACTTCAACATTTCGAGTGTATGAGTATACATATTAGATTAATCATTTTATCTAAATCGTAGGAACTTTTAAGTTTGAATACAAATGAAATGTTTTTAGCCGCAGCTAATTTAAAAAACTGCAAACTTATATTGAAATAAATACAAAAGTATACAATTAAATTAACAATAATTTCATGATTTAATCACTTACTGCTTCGCCAAATAATATATGCTCTGCAACACAAACAGTTTTTATAACGCTAAACCCATATAAAAGTACTTACCATCTGTTACATATTGCATCTTGTCATTATCTTCATAGAAAATTTCAAACTTAGTAGAAATCTAAAAATAATAACAGTGTAATATGTTTCAAAATTTCAATTTGGTTAGAAACGTCTTTTCTAATAGTAGGCTCTATATCAAACTCTCAACAAACTACTTCAAGATTTTAATGCAGTGGTAAGTGAGGTTATGGAAGTAGCAGTAGTAGGTGTATTTGATTTAGGCATGAGAAATGACAGGGAAACAGGTTAGTAGAATTTTTTGATGAAAACAATTTACCATCACAAACTCATTGTTTCAACATTATGTTAGAAGACAATCCGAGTGGAAGAAGTTGGGAGACATCAATCTTGTTGAACAATGGCTTAGAAATCGAGTAAAAGACTAGAATCTACTTAGAAGCAAATATAGACTTGCTTAAATTTAAAAATTTGAAAAAAAAAACGATCATAAGAGGGCTCTTTGATTTTGAGAAACTAAAAGATAAAGATATCTACAAAAGATTTGTGAAAAAGTCAAACGAATTGCTGAAAGACATCGGGAAAATTTCTGATACTAGGGAAGTAGTAACAGAATGGAATAACATTAATTGCAGCTTGCACATGGCGGCCAGGGATATTCTGGGGTATAAACAAAAAGAATAAAAGAAACCATGGGTAACAATGAATATTCTGAATTCAATAAAAGAAGGACGAAAATATAAAAAGAGACTAGATGTAGCAGGAAAACAGATACAAAGTTGTAACATGGGAAATTATTTGCAAATGCAGGAAAGCTAAACAACAATCGATCGATGAAAAGTGTAAAGAGGTACAAACTAAGGTGGAAATAAGAAAGACAAACGAAGCATACAAACTAATTAGAATGAATTTTAGGGATATAAAACCATACAGCAAAAATTTAAGGGGCACGGGAGGAAACATCAAAATAGAAAATGTAACGGAAGTGGTTAGATGACAAAAATATATAGGGAATTTATATGCAGGACAGAAACAGAAGCACTAGAACAGGAAACAGACATTGAAAGGATGACGGGATATCCTATACTTAGAAATGTGTTTGAATTAGCATTAAAGTGTCTGAAAAATAATAAGACACTAGGTATAGATAAGGTGCAAGCAGAAACTCTAAAAGCTGCTGGACAAATAATAAGAGAACTTGTCTTTCAACTTGTAAACTATATGTATTAGATGGGGAGATACCCAAAGATTTCAAACGTAACACCATAGTCACTATACCAAAAGAGAGGTGCTTATAAATGTAAAAATTTTTGAACAATAAGTTTGACAGCACTTGTGTCAAAAATATTAATTAGAATTGTACAGAGACAGATAGCAAAATGTGCTGAAGAAATACTAGGGGAAGATCCATTTGGTTTAAGTAGAATAGAGGAACACAAGAGGCTATTTTAGCTCTGAGGGTGATAATTGAGAAAACAATAGAAAAGGTGTGTATATAGAATTTGTAGATCTGAAAAGAGCATTTGACAATTTAAAATGGGAAAACATTTGAAATACTCAAACAGATAGGAATGTGTTATAGGGATAGACGGATAGTACATAGCTTAAACAAAGAACAAACAGATGTAATAGAATTAGATGAATGAGGTGAGACAATAATTTACCATATCCTCGTTAATTTTTAACTTGTATATCAAATAAGCTATGAATATTATCAAATGCAAAATGACATCTGGAATTATTACGTAGGGCCAAACGATCAATATGCAGATGATATAGTGGTATTAGCATATACCAAGGAAGAGTTAGAAGCAGCTCTTAATGAAATGGAAACTGTCCCCAACAGAGAAATACGGTATGAAAATTAACAAAAATAAAACTAAAGTACTAGTATGTAAAGGAGGGAAAAATAAATCAAAAACCAGAATACAAATTTGAAACAAGAACCTACAAGAGGTTAAGAATTTCTGCTACCTAGGAAGTCAAATAGTGCAAGATGGTAAAAGTACAAAGGATATAAAACAAACAATAGCACAAGGCCGTGCTGCATTTAACAACAAAAAGCAACTACTATGTTCAAAGGCAACAAACATGAAAGCAAGAAAAAGATTGCTGAAAGCATATGTTTAGCACTCAGCACTGTACAGCTGTGGACCGCAAACAGTAAGAGAAGTGGACAGGAAAAAGAGAGAAGCCTTAGAAATGAGGTGCTATAGATGTATGATGAAGATGCCAAAGACAGACGAAGTTAAGAACAAAAGGTAGGGGAAGAAATAAATATGTGGAAAACAGTAAAAAATAGAAGAGGTAGGATTATAGGTCACATACTAAGGCGCGAGGGAATAGTGTGGAACATGTTAGAAGCATGGAAAGGTATAAAGAGAGGTAGAGGTAGACCTAGATTAGACTATTACGCACAGATAGTGAAAGATGTGGGAATTTTAGGGAATTGTGTAGGTTATCCCAGAATAGAAATCAATGAAGGTTCGTGCCCAACCAGTTCCAGGACGAAAACCTAATTATGAAAATAATTGTATTTAATTTTGATGATTATCCTACACAACTACATATTGGTTTTGTAATATGTTACGTTCACCTTCTGATAAAGAATAAAACCGTACCCATGTTAGTTCATTATACATTTACATAGATTCTGCTTCAATATTCAAACAACACCCGATATATTAGATCTTTCTGCAATAAGTACACTTTAGAATAATTTCAATGAAACCTAGTTATTGCAAAACAAATAGCTCTTCTACAATCTCAATCATACGAACTTTGTTAGAGGTATCCGTTGACTTGATACACATTACTATAGCACATAATTACTTCTTATTATACCCAATCATAAAGACTCATTGAAATGATGGATCGTACTTATTTGTTAACATTGTTTCTGTTTAACACCTGCGTTTGATAAAGACGTGATTGATGTTATTTCGTTGCGATAAAACGAGTTCATTACTTGATTCTTTCTGCAGCTAGACGGCTTTGTTGCAATTTTCGTTATCTAAAACATTTTGTGCACACCACTGTGTGATAAGTACTTTTTTTTAAAATGTACTTTTCTTCATAAAGGGTCTAATTTTTACTCGTACCCACAACTGCTTCCTTCGGTGGACCCGGCGGCCTATCAAATTGCCGCTCCTTTTGGTATGGAAGGATGCACAAGTTACGTGGTCTGCGGTCCATCTGTCCCGCTCCGACCCTAGGGAGGGTGTGATAGATGCAATACCGTAGACACATGGGTGAGTGTTTCTTCCCTGTCTACGTAGATTTTGTTGTTTGGGCTCATACATTCATTGAATTAATTCGTATGTACGAAAATGATTGAACTATTTTAGTAGCTATTGCCATGGTATTAATACATTACTATTGATTTTAAATGACAAAAGAAAATATACTATTTATTATTGCGGAAATAATTTTGTTGGCATATTGGAAGACGTTATAGCCATTGTATTTGTAGTTGTATGTTAGGTGTGTCAGTATTATCAGAGCTTATGTGAGATATCATAATATTATGATTACTAACCTGAATTTTGAAATCTGGTATACAAATACAATAAATAGTAAATGATAAAATAGATTGTTTATTCTCACGCATCCAAAATATGTTCATGTCCGTTGTAGTGTATCTAAATATTGGGCAGTAGGAAGGTAGAAACCGTTTTACAGTACACTCATTATTTTTGCAAAGCGTCAGTTACCCGACAGTGATTGCTATGTTTTTTTTTTTTGTTAATGTTTTATTTCCTTTGTTTTTTTTATATTTTGGTATAGCTTCAGGTGGCGACTTCTCTTACAGGTTGTACTGAACGTCGAATAATTTTTTATATCAGGTATTTTTCTTAATATTTCTCTACGTGTAAAACCCCGCCTACTCGCCAACTGAGCCCGGGCATTTTTAATTGTCCTGCCGGTTATGTCGATGTACGTAGCATAAATTTTGGCGCCTAACGTGAATCCGGCGTCAGGGCGTTAAAATTTATGCTACGTGCATCGACGTAATCAGCAGGACAATGAAAGAATGCCCGAGCTCAGTTGGCGAGCAGGCGGGGTTTTACACCTAAAGAAATAGTAAAAAAATCTGATATAAAAATGTATACAATGTTCCTTACAACCTGTAAAACAAGTCACCGCCTGAAGTTATTCCAAAATATAAAAAAACAAAGGAAATAAAACATTCACCAAAAAAACTCCAATTAGCAAAAAAAACATTACAACAAAAAATTTATGCTACATCCATCGACGTAAACGGCAGGACAATGAAAGAATGCCCGCGCTCGGTTGGCGAGTAGGCGGGATGTATGTTAACATATGAAATACATATTCTAATCAAACAATGTAACTAATAATTTATAAAATAATCTGGCCTGGATTTAGGAAACAAAGGGTATTACTTTATACAAAAATAATAGATTTATTAAATATAAGAAAAGGAAACTGGTTATCCAGTAATTAAAAAGGCATGTTGTGGGTTAAGTCACTTAACGTGCAACAGTATATTGGTGGCAATTTGTGCCAAACAGTTGTCGAAGGTCTTTGCTATTAATATACTTGTGGCATATGTTCTTCGTGGTGATAATTTTTTAATTATTATTAATTTTTAAAATAACATTCAATTTTTCCACTTTTAAAGGTATTTGAAATGGTGAAAACAATGGTCGTAATCAAAATTATGAAAATACTTACCTTGTTTTAATAGAGCTTTTAGGTACTCTCCAGCACCATAAATTAGTTTTTTTTATAAATCAATATAAAATGCATCTACAAACACCTCTTCAAATTTCAGAAATAATAGCTTGTTTTTCTTTTATTTAATAATCTATAGGAACACTGTGGCACGATTTAAATAAAATTAAATAAAAACCCTTAACCACAAAAATATTTAAATTACTAGATACGTATTTCGACCACTATGTGGTCATCATCAGTAGGAAACCTCTTAAAAAAACAAAACAATAATAATAATAATTAGCTGTTGTTCTGGAACACTTCAGAGGATATTCTCCTCAACACTTAGGCTGAAGTGAACCTTTCCAACCTATAATTTACTATATTGTTGCTTTAAACACTATCGAGGATATTCTCCTCACCCGCAGGCTGGTGTTCTCAACAACAAACAAGTGAATTGTGACATTATAACTTAAATCTACCTAATTTATACTAATTCTAAATCTACTGAAGCGGAACCAGTTTAATCTTGCTTTCTCATTGGTTGTTGACCAATAGGGAAAGCAAAGCAGATGACTCTATTGGCCCTTTATCGGTGTTTAAGAGGGGTCCTTTATGTTTAATAATTTTAATTGATTCATAGGCATTTAAGGAGGAAAACGTTGGTACCGCTTTTAACAATTTAACATTTTCTAGTTTAACGGGGTGGCTGGTTTCAAATATATGTTTGGCGACCTGAGACCTTTCATATTTACCATATTTGAAGTGAGCAATGTGTTCTTTAAATCTTGTTGTTATATTCCTCTTGGTCTGACCAATATATTTTTGAAAACACCCTGGCCCTGCACAACTAATTTCATAAATCCCCGACTTTTGCAATTACTTCACCTCAATTAGAGTCAATAGTTGTTAACGAATCGTCGAAAATCTTTAATAATGAAGAGTTGACTTTCCTTGATCGAGGCCTAAAATTTGGAGTAGATCATTTGAATACTCCTTTGGAAGACATTATTGCTGGCATTGAAAAATCCATTTCAAAATTAGATGACAATTCAAAAAACTTTATTAGAAACGCGTGCAAAATTCAACTTTCGAACAACTTACGCACTTGCGCAAGGAATGTCTCAGAACAAACAAGGAAAGATCATCTGATTATTAAAGATTTACGACAAAAGAATTGTTATTATTTAAAGGCTGATAAGGGGAATAGGTTGGTTATTCTGGATAAACAAGACTATGTTGATAGAGTAGAGACTTTGCTGTCTGAGGGTCCTTACAGACCAATAGTCAAAAAACGTAAAAATGAAGTTCCTTTAAATAAAATGATTAAATCAACAGAGTCTGTTTTGAAAGAATGTCCAAACCTAATTTCGCCCACACTAAAATTAAAATTAACAATTTCAAATTCTGAAATGCCAATACTTTACTGTTTACCAAAGATTCACAAAAATAATAAATCGATGAGACCAATAGTTTCAGGTATCAACTCACCGACTTACTATTTATCACGATGGCTGTCAAATGAATTTAAGAATTTAAAGTTTAATAGTTTGTCTGTACAAAACTCTTTAGAGTTCATTAATAAAATTAAAAATATCACATTAGAAGAGAACAAAATCTTAATTTCATTTGATGTCAGTTCATTATTCCCTAGTACTTTAACATATTTAAAGGATGTTCTTATAGATAGTGATATTGATGATGATAAAGTTGAGGACTATATCAAGCTTGTTTCGCATTGCATGTCCCAGAACTGTTTTCAATTCAACAACAAGTTGTACGAACAACATGAAGGCACAGCAATGGAAATAGCTTATCACCTTCATAGCAAATTTATTTATGTCTCGTTTTGAAACCGAGTTAAAGAAAACTCAAATACTTCCCAAGAATATGGTTAAGGTACGTGGATGATATTTTGCAGTTTTGACACTTCTAAATCAAAAGTTGATGATTTTCTTAAAGAAATGAATTCAAAATTTCAAAGCATAAAATTTACGTATGAACTAGAGAATAATGGACAATTACCCTTTTAGATACATTAGTAATTAGAAATGGTAATAAATTAGAATTTGACATTTATAGAAAAGAAACCAATGTAAATCGCTTTATTTTGTCTTCCTCTAATCATAGCATACAACATAAGTTGGCTTCATTTAACTTTTAATTAATAGATTATTGAATTTCCTTTAAATAAAAACAGATTTAATAAAGAATTTGCTCTTATTAAACAAATAGCGAATTACAATGGTTTCTCTTCTGATATTATAGATAATATTTTTAGAAAGTGTAAAAATAGGATCAACATCCGTAAATCAACGACTTTGCAATCAACCACCTCTAACGATAATGTTAAATATGTTAAACTTCCGTTTCACAAAACCACAAAGGGTCTTGATAAAATATTCAAACAGTGTAATTTCAAAATTGCTTTCACTAATACTAATAAAATTAAAGATTTGCTAGGTAATCCAAAAGACAAGGGGAAAAATTGCAAAAGTCGGGGATTTATGAAATTAGTTGTGCAGGGCCAGGGTGTTTTCAAAAATATATTGGTCAGACCAAGAGGAATATAACAACAAGATTTAAAGAACACATTGCTCACTTCAAATATGGTAAATATGAAAGGTCTCAGGTCGCCAAACATATATTTGAAACCAGCCACCCGTTAAACTAGAAAATGTTAAATTGTTAAAAGCGGTACCAACGTTTTCCTCCTTAAATGCCTATGAATCAATTAAAATTGTTAAACATAAAGGACCCTCTTAAACACCGATAAAGGGCCAATAGAGTCATCTGCTTTGCTTTCCTATTGGTCAACAACCAATGAGAAAGCAAGATTAAATTGGATCCGCTTCAGTAGATTTAGAATTAGTATAAATTAAGTAGATTTAAATTATAATGTCACAATTCACTTGTTTGTTGTTGAGAACACCAGCCTGCGGGTGAGGAGAATATCCTCGATAGTGTTTAAAGCAACAATATAGTAAATTATAGGTTGGGAAGGTTCACTTCAGCCTAAGTGGTGAGGAGAATATCCTCTGAAGTGTTCCAGAACAACAGCTTTTTTTTTCCCCCTACTGATGATGGCCACATAGTGGTCGAAATACGTATTTAGTAATTTAAATATTTTTGTGGTTAAGGGTTTTTATTTAATTTTATTTTCTTTTATTTAGTCGATAAAAATGGAGATGTATGTATATCAATTTTACACGAACCTGGAGATGACAAATTTGGTTATGAAAAAGCGTCGGAACGATGGCTACCTGTTCATACTGTAGAAACTATCTTAATATCAGTAATTTCCATGTTGGCAGATCCAAATGATGAATCACCTGCAAATGTAGATGCTGCTGTAAGTTATTTTTCATTGTACACTGTCTGTCCAAAACTTCGGAAAATATTTATTTATTTGTCTTTCTAACAGTGCTCGTGATAGCTGATAACAGTAAATTGTCAATAGTGAGAATAGTAATATTCAGTTTATAGAAGTGCAATTAATAGGTACGTTAAGCGTTGTATATGGTGAGTAATAGTAAATTTGTTTAAGTTTTTGTTTTGTCAGAGGAATTGCAATGGTGCAGAGGGTAACGGTACAGTCGGCAAATAGTTAGAAGCATGAATTATATTATACCTAAAGAAATAGTAAAAAAAAAGTCTAGTATGATAATTATTCAATGTTCAGTACAACCTGTAAGAGAAGTCACCACCTGAAGTTATACCAAAATATAAAAAAATAAAGGAAATAGAACATTAATCAAAAAAAAACTCTAATTAGCAAAAAGAAACATTACAATCACTGTCGGGTAACCGACGCTTTGCAAAAATAATGAGTGTACTGTAAAACGGTTTCTCCCTTCCTACTGCCCAATACTTAGATACCTCACGATGGGCATAAACATATTTTGAGTATGTGAGAACAAACAATCTATTTTATTATTTACTATTTATTGTATTTGTATACCAGATTTCAAAATTCAGGTTAGTAATCATAATATTATGATATCTCACATAAGCTCTGATAATACTAACACACCTAACATACAACTACAAATACAATGGCTATAACGCCTTCCAATATGCCAATTCAATAGGCTGTCAGGTCCACTGGAGGAAGCTGTAACGGGCACGAGTAAAAATAGACCCTTTACGAAGAAAAGTACATTTTTTTAAAAATAAAAGTACTTACCACACAGTGGTGTGTACAAAATTTTTTAGGTATCGAAAAATGCTACGAATATTCTCAGCCGTCTAGCTGCAAAAAGAATCAAGTAACGAATTCATTTTATCGCAACGAAATAACATCAATCCCAGCTTTATCAAACGCAGGTGTTAAATAGAAACTTGAAACAATCTTAACAAATAAGTACGATCCATTATTTTAGAGAGTCTTTACGATTGGGTATAATAAGAGGTAATTATGCGCGACAGTATTGTGTATCAAGTCAACAGATACCTCAAACAAGGTTCGGACGATTGAAATTATAGAAGAGCTTTTCGTTTTGCAATAATTAGGTTTAATTGAAATTATTGTAAAGCGTACTTATTGCAGGAAGGTCTAATATAGCTAACCTAGTAGTCGGCAACTTCGAACAAGTGCTGTGTAATTTGATGCAAGCTGCACTAAGGATCACGGAGCTCTGGTGCTCCGATAACTTTTTAACCATCAATCCCAACAAAACGGCGCTGGTGTTGTTTTCCAATAAAGGGAAGCTGACGGTAACCAAATTGCCAATGCTCTTCCAAACTTCTCTGCCCTTATCAGAAGAAGTCAAGTATCTGGGCATTATACTTGATAAGAAGCTGAACTGGGCCAAACACCTACAAATGAAAACTAGCAAAGCCAATCAAGTGTTCTGGCAATGCAAACGTGCCATAGGCAAACTTTGGGGTCTTCCACCAAAGGCTGTCCTGTGGCTATACATCATGGTAGTAAGGCAGATGCTCTGCTATGGAGCTGTAATCTGGTGGCCCAGGACCAGACTGGCCCATACAGTCAAAGATCTTACTCATATCCAAAGAGTGGCCTGTCTAAACATTACAGTTGCAATGCGTTCTACACCTACTGCAGCCTTAGAAGCCATCCTAGGCCTCACTCCGCTGGACCTACATGTGGAGGAGATGGCTTTGAGAGCGGCAATGAGGCTGCGGTTCAAAGGTCTATGGATCGATAAGGGAGGCGGTGGTAGACACCACAACATACTAAGAGAGGCAGCGCAGAACACCCCTATCTTGGGAGGAGTGGTTGATTCGATCGCACCCATAATGATTTCCAGGAAGCGCTTTGGGGTTTGCATAAACACTGAGGACGCCTCCTTAACGGAGATCTCCATCTACACAGATGGTTCCAAAACAAATGAAGGTACCGGGGCAGGCATTTTTTCCGATAACCTAGACTTTCATGAAAGTGTTGCGCTGGGCAGGCTGGTAACTGTCTTCCAAGCGGAGGTCATAGCCATCATGCATGGCGCTAACGCCATACTGGAACGTGGAATCCAAAACAAAGCTATATGCATCTTGAGCGATAGCAGAGCAGCTCTTCTGAGCTTAAACAAGCAGAAGCTTCTCTCGGGGGTGGTATACCAATGCCATCGTGTTCTCGAGCTCGCTTCTAATACAAACGCCCTTGAGCTGGTTTGGGTCAAAGGGCATTCAGGAGTACATGGTAACGAACAGACTGATTCTATGGCGAGGCAGGGAGCGGCTCGGGGGTTTGTCGGCCCTGAGCCATTGGTTGCTATTGCACCATCGGTGGTGTTCTCCATGATAAGACAAATAACCCACCGCCGTCACAAGGATAGGTGGGCTTGTACATTAAGCTGCCGGCAGGCAAAAATGTTCATAAGGTCTCCCATGACCAAAATAGAAAAATTTGGCATATGCTTGCCGAGACAGAAACTACGGCTACTAGTAGGTATTCTGTCTGGGCATTGCACTTTAAGGAAGCACCTGCACAGGATGGGTCTGTCAGACAACCCCACCTGTCGCGGCTGTCAACAGGAGGATGAGACGGCGGAGCACATTCTGTGCACCTGTCCGGTACTCGCCCAACTTCGAGGATCCATGCTGGGGAACTTTTGGCCCGAGAAGGCCAGAATTCCAGACACCCCCTGGTCCGACATCCTCAAATTCACCTGCAAGGTCGGGTGGTTGAGCAATGAAAGACCAACCTAGGGCAAGGAAGGCAGCACAATGGGCCCACCAGGAGGCCTACGTGCGCGTGGTTTTAAGTCACCCTTCCCAATTTAATCAATCAATCAATCACCTCAAACAAGGTTCGGAAGATTGAGATTATAGAAGAGCTTTTGCAATAATTAGGTTTAATTGAATTTATTGTAAAGCGTACTTATTGCAGGAAGGTCAAATATACCTTACATGTGATTTTCCAATGCTCCACCCGAAGGTACTACATTGGCTAGAAAGCGGGTTTTTTTTAACCTTGAAAATTTGGAATTTTGTTGATCCCTTGCTGTTACAAGCAAGGTAGGGATCTTTAACGTGCGTGACAACACTCACACACGGGACCTCCATTTTACCTCTCATCCGATCGAGGGTGTATTTTTATGAAAAATGCTCGCCTAACATTTTTCAAGCGGACTGTGTCGAGATTCGAACCTGGGATCTTGGACGTAGTAGTCACACACATATACCACTATGTCATGGAGCCGCTGGTCTTACATACTGGGTTGCACTACGCTCATACAGAAAGCTCCCTTCCAGGAGGCGTGGACACGAGTGGATGCCCTTGATGTCTGCCCGGACTAGCGGCACCCCTCGCATGCTGTATTGTCGTGATCCTTTTCGTTTTAGCTGTTACAACCTGTGAATATTTAATAATAACTCGTAGATGGATTTACGTAGTTTAATGACTTGTAACCAATATTATTACATAGAAAACAAACAAAGAAATAATACTACGCTACTACTTATCTGTAAGTACAATCCAACGGATCATTAACATTAGCATCCTCTCTTACGGATCACTTTACGATTCAATTTCAACGCAAAGTTCACAAATTAACTATAAGTTCTAAGCAACCGACACGCACCCCTTGCGCGCTTCAACTCGACTCACTGCTACCTATCAGAATAACTTAACCCTCACGGTTACTTCTCCCTCTTATTATAGGGGCGGTCTAGTACAGGGTGTTGTTTGAATATTGAAGCAGAATCTATATAAATGAGTAATGAACTAACAAAGGCACGATATTGCTTGTTGGAAAGTGAACATAACAAATATATTCAACAAATGCTTATTGTGCAAAAGCAGCAATTGGAAACTACTGATTCGGAAATGTCCAAGTGGTGGAAGATCTTGGTAGCCATCAGCTTGCTTATATCCCTTTGCGTACCACTGAATATCTGTGAAATAGAGTATATTTTAGAAAATAATAGCAGAAAAGTGCAAAAGATATTTAAAAAAAGATTAATACATCGTCGTTCTGTATTTAACAAAAAAGCAGCTGCTGTGTTCGAAGCCAACAACTGAAACAAGGAAACGATTGCTGAAAGAATATGCGTGGAACACAGCACTGTCTGGCTGTTAAACATGAACAGTAGGAGAAGTGGAAAGTAAAAGACAGCTTTTGCGATGTGACACTACAGACATGATTAAGATGATATCATAGACAGACAAAGTTAATATCAAAGACGACAAGAAATGTTAAGGGAAGAAAGAAATATGTAGAAAACAGTAAAAATAGGAGAGATGGGACACATGACAGTGCATGAGGGAATAGCACGGTATATGTTAAAAGCAAAAAGAGACAGAGATAGACCTAGATTAGACTATTGCAAACACGGTGAAAAATGTACGCTGTGGGTATTTCATGAAAATGTGTAGGTTAGCTTAGAATAAAAACCAGTTCTAGGACTGTAGACTTAATGACAATGATCTAGTCAACGCAGGGCAGCATCTGAGCAAAAGATATTTGAAAAATACAAAATTTTATATTACGAAATTTTAGTTTGCAATTTAATACATGGTTTTCCAGCCTTGTTAGCTCAGATTGTCTCGCTTTATTTCATCATTCCCAATATGAATCTTACACTACCGAATTTCCTAAAAAAATCTCTGCAACCACTATTTATGACACCCAAATATTTTTGACGAATAGACTGGTTAGCGAACTTTGTGGTTTTTTATAGAGACGAGCAGTTTTTAAAATACAGATTTATATACATCCCAGAAAATACTTTTTTGTGGCTTTGCTGAAAAATTTTGACAGGTTCAGAAAGTTTTACAATTAATTTTAACGGTTCCTGCTACATGTATCAGTTGAAAAATACTTTTTGTATTTAAAACGTATAGTCATACTTAAGAAACACAATGAGTCAAGAGCGGCTTAGTGGGTTAAACTTTATGTCTATCGAAAAAGAACTATGTAGCGAATTAAGTAAAAATCAAAACTTTTATGGAAATATAGTCGATAGATTTGCCAAACTTAAAGACCATAGAATACATTTGATTTATAAAACCATATGCTTTTGTACGTCAAACGTTAAAATAGGTCGGCTTGAGACAAATTTCACTTGTTCCCTGGCGACAGTTTTACTTTTCCTTTTCCGGTCGCCAGAGGTAAAGATGTCTTCGTTAGACTATAAAATAAGTGACACAAAATAACAATTTAAATAACGATAAATAACTTCATTTTTATTTTGCAATATAATATTAAATGTGCAATTTTTAAGGGTAGCATATATTATATTAAAGTAAGCAAGAAGTACATCTTCATTGCGTTTCTGTATTTCTTTTTGATCGCACCATTCTATAAAGTGCAGGTAAGCAGCACAATATGTGTCACCAGATTTTGTCGGTCGAAGGCACGACACTGCTTCATTTGCCGCAAATTCAATTTCAGAACTTTGCATTTTATGAATGTTTTCTTATTTAACAACAAACGCGTAGTGATTGTGTCAAAAAACTAATCGTAAACAACTTTTGATATTAATCAAACACGAAAAATTTGTATCCGTAAAAATATATGAAAATTAGAAATTTTCGTATATTTTGGCAGAACGTTTGAAGAAAAATTGTATATTTTATGCGGAGATAAAGTGACTTCATGGTTTGCTTCTATTATCCACTAGCATTGGGCGCATAAACGGAGGCGCATCATGAAAACTTTCACTTCTCCTCCTCCGTATAAAATAATTTACTATTAATTAATGGTAGCTATACAAAATATAAGTATTGAAAACATTTTTCCAAGTTTTTTTGTTTCGATGGTTTCTGTAGACTCCCAGTGAAAGTCAACGAATGACAAGGGATAGTACCTCTTAGATATCATAAAGACATATTAAACTTAGGATTTCTAAATAGATGCATTCTAAGCCTCATCTTCTGCTCATATATATTAATTTTTGTATAATTTAGCTGAATTATTTGCAAAATTTGTAGAAAAAGTGTGTGGTTAAGAACACGAATGGATTCGAAAAGTATCATTGCAGGCGAAATTGTTGAAATGCTGTAAAATTACTTTAAAACCTTACCATAAATGGTCTACAGCTTGCAATTGCAGCCCATATTGTTCTGTATTAAAAGTTACTACCTTTTATTTAAATGACTTGTTTTTACATTAAATGTAAAAAAAAGTATCGTTTGACGAAAAACACATTTTTCACCTGTATTAGACTATCACCAAAATATTTCGAGGCAGCGTATCTAGTAAAATGCTGAGACGTTCAGACCAAACTGTATATTGACAATAACGTTACAGACATTTGTTCGTACGTTATTGCTATACGATCACAACCTCGGTGGCCCTAATCTTATAACTTAGAGGGAAGAACAAATTAATATTAGCAGACGTACTCCAGGTATCAACAGTATGTGCGAAAAGCGTGAAATTGTATTGTACCTACATTTTCCCACTATGCTTGTTACTTCCTATTTAATTGTAATAGAATAGAAAAGAAGTTGAAGCTGCGTTAAGCCGACCTTACGTAAGGTCGAAAACAAAATGATGATGAAAATAAAATGAAGTAATTAGGAAAATTACATAAATAATGATACCCACTTATGTACGTACCCATAAACTTTCTTTATATTAGGATATAAGCAAGTATAAAAATGAAAAAAACAAACTTTTTATCAGCTTTCTAAATTTTTTAAAAATTGCATGCACTTCCAAATTTTTAGTTTCATCACCCTTGTGCAAAATTAAATTTTAGAGATTCACCGGTGACATACAAAAATACCCACCGCTTCGTTATCGGCTCTCAGCAACCAAAGAACTTCCTTCTCAAGATCAGCAACTTGTTCTGGGTCCTCTGGATTTTTTAGGACTCGTCGAAATCTACTCTTCTGCACATTTTTTAAGGATGGGTTAATTCCATGAGGATACAAATACTTCTTGCACTTGTTTAGCTTTTTAACGCTACTAGTCTCGATACTTTCGGTCTGTATATCAAAATTTTCTTTCTGGCAAATTAACATTTGAGAAATATCAGCGGTTTTACATAACAGTACTTTGTCTTCGGTTTTATATGATTCAATTATGCAAGGCAAATCCACAAGTTTGGAATGTAGAACTTGTTTCCTAATTATTACTGTTCCAGTGCGCAGAAATTTATCTTTGTGATAAAAAATTATTGAAAAATGCTTTTTGAACTTTTTTGATTTATGTTTCTTTAAAGAATGCTTCACTTCTTCCGCCAGTTCCTATAAAAATTTTAAAGTAAGAAAGGTATTTAAAAGTGGTAGCAGTACCAATGGTAGACGTAAAATAAACTGATCGTCTATTTCAATTTCTTTTTCTAAATGTACCAGACCCTCGTTCATTTTGAAAATTTAATTAATACTTGAAATTCCCGCGCAAAAATTGAAACTGTCAAAACTTGTAGTGGCTAAATAGTATTGCGTGTTAGTATTTAGCGAACTTTTATTATTTAGTGCAACTTAATAATATAACAAAATCGAGGGCCAATAATACTACTAGCACCTTACCTCAACAATTTACAACGTTTAGCATATTTTTTATTAATTACTTAGAAGAAAGTGTCAGTAAGTTAAACAGTTGTAAATGATTTGTGAGAAGAGTACAGCAATTATTTAATGTTTTACTTAGATAGGTTATAAAAAATATCATGAAATACGTTTTCTAAAACAATAAAACTACCGACTAAATCCCACGTTTACATTGGTCTTGTATTAGTTCAGTTTAAAGAGTTTTTTTAAAATTGTAATGTGTTTGTAAATCAACAGTATCTTTGTAAAAGACATTACATATACTTATCAAGCGTTTCCTATATTATGTATATATAATTTTGTTAAAAATAAAAGCATGTAATGCTAGTTGTATAATGAACATTAAATAGTAGAAATTAATTTATTAATTTCACTGAGTTAAATGAGCTTTATCATGAAAGCAGCTTGTAAAATTTAGAAGCTTCAGTAATGTATATTTAATAATGTGGCTATTTCAGTGTAATATTAAATCAGGATACAGAAACAAGAAGATTAAGAAAAATAGAAAAGCACTTAGCACATTTTATACAAATGTTAATAACGATCGGAACTTTATATTCTTATTAACTTAAAAAAATACAGGCAGATCTTGGTAAGTAACTAGCATAGCAAAGTTTATTTGTACACATTCACTCGTAAAGACAAACCATAGTGTCATGGAATTGAACCGATATATTCTGCAACCTCTGTAATCATAATACCAACCCTAAAAATTAATTCGTTACATGTAAACCGAGGGAGGAATTAAGAGTTCATACGGATATAAAAAACCGCCAACCGCAATATTCATATAGGCATAAAAATTTGTTACAAACGCTACTGCTTTCAAAAGTGTAAGAACATAACTGTTCGCATAAATACAACGATATTGACCTTTAAAATCTAGCAGATGGACGCACCACTACTATCGCATACGATCCGTCATTGACGATCAGAGAGTTAGACGCACTATCACACGTGAGAGCGAAAGATAGCACGCAATCAGCCTTGGGTGTTACAACATAAACCACGAATTATAAAAGCAGGGATTCATCTATAATTTTTAATTATTCGAAATTAGATTAGAGCTTCGAATTTGACACGCAATCATCGCCGACAAGGCTCCATCTACTTTTACTGCAATAAAATCTGTTAAACCGTTTTGTGAAACATCCATTTCTTGTAGAGGCTGTAATCGGGGTTTATCCAGTTGAGTTGGCGCTCAAAGGTTTTATTAGACAAAAAGAATAGGTGTAAAAATATTTAGTAAAAGCTCTACAATCTGTATTGGCTCTCATAGAACCCACTCGCATCACTGTAAGTAGCCCGTGCACTATTTTACTGCTACGTCACTTCGCTTTTAGATTAGATTTAATTGGGAAGGGTAACACATGCCACACGCACTTAGGCCTCCTAGTGGGCACATTGTGTTGCTTGCCTTGCCCTAAGTTGGTCCTTCATTACTCAACCACCCGACCTTACAGGTGAATTTAAGGATGTCGGAGCAGCGGATGTCTCGAATTCCGGCCTTCTCAGACCAGAAATCCCCTAGCATGGATCCTCGAAGTCAGGCGAGTGCCGGGAAGGTGCACAGAATGTGCTCCGCCCTCTCATCCTTTTGTTGACAACCGCAACAGGTGGGGTCGTCTGACACACTCATCCGGTGCAGATGCTTCCTTAGTATGCAATGCCGGACAGTATACCCACTAGTAGCCGTAGTTTCTGCATCGGCAAGCGGATGTGGTTTTCCGCGTTTCTTACTGTTGCGCAATTGTTTAATATAACGTATAATTACGCGGCAAATTACGCGCCATTTGTATCAAATACCAAACATCTTTAAAAGTGATACAATGGTCAAAGTTTAAGCACAATATAAATAAAACGGGTACTCACCTGTATTTTTTAACATCTCAGGATCCTTGTTGTTTTTGTGTGGGTAGGCTACGCCAGTGTCTACTCCAAATTTTATCCGTCCATCCTAAACTCTATACATTTGTAGGGGAACGATAAGGACAACCAGGTAAAGGTACACGAAGGTAAGTTAGAAAGGAACCTACATCTTAAAAAGAGAAAAGACGCCAACACCGCACAGATAGATGTTCTTGGCTTCAGATCTCGTAGCCCGACACTATCCGCACTTACACATTCAATTGCGCAAACGCAACTCAGGAACGACGGAAATTGACATGTTTATTTAAAAATATTTGCGGGAATTTATTTACAAATCAAACAATGTATATTGTCAATTTTCGCATGTAACAAAGCATTGACAAATTTTTTAATTTTGGTCATGGGAGCCTTTATAAACATTTTTACTTGTCGGCAGCTTGTTATACAAGCCCACCTGTCCTTGTGGCGGCGGTGAGTTATTTGCCTTATCATAAATAACATCGCCGATGGCGCAGTAGCAACCGATGGCTCAAGGCCGACAAAACCCTGGGCTGCTCCCTGCCTCTCAAGAGAATCTGCCTGTTCGTTGCCATGTACTCCTGAATGCCATTTGATCCAAATCAGCTCAAGGGCATTAGTATTAAAAGTGAGCTCAATGTTCAGACAAACCCCGAAACGCTTCTTCGATATGATAATGAGTGCTACCGAATCAACCACTCTTCCTAAGAGAGGGGTGTTCGGTACCAACTCTCTTAGCATGTTGTGATGTCTACCACCGCCTCCCTTATCGATCCATAGACCTTTGAAACGCAGCATCATTGCCGCTCTCAAAGTCATCTCCTCCGCATGTAAGTTCAGCGGAGTGAGGCCTAGGATGGCTTCTAAGGCTGCAATAGGTGTAGATCGCAGTGCGCCCGTGATGTCTAGACAGGCCACTCTTTGGATATGAGTAAGTTCTTTGAGTGCATGGGCTAGTCTGGTTCTGGGCCACCAAGCTACAACGCCATAGCAAAGCATCGGCCTTACTACCATGGTGTATAGTCACAGGACAGCCTTTGATGGAAGACACCGAAGTTTGCCTATGGCACGTTTGCATTGCCAAAACACTCGGTTGGCTTTGGTAGTTTTTGCTTGTAAAGTGTTTGGCCCAATTCAGCTTCTTGTCAAGAATGATGCCCAGGTACTTGACCTCTTTCGATAGGCGCAGAAAGGTTTGGAAGAGCATTGGCAATCTGGTTATCATCAGCTTCCTTTTATTGGTAAACAGCATCAACCCCGTTTTATTGGGGTTGATGGATAGAGAGTTCTCGGAGCACCATAGCTCCGTGGTCCTTAGTGCTGCTTGCATCAAATTACACAACACTTATTCAAATTTGCCGACTACTAAAATAGCTATGTCGTCCGCATAACCTATCGTGTAGAAACCTGCCTCATTAGGGCGTTAGAGAAGGCTGTCCACTACTATGTTTCATAGTAGTGGTGACAGTACGCCCCTCCGGGGACAACCTTTACCTGCCGCCCTAATTACTGAGGTAATATGTACCCGTCAACATCGCAGAATCTGCATAGTTAAATGCCAAAGGGAGTCCTCAGTTCCATGTGCTCGCAGAGCTTTGTCAATGTTTTTGAAGGTGGTTTCGCTAAATGCGCCTAAGACGAACATGTTGTTGCTAAAGTTTTTCTAAATCTGTCCTACAACATCGTGGAGGACAGACTCCGTGGATTTTTCTGGTATGAAGGCGTACTCGTTTAGGTGAAGTGGATAAGAAGGCATTATCCTCTCTCTCATATCATTGTCGCACAGTTTTTGCAAGGTATTTAGCAGAAAAGACGTAAGACTGATCGACCTGTAGTATTTAGCCTAGGAGTAATCCTTCCGGCCTGGTTTAGGAATGAAGACAACTTTAACCTGTCTCTGCAACTGCTGGGGGTGTATCTAAAAAGTACCACGAGGAATGGTGCCAGCCTTTTCACATCCCACTGTAGTAGGGCGGGGAAGATGCCATCCATTCCAGGGGACTTAAACGGTTTGAGAGTTCAGATGGCCTATTTAATTTTTCTTTAATCCACTACCCGGATTTAAACCTCCCAGTCGGCCCCATTAGTGGTTGATCCACCCCGTATGAGGAAAGTTGTGATACAGTACCTGGAAAGTGGGTGTTCACGAGTAATTCAGCGGTCTCTGTCTCGTTGGTGGTTTACGTACCATTCACACGTTTCCGGCAGCATGGTTGATGGCCAGGATCTTTGGACAAAATCCTGTTAATGCAAGAGATTGCATTGGCAGACTCGACTGAGTTACAGAAGGTCTTCCAAGAGTCTCTCTATTGTTTGTTAATTGCCGTTTTGTATCGCTGATGACTTTTATAAGCCTCCCAGTCAGTCACACTTCTGGTGTGTTTTGCCTTGTTGAACAGGTTGCCTAGGGTCTTTTTCAGCTTCTGTAACTCCTCGCCCCACCATGAGGTGATGGAGCAAGTAGAATCTGCCGGGCATGCCTGTTCAAAGGATTCTATGATGGAGTACTGAAGCGAGACCGAGTATTTCTGTAGCTCTTTTATTGTTTTTGGGTTGTCGATGCCTTGTAGTGCCAAAACCACGAATTATAGAAGAGGGGATTCATCTATAATTTTTAATTATTCCAAATTAGATTAGAGGTTCCAATTCGACACGTAATCATGGCCGACAGGGCCCCATCTACCTTTATTGTAATAAAATCTGTTAAACTGTTTCGTGGAACACTCATTTCCTCTAGAGGCTGTAATCGGGGTTTATCCAGTTGGGTTAGCGCCTAAAGGTTTTATCAGACAAAAATAGTAGGTGTAAAAGTGTTTAGTAAAAGCTTTACAATCTGTATTCGCTCTCATAGAACCCACTCGCATCACTGTAAGTAGCCCGTGCACTATTTTACTGCTACGTCACTTCGCTTTTATAAAGTAAAATTAATTCAGGTGCTTAACGTCAATTCAACTCATAACAAGTAGTAAAATATATTTGCAATAAATTAATGTGTTTATAGGAACAATGATTATACCTTTATACCATAAATAAAAGCCGAATTATAGGGTAAAAAGTCTATACCACGTATTAATTTTATAGACTGTAACGGTACAAGGCAATGTCACACAAAGGGAGTGCGGCTGTTGGGACAAGCAGGGTGGTTTTTCCTGTTTTGAAGCAGAATTTGCGAGGGGAAAAATGGACTCGGTTTGGCTATATTGAATGCTTGTCCAGTATTAAGTGGTAATAAGATTAAGTCATGCTCGAACAGAAATAACAACTACAAAAAAGGAATCAATTGGTACTAGAAGATGGGGGAAAAGACGCAACGAGCGGAAAGCGGAATGTGCGAACGTGTTTTGTATTTGAAAGTGTTATGCCTAAGTTTATTTCATTAGTTATAACAACCCTCTTAGGTAACAGAATGGTTACAAGACCTGAAATCCATTTGAATTTAAAATTAGTTCGGCGAAGTGATCTTTTCTTATTTCCGTACTACCTAAAAACTATCTTGTGCTGGGCTAACGTATAGGTACATTCACTTCGCTTTGAGGTTTGTCTACGCATAGAGAAAACTACCCGCACGTGATTCGCGACCCTGACTTAAAACGAGCAAAGCGGTTTTTGGTTCCAGCGAAAACCAGGTAAACCCCTGGCTTATGCTTTTTTTTACTTTACCCGTGACGTAATTTATTACGTACCAAAATTTGGTTGCATGTGTTGCCGTCATGGTCAAAGCCAAAGAAAACTATAAAACAGGAGCTTACCTTATTTTTGCTGAAACCAAAAGCCGCTTGCCCGTCTTTAGGTCAGGGTCGCGTGCAGGTAGTTTTTTCTATTCGTGGACCAAGTTTCATGACGAAGTGAATGTACTTACATGCTAGCGGAGCACAAGATAGTTTCTTAGGTAAGAGGAAAGATACGAAGATAGGAGGAGATCACTTCTCCGATTTTTTCAATCGCCGATGGTCAAGTTTCTTGATTTAAAATTCGATGCTCTAAGAGCCTCTAGTAACTCCTCCATTCCACGTTCTTCATGACAGACCGTTTAACCACATCACATTCGTCTAATTTGCGAAATGCGGTTTTGTGCGAAATACATGACACACATTATGAGGTTTTTGTTCTTGGATTCGTAGAAATCACATTCTAAAGTTCACACGTGATAATTTAAGGATGGGGAAAAAGCTTTCCCTGGCTGGATCCAAAATTTCCCTAAATTTAAAATTAAAATAAACAGATTATCCACCTCTTACAGATGCGAAGGCATTGTCGGATCGTTAAAAATTTTGTTATAGTCCCGCGCGCGCGTCACTACGGCAGTTGGCAACACATGCTAACCACGTACACAATATTGCACAACAAAATTTTACGTCATAATTTGCCAAATTGTATCACATGCCAAATATGTTTATAATGATACCATTGGCACTCAAAAAGATAAATAGATTGAGATATTCACTTAAAGATGTGGAACGCTTCACGACCTTGCGGTTATCTTTGTGGCAGGAGGCGTGCCGATTTCCATGGATCTCGTTGACGTTGTTTTGGGCGTGGGTTTTATTAGGCCATTGTTAAATCCAGATTTAATGTCTTCATTCTTCTTTGTTTGTAGGTAGGACGGAGAAATAAGGTCAAGGCAACAATATCCGGTAGAGATAAAGGGAAACCTACATTATCTGAAAGAGAAAAGACAAAGGCACGACACAGGTAAACGTCACTGTTCGACATCTCGTTGGCTAATAATCGTCGTGTCGGAAACCGCGCACTTACTTCCTCACTCCACGTCTGCGCATTCTTTTGCGTCGACGCAACTGTCCGAAGTGACGGAAATGAACAAGTTTATTTTTTAAAATATTGGCGCGAATTAAGTCACATATTTCAAACTGTAAAATGCCAATTTTGGCATGTAACAGTTTGTAGGGCAACATTCTGTAACCTTGAACACAATCCGCCATTGCATAAGAGGTTTTTTACGGAAAATTTGAATATATCGATAATATCTATACATCATACAATTTTTTTAAAGATGAGATAATATCTCAATTTTTTTATTCTTTTTGTTTGGACCTTGGATAAAAAGTGTTTTTATATTTTGTATATTAATTAATTAACAAAACTTTCTACTGACATTCGTAGACCACCATACATACTTCTATCGTGATCAAATGCTTTGAAATGTGTCAATAATTTGATCATTTCTACTGTTTGAAGATTTTGTGTAACACCCTGTAAAAGCACAAAATGTGCCACCTTTTTTATTTTTCCAAACAAATTCATTGCTAAACACCGCATATTTACCTGCTATTTTATAAGATTTACCGACCACGCTTTACGAGTGATACAATAAGTAAAATTTGCAAGCACAAATTAAGTAAAATCAAATTACTCACGTGGTGGGTATCTCGGAACTTAATCTCAGGATACAACGGTGATCTGCAGGTTGGGTTTGGGAACGCCATGTTGAATATCAGATTTTCATCTGTCCTAAACCTCTACTGCACTCGTAGGGGGTCGAAAGGAGATAAGGTAACAGGTACAATAAAAGGTAAGGTACAGAGAACCTACATACCTATATCTAAAGAGAAAAACACACATCACTCCCAGATAGTTGTTGCTTGGTTCACGTCTCGTGGCCTAGTCCCGCTTTCGACACTCGCGCATCCCTGCATTCACTTTGCGCAGACGCGACTGTCAACGACGACGGAAGTTAATATTATTAATTTAAAAATACGCGGCAATTAACTTATAAATTATAACTAAATCTAAAACATGCTACATTGCCATTTGGCATGTAGCAAAATGCTAAAAAAACAATACCTGCAGAAATACGAATCGAAATAAAAAGTTAAGTTAACCAAAAGAAAATTTAAGGTTGATTAGAAAAGCACTTATTTAGAGCATGCGTACAGAAAAACAATTACACGGAAAACGCTAGCCTACGCATCTGTAAGAGGTAAATAATCCGTGCCTTGTTAACTCTATCATCACAAGCAAAGCACTGAACGAACTGCGAATGTAAATTTGACTGTATTAGAGTACACGTGCTGAAAATAGAACAACCCAAAAATTCCAACTAAATTATGTTCTGATAAAATTTGGATAATCTGGTTTCGAAATCAAAAATCGACAACGCAATTCATTGGTTAAAGCACTGATAAACGTTCTTCAACACAGGAAGGTTATCAACCAGAACTGTATAAATATAATTTCGAATTCTGTAGAAAACATCCTAGTGCTCATCATTGCTTGGGACTCCTTTCCTCTGCGGTGCTCAACCATAGCCTGCAGGGCCTTTCCAAGCAGCGCTCGCCATAGCCTGCTAAATCCTACGCAGTGCTCATCATAGCCTGCGTCCTGCCCCAACGTAACCCTATCCGCCGCCGTACCTGGAGGTCATCGTCGTAATTCATCAATCCATAAATAAAAAACACGTGTGAATGTTAAACTCCGTTCTATACTTCACCGACTTGTCGTTATTGTGATTGCATCTGTCAAGCTCTACCACAGGGACAACATCCCCGTAGAAGCATCACCCCACGAAGCCTGCCGAAGAGCTCAGAAGACGACTGAAGACCTTCTGAACCCTCTTTTTCTTGTATATATTGTAAAGTAGTAGTTTTAAGTGCATATAATTTCATTTCATAATTTCCTTTAACGTAACATTGACCCACCACCAAAAACACGAAACCCACCGAAGAGATCCGAAGACCACCGGAGATGTATGGACCTCGTCGACCTGTATATATGTCCTAATCATCATTGTTCAAGTTCACGCTGGGCCTAATAAGCAACCTTCGAAGCTTCCAAAAGAAAGCCGAACACTTCCAAAGACTTATACACCCCATTAAATGGTGCATACAGACATTTAATTAGTGTTCAAGTTTAATTCTGGCTCCACAGCAGCCATGAAGCCATCCGCAGCCATCCTAAGACTTCAGAACTGCTAAATCATTCAATTTCACTTTTTATATTATGTAATTTTGGAACTTACAATGATTTTGCTTATGGTTATTAAACAATTGGGTAAGCCAAGCCTACTTGCTTTTAAGACGCCGCCCTCGTGAGCGATAACAAATGGCGTCCAACGTGATTGGGCCGTCTTCATAAGAAGATTTTGCAAACAGTGCGCTTGCAAGGACCACCATCATGCCCGAGACGAGAAGTCAAACCACGTCTAACGTTCAGTCGGACACCAACCAGCCGCCTCCAACTCAAGAGGTCACTCAACTAACAGTTCTGGAATTTCAACAACCCAGTGGCGCTCAACAAACACAACCGATCGACAAAATGATCACAATCAAAACGCTCGTGGAAGACCTGTACCACGTCACCACCGCCACCCCCGAAGCATGAAACCTACATTCTCTGGCACCCTTCTAGAGGATCCCACAGAAGTGCTCTAGCAGATGGAAGCGATAAACGCGGATGTACCGACAACAACCGCACAATTCCGAGGCCAAGCAGCCACATGGTGGGAAGCATACGCCGTGTTCCAGCCCACCTATATCGAGTTCCGAAGGTTCTTTCTGGATAAGTAGGACAGTCCAACCAGGAACTCGGAGAACGGCACCCCGGCCGAGTCACGCCAGACTACAGCCCGGTCGGGCAAAAAGGAACTGGCACTATTAAACATCGCCGACGATGACCCACTACCAAGAATCCCCGTCACAATACAGAAAATAAATTTCGACGCATTACTAGACACAGGAGCATCGACGAGCATGATTAGGGAAGATTGCATACCCACAGGTGCACGGGCAGACCCCTATCATGCCTCGGCCTGTCTAGCCGAAGCAGGGAGAGAAATGGCAATCAAAGGCAAGTTCCGCACGCCATTCACCCTGGGACAAGTGACAGACCACGAAAAATTCAAGGTAGTCGCAAATTTCGCTGAGGATGTTATCCTAGGCGAACCTTGGGTGCTACGTCGGTAGGTGGTGATGGATTACGAACAAGACTCCATACATTTCGCAGCACATAATCGTAACACACTCCACTGGAACTTTACACGCAGACCATGAACTAACCACACAGCCTATGTTGATCTTCCCAATGTTGTGCAGGACGCACAACTAGAAAGGCATACCTCTTCACACAGTTTATTTATTCATTTATTTGTTCCAACGTTTCAGTAGTCTGCTACCTGAAATTTAAGCAGACTTGGCTTCCCCACAGAAAGTAACCATCATGTGTTATGTGTGTACGTGTGAGGGATGGTTGTGTGTATGTGTGTTGTGTGTGATGTTGGTCCGTGTTACGTTCCCCCTCTAGGACCATGACCATCGGCAGCCGGATATCCCAGTCGTCAAGAAAGAGCGCACAACGGACATTGCCTTGTCAGTCCGGACCATCGGCAGCCGGGAATCCAGATGTTGAAAGGCAATGGAAGTGTGTGTTTAGGTGTGTGTGTTTGTGTGTGTGTGTGTGCATGTGTGTGAGAGAGAGTTGTGTGTGGACGGATGTCCAAACAAGGGGTTCCCTTTCGAACACAATTATCTCAATAAGCAACAAACGACCATGGAAAGGTCCAACGCCGCCACACGACGGTGACGTTTGTCTCCCTCAACAAACCACCCACAATTGCAACTAAGCAGTTCGAAGACGAATTCTTGTCCAGCAGCCTTCGAGAAGAATTCCCACCAGTGATCAATGGGTCAGCACCGCCTACTGCCGCCACCGGCACCAGCCCATTATCACTGAACATTGAAACATGCAGACCACGAGCTAACCACACAGCCCGTGTCGATCTGCCCAATGTTGTGCAGGGCGCACAACCAGAAAGGCATGCCTGTGGATGGATGTCCCGAGATCAGGTACCCTTTCGAACACAATCATTCCATCCAGCAGCTGGCGATCATGGTGAAGCCCGACGCCGCCGCACAAAGCGTAAACGTAAACGCCGCCACAGGCTCAGATATTTTGACAACAAAGTCCCCGTTGCTTCTTCGCAGCAACATAGCTACGCTACCATCTTTAGCGGAGGGGTGGGGGGGATGTTAACTCAATCATCTCAAGCAAAGCACTGAACGAACTGCAAATGTAAATTTGACTATATTAGAGTACACGTGCTGGAAATAGAACAACCCAAAAATTCCAACTAAATTATGTTTTAATAAAATTTGGATAATCTTGTTTCGAAATCAAAAATCGACAACACAATTTGTTGGAGTTTCCTAAATTATTTCGTATTCGTAAAATCTTCTTTATTTTCAATAAGATTAATTACGTTCAAAAATGCTCTATTATTATTTCTTAGAGCATATTAATGTTCAATTCTATGTAATAGCCTGCCCTACAGGCAGGAAGATAACCTTGAGCACGTGCAGCGCTCACCTGCCTTGGTTTTAATAGACAAACAACAGAGTTTTGCTTCAACCTTCCTAGGTTACAGTCGTATTCGCGCGGGCTGTAATTATTTTTATGCTAAAACGCTGTTCTAAATTATTTCTAGTGTGCAAAATTGTAATGAATCGTTCCTATCGTAATAGCTATTGATTAACTGAAATACGAGGCGATCATTATTCGTAGTAATTTGTATTCTCTCAACACAGGTGCGTGTTTTTCCGGATGTATGTAAATTTCTTACAATCCTCCAAAAGTTATTGATTCTTTCGGTTATAATAGTAACTAATAACCATTTTTCTTAATCTGGTATCACGACAAGTTATCTCGTGCTTGCGTGGTATTAATGCAATGACCCTTTCCATTGACGTATCATACAAAATACGTTAGTGAACTTGATACGCGGCATATGTATTATGAATTCCTAATAGTGTGATAAAAGTATGTAGTACGTTTATACAAGTTGGAATAATTCAGAAATTTAATACACTGTAAATTGTGCTTTTCGCTGTATTTCTAATTATTATTGACGTTATAATATATGATCCTCTTACTACACGGTGTACGATTAATTGTTTAATTTACTCACTCTATATAGTTCACCAGATTGTCGTTGTGAGTTGTTATATTGACAATAGTGCTCATCTGCAACTTCTCGGTCCTTCGTATCTTCGCATTTCTTCCACTAGTGTCTAACCCCCCGACGATTACAGTTCACTGCTCCTGGAGGTGGAACTTAAGGGGTGCCTACTTCGCTCCACCTTCCCTGAGTTACCCGCTCAGAAAGTGGTCCTTCGAGCCGGATTTCCTGGATATTCCTGGAAGCCAGCCTTTCTATTGGAAAGAAGACACTAGTTCCTGAACACACATTGTCAAGTTCGCCTAGATTTCTGGAAGATTCCTGGAAACTCAACAAGCAGCGATTAATTGGGTGAGCTTATTCCATTTTTACTTGTCTTATCTCTTAAACTGTTGTGCAAAAAGTGCATGATTTTTCTATAAACATTAATTTCTAAAAAATTCAATATGAGCTTAGAAAATTTAAAAAAGTCTAGAGCTTCGGTCAAAGGTTCCTTTACGCGAATAGAATCGTGGTTCGCTCAAAGTGCGGACACTTGTAACACACCACTCGAATTTGAAATCAGATTGCAACGGGTGCATTCTTTGTTTAATTCATACGAAAAAGTTCAAGATGAAATAGAAATTCTCTGTTCGGAAGAAGTTCTTGATGTAGAAGACAGGTCCGTCATAGAAGACAAATATTTTCTCTTGCAAGCAATCTTACTCAATGTATTGCCAATTTAAGAAGAAAGCAAACGGAAGCCATTGAAAATCAAGATGATAGTTTTCAATCCTCTTTAAGTAATCCTCAATCAACGGCAGTCAAGTTGCCGGAAATCAAAATTCAAACTTTTTCGGGAGATATAAAAGAATTTGAATCTTTTATCAACTTTTCGATGCTCTTATAATAAAAATTCTCAATTATCAAACATTCAGCGCTTAGTATATCTTAAAAGTTATTTAAAAATGAACCTTTGCATTTAATTGACTCCTTGCCAATTACAAATGAAAATTTCCATATCGCTTTAAATATTTTGAAAAGTAGATTTGAAAACAAATTTGTTATAGTCAATTCTCATTTATCAGCAATGTTAGAATCTCCAATCATGACAAAATGTAAGTCAAGTTCACTGCGTGAATTCGCAGCTACCATTCAGAAAAATATTCAATCTCTCAAAATTTAAATTTTTCTTACGAAGATTTATGGAATATTATTTTAATATTTCTTTTCAAAAAGTTGGATTTCAATACAAAACGTGCTTATGAAATGGAAAGAGATCATTCTATAATTCCCAATTTGGAAAATTTTATAAAATTCTTAGAAAAAGGAGTTCTGTCTTAGAAAATATTGATGTTGCAAGTCCCAAATTGCAAAGAAAATCAATTTCTGTTTATCACTCTGCTCCAGTTGCCAATCACGAAAAATTCCAACAAGTTCTTAAGTGTTCCTTTTGCAAAAAGCAGGTCATAGAATCTACACCTGTATTTCCTTCAAAATCTAAGATATCAAGAAAAAGTTGACTACATTAAATCTTATAAGTTGTGCTTTAACTGCCTAGGCAAGCACAATATTGCAAATTGTTCTTCTACCCAAAATGTTCTTTCTGTTCTAAATCGCATAATTCTCTGTTACACATAGACAAAGGATTGGGCGATCAATCTCTTCCGATTACAAGTTCTAGTTATAAAAGTAACTTCTCTCCTAAATCTAATTTCCAAAATAAAAATTCACAAACAAACAAGAAAGTTCCGAGTTCGCAAAATGATGATTCTTTCGCACAGCAAGAAAATTCTTGTGCACCAATTTCTAAAGACGATGCTAAGCATATGTCTAATTTGATTACCCATTCAGCCCATTCGGTAAAATATTGCCATGTCCTCCTAGCTACGGCCAAAGTAACTCTCTGCTCTAAATACGGAGAAATTATTTCGGCCAAGCTGTTGTTTGACACTGGTAGCCAAAACTCATTTATCACACAAAAATTAGCTGATCAACTACCGTGCAAAACTCACAACACAACTATGAATATTTCTGGCATCAACGAAAGCTCTACTATCGCCGATAAATTGGTGAATATTAAAATATTCTCTAACAAAGATCTAAGTAAATCTTTCAAAATAACTTGTGCTGTTTTACCTAATATAACATGCAAGCTTCCTCAAACTCAGATAATGAATGACAAAATAGAAATACCTAAAATATTTTCTTAGCTGACGACGAATATCACATGCCGTCAGAAATTGACATTTTGATAGGTCTAGATTGCTACTATGATATAATTCTTGAAAATATCATTAAACTAGGTAAAAATCTTCCTGTTTTACAAGAGTCCCACTTGGGATGGATTGTAGCAGGTACAGTCTCAAAAAACTACACTCATTCTAATATGTCTCTGTCTGAAAACGAAAATTCAGATAAGTCAAAATTTTCCTTTCTTGCAACTTCAAAAGTTGATTGTTTTCTAAAAAAATTCTGGGAAATGGAAGACATTTCCGAAATATCTATTCCTTCTGAAGAACACCAATTATCCGAACACATTTTTACTTCTACAACAAAAATATTAGAAAACGGCAGATTTCAGGTAGATATACCACTAAAATCTTCGTCAGAGCCTAGCAAGCTCGGTGATTCCTTTACCATTGCTAAAAAACGCTTTTTGAGTTTAGAAAAAAGACTCCAAAAAATAGTACTTTATTTCATGAATATAAAATTTCCTTCAAGAGTATGTCTCTCTTGGACATGCTAAATATGTTCCTTAGTATTGCAAAACTGCAAACTAGAAAATAAATATTTCATTCCTCATTTGTGTGTTATTCGTGAAGGTAGCACATCTACTAAACTACGCGTTGTGTATGACGCAAGTTGTAAAACTTCTTCTGGTTACTCCTTAAATGACATCTCTCTTAAGGGTTACCAAGTTCATCCGGATTTATTCGACATTCTTTGTAGATTTAGAATGTTCTCCTTTGTCTTCACCACTGACATACAGAAAATGTTTAGACAAATTTTAATCAATCCCGAACAAACGTTCTTACAAAATATCCTCTGGCGTGAAAACCCTGAGGATGATCTTAAATGTATTCAGTTAGACACTGTTACCTACGGCACTAACAGTGCCCCCTTTCTCGCATCTCGAGTGCTTAAAGAAATAGCATCTTTGAGTAAAAATGAATTTCCACTTGCTTCGAAAGCAATTTCTTCTCAATTTTATATGGATGACGGTTTGTGTGGCGCGCAAAATTTAGACATTCTTTTCAAACTTCACACTGAGTTAAAAGCCGTTCTGAACAAGCATGGGTTTGAACTTCACAAATATTGTTCTAATTCCAAAACTTTTCTAAAAATATCGCTAAAAATCCGATTCTTTGGACTACGACATTAATTTGCAAGATGCTCCAAATAAAGTTTTAGGGCTAAATGGAACCCTAATACTGATTCTCTTTACATTTCTACAACAGAAAATAAGCAAATCTTCCCACTTACCAAAAGAAAAATTCTGTCAGCAATAGCCCAGTGCTATGACCCTCTTGGGTTAATAAATCCTGTTATAGTAAAGGGTAAAATATTAATACAAAAGTTGTGGATTCTTAAACTGGACTGGGACACAATTATCTCAGATTCAAAAATGCTCGACGAATTTAACAATTTCTACGAAAATCTTTCATTGCTGAAAGAACAAAACATTCTAAGGTTCTATTTCTTAAACAAAACCATTTCAAAAACTGAACTTCATGGCTTTGCTGATGCAAGCTTAGCCGTATACGGTGGCTGTGTGTATTTACGTGCTATATATGCAGACGGCACCATTTCCTCTAAGTTAATTTCTTCCAAGTCAAGGGTAGCTCCTGTTAAAACAATTACACTTCCTAGACTTGAACTTTGTGCTATGCTCCTTCTTTCAAAACTCGTAAGATTACTATTAAAAATTTTCAAAAATAAAATAAATTTTGACTCGGTAAATTTGTGGACTGACTCATTAATAGCCTTAGCCTGGTGTAAAAGTCACGCCAGCAGATGGTCTATTTTTGTTTCACATCGTGTTTCTCAAATACAAGATTCTGATTTTAAGTGGCGACACGTAAAGTCGTCCGAAAATGCAGCCGATCCTTTATCACGAGGCTTGTCTGTCCGCGAGATTCTTAGTAATGATTCGTGGTGGCAAGGTCCTAAGTTTTTGTTAAATCCTTGTCTAGATCTAACAGTAGATCAATCTCTAATTACCTTAGAATTGCCTGAAGAAAGAAAATCGCATCTTGTGACTCACAATGATTCACAACTCCTAACTTACATTGAAGAAATTTTCTTGCGTTTTTCTAATTTCTCTCGTTTGCTACGCACCTTTGCGTACGTATTTCGTTTTATTGATATTGCCAAAGGCAATCGAATCTCCGGTGCCCTAACACCTCAAGAACTAGAGGTATCATTACAGTTCATTATTAAACAAACACAAAATAAATATTTCTCAAAAGAACTGTCGGAACTCTCAAAAAATAAGCAACTGTCAAATAAACAGTTGCATTCTTTGTCTCCATTTTTAGATTCCACTGGACTTCTACGAGTTGGCGGTCGTCTAGGAAACGCTAGCATTTCTTATCAACAAAAACATCCATTACTAATGCCTTCCAAAATCAAATAACCAAATTGATTCTTATGTATGAGCATAAGCGTTTAGGACACGCAGGTGCTCAAACAACCCTATCAAACGTTCGGCTGAGATTTTGGCCACTTAATGGTTTACGAGAAACCAAAGGGCTAATTCGAAATTGTATTACTTGTTTCAGATTTAGCAATCAGTTTTCTAAACAAATAATGGCAGACCTCCTCAAGACAGAGTCAATGTTGCGAGGCCCTTTCACAAATCAGGTGTCGACTTCGGTGGCCCCTTTCTCTTAAAATCTTCTGGGCTGCGTAAAGCTCCCAAAATAAAAGCCTATATAGCAATATTCGTTTGTATGGCTACAAAAGCTGTACATATCGAAGTAGTTACAAGTCTATCTACTGAATCCTTTTTATCTACATTAAAAAGATTTATTTCGCGACGTGGAAATCCGTCAACAATCTATAGCGATCACGCTACAAATTTCTCAGGTGCAAAAACCAACTCAAAGATCTTTATGATTTTTCAAAAATAAAAATAATTCTCTGATTATTTCTAATTTTCTTTCTCAAAATGAAACCTCATGGAAATTTATTCCTCCAAAATCCCTCATTGGGGTGGTATATGGAATCCGCCATAAAAGGTGCGAAATACCACATGAAAAGAATCATAGGTAACCAAAGTTTCACCTATGAAGAATTTCTAACAATATTATGTCAAATAGAGGCTATAATGAACTCTAGACCTCTAAGTCCCTTATCTAATGATGCTTCTGATTTGAGCTGTTTAACCCCTGGACATTTTTTAATTGGTTCTGCATTAACTTCTTATCCAGAAAAAGATGTCTCAAATATTTCTGAAAATAGACTTTCACTTTATCAAAAGATATCACAGATTCAGCAAATCTTCTGGAAACGTTGGTCTGTAGAGTATCTCAATCGTTTGCAAAATAAACCAAAATGGTTTGAAGAAAAGAAAACTTAAAGGAAAATGACCTAGTGTTAGTCAAAGAAGATGACACTCCTCCTCTTCAATGGGTTCTCGCCCGTGTCTTAGCGACAATTCCTGGCTGCGACGGAAAAGTTCGTGCTGTCAAAATTCATACAACAACTGGCGACTACATAAGACCAATAACTAAATTGTGTCTTTTGCCAAATCAAATTCATTTTCAAGTCAAGATTCGACTCGTGATCCCTGATCCGGCTCGAATGAACAAAACATTTTTCTTCTTTCTTCCTCCTTCGTTGCTCTCCTTTCTGTTCTGGTTTCTTTTCTTGTTGAAGCGTAGCTTCAACGCGGGGGAGTATGTTGGAGTTTCCTAAATTATTTCGTATTCGTAAAATCTTCTTTATTTTCAATAAGATTAATTACGTTCAAAAATGCTCTATTATTATTTCTTAGAGCATATTAATGTTCAATTCTATGTAATAGCCTGCCCTACAGGCAGGAAGATAACCTTGAGCACGTGCAGCGCTCACCTGCCTTGGTTTTAATAGACAAACAACAGAGTTTTGCTTCAACCTTCCTAGGTTACAGTCGTATTCGCGCGGGCTGTAATTATTTTTATGCTAAAACGCTGTTCTAAATTATTTCTAGTGTGCAAAATTGTAATGAATCGTTCCTATCGTAATAGCTATTGATTAACTGAAATACGAGGCGATCATTATTCGTAGTAATTTGTATTCTCTCAACACAGGTGCGTGTTTTTCCGGATGTATGTAAATTTCTTACAATCCTCCAAAAGTTATTGATTCTTTCGGTTATAATAGTAACTAATAACCATTTTCTTAATCTGGTATCACGACAAGTTATCTCGTGCTTGCGTGGTATTAATGCAATGACCCTTTCCATTGACGTATCATACAAAATACGTTAGTGAACTTGATACGCGGCATATGTATTATGAATTCCTAATAGTGTGATAAAAGTATGTAGTACGTTTATACAAGTTGGAATAATTCAGAAATTTAATACACTGTAAATTGTGCTTTTCGCTGTATTTCTAATTATTATTGACGTTATAATATATGATCCTCTTACTACACGGTGTACGATTAATTGTTTAATTTACTCACTCTATATAGTTCACCAGATTGTCGTTGTGAGTTGTTATATTGACAATAGTGCTCATCTGCAACTTCTCGGTCCTTCGTATCTTCGCATTTCTTCCACTAGTGTCTAACCCCCCGACGATTACAGTTCACTGCTCCTGGAGGTGGAACTTAAGGGGTGCCTACTTCGCTCCACCTTCCCTGAGTTTCCCGCTCACAATTCATTGGTTAAAGCACTGATAAACGTTTTTCAACACAGAAAGGATAGCAACCAGAACTGTATAAATATAATTTCGAATTCTATTACACTACTCTTGGTGAAAGTTTATATGGTCGATAAAACAGATTACAAAGTATTACACTCTAGATGGTGATACATTTATATGGTGATAGATAGTTCTTAAAAGTCGGTAATACAGTTACCAAAGTTCATAAGACACATCGCGCAAGCGCAATGGATAAAAAGCAATGCAACGCCCTGGCGGCCGGAAGCGCCAACCTTATGACAGGTTCGCGTGGCCAACTACCATGACGTCACCCATTGCCAAATTTACATTGCGTAATAGTCGAAAATATAAAAAGTTAAATAAACAGGTAACACAATTTACTCATTATAATTTGAATTAGGGCCGCTATACTTGCGGCCACGTCCCCAATGCTCCACCCGGAGGTACTACATTGGGTTTAAACGCGAAAAATAGTCGTGCTCCTAATTTATCCTTACTTCATAGTTGATTCACCCTAAATAAAAATCTAACAAACCTAAAAATCTAACAAACCTAAAAATCTAACAAACCTAAAATCTGACAAAAACTGGAACAAAAACAAAACAAAAACTAAAAACAGGGTTGTAAATAATGGTATCCCTAGCGCTGACTTTCGAGTGTACCCGATCAACAAGCAAAAATGAGAGGGAGGGATCCGTAATACCGGATAGCAGACGCCGGTTCTGCTTACCAGTGCGACCTGAAGGGTCGTCTTAAAACTATCTAAATCTAGCTAACTAATTTAAATCCATCCCTAGCTTTCCCTACCGTTCCCTAACTGATTTACATTATGATTACAATCTTCGCAATTCTGCTCGTCCTTCCCAAATATATACTGCAACCAAAATGGCGACAGAACGTCAAACAAAACAAATAAGCCACATAATACATGCTATATATAAATAAATATAAAGTGTAAATATAAAATATAAATAAATATAATTATGTAAATATATAAATAAATGTTTAATAAGCGTTAAGCATATAACAGTGCACAAAATAGCGTAAGCATCACCCTATTTATCAGGTGCACTCGCACAAGCATTATGTCGGCTAGCGCCTTTACACACCAAACGTGCTTCTTAAATTATTTCAAAACTACTGATTAATGTAAATCAATGCTTGTGCGAGTACAGCCGCCAACAATTTAAGTCTTACCTCGATAATAAAATTCTCCAGCATCCGAAGATCTGGTCGTCTGTAACTTACTTCTAAAGGTGGGACGGGGTGCACTGCTAAGGTCCTGGTGGGTATGCACTAAATGTTCTTGGGGGGATCACAATCACTATCACTATCACTTCACTTTCAAGTCCTGGGGGGATGCGCGGTTGCGCTCTGTTTTATTATCCTTGTTTACTTTATTGATTTAATTTAATGAGGGTTTATGATTTATTTGTTATTGTTTATTTGGTATTATTTATTCCCGATTTTCCGCACATAGTTATGAAGATAGGCAGTGATTGTATTAATGGAGTGGGGGTTTCTCGTGCATATTGGACATTTTGGTATAATTATCTTTTTTTTTTATTTATTTATTTAAGAGCACGTGCTCTGCGCTTTCCGCGCCCTCACCGCATTCGCAGCGGTCGCTGTTGGTTAGACCGAACCTTTGTAAATACGCCTTCAGGGCGCCGTGCCCTGTTATCAACTGCACCATTTTGTGATCGAGCTTAACCTCGATCTTACCTCTGGCTTCTATGCTCGGTATGAATTTGTGGGTCAACCTGCCCGTGGCAGCGTTGTTCCACCTCTCTTCCCATTGTCGAATTGATTTTTCGCGCAGCTTTCTTTTGATTAAAGACCTCGGTATCGACGAATGTGATATTTGAAAGTCGCCCGTCGCGGCCTCTTTAGCTAATTCGTCAGCCCTATCGTTTCCTACGTTACCATTGTGCGACCTGACCCAACAGAACTTTAAACGTCGAAACTCTAGCGCCGTACGCGCTATCCTCCAGACGTCCGCTTGGAGATCTGTCGAGGTGTTCATGTTTGTTAAAGCCGTTAGCGCCGATTTACTATCACTGATTATATAATACTCGTCTCTGCCCGTATGGTTTATTACGTAATCGATAGCCTCTCGTATGGCTACCAATTCGCACTGGAAGATAGTGCACCAGTTCGCGACAGTGTGGTTTGAAACCTAAACACCTCCCTTTCCTGCTTATACACGACAAACGCCGCGCCTGCTTGCCCATCGTCCATACGTGAACCGTCCGTATAAATTCTGATACCCATCGCGTCCTCATCACCTTCGACAAACTCGATCCCTCTAATATCAGCCGGGTGCCCTAACTCAGATACAACAATCTTTCTTGCAATTTCCCTATTACCAAGATTAAGATCTTCGATAATTTCGCGCCCTTTTCCTATATTTATTAATCGTCTATCTCTAATCTCCCTAACGACATATTCGATAGGGAGAGTCCTACTGATCACTAAGACAGCCTCCGTGGAGGTGGTCCTGTACGCCCTCGCCGCTTTTACCGCGGTTATGCGTTGTACGCTCGTCAATTGACGCATCTCCCGGACTTTACAACCTTCTGCCCATACAGAAGCTGCGTACAGTATTGCCGGCTCAATTGCTCCGGCATAAACCGTCCTCAGCGATTCGCCCCTGAAACCCCACTTTATTATAGCCGCCGCCATCATTTTGTTTGATATTTCGCCGCCCTTACTTTTTACGTATTGTACGTGCGCTTTCCAATTTAATTTATTGTCGATCTTGACGCCGAGGTAGGTAATACAATCTTTAAACGGGATTTTCTCCCCTCCTAGCTCTAACCTAGGAGGTCTCTGTCCTGGTTTCGTGCCGAAATAAAGCGCCTCTGACTTCGCCGTGTTAAATTTTAATTTTACCGCCTGCGACCATTCGTGTAATTTATTAAGCGCCTCGTTCGGTTTTGTGCGCATATCCATTAACAATCTCGATCTTACAATTAAAAGTGTGTCATCTGCAAACCCAACGATTGAGCATCCTGCGGGCAACTTGACCCTAAAGATGCTCTCATACAACAACTTCCAAAATGTGGGACCAGAACATGACCCTTGCGGGCATCCCTTTCCACCTCACGCGACAGAACTTCACCCGGAATTTCAATCTGTGCTAATCGCCCCGAGAAATAGCTCTTGACCAAAGACATCAAGTTTCGCGGACAACCCCTACGATCTAACTCGCAAACGATTAATGGCCACCAGGCAGCATCAAATGCTCCTGAAATGTCCAAAGCAATAACGACACAGTACTCTTTGGCATCTCTTGCCTGCTTAATTTCCCCGACAACGAACTCTAACGCGTCGATAGTCGACTTGCCCTCCACGAAACCAAACTGTCGGTTATTAAAACCGCCGCTGTCTCGCACTAGGTGTTCAACACGCGTAGTCATAACGCGATCTAAAACTTTCCCCAGCACCGGTAACAAGCTAATTGGACGATAGCTGCCCGGATCTGACGCATCCGCCTTTTTAGGTTTGGGTATAAATTTCACATTCTGGATTTTCCAGCAACGCGGAAAACGCCCTTTCTAAACAGAGATTAAACAACCCAACAAAGACACACGGGGCTAACAGGCACGCCTGCAGAGCTGCGTCTGAAGTGATTCCATCATGCCCCGGTGCCTTCTTAGAGTTCATCCTCCTAAGAGCCCTGACGACCTCGTGAACTAGGATTGCCTTATCGGCACCTGTTCCTTGCGCCTCTGCAGCTTCCCGACGTACTAAATCGTGCGACCCTTCATCCCCCTCGGGATTATCCGATGGGAAAAATTTCTCTAGTAAATATTCCGCTGTGGTTTTAAAACCTTCCGTGTATTCGCCATTTGTTTTCTTTATATTACTGAGCGCGATTTTTTTGTTGTTTTCCTCTAATTACGCGGTATGCGGTTCCCCAGGGTTCTTTCTCTGAGTTTTGCGTGCAAAATTCTTTAAATTTATTCGTTCGCGTTTCTTCTATTAATATTTTATATTCGCGGTAACTTTGATTATATTCTATTCTCCGTTGTTCTCTTATATCTCCCGAGGCGCGTTGATAGCGGCGCCTTAGGTTACGCGTTTCTGTCCGCTTGGTGGTTAGTTCCCGGGTCCACCAGGGTACGCTGTCTTTAAATGTTTTCTTTGCGGCATGGAATACGACGACGCGTCTACTACCGCGTCGTTCAATTTTTCGCGAGTGTTTCTACTTCGTCTGCCTCTCGGCAGTTAAATAGCTCATTTTCGAGCGCAGGATACTTTCGCCAAATTTTTCTTTAAACAGCTCCCAATTTGCTTTTTATTACAGAACCGCGGAAATATAGTTAACGGCTCGTTTGCGCTTGTTTTGGTTTCAACGTCCCATGTTATTAATTTATGGTCAGAGAGCGTTTCCTCGTCCGACCTTAGTTTCCAATTACAAATCATTTCTAACATTTCGTGCGAGACTGCAGTAATATCTATAAAACTGCTGCCTCTATGCGTCTCAAACGTAGGTGAATCATTAGTGTTTATCACACTAAGGTCCCATCCGTAAAAGATCAGCAACCTGCGAGCCTCTATCGTCTTCGATAGGGCTGCCCCATAATGGCGACTTAGCATTAAAATCTCCCCGATGATTAAATTTTTATTCCTACCGATTTTGCGCAAAATGTTTTCAACTTGGTTTACTAAGTCCTCGGTTTGAGGATTTTCCGCCGGGAATCAACCGGCGGAAGATACGCGCTGATCACGTAAAATGTATTTAGCCCTGATTTAATTTCGACCGTTGTTAAAAATTCGTTGGATAAATTATTTAGTATTATTCCGGCGCACGTCTCATTATTTATTATTATACCGCTACGCGGTCGTTCGCTGTTTGCGTTTAAAACGGTGACCCCTTTCCCAAAACCTGTTATTTTATGGCTGTACAGGTGCGGTTCCTGTACAAGCCCGATGTCGATATTATTTTCGCTAAATAACTTTACGAAGTTATTTGTAGCCCTTTTCCTTTCCCGAGATTTAATTGCGCGAATTTAATCTTCTTGCTTCTTTAAATCGTTCTTTTTCTTCACGGTCCATAATCGATGTTGCGTGTGATTGCGTTCTTCAATCTCAGCATCGTGGGGCATCTACTCGACTTGGCGTCGTGGCGCGTATCGACCTTCGCGCCACCGCCAGTTCTGTCGTTTGCCCTAGCGCAAACCACACAGCAGGGGACTGCCCTCCGGCAATTCTTGAACTCGTGACCGACTTCGGCACAGTTACCGCACCACTGTACCTTCTCCCTGCACTCCATCGATCTATGGCCGTACTCGTAGCACCTGTAGCACTGGGTCATCGAGAAGTGGTCCCGGGCCCAGACTCTTCGCCACCTGAGGTTTATAGCGTCAGCTAATATACGTCTCCGAAGTGTGGGGGTCACTTCGAAGACTACGTTGACGAAGGGATCCCTAGGGCCCTTTCCGCCAAACCTAAATTTCTCCCTCAGGTGGTCTTCAATCTTCAAATCGCCGAAGCAGGGATTCTGGCACGCGATCAACCGCACCAGCTCTTCCGCCTTCATCCCCGCTTCGACCCCGGAAGAACGACCCGTGGGCGCTTCTTCTCGATGGTCTTCGCCACGAGCTCTTTGCAGTCACCGACAACCTTCGACTGCAGTTTCTTCGCATCTTCTCGGTTTGCACACTCGACAACTACACCGCCCTTGCGAGTTCTACGAGCTCCGACCACAACAAAACCATCACGAGCGGGATCGACCTTCTTCTTTAGGGTCGACATGACGTCATCCTTCTCCCCTGGCCTGGCGTCGACCCTAACTGCAAAGGTGGGCGTCGCACCTGCAGCAGCTGCAGCATACGACGCCTTCCGCGGTATCGGCACCTCCTGGCTCCTGGAACACTGCTGCCCTGAAACACAAGCAACCACCGCTGGACTTCCCCCGACAACATTAGCTCTCCCAGAATCACTAGCCACAAGCCGCAGCGCCCTAACCATACCTATAAGTTGATTCGCCGCGTCGAGGAAATCATCCAGGGCGTAGCGAATTTTCTTTCTGTCTTCCACGACGATAGTGGCGGAGGTCGTCGGCACCCTCCCGGAGATGGCCCAGTGCGCCTTCCTCACCCTCAATCTCAGGAGGTCCAGCTCATCGAGGTCGCTAGCTGCAACGCTAACGTCGCTGCTAGTCGACATCTTTCGCTGGGCTCCCGAAGTTGAGGGCGATTCAGGCGCCGCAGCCACCCCAGGGGGCCCCGACTCCCCCGACACGACCGCCGCAGACACAGGCTCCTCTACCTCCTGTACCTCCTCCTGAATCCCTAACCTAACGTCTTTTAAAATTACCTTTAGCTGTTTCCCCCCAACAGCGCCCTCAGCCTCCGACCTATTAGACTCCGACCTATCTCCCCTCTTCTTCCTGGGCAACGGGTCCTCGTCGCGGTGGACCACCATGCTGACAAAACAAACGACAAAAATGACACCTAAAACGCAGCTCAAAACCACTTGACCGTTACGACGCTAAAAGAAAGACGCTAGAAGAACGCAAAACGTTGGTCCAATAAAAATGTTTTGTTTAAAGGTGAACCGTAAGCAACCTTGTATTTATTTAAACTTCGAACCGCCCAATTAAATATCAAATTTTAACAAAAATACAACAAGCACCAAGCGTCAAAATAACAACTAGAATCAAATAAATTCCCTAGCGCAATTTAATTCAAAATGTACCGCGAAGAACACTATTTATTTATTTTAAATTTCTAAAACCGCCAAATCAATTTAAATAAACTAATTACTTCAAAATATTAAAATATATAATTTACAAACAACAACACTTTATTTTTAAACGTGTAATTAAGAAAATAAGGTCGAGCGCAATCGGAATGAGGTAACCGGAAATGACTTTTCACTTTATCGCTTGGTAACTAGCACAACCCGTAACTGTTACACCGCTTAATTACACCAAAATCGATTTTAAAAGAACTTATAAGTACGCGTGTAGTTAAATTACATAAAAAAATTTATATTAAAATTGTTTTAAAATTTACAGTTTTTGAGATATTTATTTGATTTAAAAAGGCTTAGATTTTTGTTTGTTGGTTATTATTTTATTATACGCGCACTATAAAATTTCACACACTTTTGGTTGTTTTACCCGGTTTTTACTCGATTTACGCGGTTTTTATTTTAAATTTATTATTAAAATGCCTTTTTAAGTTATTCCGAAATTATTTTGAGTATTAGTTTAGTAGATTTTTGTTTTATTGGCCCGTAATAAATTTATTTTATTTTAAAACGCGGATTTAGTTTAAATTACAAAGAAAACGCGATTTATTTAGTTTTTATTTAGTTTAAATTCTGTTTTAAAATTTTTATTTTACTACCCTGTATTTAAATTTTGATGGCACACAATTATAAAAATAAAACACAATAAAAAGCAAAGCTTCAAATAAAATAATTCAACAATAAATAATAAAACCCTAGATAAACACTTACTGTTATTGCTGAAGCAGGAGCTCGGCAGAAACACGTTCGCTCGCTTCAAGCGGCAACTAGAAAGTACACAATTTACTCACCCCGGAAATCCGAACCAAAGTTGGCCTCTATCAGGGTTCCTCAGGGCTCCATGTCGGAGGGATTAAAGATGGCGGTTCCTCCGGAGCGGTTAGCGGAGCATGTACCTCAGGGTCGTGGAGCTCGTTTCGCCGAAAGTTGCTGATTCATCACCTACCTATGCAGGGATCGGATTAGGAAAATAAGGTATTAGGGTAGACAAACAAAAGATAATCAACAAAGGAAATCTACATAGGTAAAGCTACGATACGTCACCACAAACGACCACTTAACTCCACGAACAAAGGCAAAAAAGTCACGATTCAGAGCGTCACCAAAACTCGTCCCCACTCTTTGTCTAGTATTGGTCTACCCCTCCAGGGTTGTGTGATCTGCGCGAACTCACTACTATGACGTACGGAAGTACCGCCTAGTCTATTTAAAATTCCCGCGCACTGCGTATTTGAAATTATGGCGCGAAACTCCCGTATATCAAAACTTAACCTAGAACCAATGTTTAAGTGCAAATTCGATTTGCACGTAACAATTCTGCAGAAGACATCCTAGTGCTCACCATAGCCTGCAACTCCTCTCCTCTGCGGTGCTCTCCATAGCCTGCAGAACCTTTCCAAGCAGCGCTTGCCATAGCCTGCTAAATCCTACGCAGTGCTCATCATATCCTACGTCCTACCTCAACGTAACCCTATCCGCCGCCGTACCTGGGGGCCGTCATCGTAATTCATCAATCCATAATTAACAAACACATATGAACGTTAAACTCCGTTTCATACTTCATCGACCAGTCGTTATTGTGATTGCATCTGTCAAGCTTTACCACAGGGACGACATCCCCGTAAAAGCATCACCCCACAAAGCCTGCCGAAGAGCTCAGAAGACGACCAAAGACCTTCTAAACCCTCTTTTTCTTGTATATATTGTAAAGTAGTAGTTCTAAGTGCATATAATTTCATTGCATAATTTCCTTTAACGTAACATTGACCCACCACCAAAAACACGAAAACCACCGAAGAGATCCGAAGACCACCGAAGATGTCTGGACCTCGTCGACCTGTATATATGTCCTAATCATTGTTGTTCAAGTTCACGTTGGACCTCATAAGCAACCTCCGAAGCTTCCTGAAGAAAACCGAAGACTTCCGAAGACATACACCCCATTAAATGGTGCATACAGACATTTAATCAGTGTTCAAGTTTAATTCTGGCTTCACAGCAACCATGAAGCCATCCGAAGACTTCAGAACTGCTAAATCATTCAATTTCACTTTTTATATTATGTAATTTTGGAACTTATAATGATTTTGCTTATGTTTATTAAACAATTTGGTAAGTCAAGCCTACTTGCTTTTAAGACGCCGCCCCCGTGAACGATAACAAATGGCGTCCAACGTGATTGGGTCGTCTTCATAAGAAGATTTTGCAAACAGCGCGCTTGCAAGAACCACCATCATGCCCGAGACGAGGAGTCAAACCACGACTAACGTCCAGTCGGACACCAACCAGCCGCCTCTAACCCAAGAGGTCACTCAACTAACAGTTCTGGAATTGCAACAACCCAGTGGCGCTCAACAAACACAACCGATCGACAAAATGGTCACAATCAAAACGCTCGTTGAAGACCTGTACCACGTCACCACCGCCACCTCCGAAGCAGAGAAACCTACATTCTCTGGCACCTTTCTAGAGGATCCCACAGAAGTCTAGCAGATGGAAGCGATAAACGCGGATGTACCGACAACAACCGCACAATTCTGAGGCCAAGTAGCCACATGGTGTGAAGCATACGCCGTGTTCCAGCCCATCTATATCGAGTTCCGAAGGTTCTTTCTAGATAAGTACGACAGTTCAACCAGGAACTCGAAAAAGGCACCCTGGCCGAGTCACGCCAGACTACAGCCCGGTCGGGCGAAAGGAACTGGCACGATTAAACATCGCCGACGATGACCCACTACCAAGAATCCCGGTCATAATACAGAAAATAAACTTCGACGCATTACTAGACACAGGAACATTGACGAGCATGATTAGGGAAGATTGCGTACCCACAGGTGCACGGGTAGAACCCTATCATGCCTCGGCTTGTCTAGCCGAAACAGAGAAAGAAATGGCAATCAAAGGCAAGTTCCGCACGCCATTCACCCTGGGACAAGTGACGGACCTCGAAACATTCTTGGTAGTCGCAAACCTCGCTGAAGATGTCATCCTAGACGAATCTTGGCTGCTACGCCGAAAAGTGGTGATGGATTACGAACAAGACTCCATACATTTCGGAGTACATAATCGTAACACACTCCACTAGAACTTTACACGCAGACCACGAGCTAACCACACAGCCCGTGTCGATCTGCCCAATGTTGTGCAGGGCGCACAACCAGAAAGGCATACCTGTGGACGGATGTCCAAACAAGAGGTACCCTTTCGAACACAATTATGTCAACAAGCAGCAAACGACCATGGAAAGGTCCAACGCCGCCACACGACGGTGACGCCCGTCGCCGCCAACAAACCACCTACACCAACTGCAACTAAGCAGTTCGCAGACGAATTCTTGTCCAGCAGCCTCCGGGAAGAATTCCCACCAGTGATCAATGGGTCAGCACCGCCTACTGCCGCTACCGGCATCAGCCCATTATCACTAAACATTGAAACATGCAGACCACGAGCTAACCACACAGCCCGTGTCGATCTGCCCAATGTTGTGCAGGGCGAACAACCAGAAAGGCATGCCTGTGGATGCATGTCCTGAAAACAAGTACCCTTTCGAACACAATCATTCCATCCAGCAGCTGGCGATAATGGTGAAGCCCGACGCCGCCGCACAAAGCGTAAACGTAAACGCCACCACAGGCTCAGATATTTTGACAACAAAGACCCCGTCGCCTCTTCGCAACAACATAGCTACGCTACCATCTTCAGCGGGGGGAATGTTAACTCTATCATCACATGCAAAGCACTGAACAAACTGCGAATGTAAATTTGACTATATTAGAGTACACGTGCTGGAAATAAAACAACCCAAAAATTCCAACTAAATTATGTTCTAATAAAATTTGGATAATCTTGTTTCGAAATCAAAAATCGACCACGCAATTCATTGGTTAAAGCACTGATAAACGTTTTTCAACACAGGAAGGATAGCAACCAGAACTGTATAAATATAATTTCGAATTCTGCAGAAGACATCCTAGTGCTCACCATAATCTGGGACTCCTCTCCTCTGCGGTGCTCTCCATAGCCTGCAGAACCTTTCTAAGCAGCGCTTGCCATAGCCTGATAAATCCTACGCAGTGCTCATCATAGCCTGCGTCCTACCCCAACGTAACCCTATCCGCCGCCGTACTTGGGGGCCGTCATCGTAATTCATCAATCCATAATTAACAAACACGTATGAACGTTAAACTCCGTTTTATACTTCACCGACCAGTCGTTATTGTGATTGCATCTGTCAAGTTCTACCATAGGGACGACATCCCGTAGAAGCATCACCCCACGAAGCCTGCCGAAGAGCTCAGAAGACGACCGAAGACCTGAACCCTCTTTTTCTTGTATATATTGTAGAGTAGTAGTTCTAAGTGCATATAATTTCATTTCATAATTTCCTTTAACGTAACATTGACCCACCACTAAAAACACGAAAACCACCGAAGAGATCCGAAGACCACCGAAGATGTCTGGACCTCGTCGACCTGTATATATGTCCTAATCATTGTTGTTCAAGTTCACGTAGGACCTCATAAGCAACCTCCGAAGCTTCCTGAAGAAAGCCGAAGACTTCCGAAAACTTATACACCCTATTAAATGGTGCATACAGACAATTAATCAGTGTTCAAGTTTAATTTTGGCTTCACAGCAACCATGAAGCCATCCGAAGCCATCCTAAGACTTCAGAACTGCTAAATCATTCAATTTCACTTTTTATATTATGTAATTTTGAAACTTATAATGATTTTGTTTATGTTTATTAAACAATTTGGTAAGTCAAGCCTACTTGCTTTTAAGATGCCGCCCCCGTGAACGATAACAAATGGCGTCCAACGTGATTGGGTCGTCTTCATAAGAAGATTTTGCGAACAGCGCGCTTGCAAGAACCACCATCATGCCCGAGACGAGGAGTCAAACCACGACTAACGTCCAGTCGGACACCAACCAGCCGCCTCTAACCCAAGAGGTCACTCAACTAACAGTTCTGCGACTGCAACAACCCAGTGGCGCTCAACAAACACAACCGATCGACAAAATGGTCACAATCAAAACGCTCGTGGAAGACCTGTACCACGTCACCACCGCCACCTCCGAAGCAGAGAAACCTACATTCTCTGGCACCTTTCTAGAGGATCCCACAGAAGTCTAGCAGATGGAAGCGATAAACGCGGATGTACCGACAACAACCGCACAATTCTGAGGCCAAGTAGCCACATGGTGTGAAGCATACGCCGTGTTCCAGCCCATCTATATCGAGTTCCGAAGGTTCTTTCTAGATAAGTACGACAGTTCAACCAGGAACTCGAAAAACGGCACCCTGGCCGAGTCACGCCAGACTACAGCCCGGTCGGGCGAAAGGAACTGGCACGATTAAACATCGCCGACGATGACCCACTACCAAGAATCTCCGTCACAATACAAAAAATAAACTTCGACGAGCATGATTAGGGAAGATTGCACACCCACAGGTGCACTTTTTATATTATGTAATTTTGGAACTAATAATGATTTCTTACATTCCTGTCGACGCGGCACAAGAGTCACAAAAGACAGTTGGTAACGATAATCCATAATGTGGAAATTAGCGCGCCCATCTGACAATGACGTCACACAATATGCAAATTATTACACGTAATTTTCAAATTTCCAAAATATATTATAAAAACCCACACGGGGAACTTACTTCCTGATGGCGGCTCGTGGCTCTCTTCATGATCATTTCAAGATGGCGGCTGCGTGCTTCCTTCAGGTTTATTTCATGATGGTTCTCGGGTCGTGCATTTTCTACCAGGTTGTATCCAGAATAATCGTTTTCTTTCTATGTAGGCAGGGAACGACAGGAAACTGGTTTAGGTAACGACAATTAAAAGGCAAAGGGAATTTACATAATAAAAGATAAGATACGATACCAGATCAACCACTCTTGTTCACGTTCCAAAGCAAGTCCTTAAGCGTCTTGCGGAAACTCCCCACTCTTCTCCCGCTACTCGGTTCGGCGCGAAGTCTCACGCAAGCACTTCTGAAGTGACGGAAATACGCGCACCAAGTCTTGTAAATGTATGGCGCGAAATTCTCGCATATTAAAACTATATTAAAAAATGTTTAGTGCTAAAATTTTGGCACATAACAGATTTTGCTTATGTTTATTAAGCAATTAGCTAAGCCAAGCCTACTTGCTTTTAAGACGCCGCCCCCGTGAACGATAACAGCCTATTGTCCCAAACCATTCATTTTTACAATGCGCGCTTGCTTTGTCAGTCAATGACGTACATACTGCAGGAATTGATTATAATATAGAAACAATATTGCAACAATGTTTGTTAGTATGTAAAATAAAATTATATTGCTTAATATTTTAATCTTACCTTTTGCATACTATTATTTAACTAAAAAATTTTAAAGTAAAAACATTAAAATCTAAAAGTTATTTTGCACGAATATTCACTTAGGGTTAGGATAATCAATGGCGTCAAATAAATATTAAAAATGTCATTCAACATATAACATAATTGTAAATCAAAGTGACTTAAGATTAAATTAATTAACATTATTAAAAATATGTATTAGTTTTTCATTTGTAGGTGATAATAAAATTCTCATCTATAGATTTTATTATCCATTTTTTTTCATTCGTATTCTGGAGTAAACTTGGTTGGTGGAATATATTTTGTAGTTAAAGAACGCTTGTATGATTTGATGTGTATTCTACTGAAAAATTAGCACCCCGCTGGCGTATTACTTTACACGTTGTGTGATTTGTATTTGTTAATGTCAATGAGGGTCAATGAGAAAATGATGTTAATGTTTTTATGATCTCAGTCAAAAGAAATTCTTAATCAAATTATAAAATGTCTTTAGCAGTGATTCAAGCCGATTGTAACAAAGTGCTAGCCTTATTAGAGCACTTTACCACAGAAGAATTGGATGAAATAATTAATAATGATGATAAGATTGCTGATCTTGTCAATCAAACAGAAAAGGTTTGTATTTTTTTTAATTTCCCCCAATCGCTAATCTTTTGCCTGTCCTAGAATTTTTTAAAGGATATCGAAAGTGAAAAGGAAACGCTTCTAGTCAGTAATAGTTCTATATCGGAATTTAATTTAAACAGAGAACCACAATTAATCGATGGACGACAAAGGATCTCTGAACTTTCCACACAAGGCGAACAATTATCACTGAATGTTGGAGAAAAAATTAAAGAACTGAGTGAGTATAAATCTATTTCATACAGTTACTACATTGCAGTTATAACATGTACAGAAGAAAAATCTGGTGATATATCGCTTGAAACAACGTTAGCGTTATTACAAACGGCAGCTAGCGAAATGGAAGAAGAATCTGATAAAGTTGCACAACAGTTTTTAGATAGTGGAGTTGAATTAGATGATTTTCTAGAGACATTTTTGAGTAAACGCAAAATAATGCACACAAGACTTGTCAAAGCCGAAAAAATGACTAAAATACTTTCTAGGGATCCTGCACTAAATAATATACCGAGTTATGTGAACGCACCGCCAGTATCAGTAAACACTAACTATTTTCCTAATATAAATCCTGCACATCCAATTTCTAGCGTACCATATCCTGTAGGTCCCATAGGTATGCCAATGCCTGGTGGCTTACCTAATTATTTTCAAAATCATTATTAGTGTGCTTTATTTGTAATTGCTATTTATGTACTTGCTGAGCAGAAGAGCATTGTTTATTGCAACAACATTGTAATGTGAATTATATTGCATGTATATTTTTATATTCGTCGTATTAATATTGCATTTTAAATGTTACATTTATGATATTACAGTAACGTAAGAGCACCCAATTCCGACGGGTTGGAGGTAAGATTTAAAAAAGTTCAATTTAAAATGATGGCAAATAAAAACTACGTATTTACACAAATTATTGCATCTTTAATCCTTATAAATGCAACATTTAATCATGTTAAAACTCTCTTGCGACAAGGCGATTTTTCGCGACAAACATATTTAATTATGTGCATGTGTTAAACTTGCATTTTGGCGATAAAATTTACTGGAGGGGAAATTGTATGGCACCATTCCATCAGATAAACGAACATAACCTGCTGTACCAGGTTATGCTTGTGTATCTTCAACACTTGACTTTTACCGAGCAATTATTCAAAGTGAGGTTAGGAAACAACAATACGTTTTTGCCGTGCCGCACAAGTACTTGTTTCTTAAATAGTGGGGGATATTTCAACAAGTCATACTCGAACAATTCAAGTATGTCGCGAAAAATCGCCTATAGTTGTTTAAAAATTGTCGTACAAAAAAATTAAACTTGCCGTTTTACGTTCACATGGGATTTTTCTTCTATTCATTTAGGTATAGCACTCAGGGTGTCTACTGTCACGAAAAAGACACGAATTTCGTTTTGCGGTAACTAAAGTAACAAAAAGTCACCAAATCCTACATCTCGGTCACGAATTTTTTCTTCATTGTTTGATTATCGTATGAATTTTCACAAATACATCATAAAATTTTATAGCCATACTTCAGATGTTGCAGCAAATAAATGTTAAAGGACAAAAAATTCTTTCATCCCACCGAAAGCAGCCTGTCTCTTTTCATAAACATTTATTGGGTTGGGTTATATAAACCCTGGGGTTTTTGTTTGACGCCTTGAATCTAGAAGTCGCGGCTTGAGCAGCAGTTTTGTGTATATATTTCTGACATGCTTTTTTATTATTGTATGCGGCCGTAATAAGTACTTGCTATTGTAATCAACCCCAGACACTGGGCATGGCGCCAATGACCTTCATTGTAATAGGGAATTGGAATGTGAGGTAGGTAGCAGCCGCATGACAGCATTTAAAGATACTCCCTGTATGTTTGTTTAGCAATATTCGTAATCTTCTTTGGGAATTAAACCACTCGTAGTTTTTAAAATCATCTTTATTTACGTTTCGAAACGTAAATAAAGATGATTTTAAAAACTATGAGTGGTTTAATTCCCAAAGAACATTAAGAATATAGCATTTAAAGAATATTACCGCAAGTCAGTCGTAAATAAAACCTTAAGAGATGTGTTTCGTTTTGATTATTTGTAACGCGACAAGATTTTATGTTTTTAAGTTTACACAGTGCGTTGGTACTTAAAGTGCTATTTTTTTGTAAAAATGTTTCGAAAGTGTTTGTTTTCTGTACTTTGGCTGACAAATCCGATTTTTAAAAGCTGGTTACAACCAGTACCTGGAAATGTTCATGTTACTTTTTGTACCTACTGCAAAAAAATTTTGATATTTCAAAAGCTGGAATATATAATGTATAACTTCATTTCAAGGGACTAAAGCATTCTAAAATAGCTAATCCAATACTCATTATGAAGCAACCAACTATAGAGAATAATTTAGTTGAAATACTCCGGTTTCAGACTTTCAACAAAATGATATTTCAGCTTCAGTAACAGCTAATTTATCTGCAAAAGTGTATTCTGAAGAAGCTGATCGTGAAAATAAAAATTTTGCATCATACATGATCCGTAACGAGATTACTAAAACTGAAATATTATGGACTATGCACAAGATAATATCTTATTCTTGGTCAAGAGTTCATCAGTATGCTACTGAACTTTTTCCAATAATGTTCCCAGATTCTTTTATAGCGAAAAACATGCAGTTACAGAAAGACGAAATATGTTATATAGCCACTCAGATAAAAACATCTATCAAACGAATGTGTACAATAATTCGTTGGTTAAATTAATTCCGATACACAACTATTACAAAAATGATGTTAAAATAAATTACAATATCAGTTATAATGTGAGATGGCTCTATAATATTATCTGCAGGTGGCAATACTAGCATGAGTACCAGATTAGGGGCACGTACAATCAAAATATAATATGGAATGATCTTACCAGAACAGGTCCTGAGCGCGGATATCGTATCTTGCAGGTATGCCTGATTTTGTTTCAATAAAATACGTACATAATGTACCAGACTGAAATAACAAACACCTTGAATTTAATACTAACAGTATCTTCAACACATAACGGTATCACACCACAAGACTGCAAAACTACAAGACTGTAAAACTGCAACCCTAAAATGTTATAATTAGATGTGAACACACCTACTATTTACCTTACCGTTTTGTGGTTCCTTTCAAAACGGGCTTAAATCATAACAAAACTTGATGTAATAAACGAGTTTTCAAATGTGTCCTACCAAGATAACAACTGTATGAAGTTTACGTGCATAAAAATTATAAATAACCTTATCTCGAACTTCTATAACATTCTCAAAAAAGCAGAGCAAATATAAAATTTTCACTAATAATTCGCTCTAAAATAACAGATCATCAATTCCCCAATTAAAATAATAAGGGCAGAACTACAAATTGGTTCACAATAAGATGCACGTTACCAAGCATCGAGGATCAAATTCAAGAAAAGAATAAATAATCACGACGTATTGAAATGATAAAAATTAAAACTTGGAATTTATGAACGAAACTTGATAAATTACATTAAGGAAATAAACCATAGGCGTCGTATTTGGGAACGAAGTATATCTAAAAATTGGGAAACGCGTTACGTAAAATTGAACCGTAACATTCCCCCCTTTACAAAAAAAAATTGAAATGTGGGACTCGAAACCACAGCACTGTACTACTATTCTAACATATAGCAACCACTAAAATCCGCTTCCAACGCAGATGAGAAGTCAAAACATATACACCAAAACAACTCATAATATTCGAAAGTACTCAAATCAAAAGATCAATGATGACCTAAAGGTCGTACAAACCAATTCGAAGTGGAATCCCAGGACATACATATTCCAAACTAATACTAAATAAAACAAAATCAAAAAAAAGAACTGTACAACACTATATATCATCCGGATCCAAACGTAAGTCTTTTGCATGCCACATACCAACTTCTTTACCGTCACTATCTCTAAGTCGATAAGTCCACGGGGATATGCACTCTGAGAATGTAAAAGACCCTACAAATTTGGAGAAATATTTACTTGCATCCGACAACACATAGTTTCGGTGCCAAACTTTTTGACCCATAGTGTAACTATCGGGACGTCGCCTTAGATCATACACCTTGTTTAACCTGGTTCTACTATCTATAAAAACCTTAAACATACCGTGACGTGTGACGAGCTCAGGTAGTTTGTCCTTGTCACTATCTTCCATCGGCTCTTGAGGTAAATGGTGGATGTTGCCATCAAGAATGATTTGATGGCCAAAGTTAACGAAATATGGGGTCCAATTTGTAGTTTCATGGCATGAGGTGCCGATTGCAGAAGCCGCTTTTTGCAAGAGCGAAGCCCAACTACGTTGGTTATCTTTAACAGAAGCTATCAGTATAGTCTTCAGGGATCGATGCTGGCATTCAGCCACATTGGGTTGAGGATGATAGTACGGGGTGTACTTAGCTTGCACGTTATAGTTTCTTAAAAGGTGTTTAAATTGGTGACCCTGAAATTGCTTGCCGTTATCACAGGATCATGGTTTTCGGAACACCAAATAATAAAAACACGTGATCTTCTAATAGTTTAGACACATTAGAGGACGTTGCTTCTCTCATAGGGAGAAATATGCAGAATTTACTCAGGTAATCCTTAACGCTTAAAACATACTTATAACCTGAAGTAGACCTAAGAAAGGGGTCAACTATATCTACAAATATGAGTTTCCACGGACGGGCTATATCCGGGCGTCCTAACATTAGGCAATTTTGTACATATTTACTAACATCGCTTTTGGCTTTTGGCCAAAAGTAATTATTCATAAGGCGGTGATAGGTTTTAAACACGCCCAAATGTCCAGCAGTAGTGCTATCATGACTCTGACGTATGAGCATAGAATAATAATACATTAAGAAGTGACCCTCGCCGTTTTCAGGTAGACCAAATTTTTTTGCGGATGTCTAAAATCTGCCATTATTTTGTTGGTATATCCATAGAATAATAATATGCTCACGCTAGCGTAGCTTATTATTATTCTGTGGTATATCCTTCAACCTCCCTTTAGTTTATTGTACTGTTCTTGTTCTAAGTTGTAATTTCACTTCAATAGGTTCCTTTATTATGTTAGAGCCTAAATTATGCAGTTTTGCATACAATAATCAATTTAAATATTCAAAGCAATTTATAACCCAACGTTTTTAAATTTCCCGTTGCATCTGTGTACCTACAGAAAAATGGCTGAAGGTCACGTATTTTTGGTACATGAAAAACAAAGGATTTTTAAAGAGTGTCACTTCTTTTGGGGGTGTTATTATTCTATGGTATGAGATCAATTCGGTGAGATTTGGGCACTAATATTTTCCACTCAGTAGTGGGGGGTTTTAACTCTGGATACGGATTTCTACATTTTTTAAGTAGGTTGGCACCATCATAGCGCCAATTTGGAAAATTTAAAGAATTTTCTGACACCAATTTACACATTTTTATGTACCATCTATCTTGGACTTCGGGCAAAGTGAGGTTTGGGGGAAGCCGTATTAGCATCAATTTGGTTAATAATAGGGACCACATGGTACAAAGCATCGGGGACAATGTTGTCCTTTCCTCGGCGATGTATTATATTAGTCGTATTGTTGCAGTTGAATGCTCCACCGTGCTAAACGACCTGCAGGATCTTTTAAATTATCTAGCCATAATAAGGCAAAGTGATCGGTCACAACTGTAAGTTTACCACCTTCAACATAAGATCGAAATTTTCCAATTGCTCATACCACCGCGAGGCACTCGTTTTCAGTAGTGCTAAATTTGCGTTCGTTAGGGTCAAGCGACCTACCGATATAACTAATTCCATTTTCTACACAATTTTTCATTTGAGACAGCACTGCGCCCAAGCCATAATCGCTGGCATCAGTCTGTATAATAAAGGACTCATCAAAATTAGGGCAATTCATGATTGGGGTGGAGATTAATAATCCCTTAATTGTCAAAAAAGAAGTCGCACAATCAGGATTCCAAGAAAATTGTGACTTTTTCGAAGAAGTTTACAAATAGGTGCAATAACAGACGAAAAGTTAGGAATGAAACGGCGATACCATCCGCAAAAGTCCTAAAAATCGGCATACTTCTGTAACATTTTTGGGAGGAGGGATTTCCAAAACAGCTGAAACGTTCCCAGGGTCAACTTGGAGATCTTTACTATTGATCAGATATCCAAGATATTTTATCTCAAGACTGCAAAAATTGCACTTATCGCGAGCTACAGTCAGCCCCGCTGACTTAAGCCGTCGAAAGACCTCCTCAAGAACTTCCAGGTGTTTGTCAAATTGAGAGATAACGATACATATATCATTCAAATACACATACACGTATTGTTCCAAGTCTAATCCAAGCACGTCATCGATCAAACGTTGCCAAGTAGCCGGACTATTATGTAATCCGAACGGCATTCTGTTGAACTGAAACAACCCACGGTTCGGTACGCTGAATGCAGTGATAGGGTGTGAGGATTTGGCTACTGGAACCTGCCAGTAAGCACTCTTTAACGTCCAGCGAAGTTAGATATCTGGCATTATGCAATTTATCAAGAGTACCGGAAACTAAAGAAAGGGGGTACGCGTCCCTTTCTGTCACGTTGTTTACCTTACGATAGTCTACACAGAATCTATACGAAGCATCCTTCTTCTTAACCATAACAATGAGTGAGGCCCAAGGACTAGAAGAGGGACTAATGATACCATCTCTCAGCATCGAATCTAGTTCAGTATTTAGTATTTCCTGCAGAGCAGGGGAAAGAGGATAAAATCTTTGTTTAATTGGCTCCGCGTTAGTTTTAATGACGTGTTCGACCCTACTAGTGCACCCTAGGGTATTGGGCATATCGTCAAAAATTTTATGGATGGTGGATTGAGTCGTGTTAGCTGATCTGGTGTCAAATGTGCTTCCGCTTCCAAGGCAGAAATGTTGGGATTGTCGGAAGTAAAGTGCCATTGACCACGGTGTAAATCAGGGACCAGACCCATTTTGACCCAAAAATCGGCCCCTATAATAAGAGGCTGGAATATCGAAGGTACAACAAGTACTTCCACTACAACGACTCTATCCTGTAACCTTATAGGTAGATGATAGTCCCCGAATATTTCACATTGATCCCCATTAGCCACACTACAAGTGGTAAGTTTACTAGGGAATAATTTTCAATTAAGGCCTTTCATAGCTAAATAATCCTGATTGCCCAGGATAGTATGGGTTGCACCACTATCAAGCAGACCCAAAAGAGGTATACCAAGGACATCCACTTTGAGGTACGGGCGTTCGTCGCCCATTACATTACCTAACACAAAATCTAATTTTATCTTAAGGGCAGGGTCAAGTATCAAATTCTTTTTTCCGTTATCAGAAATATTAAGATGGATCGGGTATCCAAAAAACTGCGAGCATGTAGACCGACCTATCGACGTCTCGTATAACCTTTTTCCCGAACAATTAGGACAATTTGCAAGTGTAAAGTTGGGATTACCACAGCGAAAACAATGCAACTTCTTCATTTGAGAGGAAAACCGGAATTTGTGCCCTTCATGATTACAGTTCCAACACTTAATTGATTGAGTATTTTGCTGGGCTGGGTTTCCAGTGGCACATATAGGATGAGGTGGCTGACGTATTTGTGAAAATGCATTTTCTTGACTTAATAGATGAAGGCTTGCCGAAGTATACAATTAATATTAACGGGTTCTGAATTATTGCTAATACAAGACAAATATCCTGCTTTGAAAACTTTATCATACGCTAGATCGGGTTCAAAGAGCAACTGATTCTTACTAGAGGGTGGTGGTTGAAATTGTCTGGCTCTGGTTTGAGTCTCTTCAATCATTTGGCAAAGTTTGGTTAATTCAGATACAGTATTAGTTGGATGCAATACGAGTTGGGCTTGAAAAACGGGCAATAAGTTGCGCTTAATAATTTGCACACGGGTTGCTTCTATGGGAAGACATCTTAAACGCTTGAATAAATTCTCCATTACCGAGATAAATATGACCACCTTTTCTTTAGCACCTTGAGTACGCGAACGTATTTCTTCTTGCAGGGTAAGTTCGTAATCATACCGCAGAAATGCCGATCGTAATTGTTCTTCTAGTTCATCCCAAGAATTTATACTGCTTAACCGCTCTAAACCACGTGAGTGCCTGACCTCGAAATAACTCGATGACCGAGGTAAAAAGAACATTTTCTGAAACACCACGAGATTCGCACAATTCGTCCACGCATTACAAAAATTCGTTGACGCTTGAAATGCCGCCATAACTAATATTCCATTTATAAATTGCCGGAGAGGGTGGGTGACTTTTAGACTGGGATACAAAATTAAGAGCAGAATTTCCCGAAGCACTATTCTCCACGTGTGAAATAAATTGGCTAGAGTCAAACTCACGCTCTGATTTTACTATGCTGCACATTGGCGGCGGGTCAAAATTGTAACTACGAAGGGGTAATAATAAATACATTTGGTTCATCTAACACGTTTGACTCAACCAGAACGTCTAAATCAATTAATGAAATTTCATTTCTATTTTGCAAGCTATCTTTGATCGTATGTGATAAGAACTCTGATTTCCGTTCCATGGCGCTAAATAAAGATCTTGTCGCTCAATTCGCTCTTAGTAATGGCTTGTTGTTCGTCTGTGTCTAAGATGCGTTGAAGCCTACCGGAAACATGTAAAAGTCGGGAAAGAATACGATTATTTTCATTGGCACTATTCATGCCATCATAGTTATCTATGTCACGCTCAAGATCGTTTACTTTTGTGGTACAAATAATGAGTTCTTTCCCTACTAAAAATCCTAGTGAAGAATTAGAGACAAATTCGAAAGTTGTATCAGATTTAAATAAACCCTTAAGTAGTTTCTGCTTTGTTTCAACTGTGGTTTTTTACAACTTTAAACTTCTTAAAGCTAATTCATAACTAAGTTCATCTCCTAACAAGCGATAACAATCCATCGTAGTATAAAATTATTACAAAACAAAAAAAAAATCGATTTGTCAAGCCTGCTTAATTTCACGCGTGTAACCTGAAGTGCAATTAAGAAACACAAACACCTCGTTGGACGCCACAATAACACGGTTTCCTAATAGAAAAATAAATACACACCGTTAGCCGCAGGAGTAACCGTATTTTACCACGACTAGACTATGGTCGGTGAGGGGGAGTGGGAATTTGCACCAAGATACAAATGACCTAAAGTCGACACGGTGAACAAGAGTCGTGGAGAGCGTCACCTAAATCGGAACTGTACGCTTTGCTCGAAATCAATCTAGGAAATTTTTCACGCAATCTATAGATGCTTAACGGATATAAAACTCGACAACAAGAAAACACAAATAACATATAATCGTTTACTGATACAGTTATGGTTTCTAATATTCATAGGGTTGAACATATACATCACTTTTACATCATAACTAGGCTTAAATTCAAGCGCTTGGGTTAATGAAACCAATGTACTTTTCAATGTGTAACTTACATTTATAAGAAATTAAGTGGCTGTAGTATATTTTCATTATGTTCCCTTTGTATAAATTTAAAATCAGTCTAACGCTGCTCGCGGTGGTACCAACGCTTGTGCGTACGATTATGCAGATAAAAACATCTATCAAACGAATGTGTACAATAATTCGTTTGTTAAATTAATTCCGACGCACAACTATTACAAAAATGATATTAAAATAAATTACAATATCAATTATAATGTGAGATGGCTCTATAATATTATCTTCAGGTGGCAATGCTAGCATGGGTACCAGATTAGCGGCACGAATCAAAATATAATATGTATAGATCTTACCAGAACAGGTCCTGAGCGCGGATATCGTATCTTGCAGGTACGCCTGATTTTGTTTCAATAAAGTACGTACATAATGTACCAGACTGAAATAACAAGCACCTTGAATTTAATACTAACAGTATCTTCAACACATAACGGTATCACACCACAAGACTGCAAAACTACAAACTGCAACCCTAAAATGTTATAATTAGATGTAAACACACCTACTATTTACCTTACCGTTTTGCGGTTCCTTTACAAAACGGGCTTAAATCATAACGAAGCTCGATGTAATAAACGAGTTTTCAAATGTGTCCTACAAAGATAACAACTGTATGAAGTTTACGTGCATAAAATTATAAATAACCTTACCTCGAACTTCTAGAAAATTCTCAAAAGAGCAGAGCAAATATAAAATTTTCACTAATAATTCGCTCTAAAATAACGGATCATCAATTCCCCAATTAAAATAATAAGGGTGGAACTACAAATTAATTCACAATAATATGCATGTTACCAAGCATCGAGGATCAAATTCAAGAAAAGAATAAATAATCATGACCGGTATTGAAATGATAAGAAATAGTTTTATGCGTGCTATCAACATACAAGAATTAAAACTTGAATTTATGAACGAAACTTGATAAATTTCAATAAGGAAATAAATCATAGGCGTTGTATTTGGGAACGAAGTGTATCTAAAAATGGGGAAAAGCGTTACGTAAAATTGAACCGTAACATAGGTATGTGTGATTTGCATATTAAGAACTGTTTTCTCCGACTTCCAATCGACCCTTCCGATTCGGATCGACTCCGCTTTTGTTAAATAGATTCCTGGGGTCTATATAGACCACTTTGGCCACCTCTGCCTTAAGGTAGTTATCGAATAAAGTATTTATATAAGAGCATTGATTAAGTAAGCGTGTTAAAAGAGATCAATTTTGATGTGTAGTGAAATCAGCTATTGTAAATTTTTGATGCACAATGTGTTGGTTATACGGATATACAAATTCGAGACATTTTTTGTCTTGTCTTTTCTGTTTTTTTCTTGCCTATTAGTCATATTTCGATACTTAATTTTGGCACAACCTTTTTTTCAGAACCAATTCTCAAGTTTATGAATTTTTCTTCAGTTTTTCGTTCCTGAAGTCTGCATATTACGCCTGTGTTAACTCCATTTAACCATTTTCAAAAATACCTGATATTTAACTTACTCTTTCGAAGGTATAAGCAAGTTATATTGACTGTACAGTAGTCTACAAGCTTCTTAAATAATATTATAATGTAATGTTTATATAAAATGTAACGTATATGAAATAGTTATTTGGAATATTGCCAAAATGTTCAACACACAATGTTGTTGAAACAAGTAAAAAATATATTTAATCCAGTCTTTGAAGGTAAAAATGGGGTCCGACCTCTTGATTCGTTGAACCCTCATGGATCTTAATGAAATTGTAGGAGTAAGCTCGTCTTGCCCCTAATTCAAAAGTGACCCTATGCCAATATGAGCTTTTTATTTTTTAGGGGTTAAAACCACCCCTTTGTATGAAAAATTGTAATAATAATGTAATAATAAGCAAATATTTGACTTTAATTATATTTAAACATAATAAATAAAGACAGTTACACGCCCTAGAATATAAATTAAAAGAATGGTGCATGTTCAACCCTTAAAGCCAACCCCTTGGCATCATTTTGCTGAGTTTTAATGAAAAAAATTATAATACTCGTAAATAACTTATTACAATTACTTATTTAATATATCTTTACTATTTATTAGCTACTTGTATAAAGTAATATCCTTTCATCCCTTAAAATCATCCCCTAATTAAAGTTTATTCAAAACATTCATTAAATTTTTTTTTTCATATTAAAAATGTTTTGTATAAAGAACATTTTACATTATTAGAAATTGTATATGTTACATCGTAAGCTGGGGATGTTACTTTTCATCCCTTAAAATTATCCCCTAATAAAACTCTATTTAAAAATGTCATAAATAATTTTTTTTTAAAGAATTTAATAAAAAAATTGTTTATTTAAAACTAACATGAAAACTCTAATATATATACATATATATTGCCGTGAAACCCTGGGATATTTCTGGGATCACTCGATCCTTCGCCTAAACTAACCTAAACTTTTCACAAATAAAAAAAAATTCCTTACCTTTTTATTAAGCCTTCTTCTAACTCCTCTGCATTCCTGGCTAGCTCAGCTGGGCCTCTAAATTTACAGACATACCTCTTTCACACTCGCACATCATTCAATAAAATCACCAAATAATACAACAACCTTACAACTTTTTATTTACACCTATTAACAAATAAATTATATTTACACATATGTTAAAACAGTTTGATACAATAATTATAGAACTCAATTTATGGTACGTTTTAAAGTCCTTGATTTTTATATTGATTTTTAAACAAATTCAATTAAATATGAGTAGATGAGCCCCACATGTTACCCTAAAGTAACTTCACACTGGAGTATTGTGAGCTCTTTATAACCCAGTTTTGTTTGTATATGCCTTTTAAACCTTGCATAAATTAAAACAAAATTTACAGACCCGTTTACCCCTTACAACGCAATTTATATCCTGAATAAATTTTTAATATATTCGAAATACACCCTTTTTCAATACTCAAATTTAGTAAATTGTCCTGTACATGTATCTTTTTAAAAACAATATTCTAAACCCATAAATATGCCACCAAAAGTAAACCACACAATCACAAGAATTCCACAAATGTTTATACAACAGAAATTTCAAATAAATTACCTGGAGAATTCTTTACTCTTCATTTCCGTCGGAGATGGTAACCATAAAACCCCTCGACATTGTTTCCATTAACTATGCTGCTTGTCGAATCCACAGGCCTCTACAATCTGCTATTTCTGTAAGATATTCGCTTCGTCTCACAGTACCATTCCATACCCATATATCATGCACACAAAGTTGATTACCAGCTGTGCTTACCCCCATATATCATGCTTCCATTTAATAAATTTAGTGGTAGTAGCCGGACCTCTTGTTTAATCACGCACTAACTTGTGCATCACCTTGGAGGTCCGCTACTACCGTTTTATACTTTTGAATACGATATCAAATGTAACTTTATTACACACAAACTACTCACCAAAAGCTTTATTGTTATGTCTGAATCGATATTCAGCACTTTATCGATGTAAAGGAAAAGAGAGCTTGAATATTAAAGCTCCGGTATTTATATCATTTTTCAACCGCCTATCGGACGCGTTTCATTAGAAAAGCTTATTTTCTAAAACAGTTTCTACAAATTTTGAGCATAACCGTCGCTTGCTTCCGAAAATTTCTCCCCCGTACTTGTTGCTTACAGAGAAATCGTTCTCGACCTTCGCATGGGCGTTCGTTTGAAAAACTGTTCTCTTTCAACCAATGACAAAATTATCTGCCGTCACAAACTCCACCTAAGCTCTATTCATCTCTGTTCTATACATGTTTGCTGTCTCCTTCAAAATCCCACTTGAATTATAGAAAATCGAAATTGTTGACATCCTATCTTAACTCCACGTGTATATGGTACGTGCATTTCAATTCCTTGCTTGCTTTATATCTGTCTCTCTCGGTTGTATATTACCGATTGTTCATTTCCCTCGCTCTTTAAGAGGTTTGTTACTTTAACTATTTATCCAAACTGGCCGTTGAACATAATTTCTATGAAATCTTATCGTAACATACGCTCGGCTTCTTTGAACGTAACCTTTAACAAGCAGGGGTTTCTGTTAATTATCAACCGTTTGGAACATAACAATTCCTCGACTTTCTGCTTCTTGGTATCTGTATAAAACTGACGTTGGCTTTTAACGAATACATTTGCCTTGGAATTATTGATTTTCTTACGCAAGCATGCTCCCTTATGCTTATATGTGTTTAATTAAAATAAATTATGGTTAATTATGCATATCCTTGAACTTCTATTTGCTTTGAAGCTTTCCTCCTTCATGTGATCCTAATATTCCAATTATTAAATATAAAAATACGTCAATACTCGTGAGTTTTCACTAAATGAATTAAATTAATTTTGCTCATAAATAATTTACTTTTTTCTATATACATGGTTGCTGAAATTTTATTGTTTTACACTGATTTATGCCTTTGAATCCACAACAATATATATATATATATATATATATATATATATATATATTGTAATGTATAAGGGAGATACCAAGAGTTCTAAGGGTTGTTTAGTACAAGGTAGTATATGCCAAGCAAAATAATCCACATATTTGATCACATAAACTTAAAAATGTATGTTTGCCGTATTTCACATATACTAAAATACCATTCAAAATGGTAGTTGAAATTAAGTGCCAAAAGGTAATATTAAAATGACTAAATGACGTAGTAAGATGTACAGTGCTCAAGGGTTTATGCCGAGTTTGAATTTTAAAGGCCATTGAAAGTACATTTGCCGTCCAAAAACCGGATGCGTCTATGGATGTTTACTATCAACCACGCATCCAGGTTCAAGTGTGATTTATTTTGGTTTCATTTTAAATAGAATCAACTTTTGGACAATATTTGTAAGCTCAAAATTATTAGTTATAACAACTTCAAATGTGATTGGTGAACTGTAAATATTTAGGACAAATAATAGAATTGTATGTGAATCAGGAAAGTGTAAAAGGACATGAACTATGGTATGTGCGACACAAACGAAATGTTAAGATGTTATTGGACAATTTAGTTATGTACTTTAAAGTGTAGTAGGAAAGAAAGTTAAAATGGTCGCCTTGGAAAGTAAACAAGGGAGATTATTTCGAAATTCATTTTGTAAAAAGACGTGTTTTTCAAACTGTGCTAATTTGTAAACAATTTTAAAAGAAGTTAATAAAAGTATTTGATTTTAAAGAGTTTGATTGAGTAAAGAAGCGTAAAGAAGCAACAGCGACGAGAGTAATTAGTGTAAAGAGTGGTTATTGTGCGACGGTGAAACGACGGAAAATTATATAGATTTGGAACGATATTGGGTAGCGATTTAAAGGTAGCAGGACATCGAGAGTGGTTATACATAGGAAAGGAGTTGGATTTGGAGAGCGATTTATAGATTTGTAGCAGGACATCGAGAGGAAAAATATATAAGGAACGAAGTGGGATTTGGATAGCGATATTAGGTAGCAGGACATCGAGAGGAAAAATATATAAGGAACGAAGTGGGATTTGGATAGCGATATTAGGTAGCAGGACATCGAGAGGAAAATATATGGGAAAGAAGTTGGTTTTGGATAGCGATTATTAGGTAGCAGAGCATAGAGCAATTTGAAGTAAGACGACGAGTAGATTTGGATAAGATACGAAGAAGCGGACGGAGTAATTGAGAACACGAAGAGCGAAATTTAGGAGAACAACAATTGGTAGTGGAGGATTCGAAGCAGAAATTAGCACAGGGGAAGTTACAGCACTGGGTATTCAAAATTCTAAATTAGGGTTAATTATTTCAAGTATTGGGGAGCAGCTAAATTTAAGAACAACACCTGGAGGCGGTACTAAACTTCAATCAGATAGGACAAAAGTGTAAAGACGCATACGGCGACTAGGATTTTGAGCCAGCAGTTAGAGCGGCCAAGAACGGAGTATAAACCAGGTGAGTGCTGAGATATCTTAAAACGTCAAAAACAGTCATATAATTTTGGTAGTAATTTAATTTGGCACAAAGCAACGCTGATCGTAGTAAAATCTTGGCATATTCAAAAGTAGAGTAAAATTTAGTACTAAAACAAAGAGGTGCACTTTGGTTGGACTTTGCACATCTACTTATAACAGAACTCACTATAAGTAGTTGACCACCCTGAGATTTAAGAGCTTAAATAGTCGAGGCATTGAAATAAATAGTTAATTAAAGAACCAACCAAACGTTGCAAGTACGGGCGTGCATTAGGGTGCACATTTCATAAAAGGCGCGACAAAAAGGGGTAAATCAAATAAAAATTTTAAGAATATAGAATAAAGAGTGACTGAACAGTAAGTGAGAGTGAAAGAAGTGGGAGATTTAATAATAATAATATATATATATATATATATATATATTGCAGTTATAACCCTTATATTAGGTCCCCCACGGTTGGGCATGTCATAAAATGCTGTGATTTAACTCTTTTTATTAATCAAGCACTTGTAAAATGTTAAGTTATAGATCTCTTTGCCTCAACTAGCTTATTCAATTAAATAAAGATCAATTACAATAAATACACAATATAATGATTAAATATTTACAACCTTTTAAATATCTTCCCTTTTCAGAATATTTACATATGCCAGATTTTGAGAAAATGAAGCCAGCAAAACGAGCTTTTTGTTGTATTTAGAAACCTTTTGAAACGTTTCAAGGTGTCTATTGCCTTTCATAAATTTATCAAAGAAACTCTGGTTTTGTTGACTCGTACATTATTTGAAAAATTATTGAATTAAACAGTTTACAAAAATAAATTATATAAAAATATCTAACCTGGAGTGGTTCAGTTGCTTCTCTGCATCCCCAAGAGTTTTCTTCGCTTTTGAATGTTTAAAGTTGAATTTGAAGTCGACATCAAACCAAAATACTATCCCAATCGTTATTCAAAATACCATAAGTTAATCCAATAAAAGGCTTTGCATCTCCGTATTTAACAAAACAGTAATAGAATATTTACCATGTCAGTGATTATTCATTTAACAGGAGGTAATCTCCGTGCTCGTTTCCAAAGTCGTATCCCAAAAGTCGTATCCCAAAAGTTGTATCCCAAAAGCCCTGTTTTATTTATTTTTAGAAATTGTATGATTTTACTAAATCTGGTTTACTTACGTCTGTAATAGAACGGCTTGTTTACACAATTTTTACACGCTTATAAAAATGATTTTACTTTACTTTTATTTTACTGGTTGCGTGAATAATTTAGCATTTTTGAGTATAGTGACTGCCCAGTTTCAAATATATACTAACTCGTTGCTCGATTGTTATCGTATTTATAGGCATTGTCCCTTTTGTTTTCTATTCGTTGATTTCACTTGTTGGGCGACCCACTTGTTTTATCTCTTATGTACTTCGGAAATTTTACCAATTGTGTAGTTCAATTACTTGGAAGAACGCTCAAGTTGTCACGTAATTCATTCACATAACATCACATTTAATTCAGAAATTCCAGGAACCTTCGTTCATCAAACCATGAATCATTGTTGTTTGCTTATTCTAATCTAAATAGAAATAAATTTGGTGTTTGTTTATTTCCTAGTTAAATTGGATTTTGAACAAATGTAATACTTTTCTATCACGTACGCTTTTCAAATTATACATAATTTCCGCCTGCATATATGATGATATATTAACGCACTTGTTGAATATTAATCTAGCCAATTCATACATGTTTACAATTGATTTAATTTCGATGCATTTCGTTACATTTTTAAATTTTTATCTTTGCTCGAAGCTACTCTTGGATATGCGTTTAATCGCTTGTACTGTTATATAGTGTGCTCTCAACCAACAATATGTATAGTGACTTATTTACTCTTCTAATATCTGTAATTATGTGCTTTTGTTACTTGGGAGTTTCTTTTGTTTATTCTCCGACACCCTATGACTTAACCTACACCCTAAATTAACCCTATAATTACAGCTATATATATATATATATATATATATATATACAGGGTTATTACAAATGAAATAGACAGTTTGGATAGGTTATAGAAAGTTTATTTTTGAAAAGTTAAGATTATTACTTATATGATTTTTAAAAGCTATCCAAACTGTCTATTTCATTTGTAATAACCCTGTATATATATATATATATATATATTATATATATACCTATATATATACATGTATATGTATATATATATATATATATATATATATATATACCTATATATATTGCTGTAATATCCGCTATATTCTCGTGCCCCTACTTTGGGCGACCATATTTAATTGCTGTAATACTTACGTATTATCGAGCCCCTACTTGGGTAGACATTTTTAATTGCTATAATATTAAATTATTGTACCACCATTTTAACATTCACTATTAAATATAGTTATCTCCTCCTCCAGCTGTTTTCTTAATATCACTATCAAACTGGACGTTATCTTTAAACAACTCTTTAACAACCAATGACAAAATTCAATATGTTACCGCCTTGCGCGTTATCTCTTCTCTATTCAATTTGTAACTCCGCCTTTCTACTATTTAAATCTTTGACCTCGGCTAGCATTTATTTGCAATTATAAAATTCAGTAAATTTAGATTTTGTATAATGAAACTAATATGTTATATACAGCTTTTGAAATTATTTGTAATACCTTTCTTATAAATTTGATTTATTAACAACTATCTAATTGGTACTCAAAAATCCCCAAAGTCACCAAAGAACATTTACTACCCTTTAGGAACAAAGCGTGGAATATTCCAAACCTGTTTTCTCATTATTCATTCATATAGTATGCAACCTTTCTTGTTGACTTGTTCACAAACCTATAGTAATTTAGCAAATTCAATATAAAAATAAAATAATACTTCATATAGAAAAACAAATATTTTGTAACTAAAAATCTCTGACCTGGTTTTATCTTTTCACATCGACGCTCCCACTAAAATTGATCTTCCCCAATTCTGGATTCCATTCAAATTATAACACTATTGATCGGCACCATTAAATTGTATATCCCAATTTATTCCAATTCTTAAACTTTCATCATTCTTGCCCCAGACTTAAAATTGCAGCTCGTTTCACCCCTGTACTTCAAGATTATTATTATTCTTCTTTTTCCCTTGACATTTAAATTGCATTACTGTATTTTTCTTAACATCAGACCTCTAATTTGTATTTTATTTTCCCCAGACATCAGAATCAGAACCAGAAATCGAAGCCCTATTATTTCTATGTCTTAGTTTACAATAAATTCATTAAAAACATACGTTTAAACGGCAATTGTAATCATATTTTCACTTATTTAATTTTCACTCTTATACATATCGCGTACTACTCTGTTTCATGGCAATGCACTCCGGCCTTCATTGAGTTTAAAACTGACTTCCCCATCACGGAGCTTGCTAATATCATTTCGAATTCCCACTCCAACCGTGGGTGTGATCTAGAACTTGTCGTTGTCCCGGACCAATCAAATAATTTTATTACGAGCCGTTTCTGATGCAATGCTCGACATTTTCCCATCATCACAACTTGCCTGCAGCTGTCTTCGATTGTCAACATATTGTATTTTGATAGATTACCTGCTTTTCTATAAACAACTGATGTAACCCGACTTTATATTTCCATGTTTACATATGTTTCACGCAATTTTTAATCGTTTCCCTTATCACATGGTTAGATCTTTGTACGCATTTATATTAGCTACCTGAAATTCTATTTCTAAATCCGCATTACTTTAATCGTCTGGAACTCTTCTTCTAATGCGTGTCTAATTACACTTTATCAAATATCGCGTGCTTCCACTGAAAAATATCCTCATTTGTCTTACCTAAATTAACTAAACTTTATTTACAGGGTATTTAATATTTACTATCTACTTTAATACATTTATTTCACATTCCTACGCCAACTATGCGTCTTCCTAAGTTTACCTGCTCGCCCAAAATTATCTCTACTCTATATACAGGGTGTTGACTACTTACTATCCACAAACTATGTCTATTTCTTAATTATCTCCTTAAATAAGTGTAGTTTTCTGCTGACTATCCTAATTATTCATTCCCGAACTATCTTTACTATAACTTGCACCCTTAAGCAACCTCTTATCACAGCAATATATATATATATATATATATATTACCTATATATATATATATATACCTATAGGCTATATGTTATATAATTTTATAGGTAATATTCCAATATAATTTAAATTGTATGCGCCCTAATAATTTCTTCGAAAAATTGTTTCGGTTTTTCAACCGTAACGCCCTCAATTTTGAGGACAAAAAGTTTATAAAAACCATTTTGTAGGTAATTTTATGCTCTATAACATCCTTTTACTTATAAAACTGTAGGATCATTTATGTTTATTATTATAGAGCTTGAAGGGATGAAAAATGGTGACGCTACATTTTATTTCACACTTTTAACGGTTATATCTCAGCCAATTTTCATCATATAGTAATTTATAAAAACAAAATTTTTGTCAAAAAATCTATATTTTTTTACTCTTGTTATTTTTGCGTAAAATTCATAGTTTTTAAGTAATTTTAAAAAAATGTTCAATTATTTTAAAAAAATCCAAAATCGACATTTTATCAAAACCAAGCATTTTAAACCGGTACAACTTTCACATCACGTAAATGACACCCAAACAAAATAAAATTTACAAGGAATACGATCAATTTTGATTTTGATGCACTTGGCATCACTCTCAGCGCTCATTTTTTCATAAAACATGTGAGTACTACGCTTTATTTTGATCATAACTCGGCGAGTTTTTATCCAATCGACATTTGTCGAAGCGAATTTTGAAGATATTTTTAAACACTTTAAAAAGTATCTAATAACATTTTTTGATAAATCTGACCCATCAGCTGATATTTGACATTGAATTTTTGACTTGAATTTTTCGAGTTGTTTTCAAAAAACCACCCAAAAACAGGTTTTTTTGGTCAAAAATTTTCAACCGCATACAACTGAAAAACTATGGTGTATACAAAAAAATTTCATATGAACTTTTCTGCTTAAAATAAGTCCATCTATCGATTTCCGGGTTTATTTGGAATAAAGCAGTCCCCACCCCCTAGAAGGGGTGAGTACCACCCCTAGGGAAAAAGCTCATATTGGCACTGGATCACTTTTGCTTTTTATGCTATTTTTCATCAACTGTCAAAATTTCAAGATGATCGATGAAGGTTCAACGTATCGAGACCTCCAAAACCTTCAGTGACTAGACTAATTAGAAATTTATATGATCGGTATGATCACTGAACACGAGTTTACAGTTATAGAACTTTGCAATGTTGCTGCAATAATTTGCAGTGTAGTATTCTCAGAGGGCATGTTTAGAAATCTTTGCTATAGTACAAGTTGTACAGTTTATATTACTGTACTGAAATGTTCGTAGTCCAGTTTGGGAACTGCTACATATTTTAATAATATTTGTATACATTTTACAGTGCTTATATATACAATGGTACGTTATGGCTGTACTTTTATATTGTATTTTGATTTTTATATCATGTTTTTTATTGTATTGTTATGAGCACCTATAGCTCTTCTCATTGTAATCTGCGGGCATGTTAAATCATTGTTGCTTGTTATTTATATACTTGCATATTATAATGTAGAAGTTTAAACAGACGCCTAGCTATGATGTGAACTATAAGTTTATGTATTAAGGAAAATATATAATGATTGTTCTAAGAAAGTTGTATAATTAAATAATTGAATAGTTTCAAATTTTGTTATTTAAGAGGCCTCCTTGATGTGAAATATTGTGTATTTGTATAATATATATTCCGTTACATTATATGCACATCTTTAGAATATGAGAAAACATTTTAGGACGGAATTTGATTATTTTTTGTTTTTGTTTAAATGCTGCCTTTATTTTTTCTGAACTGATACCCTGGTGTAAGTACTACAGTATAATTCGAATTCTCTAATGCTGCACTTCAACATACTTTGTTGGCCAGCAATTACCTGAAAATTCAAAATTTAGCTAAATGTTGTCATAGTTAGCAAGATACGGGATCTTTAACGCATGGCACTGAAGCAAGTTTATTTTCCAGAACTCCTATAACTGAATACTTTTGATTCAGAAACATTTTAGTTTCATAAATATTCGTTTTATAAAATATTTAATGCTATATAATTATAAAGTACCCAATATTTTTTTCTTTATAAACAAAGTTTCGCTTTTGTAAAACTTTCAATTTACAATTAATTTTGGTTCAAGTTCGAATAAAGTACTCCAGAAATTGTTTAGTTTGCGATACAAGGTCATGCCCGATGTTCTTTATTTCGCTTTGCGACACCCATCTGCAACGTTCAAAACTGTCGTAAAGCAAGCATGTCGTCCCGATTTTAAGCTCCGGCGATTGGAGAATCGCATTGAGCTTATGGCCTCCATTATTACAGTTATGTAGAAAGAATTTGGGTGATAGTAATCAATGAGGCGGCTCCGTGGCGTAGTGGTATGTGTGTGACTACTACACCCAAGGTCCCGGGTTCGAATCGACACGGTCCGCTTGCAAAATGTTAGGCGAGCATTTTTCACAAAAATACACCCTCGTTCGGATGAGAGGTAAAATGGAGGCCCTGTGTGTGTGTGTGTATTGTCATGCACATTAAAGATCCCTACCTTGCTTGGAACAGAAAGAGTTCGGCAAAATTCAAAATTTTCCAGGTAAAAAACACGTTTCTTGGCCAATGAAGTACCTTCGGGTGGAGCATTGGAAAATTCATGTTTTTGTAGCTAGCCCATCCCGTGATTTTTCCCTTTGGCTAGTTCTACCATATGTTCACTATTTGACTATTATAGTCGCTTTCTACATCCATTCCTTGAGGTAGGCTTCAGATCTATTTTCTTTCCCTTTGGGTATTTCGACTTGGTTGCTTTTGTAGGTATGTTAGCCATTCTTTGCTTGAGTAATCGTTTCATACGAATCTGTATTACCTCAGTTGGAAGTATGCTAGATTGTGTACTAGCTTGCCTTTGCCGTTTGCTTTGTCTTGGTTCTTTTTTTGCTGCACACTTGAGGTTGACAGTTTTGTTGTCTAGTTGGTTTGCTACGAGTTTTCTTCCGCGTTTCTTTTCTTTCCTCTTGGTTTCTCCGCGGGAAGCCAAAACTTTTCTTTGGGGTGGAGAACAGAAATGTTCCTTTTGGGGACATCCGTCCTTTGACGTTTTTGAAAGTAACTAAGACCTTTAATCCTCATTGGGTGTCTACTTGATGCTTTCTTTACCTGTTCTGTTGTTGTTGGTTACGTAGATGATTTTGTCTTCTTTTGGAAAAATTTTATTTTTCTTATACTGCTGTTGGTCCTTCGAACCGGATGCATTCCTTTCTTGCTGTTTTGTTGTCTTTTCCGGTTCATTTTGTGTTGTTATTTAGTCTTCTCCTTCACTTTTATTTCCTACCATGACCTTGTAATTTTGTTAGGGGGGAATTTGTTACGTTCTTACATTCTTTTCTGTTTGTACTTCTTGTGTATTTGGTAAGTGAATAAAATGGTTGATAAATTACTGACTTTCATGTTTACTTTCTTGCTCATATCGTATGGTCTTATCGTAGGACTTAAAAGTTGTTCGTACCCAAGGTTTAAAACTTTCCCGTACGTGTAGAATTTTATCGTGTGGATTTGATTGTATGCTCAGGTTTGATGTTGGACCATGGATTGCTAACTACTCATAATTCTTTTTGATTTACCAGAACCCTCGAGCTACCAGGTATTGTGACTGTAAAAGAAAATGCATTGTTCCGGATCTTGGCTGGTTACTGGTATGTTAAACATTTCTTTGGCTTGTTATAAGTATGTAGACGAAAGCAGACTAATTTTTTTTACATTCTATTTTACTAGTAGTTCGTCCATACAATAAATTATTTCCCACATATATGCTAATAATTGCGTAACACGTTCCTCACCAGCAGTCCTTTACTATAGCTCTGATAGTTACAAATTTTACTGTAATATTTAATAAGCTTGAATCATCTACAATCCTTCAATACTAAGTTATAGTTACTATAGTAGTTATTTTGAGATACTCTCACATTCTTTATGCATCATTAATATTCCATTATGAACATAATTAACATCAGTGTTTTGGATGGACCCTTTGTATAAAAATAAATATTTGATTTTTCCTTCTTTCTTTAAATGTGTTAGAATGTAATTACACGAGCTCGTTAGGGTTAATAATTATAAATTATTTTCTTTATCCTGATTGCATTATAAAAGGCTTGCCGAAGTATACAATTAATATTAACGGGTTCTGAATTATTGCTAATACAAGACAAATATCCTGCTTTGAAAACTTTATCATACGCTAGATCGGGTTCAAAGAGCAACTGATTCTTACTAGAGGGTGGTGGTTGAAATTGTCTGGCTCTGGTTTGAGTCTCTTCAATCATTTGGCAAAGTTTGGTTAATTCAGATACAGTATTAGTTGGATGCAATACGAGTTGGGCTTGAAAACGGGCAATAAGTTGCGCTAATAATTTGACACGGGTTGCTTCTATGGAAGACATCTTAAACGCTTGAATAAATTCTCCATTACCGAGATAAATATGACCACCTTTTCTTTAGCACCTTGAGTACGCGAACGTATTTCTTCTTGCAGGGTAAGTTCGTAATCATACCGCAGAAATGCCGATCGTAATTGTTCTTCTAGTTCATCCCAAGAATTTATACTGCTTAACCGCTCTAAACCACGTGAGTGCCTGACCTCGAAATAACTCGATGACCGAGGTAAAAAGAACATTTTCTGAAACACCACGAGATTCGCACAATTCGTCCACGCATTACAAAAATTCGTTGACGCTTGAAATGCCGCCATAACTAATATTCCATTTATAAATTGCCGGAGAGGGTGGGTGACTTTTAGACTGGGATACAAAATTAAGAGCAGAATTTCCCGAAGCACTATTCTCCACGTGTGAAATAAATTGGCTAGAGTCAAACTCACGCTCTGATTTTACTATGCTGCACATTGGCGGCGGGTCAAAATTGTAACTACGAAGGGGTAATAATAAATACATTTGGTTCATCTAACACGTTTGACTCAACCAGAACGTCTAAATCAATTAATGAAATTTCATTTCTATTTTGCAAGCTATCTTTGATCGTATGTGATAAGAACTCTGATTTCCGTTCCATGGCGCTAAATAAAGATCTTGTCGCTCAATTCGCTCTTAGTAATGGCTTGTTGTTCGTCTGTGTCTAAGATGCGTTGAAGCCTACCGGAAACATGTAAAAGTCGGGAAAGAATACGATTATTTTCATTGGCACTATTCATGCCATCATAGTTATCTATGTCACGCTCAAGATCGTTTACTTTTGTGGTACAAATAATGAGTTCTTTCCCTACTAAAAATCCTAGTGAAGAATTAGAGACAAATTCGAAAGTTGTATCAGATTTAAATAAACCCTTAAGTAGTTTCTGCTTTGTTTCAACTGTGGTTTTTTACAACTTTAAACTTCTTAAAGCTAATTCATAACTAAGTTCATCTCCTAACAAGCGATAACAATCCATCGTAGTATAAAATTATTACAAAACAAAAAAAAAATCGATTTGTCAAGCCTGCTTAATTTCACGCGTGTAACCTGAAGTGCAATTAAGAAACACAAACACCTCGTTGGACGCCACAATAACACGGTTTCCTAATAGAAAATAAATACACACCGTTAGCCGCAGGAGTAACCGTATTTTACCACGACTAGACTATGGTCGGTGAGGGGGAGTGGGAATTTGCACCAAGATACAAATGACCTAAAGTCGACACGGTGAACAAGAGTCGTGGAGAGCGTCACCTAAATCGGAACTGTACGCTTTGCTCGAAATCAATCTAGGAAATTTTTCACGCAATCTATAGATGCTTAACGGATATAAAACTCGACAACAAGAAAACACAAATAACATATAATCGTTTACTGATACAGTTATGGTTTCTAATATTCATAGGGTTGAACATATACATCACTTTTACATCATAACTAGGCTTAAATTCAAGCGCTTGGGTTAATGAAACCAATGTACTTTTCAATGTGTAACTTACATTTATAAGAAATTAAGTGGCTGTAGTATATTTTCATTATGTTCCCTTTGTATAAATTTAAAATCAGTCTAACGCTGCTCGCGGTGGTACCAACGCTTGTGCGTACGATTATGCAGATAAAAACATCTATCAAACGAATGTGTACAATAATTCGTTTGTTAAATTAATTCCGACGCACAACTATTACAAAAATGATATTAAAATAAATTACAATATCAATTATAATGTGAGATGGCTCTATAATATTATCTTCAGGTGGCAATGCTAGCATGGGTACCAGATTAGCGGCACGAATCAAAATATAATATGTATAGATCTTACCAGAACAGGTCCTGAGCGCGGATATCGTATCTTGCAGGTACGCCTGATTTTGTTTCAATAAAGTACGTACATAATGTACCAGACTGAAATAACAAGCACCTTGAATTTAATACTAACAGTATCTTCAACACATAACGGTATCACACCACAAGACTGCAAAACTACAAACTGCAACCCTAAAATGTTATAATTAGATGTAAACACACCTACTATTTACCTTACCGTTTTGCGGTTCCTTTACAAAACGGGCTTAAATCATAACGAAGCTCGATGTAATAAACGAGTTTTCAAATGTGTCCTACAAAGATAACAACTGTATGAAGTTTACGTGCATAAAAATTATAAATAACCTTACCTCGAACTTCTAGAAAATTCTCAAAAGAGCAGAGCAAATATAAAATTTTCACTAATAATTCGCTCTAAAATAACGGATCATCAATTCCCCAATTAAAATAATAAGGGTGGAACTACAAATTAATTCACAATAATATGCATGTTACCAAGCATCGAGGATCAAATTCAAGAAAAGAATAAATAATCATGACCGGTATTGAAATGATAAGAAATAGTTTTATGCGTGCTATCAACATACAAGAATTAAAACTTGAATTTATGAACGAAACTTGATAAATTTCAATAAGGAAATAAATCATAGGCGTTGTATTTGGGAACGAAGTGTATCTAAAAATGGGGAAAAGCGTTACGTAAAATTGAACCGTAACATAGGTATGTGTGATTTGCATATTAAGAACTGTTTTTCTCCGACTTCCAATCGACCCTTCCGATTCGGATCGACTCCCGCTTTTGTTAAATAGATTCCTGGGGGTCTATATAGACCACTTTGGCCACCTCTGCCTTAAGGTAGTTATCGAATAAAGTATTTATATAAGAGCATTGATTAAGTAAGCGTGTTAAAAGAGATCAATTTTGATGTGTAGTGAAATCAGCTATTGTAAATTTTTGATGCACAATGTGTTGGTTATACGGATATACAAATTCGAGACATTTTTTGTCTTGTCTTTTCTGTTTTTTTCTTGCCTATTAGTCATATTTCGATACTTAATTTTGGCACAACCTTTTTTTCAGAACCAATTCTCAAGTTTATGAATTTTTCTTCAGTTTTTCGTTCCTGAAGTCTGCATATTACGCCTGTGTTAACTCCATTTAACCATTTTCAAAAATACCTGATATTTAACTTACTCTTTCGAAGGTATAAGCAAGTTATATTGACTGTACAGTAGTCTACAAGCTTCTTAAATAATATTATAATGTAATGTTTATATAAAATGTAACGTATATGAAATAGTTATTTGGAATATTGCCAAAATGTTCAACACACAATGTTGTTGAAACAAGTAAAAAATATATTTAATCCAGTCTTTGAAGGTAAAAATGGGGTCCGACCTCTTGATTCGTTGAACCCTCATGGATCTTAATGAAATTGTAGGAGTAAGCTCGTCTTGCCCCTAATTCAAAAGTGACCCTATGCCAATATGAGCTTTTTATTTTTTAGGGGTTAAAACCACCCCTTTGTATGAAAAATTGTAATAATAATGTAATAATAAGCAAATATTTGACTTTAATTATATTTAAACATAATAAATAAAGACAGTTACACGCCCTAGAATATAAATTAAAAGAATGGTGCATGTTCAACCCTTAAAGCCAACCCCTTGGCATCATTTTGCTGAGTTTTAATGAAAAAAATTATAATACTCGTAAATAACTTATTACAATTACTTATTTAATATATCTTTACTATTTATTAGCTACTTGTATAAAGTAATATCCTTTCATCCCTTAAAATCATCCCCTAATTAAAGTTTATTCAAAACATTCATTAAATTTTTTTTTTCATATTAAAAATGTTTTGTATAAAGAACATTTTACATTATTAGAAATTGTATATGTTACATCGTAAGCTGGGGATGTTACTTTTCATCCCTTAAAATTATCCCTAATAAAACTCTATTTAAAATGTCATAAATAATTTTTTTAAAGAATTTAATAAAAAATTGTTTATTTAAAACTAACATGAAAACTCTAATATATATACATATATATTGCCGTGAAACCCTGGGATATTTCTGGGATCACTCGATCCTTCGCCTAAACTAACCTAAACTTTTCACAAATAAAAAAAAATTCCTTACCTTTTTATTAAGCCTTCTTCTAACTCCTCTGCATTCCTGGCTAGCTCAGCTGGGCCTCTAAATTTACAGACATACCTCTTTCACACTCGCACATCATTCAATAAAATCACCAAATAATACAACAACCTTACAACTTTTTATTTACACCTATTAACAAATAAATTATATTTACACATATGTTAAAACAGTTTGATACAATAATTATAGAACTCAATTTATGGTACGTTTTAAAGTCCTTGATTTTTATATTGATTTTTAAACAAATTCAATTAAATATGAGTAGATGAGCCCCACATGTTACCCTAAAGTAACTTCACACTGGAGTATTGTGAGCTCTTTATAACCCAGTTTTGTTTGTATATGCCTTTTAAACCTTGCATAAATTAAAACAAAATTTACAGACCCGTTTACCCCTTACAACGCAATTTATATCCTGAATAAATTTTAATATATTCGAAATACACCCTTTTCAATACTCAAATTTAGTAAATTGTCCTGTACATGTATCTTTTTAAAAACAATATTCTAAACCCATAAATATGCCACCAAAAGTAAACCACACAATCACAAGAATTCCACAAATGTTTATACAACAGAAATTTCAAATAAATTACCTGGAGAATTCTTTACTCTTCATTTCCGTCGGAGATGGTAACCATAAAACCCCTCGACATTGTTTCCATTAACTATGCTGCTTGTCGAATCCACAGGCCTCTACAATCTGCTATTTCTGTAAGATATTCGCTTCGTCTCACAGTACCATTCCATACCCATATATCATGCACACAAAGTTGATTACCAGCTGTGCTTACCCCCATATATCATGCTTCCATTTAATAAATTTAGTGGTAGTAGCCGGACCTCTTGTTTAATCACGCACTAACTTGTGCATCACCTTGGAGGTCCGCTACTACCGTTTTATACTTTTGAATACGATATCAAATGTAACTTTATTACACACACAAACTACTCACCAAAAGCTTTATTGTTATGTCTGAATCGATATTCAGCACTTTATCGATGTAAAGGAAAAGAGAGCTTGAATATTAAAGCTCCGGTATTTATATCATTTTTCAACCGCCTATCGGACGCGTTTCATTAGAAAAGCTTATTTTCTAAAACAGTTTCTACAAATTTTGAGCATAACCGTCGCTTGCTTCCGAAAATTTCTCCCCCGTACTTGTTGCTTACAGAGAAATCGTTCTCGACCTTCGCATGGGCGTTCGTTTGAAAAACTGTTCTCTTTCAACCAATGACAAAATTATCTGCCGTCACAAACTCCACCTAAGCTCTATTCATCTCTGTTCTATACATGTTTGCTGTCTCCTTCAAAATCCCACTTGAATTATAGAAAATCGAAATTGTTGACATCCTATCTTAACTCCACGTGTATATGGTACGTGCATTTCAATTCCTTGCTTGCTTTATATCTGTCTCTCGGTTGTATATTACCGATTGTTCATTTCCCTCGCTCTTTAAGAGGTTTGTTACTTTAACTATTTATCCAAACTGGCCGTTGAACATAATTTCTATGAAATCTTATCGTAACATACGCTCGGCTTCTTTGAACGTAACCTTTAACAAGCAGGGGTTTCTGTTAATTATCAACCGTTTGGAACATAACAATTCCTCGACTTTCTGCTTCTTGGTATCTGTATAAAACTGACGTTGGCTTTTAACGAATACATTTGCCTTGGAATTATTGATTTTCTTACGCAAGCATGCTCCCTTATGCTTATATGTGTTTAATTAAAATAAATTATGGTTAATTATGCATATCCTTGAACTTCTATTTGCTTTGAAGCTTTCCTCCTTCATGTGATCCTAATATTCCAATTATTAAATATAAAAATACGTCAATACTCGTGAGTTTTCACTAAATGAATTAAATTAATTTTGCTCATAAATAATTTACTTTTTTCTATATACATGGTTGCTGAAATTTTATTGTTTTACACTGATTTATGCCTTTGAATCCACAACAATATATATATATATATATATATATATATATATATATATTGTAATGTATAAGGGAGATACCAAGAGTTCTAAGGGTTGTTTAGTACAAGGTAGTATATGCCAAGCAAAATAATCCACATATTTGATCACATAAACTTAAAAATGTATGTTTGCCGTATTTCACATATACTAAAATACCATTCAAAATGGTAGTTGAAATTAAGTGCCAAAAGGTAATATTAAAATGACTAAATGACGTAGTAAGATGTACAGTGCTCAAGGGTTTATGCCGAGTTTGAATTTTAAAGGCCATTGAAAGTACATTTGCCGTCCAAAACCGGATGCGTCTATGGATGTTTACTATCAACCACGCATCCAGGTTCAAGTGTGATTTATTTTGGTTTCATTTTAAATAGAATCAACTTTTGGACAATATTTGTAAGCTCAAAATTATTAGTTATAACAACTTCAAATGTGATTGGTGAACTGTAAATATTTAGGACAAATAATAGAATTGTATGTGAATCAGGAAAGTGTAAAAGGACATGAACTATGGTATGTGCGACACAAACGAAATGTTAAGATGTTATTGGACAATTTAGTTATGTACTTTAAAGTGTAGTAGGAAAGAAAGTTAAAATGGTCGCCTTGGAAAGTAAACAAGGGAGATTATTTCGAAATTCATTTTGTAAAAAGACGTGTTTTTCAAACTGTGCTAATTTGTAAACAATTTTAAAAGAAGTTAATAAAAGTATTTGATTTTAAAGAGTTTGATTGAGTAAAGAAGCGTAAAGAAGCAACAGCGACGAGAGTAATTAGTGTAAAGAGTGGTTATTGTGCGACGGTGAAACGACGGAAAATTATATAGATTTGGAACGATATTGGGTAGCGATTTAAAGGTAGCAGGACATCGAGTGGTTATACATAGGAAAGGAGTTGGATTTGGAGAGCGATTTATAGATTTGTAGCAGGACATCGAGAGGAAAAATATATAAGGAACGAAGTGGGATTTGGATAGCGATATTAGGTAGCAGGACATCGAGAGGAAAAATATATAAGGAACGAAGTGGGATTTGGATAGCGATATTAGGTAGCAGGACATCGAGAGGAAAATATATGGGAAAGAAGTTGGTTTTGGATAGCGATTATTAGGTAGCAGAGCATAGAGCAATTTGAAGTAAGACGACGAGTAGATTTGGATAAGATACGAAGAAGCGGACGGAGTAATTGAGAACACGAAGAGCGAAATTTAGGAGAACAACAATTGGTAGTGGAGGATTCGAAGCAGAAATTAGCACAGGGGAAGTTACAGCACTGGGTATTCAAAATTCTAAATTAGGGTTAATTATTTCAAGTATTGGGGAGCAGCTAAATTTAAGAACAACACCTGGAGGCGGTACTAAACTTCAATCAGATAGGACAAAAGTGTAAAGACGCATACGGCGACTAGGATTTTGAGCCAGCAGTTAGAGCGGCCAAGAACGGAGTATAAACCAGGTGAGTGCTGAGATATCTTAAAACGTCAAAAACAGTCATATAATTTTGGTAGTAATTTAATTTGGCACAAAGCAACGCTGATCGTAGTAAAATCTTGGCATATTCAAAAGTAGAGTAAAAATTTAGTACTAAAACAAAAGAGGTGCACTTTGGTTGGACTTTGCACATCTACTTATAACAGAACTCACTATAAGTAGTTGACCACCCTGAGATTTAAGAGCTTAAATAGTCGAGGCATTGAAATAAATAGTTAATTAAAGAACCAACCAAACGTTGCAAGTACGGGGCGTGCATTAGGAGTGCACATTTCATAAAAGGCGCGACAAAAAGGGGTAAATCAAATAAAAATTTTAAGAATATAGAATAAAGAGTGACTGAACAGTAAGTGAGAGTGAAAGAAGTGGGAGATTTAATAATAATATATATATATATATATATATATATATATATATATATTGCAGTTATAACCCTTATATTAGGTCCCCCACGGTTGGGCATGTCATAAAATGCTGTGATTTAACTCTTTTTATTAATCAAGCACTTGTAAAATGTTAAGTTATAGATCTCTTTGCCTCAACTAGCTTATTCAATTAAATAAAGCAATTCAAAAATACACAATATAATGATTAAATATTTACAACCTTTTTAAATATCTTCCCCTTTTTCAGAATATTTACATATGCCAGATTTTGAGAAAATGAAGCCAGCAAAACGAGCTTTTTGTTGTATTTAGAAACCTTTTGAAACGTTTCAAGGTGTCTATTGCCTTTCATAAATTTATCAAAGAAACTCTGGTTTTGTTGACTCGTACATTATTTGAAAAATTATTGAATTAAACAGTTTACAAAAATAAATTATATAAAAATATCTAACCTGGAGTGGTTCAGTTGCTTCTCTGCATCCCCAAGAGTTTTCTTCGCTTTTGAATGTTTAAAGTTGAATTTGGAAGTCGACATCAAACCAAAATACTATCCCAATCGTTATTCAAAATACCATAAGTTAATCCAATAAAAGGCTTTGCATCTCCGTATTTAACAAAACAGTAATAGAATATTTACCATGTCAGTGATTATTCATTTAACAGGAGGTAATCTCCGTGCTCGTTTCCAAAGTCGTATCCCAAAAGTCGTATCCCAAAAGTTGTATCCCAAAAGCCCTGTTTTATTTATTTTTAGAAATTGTATGATTTTACTAAATCTGGTTTACTTACGTCTGTAATAGAACGGCTTGTTTACACAATTTTTACACGCTTATAAAAATGATTTTTACTTTACTTTTATTTTACTGGTTGCGTGAATAATTTAGCATTTTTGAGTATAGTGACTGCCCAGTTTCAAATATATACTAACTCGTTGCTCGATTGTTATCGTATTTATAGGCATTGTCCCTTTTGTTTTCTATTCGTTGATTTCACTTGTTGGGCGACCCACTTGTTTTATCTCTTATGTACTTCGGAAATTTTACCAATTGTGTAGTTCAATTACTTGGAAGAACGCTCAAGTTGTCACGTAATTCATTCACATAACATCACATTTAATTCAGAAATTCCAGGAACCTTCGTTCATCAAACCATGAATCATTGTTGTTTGCTTATTCTAATCTAAATAGAAATAAATTTGGTGTTTGTTTATTTCCTAGTTAAATTGGATTTTTGAACAAATGTAATACTTTTCTATCACGTACGCTTTTCAAATTATACATAATTTCCGCCTGCATATATGATGATATATTAACGCACTTGTTGAATATTTATCTAGCCAATTCATACAGGTTTACCATTGATTTAATTTCGATGCATTTCGTTACATTTTTAAATTTTTATCTTTGCTCGTAGCTACTCTTGGATATGCGTTTAATCGCTTGTACTGTTATATAGTGTGCTCTCAACCAACAATATGTATAGTGACTTATTTACTCTTCTAATATCTGTAATTATGTGCTTTTGTTACTTGGGAGTTTCTTTTGTTTATTCTACGACCCCTATGACTTAACCTACCCCTAAATTAACCCTATAATTACAGCTATATATATATATATATATATATATATATACAGGGTTATTACAAATGAAATAGACAGTTTGGATAGGTTATAGAAAGTTTATTTTGAAAAGTTAAGATTATTACTTATATGATTTTTAAAAGCTATCCAAACTGTCTATTTCATTTGTAATAACCCTGTATATATATATATATATATATATGTATATATATACCTATATATATACATGTATATGTATATATATATATATATATATATATATACTATATATATTGCTGTAATATCCGCTATATTCTCGTGCCCCTACTTTGGGCGACCATATTTAATTGCTGTAATACTTACGTATTATCGAGCCCCTACTTGGGTAGACATTTTAATTGCTATAATATTAAATTATTGTACCACCATTTTAACATTCACTATTAAATATAGTTATCTCCTCCTCCAGCTGTTTTCTTAATATCACTATCAAACTGGACGTTATCTTTAAACAACTCTTTAACAACCAATGACAAAATTCAATATGTTACCGCCTTGCGCGTTATCTCTTCTCTATTCAATTTGTAACTCCGCCTTTCTACTATTTAAATCTTTGACCTCGGCTAGCATTTATTTGCAATTATAAAATTCAGTAAATTTAGATTTTGTATAATGAAACTAATATGTTATATACAGCTTTTGAAATTATTTGTAATACCTTTCTTATAAATTTGATTTATTAACAACTATCTAATTGGTACTCAAAAATCCCCAAAGTCACCAAAGAACATTTACTACCCTTTAGGAACAAAGCGTGGAATATTCCAAACCTGTTTTCTCATTATTCATTCATATAGTATGCAACCTTTCTTGTTGACTTGTTCACAAACCTATAGTAATTTAGCAAATTCAATATAAAAATAAAATAATACTTCATATAGAAAACAAATATTTTGTAACTAAAATCTCTGACCTGGTTTTATCTTTTCACATCGACGCTCCCACTAAAATTGATCTTCCCAATTCTGGATTCCATTCAAATTATAACACTATTGATCGGCACCATTAAATTGTATATCCCAATTTATTCCAATTCTTAAACTTTCATCATTCTTGCCCCAGACTTAAAATTGCAGCTCGTTTCACCCTGTACTTCAAGATTATTATTATTCTTCTTTTCCTTGACATTTAAATTGCATTACTGTATTTTTCTTAACATCAGACCTCTAATTTGTATTTTATTTTCCCCAGACATCAGAATCAGAACCAGAAATCGAAGCCCTATTATTTCTATGTCTTAGTTTACAATAAATTCATTAAAAACATACGTTTAAACGGCAATTGTAATCATATTTTCACTTATTTAATTTTCACTCTTATACATATCGCGTACTACTCTGTTTCATGGCAATGCACTCCGGCCTTCATTGAGTTTAAAACTGACTTCCCCATCACGGAGCTTGCTAATATCATTTCGAATTCCCACTCCAACCGTGGGTGTGATCTAGAACTTGTCGTTGTCCCGGACCAATCAAATAATTTTATTACGAGCCGTTTCTGATGCAATGCTCGACATTTTCCCATAATCACAACTTGCCTGCAGCTGTCTTCGATTGTCAACATATTGTATTTTGATAGATTACCTGCTTTTCTATAAACAACTGATGTAACCCGACTTTATATTTCCATGTTTACATATGTTTCACGCAATTTTTAATCGTTTCCCTTATCACATGGTTAGATCTTTGTACGCATTTATATTAGCTACCTGAAATTCTATTTCTAAATCCGCATTACTTTAATCGTCTGGAACTCTTCTTCTCAATGCGTGTCTAATTACACTTTATCAAATATACGCGTGCTTCCACTGAAAAATATCCTCATTTGTCTTACCTAAATTAACTAAACTTTATTTACAGGGTATTTAATATTTACTATCTACTTTAATACATTTATTTCACATTCCTACGCCAACTATGCGTCTTCCTAAGTTTACCTGCGTCGCCCAAAATTATCTCTACTCTATATACAGGGTGTTGACTACTTACTATCCACAAACTATGTCTATTTCTTAATTATCTCCTTAAATAAGTGTAGTTTTCTGCTGACTATCCTAATTATTCATTCCCGAACTATCTTTACTATAACTTGCACCCTTAAGCAACCTCTTATCACAGCAATATATATATATATATATATATATATATATACCTATATATATATATATATACCTATAGGCTATATGTTATATAATTTTATAGGTAATATTCCAATATAATTTAAATTGTATGCGCCCTAATAATTTCTTCGAAAAAATTGTTTCGGTTTTTCAACCGTAACGCCCTCAATTTTGAGGACAAAAAAGTTTATAAAAAACCATTTTGTAGGTAATTTTATGCTCTATAACATCCTTTTACTTATAAAACTGTAGGATCATTTATGTTTATTATTATAGAGCTTGAAGGGATGAAAAATGGTGACGCTACATTTTATTTCACACTTTTAACGGTTATATCTCAGCCAATTTTCATCATATAGTAATTTATAAAAAACAAAAATTTTTGTCAAAAAAATCTATATTTTTTTACTCTTGTTATTTTTGCGTAAAATTCATAGTTTTTAAGTAATTTTAAAAAAATGTTCAATTATTTTAAAAAAATCCAAAATCGACATTTTATCAAAACCAAGCATTTTAAACCGGTACAACTTTCACATCACGTAAATGACACCCAAACAAAATAAAATTTACAAGGAATACGATCAATTTTGATTTTGATGCACTTGGCATCACTCTCAGCGCTCATTTTTTCATAAAACATGTGAGTACTACGCTTTATTTTGATCATAACTCGGCGAGTTTTTATCCAATCGACATTTGTCGAAGCGAATTTTGAAGATATTTTTAAACACTTTAAAAAGTATCTAATAACATTTTTTGATAAATCTGACCCATCAGCTGATATTTGACATTGAATTTTTGACTTGAATTTTTCGAGTTGTTTTCAAAAAACCACCCAAAAACAGGTTTTTTTGGTCAAAAATTTTCAACCGCATACAACTGAAAAACTATGGTGTATACAAAAAAATTTCATATGAACTTTTCTGCTTAAAATAAGTCCATCTATCGATTTCCGGGTTTATTTGGAATAAAGCAGTCCCCACCCCCTAGAAGGGGTGAGTACCACCCCTAGGGAAAAAGCTCATATTGGCACTGGATCACTTTTGCTTTTTATGCTATTTTTCATCAACTGTCAAAATTTCAAGATGATCGATGAAGGTTCAACGTATCGAGACCTCCAAAACCTTCAGTGACTAGACTAATTAGAAATTTATATGATCGGTATGATCACTGAACACGAGTTTACAGTTATAGAACTTTGCAATGTTGCTGCAATAATTTGCAGTGTAGTATTCTCAGAGGGCATGTTTAGAAATCTTTGCTATAGTACAAGTTGTACAGTTTATATTACTGTACTGAAATGTTCGTAGTCCAGTTTGGGAACTGCTACATATTTTAATAATATTTGTATACATTTTACAGTGCTTATATATACAATGGTACGTTATGGCTGTACTTTTATATTGTATTTTGATTTTTATATCATGTTTTTTATTGTATTGTTATGAGCACCTATAGCTCTTCTCATTGTAATCTGCGGGCATGTTAAATCATTGTTGCTTGTTATTTATATACTTGCATATTATAATGTAGAAGTTTAAACAGACGCCTAGCTATGATGTGAACTATAAGTTTATGTATTAAGGAAAATATATAATGATTGTTCTAAGAAAGTTGTATAATTAAATAATTGAATAGTTTCAAATTTTGTTATTTAAGAGGCCTCCTTGATGTGAAATATTGTGTATTTGTATAATATATATTCCGTTACATTATATGCACATCTTTAGAATATGAGAAAACATTTTAGGACGGAATTTGATTATTTTTTGTTTTTGTTTAAATGCTGCCTTTATTTTTTCTGAACTGATACCCTGGTGTAAGTACTACAGTATAATTCGAATTCTCTAATGCTGCACTTCAACATACTTTGTTGGCCAGCAATTACCTGAAAATTCAAAATTTAGCTAAATGTTGTCATAGTTAGCAAGATACGGGATCTTTAACGTACATGGCACTGAAGCAAGTTTATTTTCCAGAACTCCTATAACTGAATACTTTTGATTCAGAAACATTTTTAGTTTCATAAATATTCGTTTTTATAAAATATTTAATGCTATATAATTATAAAGTACCCAATATTTTTTTTCTTTATAAACAAAGTTTCGCTTTTGTAAAACTTTCAATTTACAATTAATTTTGGTTCAAGTTCGAATAAAGTACTCCAGAAATTGTTTAGTTTGCGATACAAGGTCATGCCCGATGTTCTTTATTTCGCTTTGCGACACCCATCTGCAACGTTCAAAACTGTCGTAAAGCAAGCATGTCGTCCCCGATTTTAAGCTCCGGCGATTGGAGAATCGCATTGAGCTTATGGCCTCCATTATTACAGTTATGTAGAAAGAATTTGGGTGATAGTAATCAATGAGGCGGCTCCGTGGCGTAGTGGTATGTGTGTGACTACTACACCCAAGGTCCCGGGTTCGAATCCCGACACGGTCCGCTTGCAAAATGTTAGGCGAGCATTTTTCACAAAAATACACCCTCGTTCGGATGAGAGGTAAAATGGAGGCCCTGTGTGTGTGTGTGTATTGTCATGCACATTAAAGATCCCTACCTTGCTTGGAACAGAAAGAGTTCGGCAAAATTCAAAATTTTCCAGGTAAAAAACACGTTTCTTGGCCAATGAAGTACCTTCGGGTGGAGCATTGGAAAATTCATGTTTTTGTAGCTAGCCCATCCCGTGATTTTTCCCTTTGGCTAGTTCTACCATATGTTCACTATTTGACTATTATAGTCGCTTTCTACATCCATTCCTTGAGGTAGGCTTCAGATCTATTTTCTTTCCTTTGGGTATTTCGACTTGGTTGCTTTTGTAGGTATGTTAGCCATTCTTTGCTTGAGTAATCGTTTCATACGAATCTGTATTACCTCAGTTGGAAGTATGCTAGATTGTGTACTAGCTTGCCTTTGCCGTTTGCTTTGTCTTGGTTCTTTTTTTGCTGCACACTTGAGGTTGACAGTTTTGTTGTCTAGTTGGTTTGCTACGAGTTTTCTTCCGCGTTTCTTTTCTTTCCTCTTGGTTTCTCCGCGGGAAGCCAAAACTTTTCTTTGGGGTGGAGAACAGAAATGTTCCTTTTGGGGACATCCGTCCTTTGACGTTTTTGAAAGTAACTAAGACCTTTAATCCTCATTGGGTGTCTACTTGATGCTTTCTTTACCTGTTCTGTTGTTGTTGGTTACGTAGATGATTTTGTCTTCTTTTGGAAAAATTTTATTTTTCTTATACTGCTGTTGGTCCTTCGAACCGGATGCATTCCTTTCTTGCTGTTTTGTTGTCTTTTCCGGTTCATTTTGTGTTGTTATTTAGTCTTCTCCTTCACTTTTATTTCCTACCATGACCTTGTAATTTTGTTAGGGGGGAATTTGTTACGTTCTTACATTCTTTTCTGTTTGTACTTCTTGTGTATTTGGTAAGTGAATAAAATGGTTGATAAATTACTGACTTTCATGTTTACTTTCTTGCTCATATCGTATGGTCTTATCGTAGGACTTAAAAGTTGTTCCGACACAAGGTTTAAAACTTTCCCGTACGTGTAGAATTTTATCGTGTGGATTTGATTGTATGCTCAGGTTTGATGTTGGACCATGGATTGCTAACTACTCATAATTCTTTTTGATTTACCAGAACCCTCGAGCTACCAGGTATTGTGACTGTAAAAGAAAATGCATTGTTCCGGATCTTGGCTGGTTACTGGTATGTTAAACATTTCTTTGGCTTGTTATAAGTATGTAGACGAAAGCAGACTAATTTTTTTTACATTCTATTTTACTAGTAGTTCGTCCATACAATAAATTATTTCCCACATATATGCTAATAATTGCGTAACACGTTCCTCACCAGCAGTCCTTTACTATAGCTCTGATAGTTACAAATTTTACTGTAATATTTAATAAGCTTGAATCATCTACAATCCTTCAATACTAAGTTATAGTTACTATAGTAGTTATTTTTGAGATACTCTCACATTCTTTATGCATCATTAATATTCCATTATGAACATAATTAACATCAGTGTTTTGGATGGACCCCTTTGTATAAAAATAAATATTTGATTTTTCCTTCTTTCTTTAAATGTGTTAGAATGTAATTACACGAGCTCGTTAGGGTTAATAATTATAAATTATTTTCTTTATCCTGATTGCATTATAAAAAAATGATATAAGTCTAATGATATGCAAATAAAGTATATTTTTAACTTGAATTTTTTTACAAAGTTTTTTTCTATTACCTATATGTTTTGTTTGGACGGACTGACGTCCTGTCATTAATTATTGATTTTCTTTTGCAGGTACAAACCTTATTTTATTTTAATGATTAATTTTCTCCTTGTTGAGTTACTTCAGTTTTGGCTTCCCCCTACCCCCACTCCCAATCATTGGCTGCAACCTAATCGGCACATCCTTTTAGTTACGGTACGAGAATATCGTGACAAAGGGTTCGGCAAAATTCCAAATTTTCCAGGTAAAAAAACTCGCTTCCTGGCCAATGTAGTACCTTCGGTTGTAGCGTTGGAAAAAAATCACATGTAAGGTAGTGTAAAATAATTGCTGTAGATAAATGATATTTAACAAATAACGAATAGCTCTTTTAGGAGAGAAAAGTGGACTGTATAAATTTTAAGCGATAGCTTAACAAACAACAAATAATTAATGTTTTTAATTAAATCAAAGCGTTTACTTTAAAGCACTCACCTTGTTAATTATGCAGCCATGTCGACGAAAAAGACGATACAACAAATACTACTCTTCTCTTTTGGCGGGTGTAGCGAAGCACAATTATAACGATAGCGGTGTTCTAAAGACAAGCGGTTCATGTAAAATAGCGATACGGCCCGTTCGAACGACGTATCGATTCTCTGTTGAGCTTTGTGAATTTTCCATTCACTACATTGTTTGCACATGCGGAATAAAAACGTTCCCCACTCGCGGCACTTGTTGACGCGTGCTTCAGTAAATCAAGGAAATGCCACTCTAATAAATTTAAATATACCTCGGCAAATTTAAGATAATCAACAAACTCGATGTATTAATAAAATTGGCAGTAAAATTTACAATATAAACGGAACAGATAGTAATCAATGGTTCTTATATTTTTTATTTAAATATCCTGTCTAATCTTCCCGTTTTCTTGCAGCGCAATTATATTAAATTAATTTAAACAATATTAAATTCTAGTGTAATAATAAAGTTACATTTAAATTGTTCGTATTGGCATTGTTAGCGATACGTCTAATAATGTAGTAAATTTTTGTAATTGGAAGACACATTTAAATATGTATCAACTAGTTGATGATTTATCGTATGAAGATTTCTGTTATGGCACTTATGTGAAAGCGTAACCTGGTCGTCAGTGTCACCGATTAGCATCGGTCTGAAAAATTGTTCCGTCCCTTCCATTAAAATATGAGATTGATGGTAAGAGGCTCTAATGGGATACATCAGTTATATGGTGCGTCCGTGCTTCAAGTGTTTGTCACATTCCGTGACGTAGGAAAACAGATGGTGTGTGTTGATAATTAAATTCTTTCCTTACGCCCAAGTCCAGCGATGTTACTTTTGAAGGTTAATTGAGTATAAAAATTTCATCTAAAAAAAAAGTGGAATAGTTTATTACAGATTCAAACTTATTAGAACTTGATGTATGAATAAATTCTCTATAGGAATTAGATAAATATTTAAATTGACTAACTATTGATTACGTAAATTTTATGTACCATACTAATATAAAATCGGGTATTAGTGTAAATCGAAGATATCAGATCTGCTCTCTACGATATTGAGAAATAATGTAAATAAAATTTATAAAATGCCCAAAAGTTAATTAGGGGCGATTCTGAAATTTAAAGGTCAGCTTATAGGATATAATTGAAATAGCACCAAGCTTGAATATAGTAAATCATCATCATCATTGGGTCTTCAGTCCTGAAACTGGTTAGACGCGTACCATCATTGTTTCCTATTCTGAACTAACCTACAGATTTCCCCGAAATTTGCACAGTCTGCATCTATCACTATCTGATCTAGGTCTACATCCGCCTCTTTTTTCCTATCTCTGCTTGTCATATATCACATACTATTCCCCAAAAATGCCTTAGAACGTATTATGCCCTTCTGCTTCTCATATTTTTTCCCAAAGATATCCTTGTTCCCTTACTGTTTCTATAACCTATTTGTTATTAACTTTGTCTGTCCATCTTCGAACATCTGAAGCACGGCATTTCAAAGGCCGCTACTGTTCTTCTGTCTGCTTTTCAGACTGCTCGTATTTCGTAGGCATATTGTCTGTGCTGTGCTCCACACATACGCTTTCAACAACTTTTCTTCTATGTTTGTTGTCTTTCATCATAGGCGCTGTTCTTTCTTGTTAGACGCAGTTCGGTCACCTTCTATTGTTTTACAATTATATACCCTATTTCTCCGACATTCAGTGGTTGCGAAGGGGGGTAAGCAGCCTGTGGCTGCCAAGTTCCCCCAGCACTTGAACATTTTCTGATTTAATATTTTTCCAATATGTCTTTTCGCACAGTCAACATTAGTTGCAGATATTTCACAACAAACAACTAGTTGTTTATAATAATCATCAGATTTGTCTGCGCTTATTTTTTCGTCATTGGGTTTCCCGTCTCAAAACTGGTTGGACATGTACTTGCACATATTTCTTTTCTAAACTAACCTACATGGTTCCCTGAAATTCTCACACAGTAATACAGCTCGGTTCCCCTTATATTGTTTTTCAATATTATGCCCTATTTCACAGAGATTTATTGAACGGGGTTAAGCAACCCGTGGCTGCCAAGATCCCCCAACACTGAGACATTTGCCGAAATAATAGTTTTCCAGTAAATGCTTTCACGCAATTACCATTATTCGAGAATATTGCCCCTCCAATGCTTGTAGTTGCTTATAATAAATATCATGTTTAAGTGCAGCTACTTGTTACGTGCCAAGGGTCACTTAAACATTGTTAGTAGTTTAGTTTTAATACACGGAAGTTTCGCGCTATAATTTCAAATACGCGGTGCGCGGGAATTTTAAATAGACTAGGAGTGTGCTTCCGATACGTCATAATAGTGAGTTTGCGCAAATCGTGCAATGCTAGAGGGTTGGACCAATACTAGACGAAGGGGTGGAAGTTTCCGGCTCGCTCTCGATAACGTGGCTTTTTCGCGAATACCTTTGAGGGGAGTGCTCGGTTTTTTTCTGGTAACGTATCGTTGGGTTACCTATGTAGATATCCTATCTAATTATCTTTTGTTGTCTACCCTCATACCTTATTATTTTCCTGTCCAATCCCTACATAGGTAAGACATCTGCCGCCACCTAGGCGCATCGATCTTCACGCCTGAGGATGAGGACCTCATGGCTACTTTAGCTGGCCGGAGCTGATCGAACGCTTTTGAGAGCGTCAACGTATCATCTCTAATCCCTCCGGGAGGAGCCCTGATTGGACTTGGTTAGGGGCCTACCCTAGCGCAACTTCGCGGGAACCTGGACCTATTATGTGAGTACTTTATTTTCTACTTTGTTCGCTGTACTATGTGTTATCTTAAATGTATCTATTTTTTCCGATAATTACGTCTTAAATTTATGTATTGAAAACATCATTGGTGGATGACCTCACCCAAATCTGTATAAGATTAGTGCTGCCAACCACCGATAGTGTCTATTAAACCACGCTTCCGGTGTTGTTTTTAGAGAACTTTTAAAATATAACCCCGGGGTGTAATGTAAGATACTTTCTTCGTCATTAATTTATCCATCTTGGGACTGGTTGGATGCGTACCTCCATTGATTTCTCTTCTGAGCTAGCCTACACATTTCCCTGAAACTCCTACAGCCTACATCTTTCACTATCTGTGTGCAGTAGTCTAACCTAGGTATACCTCTTCTTCTCTTTTTTCCTATCTCTGCTTCTAGTATATTCCGCACTATTCCTTCATGCCGTAGTATGTGGCCTATCATCCTATCTCTCCTATTTTTTTACCGTTTTCCACATATTTCTTTCTTCCCCTACGATTTTTAGTACCTCTTCGTTCTTAACTTTGTCTGTCCATGATATCTTCATCATACGTCTGTAGCACCACATTTCAAAGGCTTCTACCTTTTTCTTGTCCGCTTCTCCCACTGCCCAGGCTTCACAGCCATACAGTGCTGTGCTCCACACATATGTTTTGAGCAATCTTTTACTTGTTTCTATGTTTGTGGTCTTTGAGCACAGTAGTTGCTTTTTCTTGTTAAATGTAGCACGACCTTGTGCTAATCTTTGTTTTATATCTTTTGTGCTTTTCCCATCATGCGTTATTTGGCTTCCTAGGTAGCAGAAATCCTTAACCTCTTGTAAGTTCGTGTTACATATTTGTATTCTTGTTTTTGATTTATTTTTCCCTCCTCTGTTAGAACCGTTTCCATTTCATTGAGAGCAGCTTCTAACTCTTCCTTGCTAGATGCTAATACCGCTATATCATCTGCAAATCTAAGCATATCAATTTTTTGTCCTTGCATAGTAATTCCCAATGTCTTCCTGCATTTGACAGTATTCATTGCCTCCTCAATGTACAAGTTAAAAATTAGTGGGGATAGGGAACATCCCTGTCTTACCCCTTTCCTGATGTTTACTTCTCTACGTTCCTGCTCTAATTCTATTACTCCTGTTTGCTCTTTGTATAAGCTATGTACTATCCGTCTATCCCTATAACTCATTCCAATCTTTTTGAGTATTTCGAACATTTTTTTCCATTTTACATTGTCAAATGCTTTTTCCAGATCTACAAACCCTATATACATGCTTTCCCCTTTTTCTATTGTTTTCTCCATTATCACCCTCAGAGCTAAGATAGCCTCCCGTGTTCCCCTGTTTCGCCTAAACCCAAATTGGTCTTCTCTTAGTATTTCTTCAGCCCGTTTTTCCATTCGTCTTTGTATAATTCTAGTTAATATTAATTTCACATCTATCTGCGCCTTTCTTTTTGGTATAGTTACTATGATGTTATGTTTGAAATCTTTTGGTATCTCGCCTGTCTCATACATATAGCTTACAAGTTGGAAGAGACGTTCTGTTACTGCTTGACCAGCGGCTTTTAGAGTCTCCGCTTGCACCTTATCTGTACCCGGCGCCTTACCATTTTTCAGACCCTTTAATGCTATTTCAAATTCATCTCTAAGTATAGGATATCCCAAGTCATCATTTTCAATGTCTGATTCCTTTTCTAATGCAGTTAGTTCTTCTCCTGCATATAAATTCCCTATATATTCTTGCCATCTACCCACTTTCTCTACATTTTCTATAATGACATTTCCTCCCGCATCCCTTATATTTTTGCTATACGGTTCTATATCCCTAAAATTGATTCTAATTAGTTTGTATGCTTCATCTGTCTTTCCTACTTTCATCTTAGTGCGTACCTCTTTGCACTTTTCATCAATCCATTGTTCTTTAGCTTTCCTGCATTTTCGAATAATTTCCCATTTTATGGCTTTGTATCTCTGTTTTCCTGTTTCGTCTGATTTATTTTTGTATTTTCGTCTTTCTTCTATTAAATTCAGGATATCCTTTGTTATCCATGGTTTCTTATTTACTTTTTGTGTATACCCCAGAATATCTCTGGCCGCCATGTCGAGGCTGCATTTAATGTTATTCCATTCTGTTTCTACTTCCTTAGTATCAGATATTTTCCCGATATCTTTGGGCAATTCATTTGACCTTTTTTCGAATCTTTCTTGAATATCTTTCTCTTTTAGTTTCTGTAGGTCCAAGTGCCTTTTCCGTTTCTTTTTTCAAATTTTTAATTTAAGTGCGGCCTTCATAATTACGATGTTGTGGTCAGTGTCTATATCTGCTTCTGGGTAGCTTCTACAGTCTTTTACTTGATTTCTAAACCGTTGTCTAACAAGAATGTAATCTATTTGATATCTTCCTATATCTCCTGGCATCTTCCACGTATATCGTCTTCTAGCATGATGTTGAAATAATGTGTTTGTAATGATTAAATTGTTCTTGTCGCAAAATTCTACCAGCCTATTTCCTCTGTCGTTTCTAGTGCCTAAACCAAATAAACCTACTATCGCTCCTTTCCTACCCTCACCTACCACTGCATTAAAATCCCCCGTAATTATTAAATTTTCATGTCCTTTTACGTGTCTTAATATGTCTTCGATATCTTTGTAGATTGCTTCTACCTCTTCGTCACTGTAGCTAGAGGTGAGCATGTATACTTGTATTATTACTGTGTTTACCGGTTTAGATTCTAATCTAACCATGAGTACTCTTTCATTCTTTTGTAAGTAATTTTCTACACAGTATCCTATCTTTTTCCGCATAACTATCCCCACACCCAAATTTCCTTCCTCGGCTCCTGTATGAATTACCCTGAAGTCTCCACTCCAAAAATCCCCCGCCTCTGGCTACCGAACTTCGCTGATCCGTACTATGTCTGATGATAACCTATTCATTTCGATTTTTAGGTTCTCTAGCTTACCCACTTGCTTCATAGTTCTAACATTCCACGCTCCGACTCGCAAAATGTTCCCGACTCTTATTCTTAACTTTCCGATCGCATCCTCCGAAGTAGTTCCCTCCCGGAGATCCGAATGGGGGACTATTTTAACTCCGGAATCTTTTACCTCAGAGAATGCCATCATTTTATTATAATTTAGGTACGCTGTGTACTTGGGAGGTAATGTGGTGGTTTCCCGTTGCCTTTCACATCGCGGTAGTGTGTCTTAGACTGCCATACCGACCCCTATGGTCTCTGCCCATCTAAGTACCGAAAGAGCCGCTGCCCTCTTTCGGGGACCTGTCTTAGTCTGGTTCCTCACTAACGACCCTACTACTTTGGTTGGACCTGTAGTTTGGCTCTTTAGCTCATTAGAACACGCAAGCCATTTCACCTGTTCTAGTAATCTAGAACTTCGGCAAGGTGCAGGTCCATTCGAAATGGGAATATAGTAAATATCAACTAAAAATTATTATGGTAATATTTTATAATAAATGTAAATAATACATATCGGTCAACCGATGATGAAACTGACCTAACTCAAGCAACCCTACAAAGTAATAATATCAACCATATAGATAGTGATCCAGCTAATATAAGAACTATCTTCACAAACAAGAAAATTAAAGTAAAAAAACGAATTTTGATGAAATTGAAAATGGTTCAAATAAAAAGAGAGAATTAAAATTAATTTATGATAATAGACGATTTCTGAACAAGGATATCAAGAAAATGCTATGCGAATCATTAGTGCTTTTGCATTTCCACTATTGTGATGTTCTTTATGGACCGTGCATTGATGTGGCAGCGGCTAGGAAAATCCAATTGCTGTAAAACTCTTGTCTGAGATTGATGCATGGTATCCGACGGCGAGACCGCATAACATACAAACTCAAGGAAACTAACTGACTTAGTATGGACAAACGACGTTTCTTGCACACGGCTGTATTTTTTCATAAAATTGTTCAACTAAAATCACCTCCATATCTTTATAACAAAATTAGTTTACATACCAATCTACATCATTTAAATTTACGCCACAGAGGCCTTTTGAGTATACCTCGACATCGCAGGGAATTATATAAGCGTTCATTAACATATCATATGTCCAGGGTTTACAATACAATACCACTCACTTATAAAGAACTGGCGGTTGGTACGTTTTGAAATAATGTGATGCTATGGCTCAAGCTTCAAAACTAGCTATAAAATATATTTTATTTTTAAAAAATATAGTTTTTGTTTGTTTTTAATTAGTTACTTATTTGGGTTGTGTTGCTACAGTCAGCATATCATAATGTTGTGCTTTCTCATATAAATAGGGATATACTGTATAATTGAAACAATTGCTTAAGATATAGCTTGCATTGCGACAGCAGTGTTCACATTATTGGAAAGTATTCAACCATAACTTAATAAGTATTATCGACAAAACAGTGTGTGAAATCTGCTAGGCGATCATTCAAACGCGGTGGTGGGGTAGAGCAGGGGCTTCCTCCTTCAGTAGGAAACTATCTGATGACCATTGGTTTTCATACCTTACTGTGTATATTATTTATTTATATTATTATTAATTGTTACATATGTTTTATGAAAGGTAAGAAATAAAATCCTATTATTATTATACTCTGAAACTAAAGAATCATCAAAACAATTAAGAAAGAATAAGAATAAACCGGGGAAAAACTGATAGAAACTAGAAAATAGGTGAAAACTTCAGCTAAAATATAAAGTTGAGAATAAGCATTCTAATGATTCAGAAGAAGAAAAAATTACTAAAGTTGAGGCTAAGCAGACCAATGATTTAGAAAAAGAAATAGTTCCCAAAAGGAAACAAAGTGATATACAGACTGTTTCTTCCTATACCAATATTTCATCTAGTTGTAGTAGATTAAATAGGAAAGACCACAAACCTCTATATCTCTAGTTGAAATATCGATGGACTCCATGCATGGCTTAAAAAAGGTGCACTGTTCATGCCGAAAATCGGCTATGTAAACATTTTTGGTAAGTTTTTAAATATGTGACTGATTTCGCGCCAATTTTTAAAAAATAGACTCGTGCGTGCATTTCCGTCACTTGGGATAGTTGCGTCGGCGCTAGAGAATGCGCAGACGTGGAGTGCGGAAGTAAGTGGCGGTTTTCCGACACGACGGGACTAGTGAACGGGACGTCCAACAGTGAACTTCACCGGTGTCTTTTTATCTTCTTTTGATTCCTCTACTGTACCTCTTATCGTTCCTTACCTGGTTGATCCTTTATCGTACCGCTACAGAAAGAAGAGGGAAGACAAATTAATTTGGTTTCAACGAGGACGAAGCCCGAACCACGCCCAACCAACACCGTGATCCGCGAAGAGGGGCATGGCTCCTGCCGCAAGAATAACCGCAATGCCGTGAAGAGCTCCACATTTTACATGAGTACATTTTATCTTTTCCTATGAGGCTCATCTTATATCCTAATAAATATTTTTTGTATGTGATACGTGAGACGCAATAATGACGTAATACCTTGTTGTGCAATATTATGTACGTGTCTATTATGTTGCCAACTGTCGCAGTGGCTCTTATCAATTGCGCCGGGACTTTAACGGTTATACCTTAGACTATAATAGTCGCGGACATTATAACAGCACTTATCTATCTTGAATACGAAAAACCAGATATATTTTGCATAGAGAGAGCAAGTGCAACACCGCAAAGTTTCCTCCCGAAATTAAGAATCTTTCAGGTTACAAACAATATTGGCATAATAGCACTAAAGAAGGATATGCCGATGTTGGTCTATTTACACGTTCTGAACACATTGACATTGTTTATGGAATTGATGCTGCAGCACACGAGGAAGGACGCTGTATTACAGCAGAATTTGATAAATTCTACGTTATATCCATATAGGTACCACACACTGGTCGAAAATTAGTAACACTATCGAAATGATTGGATTGCTTTTAAGAAATTTATTAAAAACATGGACAAGAAAAAGCCAATTATCATATGTGGTGATATGAATGTTGCCCACAATACGATAGATTTAGCAAATCCCAAAACAAATAGAAAAATCCTGGTTTTACTAAAGAAGAGCGAGAAGGTATGACTGATTTTCTAACAGATGGTTACATCAATACGTTCTGATCATTCTATCCCAATAAAAATTATGCTTATACATTTTGGTCTTACGCGAATAAAGGTAGACTCAAAAACATAGGATGGCGTTTGGATTATTTTATTGTTTCCAAATGCCTATTAGATAATATATGTGATAACGAAATTCGCTGTGAAGTCCGTGGATCTTATCACTGTCCTATTTCGTTATTCTTAAATATTTAGGTTAAACATATGGTATACTGTATAAATATTTAATTGTTAAATTTTAGATTTTAAATAACTAACAAGTCTTAAATATATTTCAATTGTAAATATTCTTGTATTAACACTTATTATTGGTGTCTTAAATGACACGAGGTACTCATTTTGTCTAAAAGGTATTGAACCTAGCATGAAAATGTTATTTTAATTTTAACCTTATTTATAGAACAAGAAGGTGTATAAAATTTAGGTCCAACACAGCTGCGGAGAGTGGTATATTTTTCATATTTTTGATGTGTTATCCAGGGACGCAAATAGCGACCCCTTGTGATTTAAATATTTAACCTTTTCTTGCAGGTACAAGGTTATGTGTGTGACAATAGAGCTTTTGTGCTCAGATTTGTTTGTACACGAAGTGGTTATTATTTTATCCTATTAGTGCTTTCTCGTTAGAAATAATAATTAACAAATAGTGGCGCCTTGGCATTATCAAAGTCAAAATACTTAAAGTCGTTGTCAAATATATACGAGAGAAACTGACCAGTGGGAAGTTGACAAACACCACTAACATTGCAAAACGTCAGTTGAGTGATTAGAATTGTTTCCAAGGCTAACCTGACCAAAGATGGGTTTCAATTGATCAAGCCTCATAATATACGTTTCTTTTGCCGTTAAATTACCTAATAAGTATGAAAACTCTTTATATTTGCAGTTTTCATGCATTTATACTTTTTATATGGGCATTTTGTGAATACGTTTTCTATAAAAATAAATATCTACATAATTGGGCTTTTTCTTGAATTTTTTCAAGTTCACAACATCATCATCATCATTGGGTCTTCAGTCCTGAAACTGGTTAGACGCGTACTATCATTGTTTCCTATTCTGAACCAACCTACAGATTTCCCCGAAATTTGCACAGTCTGCATCTATCACTATCTGATCTAGGTCTACATCCACCTCTTTTTTCCTATCTCTGCTTGTCATATATCCCATACTATTCCCCAAAAATGCCTTAGAACGTATTCTGCCCTTCTATTTCTCATATTTTTTTCCCGAGTATATCCTTATTCCCTTACTGTTTCTATAACATATTTGTTATTACCTTTGTCTGTCCATCCTCAAACATCTGAAGCACCGCATTTCAAAGGCTGCTACTGTTCTTCTGTTTGCTTTTCAGATTGCTCGTATTTCGTAGGCATATTGTCTGTGCTGTGCTCCACACATACGCTTTCAACAACTTTTTGTTCTATGTTTGTTGCCATTCATCATAGGCGCCGTTCTTTCTTGTTAGATGCAGATCGGTCACCTTCTATTGTTTTACAATTATATACCCTATTTCTCCGACATTCAGTGGTTGCGAAGGGGGGTAAGCAGCCTGTGGCTGCCAAGTTCCCCCAGCACTTGAACATTTACTGATTTAATATTTTTTCCAATATGTCTTTTCGCACAGTCAACATTAGTTGCAGGTATTTCACAACAAACAACTAGTTGTTTATAATAATCATCAGATTGGTCTGTGCTTATTTTTTCGTCATTGGGTTTCCCGTCTCAAAACTGGTTAGACATGTACCTGCACTTATTTCTTTTCTAAACTAACCTACATGGTTCCCTGAAATTCTCACACAGCAATACAGCTCGGTTCCCCTTATATTGTTTTCTAATATTATGCCCTATTTCACAGAGATTTATTGAAGGGGGTTAAGCAACCTGTGGCTGCCAAGATCCCCCAACACTTAGACATTTGCCGAAATAATAGTTTTCCAGTAAATGCTTTCACGCAATTACCATTATTCGAGAATATTGCCCCTCCAATGCTTGTAGTTGCTTATAATAAATATCATGTTTAAGTGCAGCTACTTTCTTCGTCATTAATTTATCCATCTTGGGACTGGTTGGATGTGTACCTCCATTGATTTCTCTTCTGAGCTAGCCTACACATTTCCCTGAAACTCCTACAGCCTACATCTTTCACTATCTGTGTGCAGTAGTCTAACCTAGGTCTATCTCTTCTTCTCTTTTTTCCTATCTCTGCTTCTAGTATATTCCGCACTATTCCTTCATGCCGTAGTATGTGGCCTATCTTCCTATCTCTCCTATTTTTTACCGTTTTCCACATATTTCTTTCTTCACCTTACCATTTTTAGTACCTCTTCGTTCTTAACTTTGTCTGTCCATGATATCTTCATCATACGTCTGTAGCACCACATTTCAAAGGCTTCTACCTTTTTCTTGTCCGCTTCTCCCACTGTCCAAGCTTCACAGCCATACAGTGCTGTGCTCCACACATATGTTTTGAGCAATCTTTTCCTTGTTTCTATGTTTGTGGTCTTTGAGCACAGTAGTTGCTTTTTCTTGTTAAATGTAACACGACCTTGTGCTAATCTTTGTTTTATATCTTTTGTGCTTTTCCCATCTTGAGTTATTTGGCTTCCTAGGTAGCAGAAATCCTTAACCTCTTGTAAGTTTGTGTTACATATTTGTATTCTTGTTTTTGATTTATTTTTCCCTCCTTTGCATACTAGTACTTTAGTTTTACTTTTGTTAATTTTCATACCGTATCTCTCTCTTAGAACCGTTTCCATTTCATTGAGAGCAGCTTCTAACTCTTCCTTGCTAGATGCTAATACCGCTATATCATCTGCAAATCTAAGCATATCAATTTTTTGTCCTTGCATAGTAATTCCAAATGTCTTCCTGCATTTGACAGTATTCATTGCCTCCTCAATGTAGAAGTTAAAAATTAGTGGGGATAGGAAACATCCCTGTCTTACCCCTTTCCTGATGTTTACTTCTCTACGTTCCTGCTGTAATTCTATTACTCCTGTTTGCTCTTTGTATAAGCTATGTACTATCCGTCTATCCCTATAACTCATTCCAATCTTTTTGAGTATTTCGAACATTTTTTCCATTTTACATTGTCAAATGCTTTTCCAGATCTACAAACCCTATATACACGCTTTCCCTTTTTCTATTGTTTTCTCCATTATCACCCTCAGAGCTAAGACAGCCTCCCGTGTTCCCCTGTTTCGCCTAAACCCAAATTGGTCTTCTCCTAGTATTTCTTCAGCCCGTTTTTCCATTCGTCTTTGTACAATTCTAGTTAGTATTTTTGACACGTGTGCTGTCAAGCTTATTGTTCGAAAATTTTCACATCTATCTGCGCCTTTCTTTTTTAGTATAGTTACTATGATGTTATGTTTGAAATCTTTGGGTATCTCGCCTGTCTCATACATATAGCTTACAAGTTGGAAGAGACGTTCTGTTACTGCTTGACCAGCGGCTTTTAGAGTCTCCGCTTGCACCTTATCTGTACCCGGCGCCTTACCATTTTTCAGACCCTTTAATGCTATTTCAAATTTATCTCTAAGTATAGGATATCCCAAGTCATCATTTTCAGTGTCTGATTCCTTTTCTAATGCAGTTAGTTCTTCTCCTGCATATAAATTCCCTATATATTCTTGCCATCTACCCACTTTCTCTACATTTTCTATAATGACATTTCCTCCAGCGTCCCTTATATTTTTGCTATACGGTTCTATATCCCTAAAATTCATTCTAATTAATTTGTATGCTTCGTCTGTCTTTCCTACTTCCATCTTAGTTTGTACCTCTTTGCACTTTTCATCAATCCATTGTTCTTTAGCTTTCCTGCATTTTCGAATAATTTCCCATTTTATGGCTTTGTATCCCTGTTTCCTGTTTCATCTGATTTATTTTTGTATTTTCGTCTTTCTTCTATTAAATTCAGGATATCCTTTGTTATCCATGGTTTCTTATTTACTTTTTGTGTATACCCCAGAATATCTCTGGCCGCCATGTCGAGGCTGGATTTAATGTTATTCCATTCTGTTTCTACTTCCTTAGTATCAGATATTTTCCCGATATCTTTGAGCAATTCATTTGACCTTTTTTCGAATCTTTCTTGAATATCTTTCTCTTTTAGTTTCTGTAGGTCCAAGTGCCTTTTTCCGTTTCTTTTTTTCAAATTTTTAAATTTAAGTGCGGCCTTCATAATTACGATGTTGTGGTCAGTGTCTGCTTCCGGGTAGCTTCTACAGTTTTTTACTTGATTCCTAAACCGTTGTCTAACAAGAATGTAATCTATTTGATATCTTCCTATATCTCCTGGCATCTTCCACGTATATCGTCTTCTAGCATGATGTTGGAATAATGTGTTTGTAATGATTAAATTGTTCTTGTCGCAAAATTCTACCAGCCTGTCACCGCTGATGGTAAACCAGAAATAGAACGATAGGTAATTGGTCCCTGTTGTAACGATGGCAGAAGGGAAGGGTGGCTTGCTCAGCCAGGAGGTCGTGGGCTGACGGCTTCGACTAAGGACCAGAATGGCGAAGCTCAAAGAGTAAGGGCGCCAGAGTCTTGCCACAAAGAAAATATAGAACCGTGACTCAAAGGTTCCAACTCATACACAAGTTCCCAAATACCATATCCAAGCAGCACAATCGTCACGCGCTAACTCAAAACAATAATAAAAATAATAATCAAGGAACACGTATAATATTTACTTGGCACAAATACAGGTGACACAATGCACAAAAAAAAAGAGACAGTAAAGTGATGCGTGGAGACCCACGAACGGTTCGGTACATACACGGGGTACCGCAAAATAGGCGAATGAATAAGTTGTAACTAACGCAAGTTAAAACGCGACGAAAGGCATGCCGCTCATCCGTTATATAAAAGCGTGGAGATAAATAATCTCTAAAATTTATAAATATATCGCGTTCGTTGGTGGATCTTTTACAAAACAAAATATCGTAGCATAAAAATAAACCTGAAAAATAAGGCAAAATACATAGCATATAAATCTGGTGAAATTAATAATAAAGCAGATCACAAAAAAAAGTATAAACACACTGTAGGTCACAATTGTTACTACAAAACTTCAGTATCTAAAGAAAAAGTACACACAATAGTTCGCCTGAATAGTGATTAAACATGTAAACACCGAGGGGAAAGCAAAAGAATTTATCAAAGGTTACTTCTAATTTTCAAAAATGTAAAAATATAACTTTCGTTGTGATAAAACTGGATTTTGTAATAATTAAAGCGTAAATAAATTTAGCTGATAACGTAGTTTAAATTGATTGTTGAGGCGATACCAAAAAAAAACAGGTATTAAAGTAAATAGGTATACGACCTTCGAGATCCAGGTGTCCTGAGTACTGTTGGTAGTAGCAACACAGCTCTGGGCTCGATAATCGGCGGGGCAACTATTGCTTCCTTCCAGAACAGCCAATTTAAATTTGTAAACAAACGCAAGGAACAAGCAGGAACGGTGATCGAAGGCGAAAACTTAAGATACTACTAAAAGTAGTACCGACGGCAGTCTAAAGCAGGTAGTACTAAAAGATGGTATAAAAAAGGAAAGAAGAAGAAGGAAGGCCACTAAAATAAGAGAAAAATAATTAGAATACCAATACTGTACCTAAATAATTACGTACGTTGGTCGGCCTTATCGCAAAAGCGAAGAGTCGGAAACGCAAATAAATTCCACAAACGGAAGTGGACAAACGCCACTAACTTCTGTTGTATGATTACAGATCCTCCCCAAGGAGATGCTAAAACAAATGCTCAATACGCACTTATAAAATTACACAACAAAACCAAGAGCGTTCACTTTACTCTTTTACAAGCTTCAAACAAACAATGAATATCGACATCATGCACACTACACCTGCTAGATAAGATAATCGACCCATTCAGAAATAGAAATAGACAAAGAATTAAAACGAGTTGGAAATTAACCTCGAGAACCGGATAAGATTTTACAGAAAACACAGAAACTGGAAAGCTACACGTAACAAGCCTATTTCCTCGGTCGTTTCTAGTGCCTAAACCAAATAAACCTACTATCGCTCCTTCCCTACCCTCACCTACCACTGCATTAAAATCCCCCGTAATTATTAAATTTTCATGTCCTTTTACGTGTCTTAATATGTCTTCGATATCTTTGTAGATTGCTTCTACCTCTTCGTCACTGTAGCTAGAGGTGGGCATGTATACTTGTATTATTACTGTGTTTACCGGTTTAGATTCTAAGTTCACGACATCAGATGTTTATTATATGATGCAATGTGATCTTTAATCACATCAATATATATTTGTTACTTCATTTGTTCACAGGTGATGCCCAGAGTCACGAAAACCATGATAATTATTCATTACGTGTGGTTTACATTCCATTTGATAGAATATTTCTTCTTAAGACGAAACAAAATTAAAATTCATATTTTATTTACTTAGGCTCACTTGTTTGTAAATTACCTACTTGTTATGGTTAAGGATGTCATAGAAAAATTTCCTGTCATATGTGCTTAAGCATATGACTTTTGAAGAGTATAGGATGGCCCATGTTAAATTATACAACAAAGCAGACATGGATACAAGACCTGAAGTAACCACATAACTTTTGATGTGTATTCATGGTTACTATTATATTAAACAGTAAACAAATTTCCGATACATTATCTTACTCACGCTGACCAGAAAATGGAGGATAATTTTGAATTTTATTAATAGATTTGGGGATGTTGGCTTGGTCTATAAATAAAGAAGCAAAGCAATGAATGGTCTTTTTGATACACAATCTAACATCGTGAAAAGAAAACTATTATTTATAAAGTAATATGGCTTTTTGGTCTCTGGAGTACAATATGAACAATTGTGACAATTAAACAGTCACGAAACAAGAAATACAATATTCTACTTTTTAAATGTAATACATCATCAAAAGCAAATGGTCCCACGGAGAGTAGTACGATTTAATTGATGGTATACGACCCCAACATTTAAAAGACATGATAAATCCAGGAAATGGCGAAGCATCCACCCGACTATTAAGAGGTCTGACTAAGTTTGTAAATTTTGTACTATCTGGAAATATCAACCCGTACTTGCTCCCAATATTCTTTGGTGCTAATCTATGCACATTAAATAAAAAGGATGGTGGAATTAGACTCACCGCAATTGGCAACACTCTCAAACGATTAATTGCTAAAATAGCGTGTTTCTCTGTTCGCGATCCAATGGGAAAATATTTACGACCTAAACAACTAGAATATGCAACCAAAGGAGATTGTGAAGCTGCTGTGCATGCAACGAGGACATTTGTTAATCAAAACTTGGGTTCCAGGAAAATTGTCCTGAAAATAGACTATGCAAACGCCTTTAATTCAGTTCATCGTGATACAATACTCACTCAAGTCTGGAAGCTACTACCCAATCTCTATCCACTATTTTGGCAAGCTTATGCTTTTAACTCATTCCTATTTTTCGGAGAATGGATCATTACCTCAGCTTCCGGTTGCCAGCAAGGTGACCCAGGAGGGCCATTGCTGTTTAGTTTGGCAATCCAACTAATCATTCAAGAATTGATGTCCGAATTCACATGTTTTTATCTTGAAGATGGCTTGTTAGCTGGAGATGTCACCATTGTCTTATCCGACTTTCGTACTCTAGTCGAAAAATGCAAGAAAATGGGATTACATGTAAATACATCAAAATGTGAACTATACTTTTGTGAAGAAACTGACCATCATATCATGAAGGATTTTCAAGACATTTCTCCTGGAATCAGAATAATTAACGAACTGTCATTACTAGGAGCACCGATTACTGAAAATTCAACCGCTGCCATTTTGAACGAAAAAATAGAGGAATTGAAGACTTTTTCATTCGAATTAGAGATCTTTCAAATTTTCATCTCGCATACTATCTACTGAGAAATTGCTTTGCTATTCCCAAATTAACTTACATCCTGAGGACGACTCCAGCTTGGAAATTCAGCCAAACTTTGGAACATTTGGACTCTCTACTATCAAAAAGACAATAGAATTTATAATCAACTCCCAACTTTCTTCAAGTCAACACCAACAAGCTTCACTACCAACAAGATTTGGAGGCTTGGGGATTAGACTAAGCAAAGACCAGTCCCTGCCTGCATTCCTCTCTTCAACATTCAACATATTTAAGGTGGTCAACTCGATGTTAGGTCTTCAAGACACAGACCAACCAAATTTGTCATACATTGAAGAAGCAAATACATGAGTGGAATAGACTCACCTCAGATTTAGGAATACCACCAACCCCTTTTCTTCAAAAATCATGGGACAATTTGTATCTATGTTTCATGTTAAATACCAATTTGCCATGTTTAACGAACGAAAAGGCTATTACCTTAGCTTTACAACGATCAGTGTCAAATGCATGGCTAAATGTACTGCCTTCGAGGTCATTGGGTACATTATTGGACAATAATACTTCCCGAATTGTTGGACTAAGGATTGGATGTAAGCCTTGTGAATCCCATTTGTGCATTTGTGGATCGGAAGTATTATCCAATGGTCATCATGGATTGAGTTGTGGAAAAGGTTTAGGTCGTTATTCAAGGCACTTAGAAATAAACTCCATTCTATCCAAGGCACTCGTTTCGGTCAAAATTCCTTCTCGTTGGAACCAATAGGCCTAAGCAAAGATGACGGGAATCAAGCAGGATACACACAGCCAAAACGGTTGCAGCATTAAAAAGAAGAAAATATGCCAATTGTATCGATAAGAATTTTATTTTTCTTCCTTTCGCAGTGGAAACTTTAGGACCGTGGTGTGAAGAAGCTATTCAATTTGTTAACCAATTAAGAAGATTGCTAGCATTGCATAGTGGAGAACCTCGCTCTCGTCTATACCTCACCCAAAGAATAGAAATAGCAATTCAGAGAGGAAATGCAATATCAATCATGGGGACCTTCCCTTCTAGTGAAAAATTGGATGAGGTTTTTTAAATTTTAAAACATAGAAACTCGTTTAGTTGTTACGATTCATGTTTAAATTATTGTGAACTGTGAAATGTTGGATAAAAATAGTAAAAATTTAATAGAAGATTATAGTATGTTTTTAAATAAGTGTACGTTAAACGCATTTTGCCTTTTTGGAATTCATCAGAACAAGAGTAGCGAAGTTATTCATAAACGTACATTATGGGCAGTACAGCAGTATTTAACCCACATTTTGTGCTTTCGCAATGATTTTACCTGCTAAAAGTAATTGCAACATTAATATTGTTCCATGACAAAATACCATACATATTTTCCCGTGTTTTAATTTTAATATTGCACCAAATCGTTCCAAAGGACGATTATTGATAATAATGCCAATCCTAAACTTTAAGGAAACTTAGGTTTTATTATAGCAACACTAGAAATATTATTTATGATAAACTTAATTTAAACAAATGTATGATAAAAAACATATACTCTCAATAAATTTGCTATTTACAAAGACGTTACTATAAATACATAACAAAATTAAAACAAAACCTTCACCAACTTGCTATAATTTAGCTACCCTTTGATGGTGAACTTCGAACAACGGGTTTATCATGGTCATTTAGAACGGATCCAAAAAATATAATATATGCCATAAATATAAACAGTACGGCCGTATTTAGTTTCATTTGCCTTTGAGTTTCATTATGTTCCTTAGTAACTGCTGCAGAAAACGCCATACGCTTTTTAAGTTCCATTTCACGTGCAAAAGTAGCACCATAATGAGCACGAGTCCATTCGTCAAAGTTGTATATAGGTGTCCGGCCAGTGCTCGGTGGCCTTTGACGACGTTCTCTTGATTTATAAAATTTGGTTACATTATCATCTGTTGCATTTGTGTCGTACATGTTCAAACCAATATGAGATATTCCTACAAAATTATAACGTTATCTACTTACAATTGACAATTAAAACTAACACCTCTATCGTATAATCTACGTAGTTTAACGTTTCCTAACACTTCATACGCGTCTGTTATTTTCCTAAACTTTTGGGCCGATTCTGATTTAGTATTTTTATCTGGATGGTATAACATAGATAGCTTATAGTATGCAGATTTTACATCACGTTGTGTTGCTTTTGGCGATATTCCTAAGGTTTCATAATGGTTTTGTGTGTAAACATTTATTGAAGTTGAAATAAATTTAATAGTTTGCTTGTATTTTAATAAATGTATAGGTGATATAAACATTATACAATTTTGAGGTTAAGATTTAAAAATCAAAAGCGGTGACAACGTCAAGAATTTTAGTTTCTTCTGTTTATTTAACTGACATTGTTGATTGCGTAATGAAGGGTGAAATCGCGGTTGATAACAAACCCTTATTAAATTTTAAAAGATTATATCATAGTTCGATTTTAATTTACTCAAGGCGACACGATTTGAACGAACATCAATTTCACTCCAACGTAACTATTACACGTTTTGTTACCGATTATATACTATAGATACACAAAAATTGTAATTGGAATGCATTTAGGAATCGCTTTTAAAACCACTGATGCAAAGGTGAGTATTAGTAAAAATCGTCCTATAAGTTTCCTGTGGAATCTTAAATAATAACAAAATTCTAATTACAAACCTAACACCTTTTATTTTTGATTATTTTTAGAAAGTTTTTTAATTTTCATAAGAAATTATATTCTACCAGAGAACCGAATGAAGAACGATACCTTTCTTAACATAATTCTGCGAATCTGTCATCTCTTTATTTTCAAAGCAGCTTAGTTTACGAGCGTCTCACACCAGTAATGCCGTGACTGCAATGACAGGTTAGGTTACTGTTAGAAATAGATATTATTAAAAAACATAAATTAGATATTTTTATTAGAAAACACAAATTACTTAACACGCATATCAGAACAGTTGTTGCTAAAACTATTGCAGACTGTTCTGATATGCGTGTTAAGTGATTTGTGTTTTTTAATAATAATATCTATTTCTAACAGTAACCTGACCTCTCATTGCAGCCACGGCATTACTGCCGTGAGACGCTCGTCTTAGTTTTAATGGGCAACTTAAAACGTTGAAATATCAGTGAAGTGTAGAACCAAAATGTTTCATAAATAGTCAGTTTCAATTATGTAAAATGTTAAATCAAATCAAAAGATATTTTTAATTAATTAATATTCAATTCCATAATGATCTTAGATAACGTAAATTCATTTGTATTTTTAACGAATACAAATGTTAAAACCAATAATATACAACTTTCATTCCGGGAAAATTCAAAATATATTGTTGCGAGCTACTATTAGGCAACCCGTCAAACACACAAGCGTCGTAAGCACTGCACATTTTCCAAGGACCGAGAGTCTTTTAGCCATTACTGGAGAATGAGTCATCCTTTTTAATTCAGAGTATATATATATATAAGACCGCTTGATATCGTTCAAAGGGGGGTGTCTTAAAGCAAGTAGGTTGGATTTAGCTAATTGTTTAATAAACATAAGCAAAATCATTATAAGTTCCAAATTTACATAATATAAAAAGTGAAATTGAATGGTTTAGCAGTTAGGATGGCTTCATGGTTGCTGTGGAGCCAGAATTAAACTTGAACACCGATTAAATGTCTGTATGCACCATTTAATGGGGTGTATAAGTCTTTGGAAGTTTTCGACTTTCTTCGGGAAGCTTCGGAAGTTGCTTAAGAGGCCCAGTGTGAACTTGAACAATGTTGATTAGGAGAGATATACAGGTCGACGAAGTTCAGACATCTTCGGTGGTTTTCGGATCTCTTCGGTAGTCTTCGTGTTTTTAGTGGCGGGTCAAAGTTACGTTAAAAGAAATTATGAAATGAAATTGTATGCACTTAAAAACTACTATTTACAATATATACAAAAGAAAGAGGGTTTAGAAGGTCTTCGGTTGTCTTCTGAACTCTTCGGCAGGCTTCGTGGGGTTGATGCTTCTACGGGGATGTCGTCTCTGTGGTAGAGCTTGACAGATGCAATCACAATAGCGACTGCTCGGTGAAGTATGGACGGAGTTTAACGTTTATACGTGTTTGTTAATTATGGATTGATGAATTACGATGACGACTTTCAGGTACGGCGGCGGATAGGGTGACGTTTGGGACAGGATGCGGGCTATGATGAGCGCTGCGTTAGGGTTTAGCAGGCTATGGCAAGCACCGCCTGGAAAGGTTCTGCAGGCTGTAATGAGCGCTGCAGAGAGAGGAGTCCCAGACTATGGCGAGTACTATAGGATCCGCTTCTGCAGAATTCGAATTTATATTTATACAATTCTGGTCGCTATTCTTCCTGTGTTGAAAAACGTTTATCAGAGCTTTAACCAATGAATTGCGTTGTCGATTTTTTATTGTTAGCAAAGATTATTCAAATTTTAATAGAACAAAGTTTAGTTGGAATTTTTCGATGTTGTTCTATTTTCAGCATGTGTACTCTGATATAGTCAAATTTACATTTGCAGTTCGTTCAGTGCTTTGTTTATGATCATGGAGCTAACACGCTAATAAATGTAAGAAGTTAGTCTATATCAGAATGTCGAATATAAATTATATCGTGTAAAGTTAATTAGTTACTGGCATCGGTATCCAACACAAATTTCCCCTCCATCCGTGGATAACTCAAAATTGGTGCTGTAACTTGTTATAGTCTAGGGTAACTGTTATAGTCCCGCGCAACTGTTAAGAGCCACTACTACAGTTAGCGACACTGATACGCTCCACGTCCACAATATTGCGCAATAAAGTTATTACGACATAATTTGCCAAATTGTATCACATACCAAAAATGTTTACAGTGATACAAAATGCACCCCAAAACGATAATAACACTCACCTAAATATGTGAAACGTTTCACGATTCTGCGGTAATCCTTACGCCGGAGCCGTGCTGATTTCCATGGATCTCGTTAGCGTAGGTTGGGCGTGGGTGGGGCTATGCCCTCGTTGAAACCAGATTGCCTTGTCTTCCCTCTTCTTCGTTTGTAGCGGTACGATAAGGATACAGATAGGGCATAAGGGGCAAATGTAAGGAGGAAACCTACATCCTAAAACAGAAAAGACAAAGGAATGACACAGGTAAACGTCACTGTTCGACGTCTCGTTGGCTAATAGTAATGTCCGGTCGTGTCGCAAACCGCGCACTTACTTCATCACTCCACGTCTACGCATTCTCTTGCGCCGACACAGATAAACCTCACTGTTCGACGTCTCGTTGGCTAAGCCTCGTCGTGTCCCAAACTGCGCACTTCCGCCACTCCGCGTTTGCGTATTCTTTTGCGCAAACGCAACTGTCCAAAATGACGAAAATTTAACAAGTCTATTTTTAAAAAATTGGCGTGAATTTATTCACAAATTTAAAAAGTGTGTATGTCCAATTTTGGCATGTAACAAACTAGTAGTCGTTTCAGTTGTTCAAATGCTCTGTGGCAGTCGTCATTCCAATCATATTCTTGTCCATCTTCGGTTAATTTCGTTAACGGTTTGGTAATGTTCGCAAGCCCAAGTATAAAACGTCGGTTATATGTGAACAATCCTAGAAAACTGCGTAGTTGGTGTATATCTGCTGGTGTAGGCCACTCTTGTACCGTTTTTATTTTGTCAGGGTCAGCTCTTATTCCAGTCTCCGAAACGACATGTCCTAGGTATTTCACCTCTTTTTCAAATAGGTGACACTTCTTGGGGCTCAATGTAAGGTTTGCCCCGCGTAATCTTTGGAATATTTCTTCTAGGTTCTTTAAATGTTTTTCAAAAGACCGGCCTAAGACTATCACGTTGTCTAGGTACACCAGACATGTTTTCCACGACAGTTCACGCAGTATCCACTCCATCAATCGTTGAAAAGAGGCAGGGGCATTGCATAATCCAAATGACATAACCTTGAATTGTCATAATCCAGTTCCAATTGTAAACGCAGTTTTTTCTTTATCGTTTGGTTCCAAGCCTACCTACCAGTATCCGCTTTTCAAGTCCAAGGTCGAAAACCATTTAGATCCGGATAGAGTTCCAAGGTGTCATCAATTCTGGGCAAAGGATAGCTGTCTTTCTTTGTCACATTGTTAAGTCGCCGGTAGTCTACACAAAACCTTGCCGATCCGTTCTTTTTTTTGACAAGCACTACCGGGGATGCCCATGGACTTTTCGAGAGTTCAATCACTTCCTGTTCTTCCATATCGGTGATAATTTGCTCGGCTTCCTTATGTTTTGCCAAAGGAAACCGCCTGGGGTGTTGTCTTATCGGTTGCGCATCTCCAGTATTGATCTTATGTTGCACAACATTCGTCCTTCCTTTCTCACTATCATCCAGTGCAAACACACCTCGATATCGTCCGACCAGTTCTTTTACCTTGCCCAGTTGGTCGCCGTTTAATCCTTGACACGAAGGTATCAACATATCCAGCAATTTCTGTGAGCAACCGTTGGCTGGTTTATCTTTTGTGTCGTCCACGCAACGTTTAATATGGCATACTGGAATGCAACTTCCCACAATCATGTCTTTCTTCAGGATCACCGTATGCGGATTAATATATAGCACTCTTACTGGTATCACATTTTGAAACTTTACCAGCGTTCTTCCAATCAGTAATCCCTCCTGACCCATTCTCGATTCAGTTGCTTTCATCATGCATACTTGTCCTTTCCGGAGCGTACCATCCGGGCGTCCCATTGCTATCATTTCGCCTTCTCGGATATTTTCATATCAGAAATCATTCAAACTTGCATCGTCTGGTTACTCGTCCGTAGCACATTTTCTTTCATGTTTACATGAAACCCATATTCTCTCATGAGATCCATTCCCAAGATCACTTCTTCTGTAATTTCAGCTACCAACATCTGATGATTAATTAGTTTGTCTCCAATTCTCAACGTTACGGCAGTCTCTCCGTGAGCAGAAATTTTCTCACTACTTGCCGTTCGAAGACATACCGATACAGGTAGCACTTTTCCACGACCAATCAAATCTGGTTTCACAATAGTCCTTGTTGCTCCTGTATCCACGAGTAATCGGACAATCCTACCATCAATTCTACCATCTATATAAATGCTGTCCAGACTTTTCGTCGACGATGCAGCACGGATGATAATCTCCGGGGCACTACGGATCCCAAGGTCCCGGGTTCAAATCCCGACACGGCCGACTGCTTGAAAAATGGCAGGTGAGCATTTTTCACAAATATTACGCCCTCGTTCGGATGAGAGGTTAAATGGAGGTCCCGTGTGCGAGTGTTGTCACGCACGTTAAAGATCCCTACCTTGCCTGGAACGGCAAGGGTTCGGCAAAATTCTGAATTTCCAGGCAACAAAAAACTCGCCTCCTGGCCAATGTAGTACCTTCAGGTGGAGCATTGGAAATGTAAATGAACGGTCGTTTCAAGCTTTTTCGCTTTTTGCTTTTCAAATACACGGTTGATTATCTCTTCTACGCTGTTCTGCGGCTGCTCAGGTTCTTCTAATGCAGACCGAACTTTGTGACTCATCCTGTGTGACGTCTGCTTAGCTGCTTCAAATTCAAGCGCATGAGCTAGTGCGTCATCTAACATTTTTGGCCGTGCAAATCTTAGCGCTTGCTGTATTTCACTGTCTTTAATGCCATCTACAAATGTTTGAACAGCCAGTTGTTCAAGGAAATTATCTGGTGCCGTTGGGTATGCCAATCTAACTAATCTGGCGATCTCAGCTTCGAATTCTTGCAAGCTTTCACTTGTCTTTTGCGAGCGGTTCTTAACTTGTGCGTGGTAAACCTGTTGAAGGTGAGCGTCTCCATATCTCATCTCAAGCTTCGATGTTAAGAGGCCGTAATCATTCTGCTGGTGATCGAGAATCGTTTGTAAGATGTTAAGAGCTTCCCCCCGTAGGGCCACTATTAGAGAGATAGCCTTCTCTTTGTGGCACCAGCCGTTGGCTATTGCAGCAGCTTCAAATTGCTTCAAATATGTGGGCCAAGGTGTTTTACCATCGAACGTGGGTGGTTTCACTTTAAATTTTGACGGTATTGACTCGCTTTCTACCATGCTTCTTATTTCTGAAATGTTCTGATTTACAACTTGGTTAGCTAATTCAAGTGGCCGTGTTGTTAGCGGAATCACTTGTTCTTGCAGCCTCATCACATCTTCTTCCATTTTTATCAATTTACTGTCCAGCTTTTACACAACTGTTTTTACCTGTTCAGTGAAATCTTCTTTCAATGCAATGGAGCTTTCCATTAATTTTTGTTCTAACGTGGCTGTCTTTTCATTTAACTTTTCTTCTATTTTCTCAGCATTTTCACTAAACTTTATTTCCATTTTCGCAGCATTTTCACTCAACTTTTCCATTTTTCAACATTTTCACTAAACTTTTCGGTAAGGTTTGATTCCAGTTCAACTGATCTCACTACGTTTTCATTTAGTGTCACTTCCAGTTTAGCCGACCTCTCCTCCATTTTCTCAGCATTTTCGTTTAACTTTTCTTCTATACCGGATTTAAAATTCTTAAGGAAATTCATTAAATCTTCTGCGTCCATCTTACTTTGACTTCTTGTAACTGGCATATATAAACTACTTAAATGTTTTTAGACTTGTGTGCTTTCCTTTTAAATTAATCACTATATGTGTGTATGTGTATGTTTGTGCATGTATGTGTGTGTGTATATGTATATGTGTGTGTATGTATGTATATATATATATATATATATATATATATATATATATGTATGTATGTATATGTCCCTAGTTAGGTGTAAGAGTGGGCCCTATAGCCTAAATCTCGCTAGGGTTTATTGAATTATATAAATCATATTTAATATTGATTGTTTTTGTATTTATAGTAATAATAATAATAAAGATACTACTACTATAGCCCACATCTGACACCAGTGAAGCGTGTCACTGCTACCGCGTTTGACTAATTTAAAACAAGTAATAACAAGAGTCTTTATTACTCACTGTTCACAAGTCTAATTAACAGTATATGTCTTGTTTATAGATGTTTTCAGTCTAATTAACAATGAAGCACTATCACACTAATGAATTTACAAGCACTAATGTCTTCTTAAACTAACTTTTTTACCATAGGTCCATTAATAACACTAACACAACTATTATTTATACATTTCTATCTATTTATGTATACCACAAGCTGCATGTACATTAGACACGTTCAGCTCATATAGCATTTATGTTTACTCTCGGACTTCCAAAAGCTCAACTACATTCACTATACACGATATAATTTATATACGACCTTCTTATGTAGACTAACTCTTACATTCATAAGCAATCTTATATATACCCCGAGTTAAAGATATGACTCATTCTCTAGTAGTTTTAGAAGAATTCTGGAATCCTGGAGAATGTGTTGTGCCTCCGGCGTTTGTATGTTTGACGGGTTGCCTAATAGTGGATCGCAACATTAGCATATTGGGACAGTGTGTCTGTATTTAACTGCTTATAATTAGGCATTTTTGTGTGTTTAGGGCGTTACCGTTTTAAAAAATTACTTTGAAACAGTTGGTTTTTTTGTGTGAATGTATCTGTAGTGATACTTTTAAGTTGTTTTGTCAACTTTTGTCTGATTTTCTTATCGTAGTAGATGCACTCGTTAGGAAAATGATTGTACTAGTTCTCGTTAATAGTCTAGTAATATTTTAACTTATTAGGTACCTTAACTTGTCTGATTAATATAGCAGGCGGTCCTTCAGACCGACCTGTGTTTAATAGGGACAACTCTCTACCTTCTCTCCGTCGCTTGTCCAAAAACTCTACTTTTTCCTATCCCGCAGTTTCTGTTTCTGCCTTATCTTTCATCGGTAGACCTGTTCTTATCCCGAAACACCCGTCTACCACATAAGAGTGATTTTTTCTTCACTCCGAGCTACTGACCACATTGGCTGGTTGAGTAGTGCTTTTCTATCCACCTTTTCTGTCTCTTTTGCTTAATGCGAGTCCTTCCTCTATTCTCTTCTACCTCTCTCTTTTTACCTTTCCTATATCTCTATTGTCTTTTCATTTCCGTTAGTCACCGTGTGGTTGCGCGGGGGGGTTTCACAGACACCCGGACCACGTTTCTGGGAATCTTTCGTGAGGTCATGCGGTGCCGCTGTCAGCGCACATGGCCGCTAACGGTGAATGTATTTATGAGTGTGTGTATGTGTGAGTGCATGTATATATATATATATATATATATATATATATATATAAGAATGGTTATCTTACCGATATCGCTTAACGCCGGGTGCAGGAATGCACCCAAATGCCTTTCGCGGTCCCTCGTACCGTTTTTTATAAACGGGCCTGCTTTACAAGTCGCTCTTTTTTAGGGGTACGAGTATTTTTCCCTATATAACGGCTTCAAGGAACCACTTTATCTTATATCTTTGGGATGGATGACGAAACGGCTTGGTGAGCTAGGGAATTCTACGCTATATCTTTAGTGTATGTAGCCGTAGCGTGCCATAGCGTGCTGGGACGTTCCGGATCCATCTATTGTTATCTAGTTTTATCTTAATATCGTTATTTTACCTATTATGTTTGATAATAACTTGAGATTTTGCTTTATCTTTTTTGTCATCATAACGTTTTGTATTTACGATCAGAAGTAGGAATTATTTTTTGAATATTGAGTGAAGAAGCTAACCTGATGATAGGAACGAAATTTGTTAGGTTAGTAATATAAGAAATTAGTAAGATGGTACTGTTGGTAAATTTGTTAATTCACAACCATGTCATGAACAAGTTTTGATGTGTATTGTTTATTAAGCCAGAGTACCAGTACATAAAAATTTGCTAAAGTGCATAGTAACTTGCTCTTTTGAACATTTTGAAATTTGGGCATTTTCTTGCCAAAGAAGAAACAGTCTAGATGCAACGCTCATGTGCGTATGCACTTAGAAAACTGTAATGTTAGTTTTAGTTATAGTATATATGTTAGGCGACTTGCCGCATTTGTTCTAGTTTTAGTAGTGTTTCATGCGCTCCGACAAATTTGTGCTGTCGATTATAACTGCGCCACATTAAAGACTCGTGTGTGCACTTATAAATGTAGTCATAAACAGTGGGGCTACACATTCCGTTTGCTGGTAATTCGGAAGACGTGTTATCGGTTGAAAAAACCAGGTGGCGCCTAAAATAAACATTTTGTAGAATTTAAGTTAGGGTTTATGTAGGTTAGTTGGGATTTAGATTTTAAGCTTTTACCGTGCTAACAGTCATTTTCTTTTTTAAGATTTTTTTCTTTTATGGTTTTATCGCGATTGTTACATGCCGAAAATTGGCTATGTAAACATTTTAGATTTTAGTTTTAAATATGTGACTGAATTCGCGCCAATAATTTAAAAAATAGACTTGTGCGTGCATTTCCGTCACTTCAGACAGTTTCGTTGGCGCCAGAGAATGCGCAGACGTGGAGTTTGGAAGGAAGTGCGTGTTTTTCCGACATGACGGGTCTAGTCAACGAAACGTCGAACAGTGAGTTTATCTGTGTCTTTTTTTGTCTTTTTTAAATAATGTAGGTTTCCTTTTTCGTACCTATTATCGTTCTTCCTTACCTCTTACCTGGTTGATCCTTTATCGTAACGCTTCACAAAGAAGAGGGAAGACAAATTAATTTGGTTTTGACGAGGGCGAAGGCCGACCCACGCCCAATGAATATGACTCCTACCGTTCATTTACATTTTCAATGCTCCACCCGAAGGTACTACATTGGCCAAGAGGCGAGTTTTTTGTTGCCTGGAAATTTTAGAATTTTGCCGAACCCTTGCCGTTCCAGGCAAGGTAGGGATCTTTAACGTGCGTGACAACACTCACACACGGGACCTCCATTTAACCTCTCATCCGAACGAGGGCGTAATATTTGTGAAAAATGCTCACCTGCCATTTTTCAAGCAGTCGGCCGTGTCGGGATTTGAACCCGGGACCTTGGGATCCGTAGTCTTACGCTTACTACATTGATCCACGGCGACGCCAATATATGACTCCTACCGCAAGAATAACCGCAAGGTTGTGAAGAGCTCCACATTTTACGTGAGTACATTTTATCTTTTTCTTTTGTATGTGATACAATTTTGAGATGCAATAATGACGTAATACCTTGTTGCGCAACATTATGTACGTGTTTATTATGTTGCCAACTTTCATAGTGGCTCTTATCAATTACGCACAGGACTATAACAGTATACCTTAGACTAGAACAGGCGAAAGTATAACTAGTAATCATCTCTTTTGTCGCTTAACTTGTATGTATAGATGAAGATAATCCATGAAATAGTATTGTTTTCTCTTCAAAAACATTTCCTGTCGACCAAACAACCACACGGAAAGTATTTTTAAAACATCATCTGCAGATAGGCGAAAATAACAAAGCGAATGACTTCGATACAACATGAAAAAATCCACGAATCCATCTCAGCTTAGAAACCCGACCTGGTGTTTTCAAAACGTCTGTTCAACCTGTTAGACATATCTGCCACAACATTGCTGATTTATATTGTTAAGTGTGTAAATGTGGTCAACATCCATAGAATTTTACTATTTCGATTAATAATGCCTTGAAAAGTAACCAGGTAGAAAATTTCTATTGTTCGAAATATGTCCGTAACAAAAGTTTGATAACAGGATACCACGTTTTAATGTAATAATAGTATTTCCGAACTGTATAGTTCAGTGCCTCTCAAACACAAAATTATTACTTGAATATATTAAAAATAATGCGTTTTCGAAGCATATCAATACTAGCACTTCAACCATGAAAGGAGCTTTAATTAAATCTTTTGCACAAGTAATAAAAGATTTGTGGTCTGAAGATACTTGCGACATAGTGGTAAATACTAACAACTTGAAATCACACTTTCATCGATTTGCACCTAGTTTTATGGGCTTCTATCAACAAGACTTGCTAGATGATATTCATGAAGATATTAATCAGGTTACCTCTAATCAAATCCCTATATTGTCAGAATTAAATGAACCATTAAGTGACTCTGACAAAGGTAATGAATCCTGGCAGCAATATTTAAGAAGTAACAATTCCAAAATTGTTGATATTTTCACTGGACAGTTAAAACCAACAGTACGTTGCACACACTGTAATCATTCTTCTGTAACTTTCGAAGTCTTTTGGGATCTATCACTTGCTATACCTAAGCACACTGGCTGCTTAACGTTACAGCTTTGTCTAGATCATGTTACTAGGCCGGAAACATTGGATGACGACGAAAAACCAGTATGTTTTAAGTGCAAAGAAAGGAGAAAATGCATCAAATCACTGTCCATACAGAGGTTTCCTAAAATATTGGTGATATACTTAAAACGGTTTTCACCTACAGGTACATATTACAGAAAGCTATCTACGCCTATAGATTTTCCATTAGAAGATCTAGACATGCGACACTACGCTGCAGAAACAAATCTTGAAAATTGTCATTATAACCTATATGCAAAATCGAAACACAGTGGGACTACATTGAGAGGTCATTACATCGCATACTGTCGACACCCGTTCTCATAAGTACGGCATGAATATAACGATTCCAAGGTGTGTAGTATATCCCCTAAAACACTAGTAAAAGCAGAAGCATATGTTCCATTCTACGAAATGCATTCTAAAGAAATGAAACGATGCACCTTAGTTTCGAAAGTTCCTAGAGATACAATGCATGCAAGAAACCTGTATCGGCCTAATTCTGAACTACATTGCGATTATATAAAAAAGACATAATAAACCTGCCAATAGACGAACAACCGATCCAGTTGTTATACTATTTAGTATTCTTAAAGAAATCTTAAATAAACTTTGTGATATGCCAGATGTACAACCATTCTTATTTCCTGTTAATGCGAATTTAGTAGAACACTATCAAAATATTATCCAACGACCCATGGATTTACAGTCAATTCGAGATAACTTGCACCAAAAGAAATACCATAGTCGTGAAGAATTTTTGATTGATATTGATCAAATTTTTAAAAATTCTGCTTGCTATAACGGTAAAAATAGTAGTGTAACTGTAGCCGCACAGCATATGTTACATAAATGTATCGAAAGATTAGAAGAAAAAAAGGATAGACTAATACGACTGGAAAAAGCAATCAATCTTTTGTTAGATAGTGATCAAGTTGCGTTAACATATATTTTGGATAATGGTGGTTTTAAAGGTTAGAAATGATATCGCAACCTACTTTTATTCAAAATTATTAGTTTTATGAATCATTTGTTTTGATTAATAATGTATTATGCTAGCGCATATGACCTCATCATCTGGGCATTAAACAGTCCCTTTTTCTGGCTGTAGTTAATCTTTTCGTAAGTTAATTTCACATAATATTAGCTAGAGAAAAACAACACACAGTAACTTCAATTTGCAGTTTTAATGTATCTGTCCAAAGTTTGCGGAAGATGTCTTGAACTATTTTATGGAGGGAAGATCACTTTTTTATAGAGCACTTCATAATTAACATTCAAAGAAACAGCATGTAACTTGAGTAGGTTAGTTTACCTTTAAGAAAAGTAATCAAACAAACTGATAGTAGTCAATTAAATTCAGAAAATACCCTACCAGGTTGGTTACTTTTAATTTTAGGAACACCTTGGTTCTTGTAAATTAACAACTTTACGTTGGACATATGCAGCTGAGAACATTTTTTTAAAGTTTTTGAAGGTTCCTGGAGGTATTTATGAAAACTTATTAAGCTGTAACCTTGAAAAAATGTTAAATGAACATCACCATCATCATTAGGTCTTCAGTGCTAGTATTGGTTGAACATGTACCTTTATGGTTTTTTATTCAGAGCTAACCTACACAATTCCATGAAATTCCCACAGCCCACATCTATCGCTATCTACGCACAATAGTCTAAGCTAGGTTTACCTCTCTCTTTTATTCTCTGCTTCTAGTATATTCCACATGCCTTAGTATGCGTAGTATGTGTTGTATCATTCTATCTCTCTTATTTTGTACTCTTTTCCACATATTTCTTTTATCTCCTACCATTTCTATAACTTCCTTGTTCTTAAATTTGTCTGTTCATGATATATTCATCATACCTCTGTAGCTCTACTTTTCAAAAGTTTCTATTTTTTTCCTGTCCACTTCTCCTACTGTCCACATTTCACAGCCATACAGTACTGTGCTCTACACATTTGCTTTCAGCAATCTTTTCTTTGCCTCTATGTTTGTAGTCTTTGAACATAGTAATTGCTTATTCTTGTTAAATGCAGAACGACCTTGTGATTTGTGATAATCTTTATTTTATATTTTTTGCACTTTTCCCATTTTGCATTATTTGACTTCCTAGGTAGCAGAAGTCCTTAACTTCATGTAAGTTCACGTCACCCTATTTGTTTTCTTTAATCTATTTTTCTCTCCTTTACATACGATTACTTTAGTTTTATTTTTATTACTTTTCATATTGTATCTTTCTGTTAGCACTGTGTCCATTTCACTCAGAGCTGCTTCTAACTTTTTCTTGCGAGATCCTAATACCGCTATATCATGTGCAAATCTCAACATATCAATCGTTATAAGAGCATAGTAATTCCATATGTCTACCCGTGTTTGACCATATTCATTGTCTCTTCGATATGCAAGTTAAAAATTAACAGGGATAGTGCACATCCTTGTCTCATCCCTTTTTTAATATTTACTTCTCTACATTCCTGCTCTAATTCTATTACAGCTGTTGACTTTTTGTATAAACTATGTACTATCTGTCTATTCCTGTAATTCATTCCTATCTTTTTGGCTGTTTCGTACATTTTTCCCATTTTACATTGTGCAATGCTTTTTCCAGATCTACAAACCCTCTATACATGGTTTCTCCATTATCATCCTCAGAGCTAAAATGGCCTCCCATGTTTCCTTGTTTCGCCTAAACCCAAATTGATCTTCTCCTAGTATTCTTCAGCCCATTTTTCTATTCATCTTTGTACAATTCTAGTTAATATTTTTGATACGGGTGCTGTGCCAATATTGTTCAAAAATTTTCACATCTTTCTGCACCTATCTTTTTTGGTATAGTACTATGATGTTTAAAATCTTTGGGTATCTCGTCTATCTCATACATATAGCTTAAAAGTTGGAAGCGACATATTGACTGCTTGTCCAGCTGCTTTTAGATGTCTATACCTTATTATTTTTCACACTCTTTAATGCTAATTCAGACTCATTGCTAAGTATCCCGTCATTCTTTTCAATGTCTCCTTCCTGTTCTAGTGCTTCTAGTTCCTGTCCTGTATATAAATTCCCTATATATTCTTGCCATCTAACCTCTTTCACTACATTTTTCAAAATGATGTCTCCTATCGGGCCTCTTATATTTTTTCTATACGGCTTTATATTCATAAAATTCGTTCTACTTAGTTTGTATGCCTTGTTTGTCCTTCCTGTTTCCATATTAGTTTACACCTTTTCATACTTTTCATCAATTCATTGTTCTTTAGCTTTCTTGCATTTGGGAAAAATTTTTGATGTTATGGCTTTATATCTCTGTTTCCTGCTTGGTATGGTCTGTTTTTGTATTTTTGCCTTTCTTCTATTAAATTCAGAATATCATTTGTTACCCATGGTTTATTATTTTCTATTTATTCATATCTCAATATATCTCTGGCCGTCATGTCTAAGCTTTTAATGTTATTCCATTCTGTTTCTACTTCCTTAGTATAAGAAATTTTCCTGATGTATTTCAGCAATTCGTTTGACTTTTTCTTGAATTTTTTTGTGGATATCTTTATCTTTTACTTTATTAAGGTCTAAATGCATTTTTCTGTTCCTTTTTTCATGACTTTCATAATTAATATGTTGTGGTCAGTGCCTATATCTGCTTCTAGGTAGCTTCTACAATATTTTACTTGATTTCTAAACCATTGTCGAACAAGAATGTATTCTGTTTGATATCTTCCTATGTCTTCTTGCATAATGTTGAAAGAATGTGTTTGTGATGGTCAAATTGTTTTTGTCGTAAAATTATTGCAGTCTATTTCTCCTGTCGTTGCTTGTGCCTAAACCAAATAAACCTACTACCACTCCTTCCCTACCCTCGCCTACCTCTGCATTAAAATCTCTCATAATTATTAAATTTGTATGTCCTTATACGAATTTTAGTATGTCTTCAATATCTTTATAGACTGCTTCCACCTTCTCATTGTAGCTAGAGGTGGGCAGGTATACTTGTATTATTACTGTATTTACTAGTTTAGATTTTAATCTGACCATGAGTATTCTTTCGTTCCTGAACATTTTTAATTAAATGCATGAACGTTATAAATGAGAAAAGAGAAATTACTAGAATATTGTAGATAAATACAAATTTTGAGCAATCACGTGCAAGAACAAGCAGAATATAGAAAGATATGTATTGGCTGCAATGCTAATATTTTGTCAAAAACATCCTGTTCGAAAGAATGGAGCTACTATTTTTGTCTTGATTGTAGGAATGTTTTTCTTTTTAGTATATTGTCTGACTGTTGGTACCCGAAAAGTTGTTTCTGATCACCAGGAGTACAATCCTGAAATCAAGCTCGTTTAGGACTGTATTGGGCACAATTGTACTCCTTGGAAGTGAAAGATGGTTTCCTGAAATGAACTCTGAAAAACAATGCTGGGACTGAGACAAAATACAGTTTGTAGTTTTGTTGAATATTAGTAACCTAACTATTTTTTATCATAGACATGTAAATGCAAATATTAAATAATCGTATTTTTAAAAAAACTGTGTAAAGCCACAAAGCACTTAATGACCAGGCATTAGAAGTTGAAAGTGAAAGTGTGAACAAAAAAGTAAACAATGCTATAGAAATCTGAATTAATTAAAATGATGTTATTTTATATATGTTTAGCAGAACTTATTATTAAAAATGAGTTTTGATAATATAGAAAACAAATAACATAAAGGTACTAGAAAAAGTTCTAAAGGATTGAGTGAAAAAATAATAATTATCAAAAGGAGGCAAACTTTATTTTGCAAAGTTGATGAAAATGCCATTACTATATACCCTCCCTATAGTAGGGGATAAAGAATCCTACTATAGTAAGCCTGCTTATCGTAAAAGGCGATTAAAAGGTACAGCAAGGGGCAGCAGCCTTGCTGGCTAAAAGACATTGGAGGAGGGTCGGTTGGTCTCGGGCGATCCTCAATAATTTACAAGCTTGTTGGGGGTTGGTCGTGACAGATACGGCTTTCTGCTAAAATCTTTAAAAACTGCGTTGTGGAAAGATATGGGAGCCTACCACAATATTTCCCAGGTGTGCGTGGCCTAAAACACGAAATACATATGATGGAGAGCTCACAAGTAAAATTCTTGTCCGGAGGTAAAATACTCCCTCATTCGGATCTCCGGGAGGGGGTACTTGGGGCTCGTCATCGTAAGAATATAAAACAACAGTTCGATTTAGTGATAGGGACCTGGAATGTAAGGTCATTACTTAGGGTAGATAGTTAACGAATTTATTAGTCGAAATGAGAAAGGAAAAGCTGGACAGATGGCCAGATAGTAATGACTTTTGGAAAGATAATTATAGAATAATTACAACTTCTTCAACTAATGGACAGGCAGGGGTAGGAATAGTGTTAGGTAAAAGATTAGGACGTAAAGTTAAAGAGTACTTACGATTTAGTGATAGAATAATTATGGTTAGATTGAGTTCAAAACCCACAGATACTGTTTTAGTACAGGTTTACATGCCAACAACTCAGTACGAGGATGAGGAAGTAGAAAAGGTATACGAGGATATAAATAGTATAGTGAGAAAAATAAAAGGAGATGAGAATTTAATAGTTATGGGCGATTTTAATGCGTCAGTGGGAGAAGGTAGTGAGGGAAAAATGGTAGGAAAATTTGGGTATGGCAGACGAAATGATAGAGGAGAAAGATTAGTTGAGTTTTGCCAGGAACATAGATTAGTAACTGTAAACACCCTATTCGAACAACATGTTAGGAGAAGATATACCTGGAAAGTGCCAGGTGATAGGGCTAGATACCAAATAGATTATATTTTAATTAAACAAAGATTTAGAAACCAAGTTAAAAACTGTCGTAGTTATCCAGGGGCTGACATAGATAGCGATCATAACTTAGTTAAAATGAAGTGTAAACTAAAATTCAAAAAATTGAGAAAGGGTAAAAGAGAAGGATGGGATCTAGGTAAGCTTAATGATAGTAGGGTAAAAGAGGAATATAAACAAGTATTAGATAATAAGAGCAAAGAGATAGCTGTAGGAGGGAACGTAGAAAACAGATGGAAAGAAATAAAACTGACTGTACATGATACAGCAACACAGACTATAGGTAGGAAAAAAATAGAAGCGAGAAAACCCTGGGTAACAAAGGAGATATTAGATTTAATAGAGAATAGAAGAAAGCTTAAACCTTTCAGATAGTACATGAGTGTAGAAAAGCTAGAAATAAATGGATGGAGGAGAATTGTAAGGGAATACAAGATGATTTGAGAGTAGGTAAGACAGACAGGGCATACAGGGCAGTTAAAAAGTTTTTTGGGGAAGATAGGAAAAAATATAATGGTATTAGAGACGAGAATAATGAGCTTCTAATAAATAAAGTTGAGGTAGCAGATAGATGGAAAAGATATTTAGAAGATTTATATAAGGGAGACGATATGGATGAGTTAGAGAACGACCAAGAAGAGGATCTAGAAATAGGGTTCTCAATATTAAGAGAGGAATTTGATAGAGCTGTTTGGAATCTTAAACTAAACAAAGCGCCAGGGATAGACGATATTCCCGCAGAATTAATAAAATATGCAAGTCAGAAAACTTTAGATAGATTATATGAACTAGTAAAATTAATATATGACACGGGTGAGGTTCCAATAGATTTCGAAAAAAATATTATTATTCCAATCCCAAAAAAGTCAGGAGCTGATAGGTGTGAGAATTTTAGAACGGTTAGTTTAACTTCTCATGCTTCCAAAATACTAACAATAATAATTAAAAATAGAGTAGAAGCTTTGACTGAGAATTATTTAGGCGAAGACCAATATGGTTTTCGTAAAGACAGAGGGACTAGAGAACCGATACTAATGATTAGGGTAATTATCGAAAAAGGTTACAAAAAATAAAAGACTCATTTCGCGTTTGTAGATTTACAAAAAGCATTTGATAGGGTTAATTGGATTGTTATGTTCAGGGTTTTGCAAAAAATAGGAATCTCTCATAGGGATAGAAAAATTATTTACAGTGTATATAAAAACCAAAGCGTAGTAATTAGATTTGATGAAATAGAAAAGGAAGCTAAGATTAGAAATGGTGTTAGACAGGGTTGTATACTGTCTCCCTTGATTTTTAATGTTTATATTGAGGAAGCTTTAAACTTAGCTAGAGAGAGAAAAGAGATAGGTATTAGTGTACAGGGACAGAAAGTAGACATGTTACGTTTTGCAGATGATATAGCCATTATGGCAGAGTCTAGAAAAGAGTTAGGAGAGTTTTTAAATATTTTAGTTGAGGTACTGCAGAGTAACTATAGTATGAGAATTAACTCAGTAAAGACAAAGATAATGACAAGTGAGTTACAGCCTAGTTCTAAACCAAAATTAAAATTAGGTAATACCAAGTTAGAGGAGGTAGATAAATTTTGCTATTTAGGTAGTATAATTACAAAGGATGGACGTAGCAGAAGGAATATAGTAGCTAGAATAGCTCAAGCTAAAAAAATGTTTTTAAAAAAGAAAAACTTACTAATAGCTAATAGTATTAGTTTAGATAATAGAAAAAGTTTTTTAAAGTCATACGTATGGAGCGTTCTACTATACGGTAGTGAGACTTGGACAATTAAAGAAGTAGATAAGATAAAGATAGAAGCTTTTGAAACTTGGTGTTGTAGGAGAATGTTAAAGATTAGCTGGACAGATAGAGTAACAAACGAGGAAGTTTATAGAAGGATAGGTGAGGATCCCTGTATGTGGAAACAATTGAAGATCAGGAGAGATAGAATGATAGGGCACCAGTTAAGACATGAGGGACTATTTAGTAAAGTCTTAGATTATAGACTACCAAATAAAAATAGAGTAGGAAGGCCTAGACAAAGCTATATTAGTCAAATTATTAGAGATTTAGGTTGTGAAAGGTATGCAGACCTTTTTAGACTAGCTCAGAATAGACAAGAATTTAGAGCTGCGTCAAACCGACTTTAAGTAAGTTCGAAAACAAAACAAAAAAAATAAAAATCAGTTAACTAAATGTCATCAGGACATAACTCACAATTAGTTAGCGGTCTGGCATGTTGGTACCGTTTCGTTGCTTAAGCCTTACCATAACATATAATTTAACACTTTTCCTTTTTGAAGCGGATAACCAGGTTATATTTCATTTCCTTATAAATGGTAATCATGTAAACATGTTAGAGTTCTTTAACAACCATCAGGTTGCTAATATCTATGTAGAGCCAGGTGGATAGGAAAAAGATAGAAGGATATAGGAAGACCTAGACCAAACTATATTAGTCAAATTATTAGAAATTTAGGTTGTGAAGGGTATGTAGAGCTTTTTAGATTAGCACAAAATGGAAAAGAAGTTAGAGCTGCGTCAAACCGATCTTAAGTAAGATCGAAAACAAAATGATGATGATGACTTAATTATATATTGAAAGCAATGTTGGAGTCATGGCCTTTCCTAAAACCCGTAAACAAAAAGTTAGTGAAGGATTATTATACAGTGATTAGAAGGCCAATGGATTTGCAGACGATATCTAAAAAAAGTATCCATGCATAAATACCATAGCCGGCATGAGTTTTTAAATGATGTACAACAGATTTTAGAAAATTGCGTTTTGTATAGTGGTAAAGATTCACCATTTACTCAAAAAGCGAAAACATTAGTAAACATCTGTAAGTTTACATTATCTGAGCATGATGAGCACTTAACTTAATTAGAAGCAAAAATTGCTTTAGCTTCAGATCAAGCCTACCAAGATGATGACCACACGTGGCTTATTGTTCTTTTAATTTCTTTAGCTGCAGCTTGTAAATTGTCATCTAGATGTGATGCTCTGATAACATAATTGTTCTTTGAAGCCGAGCGTTAGCTAATTTTGTTTTAAAATATTGTTGTTTTAAATTTTCTGCCTTGTTCTGATGGCGTCTTCCTATTAGATTTGCACGTGCAATGTGTTTGGACGGTTTGGACACAGCAGCAACTTTCACAATTTTCGAGTTCAAAGGTTGCTCTTGAATCGGATTTTAAGCCAAAATTTCCTCAATATTTATTTCATCGCCTGAATTTAAAACACAATATAAAATTTTGCCAGTAGTAGTTCATTATGCTTACTAAAATATAGTGTTGCACCATCATATGGATTTTGGAGAGGCTCAATGTGGTCCTGGATTACAGCTAATACCTGTACACCAGTTTGATCTAATTGTTTAATTGACTTACCACCTCCGATTTTAACTATTTCTTTCTAAATATGTCGATATTAAATTATGACACTCTATGCATATAAATGTAGAAAGTAGAAAATAATGTCAAGAGTAAAAATAACATGAGTTACCCACCTTGTCTTCGACAGTGTTTTTGTTTAAAATATTGATTTGTTCCTCGGTAATAACAGTATTTTCCTTTTGCAATTTTTGTATATACATACATTTCTGAAACAATTTACTTATTAGGATAATACTACAATTATTTTCAGAACCTCTAATTACAATTACATTTTTTTCAGCAGTGGTCTTTCTAAGATTACTTTTAAGATTATCTTAAAGGTTCCGCATCTGAACCCATTGGCAAATACCAAACATGGTCCCACTATTAAATTTCAAAGCAATTCTATCCAAGCACCTTTTTTTGGTTGGAAGTTACAGTGTCTGTTCTTTTATTTCTAGTATATGCTTGTATCTACAACACAGTATAATTAATCTAACTGCTCCAACAAAGGTTTTTGTAGTAAAAAAAGAGAATTTTTCTATTAGAGAAAATATTATTTAACATCACCTTTCTGCTATCTCTATGAGTAATTGTTTTTCCTGCTGAATATAATTTGCAGCTCTTTTCTCATTTCCTTCCATTATATACTATAAATATTGACAAAATAATATACAAACGCAAATGTTGAAATAAACGTCAAGTGGCTTCTGTAATGATAATCAATGATTAAAGATAACCCTAAAATGCTTACTTCTTTATTAAAATTGCTTTGCTGCCAAGAAAAATTACCGGATAGCTAGTCGCCGGTTAAAAAGGCAGCACACAACCTTTGAGAAATGCTATTAGCATTTAATCGACCGTTAAAGATAATCATCCATTAGTTAATTGGACGATTAGTCTAATTATGTGCAACCCGACATTACTCAAATAAATACATTTTTCGCATTCATCCCATTTATTAAAAATATAGATTGTACAAGATTGCAATATTGTCTATATTTAATAAGCGTGAAACAATTTTATCAAAATGGAAACGATTTTGTACGAGAGTAGAAGTAATTATTGATCATAGCAGGTGTGTCTCAGGGTGTTATAATTATCAAAACTCTGGAGAAATCGCTTTCTCAAATTCTTCTATTCAGTTGGTCCACGATAAGCAAAATAGGAGTTGATCTATTTTTATAAAATGTTATAATATAGTAGTGTACCGTTCCGAATTTACGATATTTATTTTAGTAGATTTTTCTTATACGAAATTTTATTACAATCGTAATATCTAGTGCGACCCTTAATAAATTTACAAGTACGAAATAAAACGGTGCAAATTCCTCCCTTAGCAATATTAAAAGGTCGTAGTAGCATGCGAAGCAATGGACCAAAGCAAATACACTTACAGTACGGTCAGTAATTAATGTCTATTAAATGACACAACAGAGCTACAAGAGAAGGGAAGAAAAATCTATCCATTTCGAAGTGTCAGAGTACCGCACAAACCCAAAAATGTAAAAATCCATAGAAATGTAAAGGTATAGGGTAACAATTAACGAAGACGAAGATGGAATGGCATTAATACTGCAAAAACCATCAAAGGACGGATATAGCGCAGAAAGAAACATTATAGTCTTCTACCTCAAAAAACAAGCGGTTGCCTGCAGAAAACCAAAAAGTAAGAAAAAAGCGAGGAAGAAAACAATAGGCAAAGCCTAAATGAGACATAATGTGAAGCGTCAAAATATGACCGGAAAAGACAAGAAAGTAGAAAAAAAATTGTACTTCAAGCTGTGGTAACAAAGAACCCTATCAAACGAACAATCAAGGAAAGAATAGCTAAATAGACCGAAAAGTAGACTGTCATAGTTTTCAAAAAAAAAGTGCTACGTACATTGACGTAACCTATAAAAAAAAAGAGAAAGAAAGGATGACCGGGTTCAATCAGTGAGTGGGCGGGGTTTTATACCTATAGATAAATTAAAAAGAAACCTGAAATAAATAGAGAAAAAAAAATATATACACTCACTCATTCACACTCAGAACAAAACATACAAAGGGAAAAAGAACTTATAATTAAACAAAATATTTACAGAACACAGAAAAAAATTATTCATGAAAATGGCGAGCTGTAGTTTTTAGGTAATTACCCCCTGACAGTAATTAGTAAAAAAACTTAACCTATATTTACCAACATAATGGCAACAACATTTTCAAATGTGCCAGCAAGTCTTTAAACCGTTCTTACATAAATAAGTAGTATATTTTTAGTGATTTATAAACAAATAATAAGGCAGTAATAAAAGAGCAGTAAATACCAAAGTAGTTCAATAATTTTCATATATAAGAATTAAATTTAGAAATGCCATATTTGAACGGTAAAACCCCAGGCGTTCTGGTTCCAAAGTAAGACGCGAATACAAAGAAAACTCACCCTCGAGTTGCTGACGTCGAGGTTGACTCAGTCGCTGGTCCATGTCAGCGAGTAGGTAGAGGAAGAACGCGTTTGGCCTCCCATTACCAGAAGAAACGACAGCTCAGGGGATTAACGTGACCCCCGCAGGAAGCTAGAATAATTACGAACAATATATTAATTTATTAAAACCGAAAATTACCGCTTTATAAACCATAAATACTCACCACGCTATAAAATGCGTGTCAGAAATTTGCATAACGAAAAACGGAACGAAGCAAAGCAGGACGGATGTTTTCTTGTTGCTATTCGAACAGAAAGTGAATATTAAATTTGTTTAGTTAAAGCACCAAAGCTCAACGTAAACTTGTCGTCAAGGAAATAAAACAGGAAAACCCTAATTTATTAAAACAATTTCGCCGAATTTTTTAAAAAGGGAAAACACACCAGCCTTAATTATTGAATACTTGGAAAGACGCCTATCTAATTATGGCGTAAATTCCACGTTAAGGAATTCTTAGAAAAGATATTTATTTTTCTAATGAGCAGAAAGATTTATTAAGTAAAATATATAGGATGTTTATTATTAATTACAATACAATTTTAAACACGCAAAAGGGTTATTTTAATTTACGGAATTTATTTTCGTGTTTAACGCCAAAGAAATTTAAGTTAAAAATTATTGTATATAAACTAACCAATTATTTACGAAAATGAACGTAACAAATCCCCCCAACAAAATTAAAAGGTCGGGGTCGGGAAGCAAAATAATAGGAGTGGGTAGGACCAACAAAAATAAAATTATACTATAGCTGAACCAGACCAAATGAGTCTTGCTAGTTCGCCAGATAATCCATATTTTAGGGGTCACATGCAAGATTATCATTACATTGATGTTTAAGAACCTGAGCAATTTTCAGATATTGGTTGCACTTCTGTTGAAGTGAAAAGAGGCAGGGGTAGCCCTAGGTCAAAGTCAGCAGCTACTTTAGAGAAAAATCTACAGTTTTCGAGTGAAGAAGATCTAGATGACGTTCTTTTAAATGAATTTGAAGATAGCAATGCCGGAATTTTTATACCAGCAGATATCTCTTGTAAATAATTCACTTTACCTTGAAAATAGTAATTTATATTATTTATAAATGCTTTTGATAAACAACGTTTTCCTATATTAAAGTAAACACATATTGCAAGCATTCTAACTTTTGTTGATCCCAAACCCGTGTTTCATGTTATCAAATTAAACACATTTCCACCTTATTAGAATGTTTCTGAAGCGAATGTTTCGACAAACAATTTCTATATTTATTTAATCAAAACCATATTGCAAGAATTTTTAACAAGAAATTTCCATACTTTGTAATCGAATATTTAATGAAATTCTACATGATGTTTATACAAACAAGTTTAAAATTGAAAGGGAAGAAACCTGCTACGAAGCATGCAAAATAACCGTGGAAACGCTGAGATATGAAAAAGCATGGGTAAAATGATCTAGATACTGGATTGAACGTAACAAATTTTATTTACTGCATATAAAAATGTAGATGATGTTGTCCATCACTAATATTATTTGTATATCAGCTTAGAGTAAGCTCTCTATTTTATATTTTTCCTCGACTAAAATCGAGTTCAAAATTCGTTGTAAAACACTTTGATTTTCATTTTTTATTAGATACATTATCAGAGATAACACAAAATAACACTTAAATATATTTAATAAAAATTTGTCTTTTACAAACTATACTACAACAATCTAGCGCTTTATGATAAATTAAAATATTATTGGGTTGATTTCCACATACACTTTTATTCAAGATTCACTCGCATTCCAAAGGAATCAATCATATTACTATCTTCTTGCCTATCAAAAAAGGTATCAGTTTCTAACGGCAGTTCAGCAATGCTTTTGTGAGGTGTTGCTAAATCTTTTTTAGTTGCATCATGATTAGGAATATTGGCACCACCCCTACCTAACATTCTATTAAGCACTGGAAGCTCGACAAACAAGCCATCGGGAATACTTTTCGGACGTCCTACTCTATGACGGTTTTGAGAACTGGCAGGAATTCCATAAATTTCTACAGGCTTGAATGTCGATTTATTAGACGATAGATTTTGCTTGTTATTTAAAGGATAGGAGCTTGTTAAATTTGTGGAAGGTGGCAATTTCTTGTCAATTGCAGCAGAATACGATGCGTTTGTTGGTTTTAACGAGAACGATTTATTTGCAGCTATCGTTGCATTAGATTTTTTTGGTTTTTTATCATAACTTCTAAGGTCATAATCAGTTACTGTTGGTTTATTTGCAGGACGATCAGTTAAAGTTTCTAGGGTACTCTGTGACGTTTTGATATTTCGATTTACCAAACTTTCTACAGGTTTGGCCGTTGCTTCATCTTTATTTTGAGATACATCACCACTATTTAAATTTGCAGAGTTCTGAACAGCTTCAGTAGTCGCTTCATCTATATTTGTCGAACTACTCGTTGAACTTTCAACAGTGTTTGCACTTGCAGAATTTTGGTTAAGAGATGCAATTCCTAGAAGAGAACCTATATCGTTTATACCTGTTTGTCCTGGTTGTGTAGAGTAAACTGAAACTTTTGTTTTTAATAAACTAAGAGGTTGAAAGCCGTTGTTATCGGTAGGAGGTGATGGTAAAATTCTGTTTGCGAATGATGCGAATCGTTGTATCCAGTTTAAGACTCGTCGGGCTAGTATTAAGTTAGCTCTTATATTTTCAGCACTAAAGAAATTAATAGCATGGGTGATGGTTTCGGATGACATTCCATTAGGGTCTAACATCGTTTGAAGTAGTCCGCCAATAATTTGTATAATTAAAGTACTTAGACCAGTTACTGAATCGGACATTTCGTTTTCACTTCTGTTAACAACTTGATTTGCTGGTAACGGGCTTCGTTTTGTTAAGGCATTATGTCTACTTGTTATAGGTGATGGTGATTGATGGTTGCTTGCAATATATGTATACGAGGTATGTAAACCAGTTGTAAATGTAAGGAATAAAGTTATCTGAAACAAAAATTTTTATTAATTTGTAATCAGTTTAGGATGAATAATATTGTTTTATACAAATAAACAATGATAATAAAATTAAATCCGAAGTAACTAAGATTGTTTCTTTAAAGTTAGAATTGCATAACTTAACGAGCATCGGTGATTTTAGTTGTACGCTAGTTATGTATCCCCCAATTGATAGATGTATAAAGAAATAGAATAAATTAGGAAATTATTAGAAATGTTAAGAATACGCCAAGTGAAGTGGAACAAAGTAAATCAAGGACAACTTAAACAGTTTATTAACGTTCATGGGAACGGAAGCGCTACTTTGTATTGCAGACGATACTGACACTGCAGGTGTCAGGTCACAGGCGGTCACAGACGGTCAGGTACTGTGATTACTTAGAATTAAGATCGCAACAATGTAATTATGAATAGAGTTAAGAATAAGCAGACATGAGATCTGCAAGTTCCCACAGCCATGTGAGGGGATAGGGATGTTATAAAAAGCCCGGGAGCCCCAGTCGACGGCAGTTAATCCATCGATCAGCTTTAGCATTGCAGTTCGTTAGATTACTCATTTTAGTACAATTAATATTAATTTTCGGACTTAGAATAATTTTAACTTAAGTTTGTCAAAATTACATCATTAATTTCTGTATAATAAAACAAATTGTTAAGAAGTTTGGAAATAGTTTTTAAAAAGGCCGCTCCCAAGCCACAAACCGTAACTGGCGCAGTCGTGACGGATGTCAAAAGGTCACTAGGGAACTCAAATTCGAAGAACTGGTGGTCGGCAATTTCAATTTCGAATTTGATAGAACCAAACAGAAGTTGGAGGCGAAACAATAATCGTTCAAATTCAACAAAAAAAAAACCAAAGAAGATACAAGCATAGATCCAATCCGAAAACCGACGTGGAGAAAGTACAGAATCGACGGACTTCATAAAAGCAACAAAACAACTAGTGTAAGTTCATTTTCCTTTAAACCAATTGAATTTTATTTTATTTTACAAACATATTTGATATTTGCTAGTTTACGATTTATATGTATATTAATTATTGATACCATTATTTTATGCAATTTAATGAAAATAATCCACTTAGCTATTGCAAGGGATTATCTTCAAGCTATTTTTTGAAATATTTATTCTTTGTATAAGAGACATATAAAAACTTGAGAAAATCAAAAAGTCGCAATTCAAGCGCACTTGAGACCACAATTACGAATTAACTGGCGTAAGAATTATTAGAAACAAAACAAAAAAACAGATTTCTAATTCAACAACATGGTATTACCTGACGCAATACCCCAAAAATAAAAACAAAATTAAACCACGAATTTAAAAACGAAATCTTTGTATATAACGCAGAAAGAATATTGAAATAAATTACCTAGACGCAAACTCTTCGTATTCCGTAAATAATAGACACCACTTGCAATCTATTACTAAACCCACATTCCTACTACAAGAAGTAACAAAGCGCAAATCTAAACGCGGAATTTCATCATTAAAAGTGAATAATTTAAAGCAACCTTGAACGCAACGAAAACCAAGCCTTCAGAGCCATAATCAACTAAATTTTCGTAACCATAGAAAAACTTTTAGTTTACCAGAATAAAAAATTAAAGCATAGAAATTACGACCGGAAACTCTTATAAAAGATCATCTTAAATACGTTTAATTATAAAATCAACGTAATAAACCTTATTCAAACACATATTGCAACCTCATTACGACTTGACAATTATAATACTTCAGTAAATTAATAACGCAAAAATTGCATTCATCTCAAACGCAACATTGTATAATTAAGTATTTCAAGACGAGATAATTAATTATATAAAAGGCGCAATCTATTCAAACAAAAGCTTTCAGGAAGATCAAGTAACGTATAAATTGCACAGCGTTCACTGAATTACACCTACAGTATATTTAAAAATAACCTTGCAATAGAAGCACTGGCGCAACCAATTAACTAGCAACATCCTACAGTAGATTAAAACATTGTAAATAAAACGAGACCATTGTATGCAACTTTGAACAACGCAAAAGATGACACCTTGCAAACTTATAATTAACACTTAAGTTCACGAGACGAGAAGCATCGCAAACACCTTATAAATTACACAAACCCACGAGAAAAATAATTAGCACAGACAGAATTAAATCGACATAATTAAAAATAGAAAAACTTTAACTGACGCAAAGCAAGATAAATTATGGCAAAAATCACTCAGTCACATCGAAACTTCCGAGATCAAACCTACAATAAAATTAACATCAGTAAATTAAAAATAAACGTAACCAAGGTAACATCAAGCGTAAACCCACAAAATAATTACAATACCGTGCAATTAAATACAAAATAAGCAACTCAATCCTTTAAATAATCTAAAACGACTCAAGCTAAAAATAGCAAGTAACCCTACGCAATGTAAACGGAAAATTAATAAATCCAAGCAAGGAATAACAACACGAACTACGAAATAAATCCAAATTTTTACAAAATCAGAAAATAATCAAAGTCAGACAAAAAATTAATTATTAAAACATTCCCCTAGCCAAAATAAGTGGAGATATGAAACTTTATTTGGAGACCATCCCCACGTATAACGGTGATCAAACCCTGTTAGAAAATTATATAACTGCGTGTGAACTATTTTTAAAAACATTCTATAAGCCCGGTGACAACGAGAGAAACGTATTACTCATACGTCTTATTATCAGCAAACTAACCGCAAGGGCACTAACATTAATTGCGAGTCGAGATGACTTACAGCAATGGGACGACATCAAACGCGTATTGATTGCATATTTTAGCGATCAACGTAACCTAAAATGTCCAATCCCCGTACCAATTTGGAATGAAATGCCAAGATGTAAGAAGTTTAATCTTGACAAAACTAAAAATTGAAGAATCCGACCAAAATGTTAGACTTTTAAAAACAAAAATGTATGACGAAATGGCATTAGACACGTATCTAAATGCACTACCAGAACGACTTTCAGACAAAATCAGATTTAAACATCCTCAAAACTTAGAAGAAGCTACATACATTTACGTAACCTACAAAAAAAAAAGTGTGGCCGGGCTCAATCAGTTGGCGGGGTATTGCACTTACAAAAAATAAAGGCAGGTTTGGAATAAAAAAAAATGCTCGCACTCATTCAATAAATCCCCACAAAACATAAAAAAACTACAATTAAACAAAAAAAACATGTTATACCAGCACAGTAGTGCCAAAACAAATGTAAACAAAAATAACGCATAAACGTAATATACATTTATCGAGAAGAACACAAAAAAATTCTTCTCAAAATGGCGAGTTGTAGTTTCAGGTTCCGACCCCAAGTTAATTACCCAAAATAAAGAAAAGAAAAGAATACAATTTCCCTTCTAAAAACCACAGCTCTAAATATTTATATTAGATACAGCAGTAATTATCTAAAATCATTACAGGACATAATCAGTACGCATTCTACTCGGGACCATACAACTCCTCGCAGAAACACAGTCATTTATGTGGAACAAGGTCAATCATCTATAGCACCATGTGCATATGTAGTATCAACAACTACCTAACCCAGTATAATAAAATGGTGGCGAAACACTCATCCTCAAGTTTATAACGTATAACTGGCTCCTACCGTCTCTAATGACGTAGCGAAACAGGGAGCACGTGATCCAGCCTTGGGGTTGTCATCTCATCACAAAAAGGGGCGGCAATCCATCGGGTAAAGCTGAAATAATTACAGGTACAATTACTTTATTGTCGCCGCAAAGTACACTTTTCTTAAAACCAGAAATACTTACCACACAATATTGTGTGCGCGAAATCCTATTAAAAAAACCAGAAACGAAAATACAGCGATAACGACGAGTACTTTTGTCGTATTCAAGAAGGAAAATGCATATATCTTTATTTTGAAATAACTCGTGTTCAAAATAATACTAGTGTTATCCAACGAGATTAGAAAACTTGAAAACACGGTCTTATCGGATAGTTCAATACCTCATTTCAACGAGCCTTTAGATGGAAATCGCATAAGAATCAATTATCCGCTGTCGTAATGTATAATAAGTTAACGGATACCTAAAACAAGGTATTGATTATTTAATTTTAGCCTAACCTTTACGTTTCGAAATAAATAAGTTTAAAATGAAAATTTAGTAGGAAGCGTATGTATTGTAACCAGGATGTTGTCGACGTATGAAAGAGTAAATACGGAATCGATGAGAATGAATAATAATATAAACGGATACGGTCTTACCGTCGAAAATTAACGTAACAACCCCCCCGCAAAATTAAAAGGTCGGAGTAGGAAAGCAAAAGTACGGGAGTGGACAGTACCAAAAAAAACCAAACATAAACGACAAAAAATAATTTGTTTACGAAAAAACTAAAAGAAAATTCGTTTACGAAAACAAAACAAAATAAAAAAAGAAACACCTCAAAATAGAAAAAAAACTTTCATCCGGCTCAACGAACCAGCATACCGGACTAAATCAAAAGGTTTAGAGGATATAGGAAAAGAGAAAGTAGAAAGTAGCAATCACCAAGGGCTAAGGTAGAATGGCGTCAACACTGATGAAGTCGTCAAAGGACGGATGTTTCTACAGAAAAGAAACAGGAAAGTCTTCGACCTCAAAAGAGGATTAGTTTCCTGCGGAAAACCAACAGTAAAGGAAAGAGGCGAGGAAGAAAACCAACAGTAACAGCCAAAATGACAAAAGTATCAAGCCTCAAAGTATGCTCGGGAACAACAAGAAGGCTGAGTAAAAAAATCAATAACTTCAAACCGTGGTGCCCAAGAATCGCAACAACCGAAGAACCAAAGAAAAGAACAGCTAACTAAACCTAAAGTCAGCTAAGTCGTGGTTTTCGAAGAAAAGAAAAACGGACTAGAAAGCACCTACCACAGGAAGTAGATCAAAAAATTTAACTAAGTCAACACGAAGATCGATAGAACGTAAAACCAGCCACAGGAAAAAGGAGAGGAATGTGGAACGAAAGGAACGAGAAAAAAGGAAAAAAAACTAAAAAGAATAACACCAAGCAACAAGAACAAAAACCACAACAAAAAACCCTAAAAATCGTACAAAAGAAAATAAAACAATCCCAGTGTAGTTATGTTTGAGTATGCGTGTGCGTGTGCGTACGTGTGTGTGTGTGTTGTTGATGTATGCGTATGTGGGTGTGTGTGGGTGCGTGTGTATGAACTGTGTGTGTATGTAGTGAGCGTGTATAAAGTGTATGTGTTCCGTTTATAGAATAAATAATTTATAGCTACATTTATTATATACATTGTTGATTACTTACGTCCGCCTCGGGATATTTAAATTTGTTAGAGTAAAATTTTCATGGTTTACTCGAAGCACGCGCCAACAAGTGCCGCGAGTGATAAACGTTATTCCGCATGTGCAAGAACACAGTATTGACTGGAAAATCCACCAAGCAACAGAGAATCGATTTGTCGTTCGAACCGACCGCATCGCTGTTTTACATGTTCTACGTAGGACAAATTAATTTGAAGAACCGCTATTGACATAAATGTGCTTTGCTACACCCGCAAAAAGCAGAGTAGATGTTACATCGTTTTTTCGTTGGCACGGCTTCATAAATCAACAGGTGAGTGCTTTTAGTAAACGCTTCAACTGATTAAAAACATTAATTATATGTTGTTTGTTAAATTATCATCTACATTTTATATACAGTCCACTTTTCTCTCCTATTTAGCTATCGTAGTTTCGCTTCAATATTTTACAGTATGTGTTGAACCACTGTAGTCGCCTCCTACGACAAGCAGATCGTACCATGGGGCTATTCTATTCCCGGATCCACACGGGGTAAAAGAAGAAGAAAAAACCCAGCAAAATAGGGAAGTAAAAAGAAATCGTAACGTTCAGAAATCAAGTCCTAAGGAGAACAAAATCGGCATAAGAATCTAGGGCGCGAGGACTAGGTGTTGGGCTTAACACGTTTGCGCCGCCAGCAGGAAAACGAAACGAAATCAAGGACATTAGGACTTCGCCGACATACATCTTCAGGTTCGAAAGGAGCATAGACTAATGTCTGCCTTTTTTTGGACAGTTTTCTGCCAAACAGGAACAGCAGAGGGTGTAGTAGTTGTAGCACGCGATTGAGAAAGTGATGGCAAGGATAGTTTAGGAAACTCAAAACGCGTCATAGAAGGACGTTGTTTGTTGTTAGGATTGGTGGTAAGAAAATCAACGACAGAAAAGGAAACATCATGGGTTGTCAGAATATCAACGGTAGAAAAAGAAATAGTATTGACTGTAAGAGAATCAACCTTACAAAGAAAAACACCAGCAGAGCACACTTCAGTTACGTGAGATAGAGGAACAGAAGTATATAAAATTTCAACGACATTAGATAAAGGACTAGAAGTATCACAGTTAGGACAGAAAACAGCATTGGCTGTAGGAATATCAACCTTAGGAAAAGGAGCAGAATTTGCTAACACTTCAGTAACATTACATAAAGGAACAGAATTAGGTAGAACTGCGTCAACCATACAAAAACAAACAGCATCATGAAGAACTTCAACAACAGTAGATAAAGGAACATTGTTACATGCCAAAATTGGCAATGTACATTTTTAGATTTAGTTATAATTTATAAATTAAGTCCCGCGTATTTTTAAATAAATAACACAAACTTCCGTCGTCCCTGACAGTCGCGTCTGCGCAAAGTGATGCGGAGTGCGCGCGTGGTGGAGAAAGACGCCCCTAAGCCACGAGTCCTCGAGGAAGCAACAACTATCTTTTCTTTTTAGGAATAGGTATGTAAGTTCCTTGCACCTTTTACCTTTTATAGTGCCTGTTACCTAATCCTGTCATTCCCCTACGAGTACAGTAAAAGGAAGGACGGATGGTAATTTGATTTAACATGGCGTAACTGAACTTAACCTGCAAATCATGCTGGACCCTGAGTAAGCTACGAGATATCCGCCATGTGAGTAATTTGTTTTGATTTAAATTGTGCATGCAAATTTATCTTAGATAGCGATTGCATCGCCCTTAAAGCGTGGTCGGTATAAGTTACAAAATGGCGGGTAAATTTGTCGCGTAATTATGCGTTAAATTATGACAATGACATGTAGTTATTAGGGAGTATAGCAATTGCGCAATAGTATAACAATTGCCCCCAATAGTATAACAACATCAGCTAGAAGTTCATTAACCTTAGCTAAAAGAACAGAAGCAAGTTGAAGTTTTGTCAACATTAGATAATGGAACAATCAGAAAGAATTTTATCAACATCAGAAAAATGAGTTAGAGCAGATAACGTTTCATCAATGTCCGATAATGGAGTAGAATCAAGTAACATTTCATCGATGTTAGACAACGGACTAGAAACAGACAAAACTTTAGTCACAATGATAGCCGTAAAAATCAATAATATAGTTCAAAGGCTCAGACGGCTGAAAAGAGTACGAGGTGATGGTAGTAGGGCGAGCAGACGGAGGTGTAGAAAAGGATGTAGAACTAGAAACGGAAGAAATTTTGATCGAAACTATATTGACCGAAGAAAGGTATGTTTTGATAGTAGTGGCAGGATAACCTGGATGAGGTATAGAAAAGAATGTAGAGTTAGCAGCAGAGGAAGTTTGGCTTTTAGAGCTGAGAATAGAATTGGAAGTATGATTCGAAGACCTATTAGCAGTATGATGACAGTGTGAACAGTTGCGGCGAGAAACTCCCTTATATCCGCAACCATAACAGTGGAGTACTTGAAGACGAGTACAACGTGTCGAAACATGACCAGGTTTGTCACAATTAAAGCATATGACCTGACGAGTAGAAGCAGAGCTAGGAAGAAGAACGATAGAAAGTACGGAAGGAGTATCTGATCTACCCGTAGGCGTTGGAGAATCCTTAACAACTCGGTCATGTAAAGTAAAAGTATTTTTCTCAACTGTAGCAGACTTATACGCAAGATCCGGTTCGGCAGTAACAGTATGTTGGTCTTGACTAGGTGATACGACATTATCGGCCAGAATTTTTTCCGGTTCTAACTTCAGACATTCGTCCTTTAAATCTTGTAAGGAGCGGACGGTTGACAAATGGGCTTGATAGCATGGAGCGAGGTTAGGAAGCACAATGGACAATTGATCATCCTCCCTGAAAGATCCGTACCACTGGAACAGGGCCGTCATACACTTGAAGTAGTCAGTAATACTTTCTGATGCCTCCTGCTGTCTATTGCAGATACCATCATACAGTTATGTCTCCATATCAGTCATTTTGAATACGAATAAAAAACGAAATTGGGAGAAAATGCCTAAATAAAGGCTAACCATAACTCGATAGAAGCTCAAAAAATTATTGCGAATACAAGACAATCTAAAACATATCCTACGAATATACTTTAGGAACGCCAATAGGAGTGAAACAACAACATAGAAATTAGAATAGGGCGCCAGCGTTTTCAACGGACTAGAATTAACGGCGAAAACACAATTCCGATAATCTGAAATCAGCCAAACAACTGATATTTAGCGATTAAGAAAGAAAACAAAATTTAAGAAGATTGAACCCACATAAGAAATAAAGAAAAGAAATAAATACCAGTTTGAACGTAAGGGAAGAAAACATAAGTAGCATCAGGCAGATAAATGCGGGTAATGTCGGAAATCAGGCTGTAACAACAAACAAAAATTGGGCCAGAAATTAAGCAAAACCAAATTGGAGACAAAGTTACACAAACCAAAATCAAAGCAAACTTTATCTAAGACAAAATCGGGGCCAAAAATGAACCAAAACAATATCGGAGCCAATACTACCCAAAATAAAATCGGAGCCCCACGCCAGGGCGTCAAAATTTCTGCTACGTACATTTACGTAACCTACAAAAAAACCAAAGGTAAGTATGACCGGGCTCAATTAGTGAGTAGGCGGGGTATTGCACTTACCAAAATAAAGCCAGGTTTGAAATTAAAAAAAAATGCTCACACTCATTCAATAAATCCCCACAAAACAAAAAAAAACTATAATTAAACAAAAAAAACATGTTATACCAGCACAGTAGTGCCAAAACAAATGTAAACAAAAATAACGCATAAACGTAATATACATTTATCGGGAAGAACACAAAAAAATTCTTCTCAAAATGGCGAGCTGTAGTTTTTAGGTCCCGACCCCAAGCTAATTACCCAAAATAAAGAAAAGAAAATAACAAAATGTCCCCTCTAAAAACCATAGCTCTAATTATTACAGGACATAATCAGTACGCATTCTACTCGGGACCATACATAACTCCTCACAGAAACACAGTCATTTACATGGAACAAGGTCAATCATCTATAATACCATGTGTTACATGCCAAAATTGGAATTGTACATTTTTAAATATGTGAGTGAATTCCCGCCATTATTTTTAAAATAGACTTGTTCATTTCCGTCATTTCGGACAGTTGCGTTTGCGCAAAAGGAATGCGCAGACGCGGAGTAATGGCGCAAGTGCGCGGTGTGTGACACGACATTATTACCTGTGTCGTTCCTTTGTCTTTTCTCTTTCAGAATGTAGGTTTCCTCTTTATCTGGCTTTATAGTTCCTTACCTGGTTGTTCCTTCGTCCTACCTACGATCAAAGAAGAGGGAAGACGCTAAATCTGGTTTCAACGATGGCATGACGTAACCCATGCCAAAACGAGATACCCGGAAATCAGCATGGCCCCTGAGCAAGGATGGCCCTAAAATCGTAAAGTGTTCTACATTTTTAAGTGAGTACTTTTTCTTTTTTTTATGTGCCACTTGTATCATTGTAAACATATTTGGCATGTGTTACAATTTGACACGTAGTTATGTCATAATATCTTTGTTGTGCAATAATGTGAACGTGGATAGTACCAGAGTTGCCAACTGCGGAAGTGGCTCTGAACGCACGACGTCGGGATTATAACACATGTGCATATATAGTATCAACAACTACCTAACCCGGTATAATAAAATCGTGGCTAAACACTCATCCTCGAGTTTACAACGTATAACTGGCTCCTACCGTCTCTAATGACGTAGCGAAACAGGGAAAACGTGATCCCGCCTTGGGGTTGTCCTCTCATCACAAAAAGGATTGGCAATCCATCGGTTGAAGTTGGAATAATTACAGGTACAATTGCTTTATTGTCGCCGCAAAGTACACTTTTTAAGACCAGAAATACTTACCACACAATAATCGTGTGCGCGAAATCCCATTGAAAAAACCAGAAACGAAAAATACAGCGATAACGACGAGTACTTTTGTCGTGTTCAAGAAGGAAAATGCATATATCTTCGTTTTGAAATAACTCGAGTTCGAAGTAATACTAGTGTTATCCAACGAGATTAGAAAACTTGAAAACACTGTCTTATTGGATAGTTCAATACCCCATTTCGACGAGTCTTTAAATGGAAATCACATAAGAATCAATTATACGCGGTCGTAATGTATAACAAGTTAATGGATACCTAAAACAATGTATTGACTATTTAATTTTAGCATAAAATATACGTTTTGAAATAAATAAGTTTAAAATGAAAATTTAGTAGGCAGCGCATTTATTGTAACCAGGATGTTGTCGACGTATGAAAGAGTAAAAACGAAATCGATGAGGATGAATAATAATATAAACGGATACGGTCTTACCGTCCAAAAATGAACGTAACAAGCCCCCCCCCAGCAAAATTAAAAGGTTGGTGTGGGAAAATAAAAGTACAGGAGTGGGAAAAAAACAAACATAAACAACAAAAAATTAATACGCTTAAGAAAACAACTAAAAGAAAATTCGTTTACGAAAACCAAACAAAATACAAAAAAAAGAAACACCCCAAAATAAAAAGAACTCTCATCCGGCTCGACGAACCAGTATACCGGACTAAATCAAAAGGGTTAGAGGATATAGGAAGAGGGAAAGTAGAAGGAAGCAATCACCGAGGACAAAGGTAGAATGGCGTCAACACTAACAAAGTCGTCAAAAGACTTATGTTTCTTCAGAAAAAAATCAGGAAAGTCTTCGACCTTAAAAGAAGATTGGTTTCCTGAAAAAAACCCAACAGTAACAGCCAAAATGACAAAAGTATCAAGCCTCAAAGTATGCTCGGGAGCAACAAGAAAACTGGATTAAAAAATGAAGTACTTCAAACTGTGGTACCCAAGAACCGCAACAACCGAAAAACCAAAGAAAAGAACAGCTAACTAGACCTAAAGTCGACTAAGTCGTGGTTTCCGAAGAAAAGAAAAACGGAGCAGAAAGCACCTACCACAGGAAGTTATGACCTTAGAACAAGTGATAAAATAACACTTTAAATATCATAAGTACTCAGATCAACTAGTATAATTACAATTTATAATGTTACCAACTCTAGCTTACTCAAGTTGAAGCAGAATAAATACCTCTACTCACCACTACGATAGATAATCTTGTTCACTCCCTACTGCTTTAATATATTGTTAAATTGCCAGCTAACTCTACACTGAGCCCAAGTCCAATATACCTCAACGGATCCATCGGCTCTAAAGTTGTAACGAATATTTATTCTATAGCACCATTTTTGCAAGAATCGCTTCAGTATAATTTTATTCTGTGGTATTTAATTCTCGTATTTGATACTATTATATCTAAGAGAAACAATTCTATAATGAAACAGGAAATCATGTTCGTTTAAATAACTTAAATGCTTTGCACGGAGATATTTAATATTAATATACATTCAAGGAACGTATTTATATGGGGTCTAGTCGTTTGTGTTGTCTAACTTGCAGGCGGATTATTCCCTTTCATTCGTTAGAATTAGAATAGCGCGTGCGTGTATAGGTCACGGGGTGATGCGCCACGCAGATAAGGTCCCGTACTGGAACGGAACGAAGTCGGCGATTGCTTTTGTAAATGTAGTCGAGTTTGGATTGTACTGAAAGCATGGATCTCTCAGGCCTTGCATAAGTGGGGCCTCCGGATAGGCGTGATATGGTAAAGATAGGGGGGCGAGTCGCCTTGGGACACAGTGAAGCTCCAGACTCCTGTAAAACCGGCAAGGCACTGGACCGCGCCGCCCCTTGAATTGGTTTGTGTCGGAACTTGTTAACGGTAAGATCGCATTAACCAAATAATTTATAAAATATTTTTATTCCTTTAGCGCATGATGGAACAATATATTAAAGTGATGTAATAACATAATGATATAGTAGGACGATGATAGATTTGAATAAAAAGATTGGAAAACTACTCGTTTATCAGGGCAACTACAGCTGTTGTTTAATATTCTGTTACAACTATTTGATAAGCAGAGTTCAAAGGACGTGCGTCACAGTTTGATATCTAGGGATGGCGACCTCACCATATACAGGTATCAAACCTTTTTTTTGTTATGTCAGTGAGACCTCGAGTACGCTCACATAAATAGTATTCAAGGATTGTTTGGTCAAATTAAATTTTGTGCATAAAGAACAGCGTAGTAGAATATTGTCAAGAAATGCTATTGTAATAATTTTGTAAGATTTGCAGAAATTCTTTTGTTAAAAGATGAGACTTTAAAGTCCATTTCCTGTTTTGTAGAAAATTGTTAGCAGATGTTAAATTTTTATAAGCTCAAAATACCTGAATTAATTGAAAAGTTGTTTGTCCAAGTTAACTGCACGTGAACCAAATTTTTTTTAAGAAATAATTTATGAGAAACATATGTGAGCCAATAATCAGATCTGGGTATTTGGTGTCAAAACTTGTTATAAAATATTATTAACTTAAGGTCTTGTTATGTCAAGGCAGATGTATAAAGAAACCAATTTTATTAGTTCATTTTTGTAAACATATTTAAAAAAAAATCAAGAAAGAGAAACTATATTAAATTTCATTTTTGGACTCAAGTTTTTATTCCATACATAAATAATTTTTACTAAAAGTTTTTAAAGAAAATAAATCTTTGAATAATGAAAGTATTCGAATGCTGAAGTAATTTAAAAAGCACAGATATGCTACAACTGATTTGTTCTAGGTACTCATTTTTGATTTAAATATCTTTGGTGTGGTAATCTTAATAGTATCCACCTGTAATTATTAGTCTGTTTTTTATTGGAAAGCACAAACTGTGTCTTTCTAATAGAGAATTTATTGTGTATTTTTTCTTTCAGGATCATCGAGATCGGAGAGGTCGTAAGTATGTTCCAGCGGTTTCCAGATACATTAGTTCAGTAAGTTGTAAGTTTTTATTGTGTTTACATCCCGTGAGTTTCTGTATCTTCTCATAGGAGTAATGAATCTTTAGTGTTATCGTTCGTACAGATACAGTGGCGCTCAACCCATTTTCTTTTTGTTAATTTATTGCAGAGTTTAGACCATCTCCACACCCTCTCTCATTGCTCACCCTTGGGGTAATTCCCAGACTTAGCCGCGAATAATTAAAGCTTCACTTTAACCAGCGAGTGGAGGCCAAAAAAAAAAGGTAAAAGAAAGAAAGAAAAATTGTTTTAAAGTACACAAAAATAATAAAGTAAATAAAGATTTGGATTGGCCTGTAGTATCTTTTACTCTTTTCCAGTAATCATTATAAACATTTAACTTATAAATTTCATGAATACAATATCAAAGGCCAAGTGCATGCATTTGGGGAACATAAATCTAATATATATTTTACCATACCAAACATGATTTAAATCAGTGGAACACCTTGATGTAAGTACACAATCCCTGGCTCAGGATCAACTTAGCAGATAAGCTACGAAATTCCACAAACTTCAAAACTGGTGTCGTGTACTTCTGCTCCTGGTGATAGGAATGAGGATAATTGGAATCTCCCCATAAGTAGCACTTTCCCAAGAAGATAACTTCATAACTAGCTTCTAAACATAACTCCCAAAATTGAACTGAAATATCGAACCAACGATGACCCAATAAATTCTTAATACCAAACTCCCACTTTATACAATGAATTTCAACACGCAGAGTAAGGCAATTAATAACTTTAATACTTTCCGAACAACAGAAAGTAAATGTGGTTAATACATCAACCAGAATTACGGTTAAAACATTAACAAGAACAAGAATCTTAAAATTGCAAAGTACATGAAATATGTAAAGCATACAAGAATGTTCCTCTAGCACGAAATCGGTTATTTCTTAAATCGGGAACAATCCCATTAAATACAATAATAAATAATTACTACTGTACACTAGGAACTCCTTACATAATACCGTAATAAATAATATGGATGACTTAATTTTCAAATAATAAATCTGAGTAATAATTAGGGAGAGTTCCAAACCATTCGTACTGCTCTGTTAAGGTGCAAAATTAAAGAGAGCATTCACTTCTCGAAAATAAGCGATAACACGATTCAAATTGGAAACCACACCTGTCACATGGGCGTTGTCAATTTTAAGAAGAATTCAAATGACTATAACTATTGTTGTATACTGAATATAAATATGGAACAAACTTGTACCTTATTGAAAAACTATTTAATCCAGTCAAAATAGACTAAATTATGATTCAAGTTTGCATTAATTCCCAACAAGCTGGATTTTTGTGCAGGCCTTGGATGCGTCATTAGAAATGACATGTCAAAAGTCCCCATCGATCCCGCTTGTGCGTTGTTTTTTATTCGAGGTCAAAGGTCACAAATTTGCGTTTTTTGCGTATATCTCTGAAACAATGAGAGCTATCAGAAAAATGGTTTAAACAAAGTTTGTAGATCGTAAAATTGTCTACAAAAAAAATTTCAACACTTTTTCTTCTACGGTGCACTGTTCTCGAATTATGGCTATTTTAAACATAGAAAATACGATTATGCACTCATACGTGGCCAGTATGCATCATCGGGTTAACCATTTGAACAAAAAATATTAGAACATAGTTTTATTTGCCCCATGCACACAAGTACGTGAAAAATATACAATTATGAGTGAGTCATCGTCCGTCCCTAATTCTATTGGGCGGTTGGCCTTCAGAAACATCTGCCTGCGACACTACATTTTTCGGGCCGAAACCAGCATATACCTGCTTTTGCCGAAGAACATAGCTCTCATATACTAGTAAATACAGTTAGTTTTAAACGATTTTTCGTAGTGAATAGACGTGTTTGTGAATTATATTCTCTTTTTAAACAATGCCGTTACAAAATTTTGTAAAAATGTCAGAAGTTTGCTTTATTTGCAATGAATGTTTGACTGAAAGTGAAATTGTGGTTGTTGATCGTGGGCTAAAGACTTTAATGGATTCAAGTACTGAAAGGGGTGATGGATTCGATGAATATTTGAGGGACAAAACATCTGTAACGATACATAAGCAGTGTCTTAAGCATACACCCGGAAGAGCAGCATCGCTGCAGCTAAAAGACAGCGTGAGATGGAGATAGCTACCACATCTGGGATTAGTCCTCCTCGTACTAGAGTACGAGGTAATGAATCATCTTTTTGTTTCAAGAAATACTGTTTGTTCTGTGGCAATAAAGCAGATAAAACGGCTGAAATGAAAAAAGCGCAGTATCTTCGACGAAGAATGTCTCAAGTTTCAACCCTTGACTTCAAGAAAACCATCTTGAAGGAAGCTCAGACTCGTTCTGATGAGCTAGCAAGAAGTGTCATTGCCCGCATTCAGTATGAATATGACTTAGTTGCTGCTGAGGCTAAGTACCACAGTGATTGTTACACTTCGTTTCTGAAACCCATTAGTGGAGGTAAAATCGGCCGTCCTGAAAGTGATTCTATTACTTCAGCGATGGAAGAAATATTTGCATTTATTGAAAATCATGATGATTGTCAATTTTCAATACAAGAATTGAAAGATATTTGCAAAGAATCATCGATCGATAATAGAACAATTAAGTCAAAACTCAAGTTAAAGTATGGTAATAGAATCATTATAACTGAGAAATTGGGAAGTTCAACATTCATTTGCTTCATCGACAATCACCATGACGTCCTCAGCAAAGCTTGGTATGAGAATAAAAAGCAAAATGAAAAGGAAGAGAGGTTGAGAATACTTGAAGCAGCTGCAGCAATCGTTCGAGAAGATAGTGTTTGATACTGATAATTATCCTCCACCTACTCAGATGTTCGAAGATATCAATAGTGATATTCCAGAATCTTTGACTTATTTGTTAGAGCAAATAATTTTGAAAAATAAACGATCCAAATTGGAACACTTGAAATTAATACGTACAAATGTCAGGCACTGTATTATGGCTGCTGTTCGGCCTAGGTCTTTCAAATCACGGTTACAATTGGGTCTCTCAGTGTTTTTTCATCGACGGTTTGGATCAAAACGTCTTATTCAAATTTTTTCATCTTTTGGTTTGTGTGCATCGTATAATGAAACTATGATGTATGAGGTAGCAGCAGTTCTTCATCGTCCACCTCATATTCTACCACCAGAAACTGGAACAATTATTCAATATGCTGTAGACAATGCTGACATCAATGTACATACTCTAGACGGTCATAACACGCTCCACATTATGGGTATCATTCAAATTATAACTCCAAAAACAGCAGTTATAGCCGAAAAACCCATATCACGAGTAAACAAAGTCCTTTCAGCGAAAGATTTTGCAGCAAAAGCACATGTACCGATAAAAGTCTATCAAAATGATGGTGCAGTTGCGTATAGTAAAATAGTTGCACAAAATTTTGATTATGAAAGTAGGACAGCAGTATCTTTACTGAAAAAAGTTGATATTTTGTGGTTGTATGGGAAATGGAAAGATTTACTATTACCTGGTTGGAACGGTTACATTGAACGTTTAACGAGTAATATCATGGATTTTTTAAAGTCTCAAATTCTCTTTTTACCATTCATTCAGCAACCAGCAAGTAACTACAATACTATCTACACAACTTAACTCTGCGCTTTGGAAAATACAAAACGTTATAATCACAATGTATGCATTATTACTTTTGATCAGCCTTTGCATGCAAAAGCTCGAGAAATCGTATCAGCAGCACCTGAAGGATCTGAGGTATCGAAGATCGTAGTAAGACTTGGAGGTTTCCATTTAATCATGTCTTTTTTTGGAGCAATTGGTCATATTATGCAGGGAAGTGGCATAAAAGAGGTGCTCTCTTTGATTTATGCCACTAATTCATTAGACAAAATGTTGAATGGCCATGCTTATGCAAGAGCAGTTAGAGCACACACATTACTCCATCTCACTTTAGCAACAATAATATCAGAAGAACTTGACATCAATGAAGAGATGCATGCTAATCTACAAGGTACTGTAGACCTTCTAATGAATAACACAATTTCGTACGATGATATTGAGAATGGCGATGAGCTGGCTGAGGCATTACTCGAGCAGTTCAATCAAAAATTAAAGGAATATGAACAACATGGACCAACTACAAAATTGTGGACGCAATATTTTCACATGGTATCAATTGCTAAGGAGTTTATAAGAGCTGAACGTATGGGAGATTGGAAAGCTCATTTGAATAGCATTTGAGAAATGCTTCCTTACTTCCACGCATCAGGACATTTTCCTTATGCCAAATCTGCACATTTATATCTACAAGATATGCTACAATTGGAAAACTTGATTGATGATTCTGAGGTTTTCGAGAGATTTACACGGGGATTTTTCACAATTAGACGTTTTGATAAATTGAGTTGTGGAACTTCAACGAATATGGTCATTGAGCAATCGATGATGAAGTCAATGAAAACAGATGGAGATGCTGCTCGAGGAAGAAGTACGCAAGAGAGCGTCATAAGTAAATGGATTTATGGCATGCATGCAATGAATACTGTGTGTGAAAGATTGAAGGATTTAACGGATGTAAGAATGGACACAACAGATCAGCATGTCGATGCAAGGGATTCCCGCGTAAAGAGAGAGATCCTGGAGACATCAAGAAACTTCGTGAATGGTTTTCATCACATGATCCTTTTCCTGAATTGAACAAAATCATGTCCATTGCTAATGGAGTCGTCGGGGATGATAAAATCAATTGCCATAATGCTCGTGAAGTGGGTATTGCATCTATGAGTAAAATGATGGGCCAAACATTTAATAATATTAAATTGAAACGTGCTGATAAAGTACTATCTCTATTATCTATGAACAGTACCATGAAGATTCATGATGAGAAGGTCCCAATAGATCCTGTATTATTATTTCAACGCATGAGTATCACGAAGACATTTGAAGATGAGCTTGAAAAATTCTTGATGCAATTAGCCTTACCCTTTATCGCTCTTTGATGCAATTGGAATGCGTATGACACAGAAGTCAACCATTTATGATTGCTTTGAATGTGTGAACATTGATATCGAAAGTGCAAATGCTACCTACATCATCGATGCAGGATACCTGTTACATCGTGTTGTGTGGGATCGAGAGAACACATTTGAGGATATTTTGGATAAATATCTTCAGTATGTTCGTAGACACTTTGGTCATAACGTTTATAATATTTGACGGTTATACTGATTATACGAAAAATATCAAAGCTGCAGAACAACGTCGTCGAGCTAAACAAACATCTTCATCGTCTGATATCGTTTTTGATCGATCAATGACTGTTCCGACAAACCAACAGCAGTTTCTTGCTAATACTCACAATAAATCTCGTTTGATTTCGATGTGATGTGAAGAATTTGCAGCTGCCAATATTGTTGTGGAACAAGCTCAAAATGATGCTGATGTCCTCATTATTGAAACCGCAATTGAGCAATTCAGTAGCACCAATCCAACTATCGTTGTTGGAGAAGATGTAGATTTGTTAATAATCTTAACTGCACGAACACCTAGTGATAACATCATTTACGTTTTAAAACCTGGGAGAGCTCAAGTTCAAACGAAAATATATTCTTCACAAAGTTTAACTGCATATCCAAAATGTCAGCCTCATATATTATTTCTTCATGCGATAACTGGCTGCGATACGACATCAGCAATTTTCAAAAGAGGCAAAAATACAGTATTTAAATTGTTTGAAAAACGTGAAGACTTAATTGATAACGCAAAAGTATTTACAAATATTAACTCGTCAGCAGATGTTGTCCTCACCAATGGAATTCGTGTTCTTCTTGCTATGTATGGAGCTCCAAAAAAAATGGAATCGATAGACAAGTATAGATATTTGAGTTTTGTGAAAAATACAAGAAACAATAAGAGAGTGCAGTTATTTTGTCTCCCTCCAACATCTGCTTCTGCTTATCAACACTTGTTTCGTGTGTTCTACCAAGTTCAAGTGTGGCTAGGCAATGATCTAAATCCTAAAGATTGGGGCTGGAAATTAATGAATAATAGTTTGGAACCAATCCAGACTTTACTGCCACCTGCTCCAGGAAAATTACTCAATACAATTTTTTGTAATTGCAAAAAAGGCTGCACAAACAATTGTGGGTGCAGAAAAGTTTGATTGTATTGTTCATCGGTATGTACCAATTGTCAAGGCCAATCTTGCACCAACATTGAATCAAATGCAACAGATGAAGATTGTTTTGAAATTGATGAGGATATAACTGATATATCTCTCTTCTTGGAGCAGTCTACTCAAATCGAGCAAGAAGAGGAAGAAGACAGTGAAGAAGAAGAAACGAGTGACTATGAAGAATTTGATGATGAATGATGATGTAATTTTCTTGCTGTTAAAATTTTCATTAAATTTAAATAAAAAAAAATTTTCATCAATAAAATAGTGTCCCATTACATTCCCTCGATCAAAATATAGTGTGGAGTATTCCTACTGGGAAAACCACGTTAAAAAAAAGCGCCGTGTACACTACCTCAGAGGTGGTGCGGAAATGTGTACATATAGTCGAAAATACGACTTTCCTGCGGTCTAAAGTCAGGATATCTCGAAAGCGAGGCTGTGTAGAAGAAAAGTGTTGAAATCTTTTTTGTAGACATTTTTACGATCTACAAACTTTGTCTGAACCATTTTCCGATAGCTCTCGTTGTTTCAGAGATATACGCAAAAAACGCAAATTTGTGACCTTTGACCACGAATAAAAAACAACGCACAAGCGGGATCGATGGGGACTTTTGACATATCATTTGTAATGACGTATTAAAGGCCTGCACAAAAATCCAGCTTGTTGGGAATAAATGCTAACTGGAATGTCTATTTTGACTGGACTAATTACTAACGTCAATTCTCCTTAAAGAAGACTGAATATAATTTCTTACAGATAAACAAAAATTGAATTTGATGAAATTATTTCACAGCCGCCACAGTTATCAAAAGATTCAGAAATCTTGTTGACCAGAGTGATAATAGCATCAGTAGTTGACAATTTTTTCCTGAACCCAAATTGTTTGGTACTTAATAACTTATTAGTTTCCAAATAATCGGCCATTTGAGTATTTAAAATAAATTCAAAATTTTTTGGTAAAAAATGGGCAGTAAAAAATAGCCCGATAGTTTTAAATATCAGAAAGATTTCCATTCTTGTGAATTGCAATAACTATGGCATGCTTCAGCCCATTAGGGAACAAACATTTCTTGATGCAGTAGTTACAGAGTTTAGTAAGTGGTACAACAATAAGATTGCGTACTACCATAGCTAGAGATGCATTTAGTTTATAAATATCCCTAGCATGAGATTTGTTTAGAGAGTGAATAGCATCCCTTACTTGAATGTAGGAGATGTCAGAGAATTTAAATTTAGCATTGCTTGATTTAATTGGGTTATTATGAGTGGATACACAACTACTCTCAAATGGCGGTGAAGGTATATTATTAATAATGTTTTCAACAGAGTTAATAAAATAATTATTGAGATCAGTTGTAGTCAAGTCAATCACAGAACCATTTTTACATGATTTTCTATTGTCATTAATTAACTTCCATTTGATTCTGTTATTGTTACCCGAATTACTTATAAATGTATCAAAAGCTTTGCGTTTAGCTGCTCTATACTGATATTTCAATTTAATTTTCAAACGAATTAAAAGATTTTCATTTGGGTTTACGGTACAGGCTTCACATAGAGAAAGAAACTTTTCCCGCATTGCTTTCAAATCCTTTGTAAACCATTTTATTCTAAGACGTGAATTATCTGTTAATCGTCAAGTTCGGTAGGAAAACATACCGCCAGAGCATTCTTAAAAATAGATATAAAAATGTCAAATTTCTCACGAGCAGATAAGTTACTATCATCAATAAATGGCCAATTTTGTTGCTCAATGTAGTAATACAACTTAAATTTTCATAGTTCGTAAAGGGTTGATATTCCGATAATTGAATAGGTGCTTTAAAATTCAGAACCTACTTACATTGCAAGGAAATGCCATAATGATCAGAAAGACCCGTATTGACCACTTCACATCGACATGAATCGGCTACTTAGTAAAAATATTATTAAGACAATTATTTAACCTGGTTGGTTCCCTGTTCAAATAATAAAGCCCAAAAGTTGCAAAAAAGTCGATTAGATAGATAGCATTTTTATCCCCCGTGCCGAAGTGAACATTGAAATCGCCACAGATTATAATGTTCTTCAATTTAGAAGATTTAATTAAATTAAACACTTTATATCGTATTTCACAAAAAGTTTTAATACAACCTTTATTAGGAGATCTATAAGTATTTATAATAAGGTCCAGAACAGGGATGGAAATAACGGCTAGTTCAGCATGTAAATCAATTGAGCATTTGTTTATATTATCCACACATATTGGATTGAAATTACCATTAGACTCTGCAAAGATTGCTACACCTCCCCAGGACAAGGAAAATCAGCAATATCCAGAAATTGGAACAAAATTATTAAGTTTTAAGTATTGTAACTCGTCATCTCTTAAATTAATTTCATTAAGACATAGTATATTCCATTTATCTATGCTAGAAATAAGAAAAGCCTCCACTTCATTAGTCTAATCTTTTAACGATTGAATATTAATTGTCTTTAGCTCAGCTTCCCTAAAATGTTAAAGGAAATTTGTTTAAATTTAACTACCATAAGCATTTCTTGTTTAAAAGCAGTAAAAAAATTATAGCTGAAATATCAAAAGCAAAAAGGTTATCGATTTTGGGTTAAATAACCCCAAAAAACTATTTTAGAATTCATATTTATCTCTGTAAAATATTGAAGTTAACATTTCTAAAACTTTTAGTTGTAAGAAATTAATAATTTTTCAATATCGTTTCTAATTGGACCTTTTATTGTGATTGTAGAATCTTTGTTATTCTTCATTTCAATTATAAAAAAGGTTAAGTAGTGAATTACGTTGATTTGTAGTAGTGAATATTTACTTCATGCAATATCGTTTAAAAAAAATTTCAAACCAAAAATTATTTGTGTGTTCATCCAACAACAGTTTTAATTACTGAGTAATAAACATTTCTAATAAAAATTTTAGCGTTTCCCTGATGCCATCAACTTTTACACCGTTTAATGAATAAAAATAAAACACTTTACGATAAAGAATTTAGCATGCCACCACATGCCGATGGCTTTAAATTAATATTTGTCATTTTATAAATACATACTTTTCTAAAGGCTTGAAAATTATTTCGTTTTCAGCTCACTTGTCCCTAGTAATGCTACCTATTAGACTATAAACTAAAAATACTATGTATATGTATGCTCGAAAAAAGCAAAATTAAATTTTTAATTGAAAAAAGCTTACTTGTAGTAGCCGCATCTCTGTATTTCAGTTCAAATCAACTTCTGAAACATACAACTTGTTTGCTGAATTACAACTGACTGATTAATGCAAATTTTACTGCCTCAAGTAAATATTATTCACATAATCATTTAGAATTTAAGTGCATGTCATTAAAATGCAATATACTATAATTAGGAAGTGCAGGGAATTTGTAAAGGAGCATTTGTGATTAAGAAATATATTAATTCAAAGAATTTTAAATGGCTAATACTCGACTTGGCATTACCTTAATGATATTTAAGTTTCTCCAATCAATATGTTTAATTACCAACTGTGCTTCCAAATATATTAGAGAAAGCTACGAATATGTACTTATTAAGGATCTGTAGGTATATATTTCAGACTAATTGCTTATATCCTAAAATCAATCTAATAATATTTCAAAGTATAAGACTATAAAATTGGAAATTTTACGAAATCAGGAGGTTATTGTTGAAACCTTTGATTTGTTGATAATTAGACATGTAGTAGGCAGTCGTTTTCAAAGTTTAAAATCAGTGGAGTTGTTTGATAGATTTATTTATTAAAAAGACGTTTCTTTTTTCTTTTAATTAGCTTCCTAAATAGAAACACCTTCAAGTTATGGGTGTCAGTATAATTTTTTTGTATCTGATTTCAGAGCTGTGGAATTAAAAACTCGCACCCCTTAATATTTACATGTGCTGTGTGATATTTTTAAAATTGAAATTTTTGTATGGTTTAAAGTGACTAATAATAAATGTAAATTATACCACCTGGTAGCTAAGGGTGTGAACTACCCAGTTATTCAAGTGATTGGTGTCCTAACAGTAGGCTCTGTTGGTTAGATCATAAATTCCAATAGTTAGTTGGTTTTATTTAAACAACTTACAACATAAGGTTCCCTATCTAACAGGTGTGGTTATGCATTTAATTAGATATAAATGGCTTTATGTTTCATATGCAATGAATCTAACAGACCATCTGTGGTTGTATGTGCTAAATGCAATCAGGGCTTCTGTAAACCATGTAGTAGTTTGTCTGAAACTGAAATGAGGTGTATTGCACTGAAAAATCCCAAATTAATGTTTATCTGTAATAATTGTCATGTGAAATATAACAATGAACCTAATAACCCAGAAGTGGTTACAGTTGATTTCTTTTTAAAAGAAATGGGTAAACTTATAAAGGCTGTTGAGGCTTTACAAATTAGAAGTGTACAATCTAAAGGAATCTAATATAGAGCTTGTGAAGATGGTGAAAAGAAGAGTAGACCTAACTGATCCCTACAACGAGCATACCATAATTAAGCAAAATACAAACGTAAAAGTAAAAGGGAACCTACATCCTAAAAAAGAGAAAAGACAAAAAACGCGATACAGGTAGACGTTACCGTTCGACGTCTCGTGTCTAGTAATAATGTCGTGTCGCAAACCGCGCACTTCTCCATCGCTCCGCGCCTGCACATTCTACTGCGCAAACGCAACTGTCCGAAATGACGAAAAAGAACATGTCTATTTTAAAATAGTGGCGAAAATTCACTCACATATTTATACTTAATCTAAATATGATACATAGCCGATTTTCGGCATGTAACAATATGTTTTCCTTGAGTAGCTTATCAGCTGTTAACTTTTTCAAAACGCCATTTAACCATCTTTTAGCAACGTAGTAGTTGGAAAGAAGCGGCAGATGCCTCTCCAGTCACAGCAACCTTACTTCATAACGCCCTTCGATGTCCACTTTAACAGTTTCAGAGAAATATACTCTTGCAGCTAATTCCAGCTCTTGACGAGTTTTATTTTTGCAAGCATCAAAAATTCCCAAAACATGTAACTCCCATAAGTTTCTAATACTTACATTAGCAGTAAAAAAGACTAAGAAAGAAAAGGAAACGCCTCGCCTTGCTCCGCACGAAGGTACTTTTCCCATTATTGACCACTCTAACAAGGTTTCAATCGCGACGAGTGCACACTCTAAAAAATGTCACCGCCTGTGTACAATTTACCTGCAACGTCTGAACCAATTAACAACTCGATAGTGTCAGACTCACGAGTAGTGTTGTGTAGCACTATGTTCAAGCCTACTAGTTCTTCTATCCAGGGTCCAGAGAAAATACGAGATACATTGCTGCAGATTTTTGGTTGATCCAGCACCTCGAATTTGCATTTATAGCCATTGTGTGACAACGTAACTCATAAGAGTGGTGAGTTTGTTCAGACAACACTCCCCCAAACAGGCAATGCATTATTCGTGCTTCCGATTTAAGCGACAACCTCAATTTGTGAGCTGATCGTAAAGATATAAGAACGTTGAGAACCCGCATCTATTAAGACATGTTGTTACATGCCGAAAATCGGTCATGTGAACATTTCTAATTTTAGTTTAAATTTGTAAAGGAATTCGCGCCAATATTTTAAAAGACTTGTGCGTGCATTTCCGTCCCTTTAGATAGTTGCGTCGGCGCCCGTGAATGCGTAGACGCGGAGTGTGGAAGTAAGTGGTGATTTCCGTCACGTCAAGTACAAATGAACTAAGCGTCGAACCTAGTGGTTATCTGTGTGCTTTGTCTTTTTTTTTAGGTAATGTAGGTTCCTTTGTCTTATCTCTGCCCTGTATCGTTCCTCAACTTATTCCTTTACCGTACCTCTACATAAGAAGAGAGAAAACAAATTCAATTTTGTTTTGACGAGGGGGCACCCACGCCTAGAACGCTCAACCAACGCGGAGAGCCTGACGGGAGAATAGCTGCAATGCCGTGACGAATTCTACACTTTACGTGAGTACCTTTATTTTTCTCTTTGTATGTGATAATAATTTGTGGCGTAAAAATGACCTTATTGCGCATTATTAGTCAAATATTTATTGTGTTACCAACTGTCGTAGTGGCTCTTATAAATTACACCCGGGACTTTAACAGTATACCCTTGAGTAGGAACCTTAGAGTGTAGCAGTGACGCATTCAACATTTTTGTTGAAAAATTTGTTTTCTATTTTTGTATATATTTTAACGTATTAGTTTTAAATATATCTGTAGATTTTTCACTCAAAAATAAATAATTATTTAAATTTTTAATAACTGTCAAATGGATTATATAGGTTTGTAACATTGCAGTTGCCATGACAATCATCTTAAAGTGAAATGACAGAAAGTTGCTATGTCAATTTGACATGGACAGACATATTGATTATTGTTTATACCTTTCATAAACGTATTGTTAACTCATTTAATTTATATCTTACCTTATAAAAAATAGTGTGTTTGTATTTTTGGTTCTTTTGAATAGTGACCTAATTTAATTTAGCATGAAGCTGAAACATATACCTTTTAAAAGTGTCTACTACACTACATAACCTAACTTTGCTATGTGCATTTGGGATTACTACTGGTTTATGTAAGTGTTATAAATAAATAGCTCCATTTACCATTCCTTATGAGTAAAAACCTTCTAAAAAAATACACTAAAGTCCATTAAATAACTATTATAAACTTCAGATTTCTTTAGTTTTTTGGGTCAACTTTTTAAAAGCTGTCGTTTAGATAACTTATATAATATCTTACTTCTCTATGATTTTAAGTGTCTCTTTATAATCTAAATAATCAATTATAAGTTACGATTACCTCCATAAACAAAATTTCTTCCCTAAAAATAAATTTTGCAATTAACGGAGTTCTAGTATATCTTTTACCTTCTAAAAACGTTATAGTAACTTGATTTCGTTATATCTGTTGCCTTAAACACTATATTACAATGAATATCGTCCATCTCAAGTCATCGGAATTAATTTACGAGATTCAATCCCGGAATATTCAAGCGACATCTAACCAAAATGACAGACGTTTGCAGCTCAAAGCTATACTAGCTCAAGAAGCTAAAGGCTTATCTATTGCGCGTGTTCTCGTCTCTGATCTACCTCAAAATACCTTTGAAATTAAACAATCTCTTGATGATATCACTAATATAGTACATAGAATTGACCCTGAAGCCAGCGAAATCGAACTTAAGCGCCTTGTATCTCGTATAGCCCACGTTAAGCAGCGGATAGAGTTGATGTGTTTATTTAATGACCAAACTAAACAAACTTTTCTATCGGACATTCTGTTACTCGAAGGGACAGACCTTGACAAGTTTAAGTTAGATGTGAACGTAAATATACCTACAGCCTTGTCGAACCTTGCAATCTCTCAATCTGCATCATTGGGGAAATCAATACCTGTGTATAAATGGGGTTTAACCTTTCAGTGTTTTGAGTGCCAAATCTCGTTAATGTCTTTCCTTGATAGAGTAAACGATTTTAGAATATCACGCAATTGTACAGATCAAGATTTATTTGTTTCAGCGGGTGAATTATTTTCTGGTTCTGCCTTAATTTGGTATAGAAATATAAGAAATCAGATTTCTATTTGGGAAGAATTATTAACGTGTTTGAAACGAAATTTCTTACCGCATGGCTATATTACTGATCTCTGGAATGAAATAAGAAACCGAACCCAGGTACCTGATGAAAATGTAATCTCTTTTATTACCTCAATGGAAGTTTTATATAGCAGATTAGATAAAAAAAACCATCAGAATCTGAAATTATTGATCAGCTGCGTAGAAATTTCAATCCATATTTTTCTTAACGTTTAAGTTACAACACATTTCTTCTTTACCTCAGTTTAAAGACTTATGTCGCTCGCTCCAAGAAGTAAAATTGCGTGTCGATAAATACCGTCCTCCCCCAGAAAAACAATCTGGCCTATTAGAACCTGATCTAGCATGTCAAACTGAACCTTCTCGTAAAGTATCTACTATTAATCTCCATGCTACCTCTTCAAATAACTCACTTACCTGTTGGAATTGTAAAAAAAGTGGACATAGCTATAGTATGTGCACATTCCCCAAAAATATTTTTTGTTATGGTTGTGGTCGCAGCAATACTTATAAATCTACGTGTACAAATTGTAATTCTAACTTATTGGAAAACTTTCTCGGAGATATTCCTACCCGGGACGTGAATATCTCAAGGAATCAAAATCGTCCTCAACACCAACCATTCGACGGACCCAGGCGTCAATAAATTTAAAGCATAAAACTACCTCTAACGTTAAATCTTTACCTAACATATCTAAGAATAATCTCGCTACCTTAAATTTACAAAATAACTTACCTCCCTTATCAGAATTATGTCATACTACCCCGTCGTAATAGTCGAGTTGGCTGCAAATAGTTAATTCCTTTTATCATAAAAAGTCTGCTGCCTTACAACTTTTGGGCGGCTCCGTGGCGTAGTGGTATGTGTGTGACCACTACGCCCAAGGTCCCGAGTTCGAATCCTGACACGGTCCGCTTGAAAAATGTTAGGCGAGCATTTTTCACAAAAATACACCCTCGTTCGGATGAGAGGTAAAATGGAGGTCCCGTGTGTAAGTGTTGTCACGCACGTTAAAGATTCCTACCTTGCTTGGAACAGCAAGGGTTCGGCAAAATTCCAAATTTTCAAGGTAAAAAAAACTCGCTTCTTGGCCAATGTAGTACTTTCGGGCGGAGCATTGCAAAATCACATGTAATGCCTTACAACTTGTAAAAAAACCCTTGATATCCGTCCTCATTTACCTATCTCGATTGGTTCCTTAAATGTAATAGCTTTACTGGACACAGGTTCCTCATGTTTCCTTATAAATAACGAAGGCTTACAGCAATTATCTAAACAAAACATTAAAATTCAAGTTGTTCCCAGAAAAAACTTCCATAAATTTATCTGACGATAATAAAATACATGTAACAGGTTCCCTTAAACTAAAAATTCGATTAGAATCACTTGAACGTGACGTTCCATTTTTGATCGTACCTACATTAGCTTACCCATTTTTACTTGGCGTAGATTTCTGTAAACTTTTTAATTTATCGCTCTAGTTTCAAGATTTTTCTTGGCAAACTTCCCTCAAAACAAATTCCTGTGCGTCTGTGGGAATATCTAATAAAATTTCTCTTACCGATTCCCAAAATGCAATTCTTAAATCTACAATCGACAAATTTCGTAAACTAAATACCTCTGAACTTGGTTGTGTTACTACTGCAACACATATTATCTCTACAGGTAATGCCTTCCCTTTTAAGCAACGTCAATATCCGCTATTGCCTACATTACAAAAACATTTGCATTCCGAAATAGATCAAATGTTAGAATCTGGTGTTATCTCTCCCTCAAATTCGCCATGGATGTCTCCCGTGTTATTAGTCCGTAAGAAAAATTATGAATGGCATGTTTGTTTTGACGGCAGAAAACTTAATTCTGTAACTGTGTCGGACGCCTACCCTTTACCTCGTACTGATTCGATTTTAAGCCGGCTTCGAAACGCTAAATTTATCTCATCTATCGATCTTAGACAAGCTTTTTATCAGATACCTCTTGACCTATCTTCCCGTCCAAAAATTGCTTTTTGTGTTCCTGGTCGAGGACTTTTCGAATATAATTTTTTGCCATTTGGTCTCTGTAACGCACCACAAACTTTACAACGTACTATGGATCAAACGCTAGGTCCTATCTTACACCAGGAACGTGCCTTTGTATTTTTAGATGATATATTAGTTGTCTCAAGACACACACCCAACACAGATAGATGTTCTTGGCTTCAGGTCTCGTGGCTTAATGGCGTCTTATAACACCGTGCGCACTCCGCTATTCACTCTGCGCAGGCGTGCCTCAGGGACGACGGAAATTGACATTTTCATTTAAAAAATATCCGCGGGAATTTATTTACAAATTAAAGCTAAATCTGAAAATGTACATTGCCAATTTTGGTGTTGTAACATATGTTGCATTTGAATTGCATTGTATCAAAATTGTATCAAGTAAAGTCGCCTTAACGCTGCCTCGTCAAAGGTGGCATTGCTAGAAACGAAAGTGCTGCAGGAGATCCTAACTAGTTGGTTCTATTCCTTTTCACAGCAGACACTTACATGTAAGATAAATAAATAACCATACTATTTTGTTAGAAAACTTAAAAAAGAAGTACTTTATTTCAAAGCAACGCCTCAGCTTGTCAGAAACAGGATTAAAAAGCCTGAATGCCAAAGTTTTCTTTCAAACTTCATTATATCCATTAAAGATTGTATTTCTAACTACTTAGACTATTTAATTCAAATCTATTTGACACGGTTTAATCTGATTTTAATAAACATTTGCAAAGTTATAAATGGAAACAACCAATGACCGGTTTCTCTGCTTTGTAGTGTGTCAGATTGGTTTATTTTACCTTCATAAAACGACACAGTTTCTAGTTGATCACGGCCCTCTCAGAGCAGGTAGTGTGTTCAGTGTTAAGCTATTGGTTTCGACTGTCTTGTTACGATCGTTTTGTTTTATGCGTATGTTTCTATCTAGTCATCTGCTTTTTATGTTATCTTCTAGTCGTGTGTTTTCCCATCTAGTTGATAGTCTGTACTTTTGCATTTTCGTCCCACTAAGATGGTGTAGCGGATGGTTGATTAAATGAGTAGTTTCATAGCTCTTCTTCTTGGTTACTCACCAGCTCTATGATATCCAAATTCTGGGTCCACTGGCCTGTGGTTTTTCTACCGGCGGGATGGCTACTCCCCAGAAGCCGCTCCATCGCAAAATTGCTTGTCGAAACAAGACTGACGGATGTACTTCATCTATGATTTCGCTTGCAACGCCATTTCAGAGTACCTCTCGTAGCAGAAAAACTCCCTAAATTGTCACCGTTCCACCACACCCTGGTTTGCCCTTAGGCAAAGTGGAAAATTTCGAAAATGCCATCTATCCAAATGCAACAACGAATTTTATAGGATTTTTTTTATAAAAGTATTATATGGCAGCCATCGGTTTAACAAACAGACTTACGTTTGTTACGAATTTGCAAAGAAAAAACCAATAACAGATCTCTCAGTTGTTGCAAACAAACTCAATTGATGTTCATTTTCGACGTGGAAACAAATTAGAACCCTTAATATGGTTGCTAGATAGTACATTCGTAGAAAATCATCCATAGCGTCATTGTTCAATTAGAATAGATGGCGTTTTGTAAAATTTCCGAATTTTATGTAAATTTATGCTTATGTTAACTAAGCTGGTGTTCTGTAAAGGCAAAATAGATCAATCTGAGGAGCTGCAAAAAACAGCAAAATCAGTCTTTACAAATTACTAACAAATACAAATGGTGTAAAGTTGCTTGTGCGTTCTAGAGCGTGATTACTTAGTAACACTAATTAAGCACCTTGATAAAAATAATATCTAGAGTGGTAAAATCATAGCACAGTACAGTACAATACATTTCTAGTTGCATTCTTATCTGAATAGAATGGATACAAGATATACACTAATTTCTTAATGTCCTTTATGCGAATATAAAATAGGATCACTTATTCCTAATACTGCTTGAACCTTAGAGTCTGAACAACTGAAATAAACTAGTCTAACTTGCGTAACTGTTAAACTTCGAGGCAATTCGTAAAACTTGAGGTTGTATTTTGTTTGAGGTAGGACTGGCGATGCATCTTTTTTACCATTCGAACCATTTTTACTAAATTCTACTTCTACTTGTACTTTTTGTGCATTTCTTACAAGTGCGCTTGCTAAATAGTCGTCTAGTGCTATAAAATGGTCCTAAAAATTATAAATTATTAAAATAATTTAATAGTTACTGGTCTACCTCGAAGACTCCGATCCAATCATCATTGTATTTCGGTACATTTCTACCCAGCTCAAAGACAGCGCAGGTTCTTTCCCCTTTCACAAAAAGCGCTGGAATCTTATCAAATTTAACTTTATGTGTTGTGTTATCATGGAGGATAAACTTGTCTAAAATACCGCGTACCTAGAAAATAAAGAAAAAGACGTAGTTAGGATTTTTGAACGATGACATCAATTATAATAGATTGTAGGTTAAAGGGTTTAAATAATATGTCTTATTATGTCTAGTTATATCTTAAATAATTATAAATATTGTTACGTGCCAAATTGGCACTAAACATTGTCTTAGCTTAATTTTTATGTGCGGAAGTTTTCGCGCCTTAAAATTTAAAAGACTTGGCGTGTATTTTCGTCACGCCAAAGGGCGTTTGCGCGAGATCGCGCAGGAACTTCGCGCCGACGCGTGAAAGAACAAAAGTGGGGAGAAGTGTTTCCGTGAGACTCGGTAATGTGGCTTTTTTCCTTGGACCTTCGTGAAGAGCGGTTTGGTCAGGTATCGTATCGTGCCTTATCTTTATTTATGTAGATATCCTTGCCTGATTGTCTTTGTTTGTCGCCCTTATACCTGTTCCTGCCTTTTCCCTACATAGGTAAAGGCAATTTGTAGCCGTTGGCCAAACCGCATTCCACGCCGGAACACCATCTTTAATCACTCCGGAGTGGAGCCCTGAGATCCCGTCGGAGCCATTTGGATGTACGTGAGGCGTACCCTCCGTTAATTGCCTTAAAAGGGCCATCAGTAGCCCTGATGGACTTCAACAGAAGCCAACTTTAACTCAACCCCGCAGGACGGCGGATTTCCTATGTAAGTACTCTAATTGCTTAATTTGTTCGCTAATTTAGTTTATATATTTCCGTAAATGGCGTATTTAATTTGTTATTGGTGACGTCATTGTCAGATGGCCGCGCTAAAGCCTGTGTAAAGCTTGGAGCTACCACCTGCCGTGGCGTCGCTTATTCCGCGCTTGCGCGATTGTTATTATGAACTTTTAAGTGTAAGAATTTGAATTTTAAACTGTAACAATATATGTCCCATAATAAATTAATAAGTAGTGTAATCCTTTTTCGTTTGCCTATGGCTGTTTTGATGTTTGCATCTTCAAAGCGGGCAGAGCAGTGCTGTGGCTAATTGCACACTAATTTGTGGATAACAATCAAAATTGAACACATAGGAAATGTTTGTGATGTAACTAATGTCGTACCTTAATGTAATATTGTCGGAGGCTTTCACGGCTGGAGTCATTATAAATATTTATGCTTCCTGGTTGAGACTGTATCATTTTATACACAAAGATCGATGTTTCGCCCACTTTTGTAAGGGGCTTCGTCAAGACAAAAAGAAAATGAAATATAAATATAAAATAATAATAAAAATAAGAATGATAAAATATTAATTAGACAAGTGTAAAAAGTATGAAGGTACTTTTGAATTAGAAGACTCACCAGCCCATCTAATAGGCGTTTTGTGGCGAAGTAACTGGTGAAAGTAGTGAAAGTGGTGGTTTATATAGGGCGAGAACTTGATGCTAAATTCTTATTTATTTTAGGACGTTAGTATAATTTTAAATAATAACTACATTACATACATATACAATTAGTTAAAGTAAAAACATTACAATATTCGTTCATAGAATAATAAACATGCCTGTGTCTCAAGGACTTTTTTTCAGGCACTTCTGAAATATTTGAGTCATTAATATAATACCATTTTCCCATTGAAATGTCAGTATTACTTTTTGTGGTTTTGCGTTGTGAAAACAATAAATGTTTTTTTATTTTTAGGTAGGAATTGCCAAAGGTGGCTGTCGTTGTCTGTCGTTCTTACTTTTACATATGCGACATAGTGTCCATGATGAATAGAACCGTTATGCTGTATAACGCCATATAATGTGTATAGTACTTTGGATTGATTAAAGTTCAACCCTTGAAGGTTTTGACATTTTTTTAAGCAAAATGGTGTTAAATCCAGTAACATAAGGAACGCTACTTGGTCATTCAATTTTGTTGACCGAAATCTTAGGGTTTGAAATATTTTTAAATGTAAAATCAATACAGGAGGTGGAATGTTGATTAAAATTTGCTTAATGGCATTGGTATAAACATTTTTTTTATCAGGTCCAATTTGTCTCTTTGTGCACTAATCACAGACTATTTTATTATTTCCGGTAAGTAACTCACATGCAGTAAATTGGTTTAAACAAAATTGCACGGAGTAATCAGTTTTTTCACATTCATATTTTGACACTATAGTATTTCTATATGTATCGTTCATATAATGTTCTTCGTCTGTTTTTTCATCTTTGTATATATCAAAATCTCCATAGACATTATGTATTTTCTTGCTGTCGTTAAATAAGGATGTATTTCTGTCGATGGTATCTTCTCTATTAATGTAAGATTGGCCTTTTGGACCGCTTTCTTTAGATTTTTCAATTCGGTTGGTGACAGTTTGGTTGCCAGTAGATCCTACTTGATTGGAGCACTTTTGTTGTTTTCTGAGAGATTTTTTTAATTATAAGTTTTTCTTTCTTTATTTTGTGTTGTGATGATTTATGTTCGTCAAATTCTTTTATTTTGTGATGAAATAATGGAGAAATTTGTTTTTCTGATATTGGCAAGCTCAGATCAAGGAAGGGTTCATCTCGATGTGAAATATGGTTGCAATCTTGGCACTGAATTTGCTACACTTCGTTTACAGTTTTACCTGGTCGGTAATGCAGTTAACAAAATGTTACGCTTAGATTCTGGTACATTGAAATGGCGATAGATGGCTCTTAAAAGCCGGTAATACAATTACCAAAGTTCATAAGATACACATGACGTCACTGATAATTTATATTGCGCCATAATTAAGAGAAGGTACATAAAATTTAAACAATAAAAATTAGATAATCTACTCACGTGAAGGATCCGCTAACCGGCAGGAAATCACGCCACGGTAACCTCGGCATCGCTGCTGGTAGAGTTGGACATCCAAATTATCTCGGGGTCATGGTCCAGGGTCATCTTCGTTCCTATATGCAGTGGAAGACGGGAATAGGAATTAAGGAAAGATACTCAAGATAAGGAAATCTACATAATAAGATAACACGACACCCGGCACGACTGTTCACTTCAAAGTTTGGCGTAAAAGCCACGTTTCCGCGCGAGAACCGCGGAACTCCCTACTCTTTGTAGCATTGCCTTACCCCTATGGGGATAATTCACACTTGCCAATTGCACTATTGTGACGTACCGGAAGCCCCGCCCAGTTCATTTAAAAATGTTCGCGCGTCTTGCGTATTTAAAATTATGGCGGGAAGCTTCCGCACATTAAAAACTGAACTAAAACAATGTTTAAGTGCAAATTCAGTTTGCACGTAACAAATTGTACTAATTAATGTGCCTCAAAATACCTGTTCAGTGAGTAATAATAGCTCAAAGTTCTACTGTTCATAAATTTGTATACGTTCTCTATAGTTTTCAATACACAATGGATTTATTTTTGGATTTAGTTCCGTTTTTTGTAAAATTACTGCTTGATAATTTTTTAAATGATCTTCACGTATTGCTTCTAATAAATGTCGTAGCAATTCATGTGAGTCGTGTTGTTTGTTTCCAGCAAACTGTGGCATTGTTTGTTTAAGTCTTGAAAGCAGTATACTGGGATTATATATTTCTGGTTTATCATTTAGTAATTCTTTTAGCGTTTGTGCTAAAATGTGTTTTAAAGGGTGCTCTTTTTCCAAAGCTTCATCAAATGAATTAGGTAATTGGAAATATTGTTCTGCATTTGAATTTTCAAGAAGTAATTGTAATAAAGTATGGTGTTTGTCCGAGACATTGTATAACGGAATTGAAAAAGCAAGTATTGCCTAAATTTTTTAAACCACGTGTTCTTGGAAAATTTACATTAAGTTCTTTTGTATTTTGTTTCTCCCATTTTTATCTTTAATACTTTCTCTTTTGGATGTGAATTCATTATTCATTGTATTGTTTGTTTTGAAACATTAACGTTTTCCTTTAGGTTGTTTATTCTAAGAGCTCTATGGTCATTCTTCTGGTTTCTAATTAAATCTGAGTAAAATAAATCAGATACATGTTTAACGATTGGATCTGTTTTATTATTGTTTTTAGTGTACGTGTTATTATCTAAAGATTTTGAGGGTAAAAAAGAAAATTCTTTTAGATTTTTAGATGGTGGGATTGTTCCGAGAACAGAAATAGCATTTCCTCTTTGAATTGCTAAAGCAATCCTCTGTAACAGGAAGTCAGTCGCTCTATTATCGTATGTATTATGTGTAATTCTTTTACCTATTTCTTTTAAGTTCACCAAAGGTTCCGAAGGTTTCAATCGAAACTGGATAAAATAGATAAAGATCCGATAAGGAAGAATATTTTTTTAATTTTATGTTTTCTCTGGTAATTGCTGCAGAACCGAGTTTATGTGAACAAGCAGTTACATGTGAGGGAGCAAGTGTGTCACAACAAGTAAAATCCCAAATTGCTGCTTTCCCTAACTTCCATGGTAATAAACTAATTCCGTCTGGCCTTTTGCCATCATCTCTGAATAAATAATAAGGTTCAAGGATAGAAGGAACGTCAGCCAAAACTAGCTCTCGTTTAATTAGGTCATTTATGATATTATGACGTATGTGACGGCCTGCGCTAAGACGACAACTAAGTCCATGAATAGCTAATTCATTTATTTCAGTTCTGCAGATGCATGTATGTGGTGTGCATAACTTTGCGCCTAATCTAAGTCCTGCGGCGATTCTAAAAGAATTGTTGTCTAATAAAGTTCCTAATGAAGCAGACGGTAGAGCTTCTAACCAAAAACCTAAGTATTTTGATGAAACTGCAAGAATGTGTGCCTTATGTATATGATTTGAAGCAGATTCAAGCATATTTTTTGAAGCAATATCTAATAAAGGTATGTCCCATTCTTTCTGGATAGATTTGTTGTGTGTTATATTAGTTATTTTTGTTTTAGATTTCCATAAATTACCTGTTTCTAAATGTAGAGTTTCGTTCGGAACATTTTCGAAATTTAAAAAGATATTTTGAATTAGAAGCCAGAATGCATTAATTGAAGATAAAAATGCTGGTAACGCAAGTGAATGGGCCGTTCGGATTCCTAGGTCACCTCTTTTAATAGGTAATGAAGCTTGTGCCCATTCGGTTGGATTAAGTTTGATGTTTAGTATTTCCTCTAGAGTATTGTGTAGTAAATTGTCGAAGGAACTTAATATGCCAGGGTATATCCAGGTTGGACTACATCTTAGAATGTATGTCAGTTTGAGAATGGCAAAGCAATTTTTAAGTAGGAAGAATGATATATGTGATGGGATCATATTGGATCGTAGTCGATCGGCCATTATTGATAATGAATCAATTTTTTTATTTATACAGTTGGAGATTGATTCTGCACAAAGAGGTGCTCCCAGTAGGGTCCAATTATTTTTATCTGGTATGGCAATATTTGCAATAGAGTTGAATAGCTCTTGAATGTATTTTCTATTCTTTGGTGAAATGTTTAGTAATTCGGATTTTTCAAAATTAATTCCTAATCCTATAGATTTGGAATTTTCAATTATTGTTTTAAAGTTCTCAAAAACCGATATAATATTGCCGCCGATGCAACCATCGTCTAAATACCATACATTAAACTCTGTGTTATTTATAATTGATATATTTCATAATTTCTAGGAGGAATTTAAAATCAGCTTTGGTGAATTCATTACCTTTTGGGTATACCAATAAATTTTTGATTGATTGATTAATTAAATTCCTGTAGTATGCTCAAGAAATTTAGCTATTATAGTTCCTGATCTACCAGTATTATATGAGAAGGCATATGTGTCCTCGTGGGTAAAACTTTTACGCATTATTGTATATGTATTACAGTTTTGTAAGATTATTAACCATTCTTATAAAATCGAAGCTGACGATTTAAATGTAGCGGAACAATACTTAATACATACCTTACAACAGGTGCAGTTCTCGGAATTAATACAAAATTTGAGAAAAGGCAATGTCCCTTTATACATAAATAGTCCCTGTATGTTTGTTCTTAATCTTTTTTCAGAATTAAACCACTCATAGTTTTTAAAATAATCTTTATTTACGTTTCGATCCATGACCTAGAACGGTTGTCAAAATAATAAAAACTTCAAGTTTGACATTTATGACATAAATTGAAGGTCAAAGTAACCTTCAATTTATGTCATAAATGTCAAACTTGAAGTTTTTATTATTTTGACAACCGTCCTAGGTCATGGATCGAAACATAAATAAAGATGATTTTAAAAACTATGAGTGGTTTAATTCCCAAAAAATAATTAAGAAGTCTCTTTATACTTAAGGAATTTAAATCCCTTCCTACATGAAATGGGTTTTATTCGAGTGAGTGGTCGTTTATCATGATCGGGATTGCCCTTTGCCGCTTGTCATACATTGCTGTTTCGCAAAAGGGATCATATCATCATTAGGTCTTCAGTCCTGAAACTGGTTAGACATGTATCCTTATTGTTTCCTATTCTGAACTAACCTACACATTTCCCTGAAATTTGCACAGTCTGCATCTATCACTATCTGATCTAGGTCTACATCTACCCCCTTTTTCCTATCTCTGCTTGTAATATATCCCATACTATTCCCCAAAAATGCCTTAGAAAATATTCTGCCCTTCTATTTCTCCTATTTTTTTTCACAGACATCTTTATTCCCCTACTATTGTATAACCTATTTGTTATTAACTTTGTCTGTCCATGCTATCATCCTCGTACATCTGAAGCACAACATTCCAAAAGGCAGATACTGTTTTTCTGCCTGCTTTTCCTATTGCCCGTATTTCATAGACATATTGTGCTGTGCTCCACACATCAATTCTAGACGGCAAATAAAATTTTGGATCCGCCAAATGTAAATACTTGAACTGATTTACAATATTAGTAGTTATTTCTACCGAGGGCATTTCGGCAGTAATACTTGGCACTAATACGGTTTTTAAATTAAACTGAGGTTTCTCGCTACTGTAAGGTTTAATTAAACAATCAGATGTACCTTTGACGTTTAATATGGGTTTTTGACCCAAGCTTGCAACAGTAAAGTTGCAATTTTGAATATGTAGACCAAGTTTTTGAGCGCAAGACGCGGTTAAAAATGAAGTTTGAGCACCCGAGTCAATCAACGCTCTGACTGGTTGAAAGACGTTGGATGAATCTTTTATGTGAACAATAGCTGTTTAGAACAATTTGATTTTGTAGTGGTACCGAAATACAAGATGACCCATGGGTCAAAACAGTAGATTCGGAATTAACAATAATTTTGCTATCGGAAGCAAACGATGCATGAGCCGGAGTATTAGGTTCTAAATTAGCAATATTTTTACAATCAGAAGCGAATGACGCATGGGTTCAGAATTGGCATTATTTGCGCTATCCGAATCGAATGTAGGATGAAGCAATGAATTATGTCTACGACCACAATGAAAGCAACTAGTTTTCGATTTGCAATTATAGACACTGTGGTCCTCTCTCAAGCAATTGAAACGGAGGTTATGAGCCTGAACTTTGGCTTTTTGTCAGTAAGAGACAAAGACAAAAACTTCGGGCACCTGTAAATCGTATGCGTATTTTTGCAGCAAGGGCACGATTTCGAATAAGAAGTAGTAACAAACGACTGCTGCAAATTAAAATTTGGCATTAAAATTGTGTTACCTTTTATCGTTTGTGAAGGTTTAACATTTTCAGTAGTATTTGGAAATTTTGGCAACTCAAAAATGTAAATTTCATTTTGTACAAACTCAACTAATTGGTCAAATGTAGGAATTTCCACCCCTATGTTAGACGCTTCAAATTGTTTTCTAGTGTCATTGGGTAGAATTCTGAATACCAAGTGAAACAGAACAAAATCATCAAGATTGGGTAATTGCAAGGCCCTTAATGACACTACTGCTTCATAAAATGTTTGGATAAACTGCATAAAATTGTTTAGATTTTCCGTATGAAATTGCTTAGAGGCAAGCATACTATCTAGAAAATCACCGGCTAATATTCTTTTATTTTCATATTTTGCAAGCAAAATGTCAAAAACGATATCATAGTTTACTTCTGTCAATGGCAAACTTTTGGCAATACTCAATGCCAGTCCTGAAAGAGCATTAATTAAGTGATGAAACTTTTCTATTTTAGTTAGGCATTGATTATTATGAATCAAAGATTGATAACTATCATAAAAAACTTTCCAGTTTCGTAACGAACCGTCAAACCGGGGTAGGTTAATTTTTGGTAAACTGCTACTGGATATATGAGACGGTCCCGGAGTTGATATTACAGTAGGAAAAATTCTTTTCGCTACTGCTTTGATTTGAAAATACAGATCTCCAAAAGACAATAGAGGTTTCATATCAACTTCTTGATTAGGTGAAATACGCAAGGTTAAATCCATAATTGCATTTTGAATTTTTTCAAATTCACGATAAGTATCTTTTAGATTGGAATATTTAGATTCGAAATTATCAATTTTACTTGGATCATTTAAAACGTTTTTTGACAGATCAAAAAGAATTTGTGCACGGATGTAAAATTTTTCTCTATTAGCTAACAAAACTTTTAATTCTCTTTCTGACATTGTAATCACAATAAACAAGAATTAGTCACCAAATAGAAATTGGAATACACTGTGTTTATTAAGATAAACTCAGGTTTCTCTAGAAGTGATAAAACAGCCGTGTAGATAAATAGAGTTAATACCCACACATCTGTTTCTGTACTTAAATGTAAGTTTCTAATAATTTGTGTATTACTTTAAAACATGCACAGATTATCAATAAATTTTAATTTTAATATTTAATGTAAATATTTTAATACACCCACAATTAAACAAAATGTCTTTTAATAATTCGGCATCGATTGCAACCAGAACTTTGTTACGTATTAAAAGCGGACTGTAAGGGTTGGTACACTTGATAATTGCGGGTAAAATAGGTAAAACAGAAATGAAAGGATCTTATAAAATCTGTGGTAGTCACCGGCACATTAATGTGGGTAACTATAATGAAGGCAGTGTGTTAAGCAGTTCGGGCTTGGCAGTATGCAGCAGTTTAGGTGATCGGCACGGGATCCTGTTCTTCCACATACTTACACAAACACGTTTCAATAGACAATGATAATGTTATACTACACTACACTTGCACACGTGCAAAAGTATTTGACCCACATTTTATAAGTAAGGGAAAATGGTTAAATTAATAGGAAATTTTGATTCTTATTGCAATCGTAAACACCCTTACTATTTCTATAACCTATTTGTTATGAACTTTGTCTGTCCATGCTACCATCCTCGTACATCTGAAGCACAACATTCCAAAAGGCTGCTACCGTTTTTCTGTCTGCTTTTCCTACTGCCCGTATTTCATAGACATACTGTGCTGTGCTCCACACATATGCTTTCATCAATTTTCTTCTTGTTTCTATGTTTCTTGTCTTTGATCATGGGCACTGTTCTCTCGTGTTACATGCAGTTCAATCCCCTTCTATTGTTTTACAATTATATACCCTATTTCTCCGACATTCAGTGGTTGTGAAAGGGGGGGGGGCTTCCTGGCGCCGGTATGTGTGTGACTACTACGCCCAAGGTCCTGAGTTCGAATCTCGACACGGTCCGCTTGAAAAATGTTAGGCGAACTTTGTTACGTATTAAAAGCGGACTGTAAGGGTTGGTACACTTGATAATTGCGGGTAAAATAGGTAAAACAGAAATGAAAGGATCTTATAAAATCTGTGGTAGTCACCGGCACATTAATGTGGGTAACTATAATGAAGGCAGTGTGTTAAGCAGTTCGGGCTTGGCAGTATGCAGCAGTTTAGGTGATCGGCACGGGATCCTGTTCTTCCACATACTTACACGAACACGTTTCAATAGACAATGATAATGTTATACTACACTACACTTGCACACGTGCAAAAGTATTTGACCCACATTTTATAAGTAAGGGAAAATGGTTAAATTAATAGGAAATTTTGATTCTTATTGCAATCGTAAACACCCTTACTATTTCTATAACCTATTTGTTATGAACTTTGTCTGTCCATGCTACCATCCTCGTACATCTGAAGCACAACATTCCAAAAGGCTGCTACCGTTTTTCTGTCTGCTTTTCCTACTGCCCGTATTTCATAGACATACTGTGCTGTGCTCCACACATATGCTTTCATCAATTTTCTTCTTGTTTCTATGTTTCTTGTCTTTGATCATGGGCACTGTTCTCTCGTGTTACATGCAGTTCAATCCCCTTCTATTGTTTTACAATTATATACCCTATTTCTCCGACATTCAGTGGTTGTGAAAGGGGGGGGGGGCTTCCTGGCGCCGGTATGTGTGTGACTACTACGCCCAAGGTCCTGAGTTCGAATCTCGACACGGTCCGCTTGAAAAATGTTAGGCGAACATTTTTCACAAAAATACACCCTCGTTTGGATGAGAGGTAAAATGGAGGGCCCGTGTGTGTGTTGTTACGCACGTTAAAGATCCCTACCTTGCTTAGAACTGCAAGGGTTCGGCAAAATTCCAAATTTTCCAGGTAAAAAAAAAACTCGCTTCCTGGCCAACGTAGTACCTTCGGGTGGAGCATCGGAAAATCACACGTAAGGTTGTGAAAGGAGGGTAAGCAGCCTGTGGCTGCCAAGTTCCCTCAGCATTTGAACATTTGCCGATTTAAAATTATTTCCAATATACTTTTTCACAGAGTTAACATTAGTTGCAGGGATCACATATTAAATTTATTAATTGACCATTATCGCCGCATTAATTGCCATACTGGCGCCAATCTTCTTAACTCGCTTATCAATCACAAATATTGGATTCTTTTTTCTAGAGATGTCATTAGAGCAAGGGTCAGATTATGCAATTTCTGTTTTTGAGTCATTCTCAAACATCCCACGCCAATGATGGCAGATTTACCAACATTTTGCATACAAGAAGCTAAGGCGTTCACTCACACTGGGGTAAATTACACTAGTCCTATCAACATTGCGCTCGCCAGCAGACGAGGTCAGCATTCTCAAAAGGCATATATTTGTAAATTTGTTTATCTGACGACTATAGCTGTCCATATAGAGCTGGTCTCTAATTATCCGCAGACACCTTTTTAGATGCGTTTAAGCGTTTTTTGTCACGTCCTATCTTGTATTTATTCCGACAACGGTACAAATTTTATTGGAACCAAGTCTAAATTAAATGAAATCCATGAGTTGATCATATCTGCAGAAGTTCAAAATGCTTTAAATTTGGAATTAAATAATCGATGCATTTCTTGGAAAATGATTCCACCCCATGCTCCCCATTTTGGTGGAATTTGGGAATCTACGGTAAAATCTTTTAAAATGCATCTCTATCGCATTGTTGGTGGTCACTTACTTACATATGAGATTTTGACTGTTTTGATGCAAATTGAAGCATTTCTAAATTCAAGGCCCCTCTGTGTGTTGTCTGAGGACGCTTTTCCAGAAGTGCTATCCCCAGCACATTTCTTAATGCAAACGCCGCTGCAATTTTTACATGCTTCCAACATGTCAAAAGAGCGCTCGACAGTGTGTGATTGTAAAGCCTTACCCGATTCGTTAGTTCAATCGTTTTGGCGCAAATGGAGAACTGAGTATCTGCATACATTATAGGTAAGAAAAAAATTGATGCACGTTTGATAATGCGGTAAAGATCAAAACAATTGTTTTTCGAATGAAAGATTAGGTTCCACCATTAAGGTGGCCTTTGGGAGACATTGTAGAAGTGTACCCTGGGACTAATGGAGTTGTCAGCGTGGCTCTGGTTAGAACCAGAACTACTAAATTTAAACGTCCGGTGGTTAAATTATGTCCAACACCTAATCAATGATCAACCGGTGCGTTCATTTTTGTTTATTTGTTCCGCAACCTAAGTTTTGTTTCCTTTAATTAATTTTTTGCTGTTTGTTTTTTGTTGATTAAAAGTTCTACCGACTTTCAAGGCGGGGAGAATGTTCGTGCCGCAAAAATGTTGGATTTCAACATCTGCAAGCTTGATGATGCTTATACATGCCATGTCTCGCCTCAACGCCCTGTTGCAAACTGCCATCAACCGCTACAAAAAGTAATCACGTCGCTTTGGGGAAAAAAATAATTTTGAATAATAAGTTTGAAGTTTCTAAACTCTCATGCATAAAAAAGTGTAATTTTTCTTTGTCGTTAAACCATATAAATAACTATTGCAGTTATCAGTGCTCTCAATTCAACGCGAATGTCATTGATCACCATCCGCCAGAACCAGCCTGCAGTAGTGCTTTGAGAAGATAAAGGTAAGTACCAGTAGCTTTGAATTTGCAACATTTTAAATCCTGGTATCTTGTGGTCCAACATTCACCGCTATCGAAGGTCGCATTTCAATTTAAGCTAGAACCATCACACTTTTGGGGAAACAATTCGTTTTCTGCATCCCCACATATACTAGCAGGGTGTTTTAAATGTTATACTTTGTGTAGGTTAATCGTGGACAGGAAGCAAAAACAAATCTTTGGAATCGTATTATGTAAGAAACCTGAAAAAAAATTTCATCTTTAACCTTTTCTGGAAGCGCTTTTAACACATCGATATTTTTTATGGTTATAATCAACTTGTCATTTGTTAATATGTGAAAGTGAACGCATAAACTGCATTCCTGTAGTATATTCATTCACATACGCCATTTATATGCGACTGAGCATGTAGATGCTAAACTTCATACTAGAATGCAGGAAAATTAGAAAACTAAATGCATATGCTGTGATTCTTTGATACTCAACCACGCGATTCTAAAAAAATACTCTTAGTGGTGAATGATAATAATATAAACCTGAGGCAAATAGTCTTCAGTTAGTATGTAACCGCATATGAATTTTTAAATTACTTTTTTGTGAAGCAGAATAACTACATACACAACATTCAAATGGTCGTTCCTTAGTATGTGACCGCATATGGGTTTGTAGATTAATTTTTTGCGATGCAGAATATTTACATAATTTGCATGCAAATGGTCGTTCATTAGTATGTGTTCGCATATGTATTAACAAACCACATTTTGATACTGCAGTATAATCGCATATACTGCATGCATATGGTCGTTCGTTAATATGTGAACGAACATGACGTTTCAATGCATCGTTCCAATTAGTTGAAAAATCACATAAATTGCATTTAAAAACGCGTTCATTAATATGTATACGAACATGTCTTTGTAAAACATTTTTCCATACCGTAGCAAAATTACATGTGCTGCATGCAAATGGTCGTTCGTTTATGTGTAACCGTACATGATTTTGCAAAGTACTTTTTTGTGATGCAGTATAGTTACACAAACTGCAAGAAAATTGTCGCTGCTTAGTATGCGAACATATATGGAATTCTAAAGCATCGTCCTTCCAAGTTGTATAGTTGCATAAATTACATGCATGTTGTCTTTCGCTAGTATGTAAACGAACGTGGCGTTTCAAAGCATCTTTCCAATTAGTCGAATAATTACATAAATCGCATTTAAATGCTCGTTCGTTAGTATGTATTCGAATGTGTTTTTGCAAATCACCTTTCCATAATGTAGCATAGTCACATATGTTACATGCAAATGATCGTTGATTAGCATGTGATACCATATGGTTTTTTAAATAACTTTTCCGCGAAGTAGAATAATTACACGAATTACATGCATACAATCTTTCGCTAGTGTGTGGACAAATATGGCGTTTCAAGGCATTCTTTAAAATCGTAAAGAAATCACATAAATTACATTTAAATGAACGTTCGTTGGTAAGTGTACTCATATTTCTTGCAAATCAGTAATCCATACTTTGTGTAATCCTGTAAATTGCACGCCAATGGTCGTCGGTTAATATGTAAAGTTTCAAATAAACTTTTCAAGTTGGAATATAGTCAAAAAATTACATTCAAGTGGTTGTGAGTTAACATGCGCCTGCCTAATCATGTATTTGTTAATTATTTTGGCATGATCAGGTATAATTACATAAATTTCATTTAAGTGAACTCTCCCTTGTATGCGATCGAATATGGTGTTGTATATTATATTTCTGTAAAGTTAATTATATAAACAACAAAAGAAGGCTGTCATATGTTTCTGACCTAATTACACAACATACTTTTAAGATTCTGTAAAAACTTAACCAATGCATATGATAAAGATAGCACTACGATTTGTGTTGTTGGTATAAGACAATGTTAATTCATTTTCATGAAAACAAAGGTTTATGTGTCCCTTGGAACATAAATTTAAGGGGCATCATGTGACTATCATTGTTTTGTTACATAACCTCATTCCTTTGTTCTGTTTAGATGCGTCTGAGATTTGCATATATAATTATAAAGCAGTTTTTATTAGAACTTATAACTGTTTCATGTTAATAAACGGGTAACCATTGGATTCACAAGCTCAACAGTTAATGGTGAATCTGTCGAATTACTTCTAGCTTGAATTGAATACTGATTTCGTCTAATTTCTTGGAATACAGTACCTGTTGGAAAGGGCTTAAATGTGCAATGTTCTATTGGTTAATTTTATTTATTTATTTATATAATCTTTATTAGGTAAAGCCATACAAGATGTACAAGCCCTAACTAAAAGGATGTAGTTCAGTAAACTGATTTTCAACAACACCCTAATAAGCATAAGATATAATAATTCACAGGATTTGTTGACACAGCAGAATGTTTTTAAGTCTCTTACAAAATGCTGCTGGAGTATCGCAAGATATGTATAGTTCAATATAAGTATTGAAGGTTTTGCTGGCAAGATATTCGAAGGAACACTTAAAGTTCTCAGTATTATGAAGTGATATGTTTAATCGGCCAGTATGACGTACATTGTGCGTTGTAGAACATATTGTTAGTAGCTCATAAAGATATGACGGTAAGTGTTCATGGTATACCTTATAAAGTAGTACTGAAAAGTGCAATTCCCACTGTTTGTCCATCTTTAGTATGCTATGTTTGACATATGTGGGAGTCACATGATCTCTGTAGCGCAAATTAAAGGAATACTTAGGGCAAGAATTTTGTAGTACTTGAATACGATTTTGAAGTACCTTTCCCAAATAACTATAATATACTGTATCACAGTAGCGGATGTTACTCAAAATTAGAGAATCACAGTTGCCAACGAGCGTGTTAAGGCAATGAATATTTATATTTGCGCAGTGTTTTCAACTTGAAGTATCCAGTTCTGCATATTGAGTGTACATGGTCTTCAAATGTAAGGTTCTCATCAAAAATCACACCCAAATTTTTAATGTTTCCACTAAGAGGCACTACACAGTTGTCTAATATTATATTCGTATAATTCTATTGTTTTACTCTTGTTAGTGACACTTTGGTACCTATACATAAGGCCTGAGTTTTTGTAGGGTTAAGTATTAACACATTTTTAGTGGTTCACTGATGAACAACAACTAAAACTTCATTAATAATGTTGATTGATGCATTCACTGTATGTGAATTTGAGGGTAGATACAATTGGATGTCATCAGCAAACATGTGAAGACTAATTTTTTTTGAGAGAATTAATGGTAGATCCAATGTGAAGATAGAGAAAAGCAGTGGGCCTAATATGCTCCCTTGCGGAACTCCAGATTTGACAGGTAGTGCTGTTGAAAGTTTTGATCCTATTTTAACCTGGCACCCTCTGCCATGAAGATAACTATGAAACCATGAAAGTGCAAGTGATGAAAACCCATAGTATGATAGCTTAGAGAGTAGTAGTTTGATATTGATAACATCAAATGCTTTGCTCATGTCAAGCGCAACTAGAAAAGTTATATTTGCATTATCAATATTTTTAGTTAAGTCATTATTTAATCTCATTAATGCTGTTGCAGTACTGTGTGATGATCTAAAGCCTGATTGGAATTTAGGTAGTATGCTGTTTTTATTAATGTAATCAACGAGCTGTTTGTATACAATTCTTTCTGCCACTTTTGAAAGTGCTGGTAGTATACTTATTGGTCTAAGCTGCGTCATGTTAGTAGCTTGTGATACTTTGGGTATAATTATTGACTGCTTCCAAATGTATGGTACATGACCTCTAAGAAATGATGTGTTAAGAATATGTGTAACAATATCTAAACAATATGGTATTATAATTTTTAGCATTCTTGAGTTGATGCCGTCCTTTCCATATGCATCAGATTTACTTTTCAATACAAGACACTGAACTTCCTCTGGTGAAACGGTGTGAATTTCAAATTTGGCACCAAGTCCTACAAATTTAGAGTGTTTGAATTCGTCAATGTACATATCATCTACCGGTGGACGGAGTATATTGTTCACAAAATAATCATTTATTATGTCTACCTCTTGGAGTTCAGGATGCATAGAATTTCTTTGTTTAAAATGAATTTTGTTATCGGCAAAAAATGTCAATATTTGTTTATGATTTGATCTATATTTTCTTAATTGATTCTTAAAAAAGGCAGCTTTTTCATTCCTAATTGCTTCTGTCGTAAAATTTCTTAGATCTTTGTAGTAATTATAATCGGATGTTTGTTTTGTTCTAAGATACTTTTGATGTGCTTTGTCTTTTAATCGTATCATCAGTTTGATCATGTCTGTGATATACGGAGGTGTCTTATATGTAAGTGTGGTTTTTTTAATTGTAGTAGTAATGTATTGTTAGCGAAGGTTTGTTGTTTTGTCATGTTTCTATAGTTTTGTGAAGTTTGCCATGAAAGGGGACTATTAAAGTTGAAATATACCGTGACAAGTCACAAAAAGTTGTATTCTTATTCTCAAAACAAGAAAATAAATACTTTAGAGTCTATGCGAGGGTGTTTGGCTGTAGACGGGTAGTTTATATTCGCGAGATACCACACAAGATACCTAATTAGAAGTTTATTATAAACATTTTTATACAGTAGAAAAGATTCACATTATTGTAGCAGGTTGCTTTAGAGATTAGTGACAGTACCTCGATTCACAAGGTGTGGAATAAATTCAATTTTATGTAGTCCTAGAAACAAGGGATCTTGCAAAGGAGGAAAATTTGTCGACTGGTTTGAATGCGTAAAAATGATAGGAATACATTATGTATACCCAAAGTAGGTGATAACGTTTTATTTAATTACCTAAAAATGTGTTATTCTTCATTTTAGAGATGCATGTTTGTTACGTGCCAAATTTGGCACTAGACTTTTTAGTTTAATTTTAAAATGCGGGAGTTTTCGCGCCATAAATTTCAAAGACTCGGTGCGCGTATTTCCGTCACGTCAGAAGTGGGTTGGACGAACTTCGCGCCGACGCGAGTGGCGAAGAAAAAGTGGGGAAGTTTCCGGTAGACGCTGTAACGTGGCTTTTTGCCTTTGAACTTCGAGTGCAGCAGTCGTGTCTGGTATCGTATCTTATCTCTAGTATGTAGATTTTCCCTTTTGCTTATCTTTGTTTGTCGTTCCCTATAAAACCTGATCCTGCCGTTCTCTACATATTAGGAAAGAAGATAATTTGAAACGACCTGGGAGCAACCCACGACCGCCGAAGCTAGTCGGAGCATTATCGAAGGACGTTATGCGCTCCATATGTAAATGACACTGAAGGGGGTCCCAGCAACCCTGTAGAAAGCCATCCAGAAGGACGCTAGCCGCACCATCCGTAAACTATCTTGAGGGGGGGCTCCTAGCAACTCTGTAGGAAGCTGGACCTATTCATGTGAGTATTAACTTTTCACGAACTGTTCGTCAATTGTGCGTTTAAATTGGCATATTGTGTGACGTCATTGACAGATGGGCGCGCTAAAATCTGTAACCAAGATAAGGGTTACTATTTGCCGGTGCGTTACGTAATCTCGCGCTTGCGGGATTGTAACTTTAACTTTTAAATGTAAGATGTTACAGTAAAAAGCATAAATAATTAACTTCTAGAAAACAAAGTTTTTTTTAAGCACTTCCAACCTTTGTAAATTTTCTGGCTCTGTACATGTTGTTTTAAAGATCAACTCAGCTAACTCTTTAGACTGAGGTTAGTTAACCTATATCTGACTAAATTATATACAAACCTTGGATTTGCCGCAAATTAAACGAATCACTATACAACCTACTACAGTCAATACTTTCACACTAAGGTTTTATTTTTCAATAGTTTAGGTAAACTATTTGTAACAGATATTGATATTATATTTTCCTTTTTAAAACACTATCTATCGTACATGCTTGAATATTTTAACAACATTGTTTTGCCATGTGAAACCTTCTCACCTGCCACTCTGGTGCATCATTTCTGAAATCATATATATTTTATCATACGGTCTCTCATGAAATTTAATTCTGTTCCATTATTTTTATAAATATTGCACTTGCGTAGGTTGCATATCAACTTTGGATTTTACATAAGCTGTCAACTTTTTTAAATATACCAAACGAGGTAATGTTACACACTGGATTTTTTATCAAACAATAAGCTCCGATAAACCTACAATTTCCGTTTTTTAATCGTTTCATTTTGTTGACAATTACGCCTTGTAGAGGCCCCCAAAATGGAGAGTTGGCACCAGCATGTGGTCACGTCAAATACCAGCACCAAATAGCTTTTGGTAAGATGTTTGACTTCATTAACACGCCCCTTATATGCCCAACATTTTCATCAAAAAACCTGCAAACACTAAAGGTAAAGAAACAATTTTTGGTCGAACAAGCTTCAAATATGGCGACTGTGTACATTGACAACATCCTTTTTCTCCGTGCGTTCAGCAGGTATTACACTACATCCTGTATGTTCAACGTAGGAAAATTGAAATTTATTAGTACGTTGATACATGATCCGGAATTACAGTAAAAGACATTGACCAGGTAATTCTTGTGTCAGCTGGAGGTGTTTCTCATTGTTTTAAACGGCGATGATAAACAAGAAAAATGTTTAGACACACATTGATTTAAACGGTTTTAATAGCCGGCTCGAACACTAAATTAAATTTGTCCGTGCTGCCTCCAACGAAAACCTCAGCACGAGACCATATTTTGTGTACATACCAACAACTACAAACCTGACTCAGTAATTATAAAGATCCCGAAGTATGGGGATGGATAAGAACGTGTGCAGGTTTACAGCATATAACAACTCGAACCTCACCTGCACCTGCTGAGTTGCTGCAGTTGATTTCATGTAATTGCAAAGGAAACGTAGTGGCTCATGTGGATGTCGAAAAGTGGGTATTAAATGTTTGACAATTTGCTACCACTGTTCCGGACAAACTATTGGAATTTCATAACTCCAGGCGAAAATTTGAACGACGAACTTGATGACAATGTCGACGACGAAAATTACCACCATCACCTGAACCGTGAAGTATTTGACGACGACGACGAAACGTTCAAGAAACAAATAGTTTTAGCAATATGAATAAAATAACGTCATTGAATAAAAAATATATTTTTAATATTTTCTCCCTATACAATGTCTTGAATTCCATACTTTTCATGTATTACTTGTTTCCCAGAATACTGATACTTTCATAGAACATTGCAAAGTAAGTGTAGTTTTCATTACAATATGCAATAGCAACTATGCGTTTGATTCCCTTAAGAAAATATAACGGTATTCAAAATAGCTTTAATAATTTCGGGTTGTGTGAGATTGATTTCCGACATCGAAGTGTAGTACAATATGGAATTTTCAGCAATATAAGTGTAATAAATAACAGAATTTTACCATTTCTATTGTTATACAACGTCAATACATATTCATGTGACAAAAACAAAAAAACTAACAAAAAAGCTAAATTTTTTTCATTTATCATACTATCCTATGCCAAAATGTCACATGACATAAGTTGTATAGAACAAAAAACCTACAAAAAACTTATATTGTTACTTTTTGCTTCGATGAAGTTGAACATCTTACTAAAGCAATTCGGTGCCGTGATCGACGTGACCACACGCTGGCACCGATTTTTCCTTTGAAACGTTCTACAAGGCTTAATTTTCAATGAAATGAAACACATAAAAAAAGAAAATTGTAGTTTTTTTGTCCTCTATAACTTTTATTTGAAGCATTTTTGTAATTTCGAACGATAATAATCAGTAAAAAGCTAAAATTAATACCTTTTTATTCTGCTATATCGTTCGATATCTCGAAAACAATCGATCATATGTAAAAAAGTTATATGACCTAAGTTTTAGAGCACAAAAAACCTTTAAAATGAGCTCTGAGTCGATCTGGTGACTATTAGATTCAGAGTTATTTCGAAACAACAATTTTTTCACGTTTTTTACTCTCTTAAAAAAGGCAAATAGTAAAAGAGGTCAAAACTTCAAGCTAAGCGTTTCTTGACCTTCCCTACAGCATCTAGAAGAAAAACCGCGCATACTAATTATGCCTTATTTTAATGTACATACTGACTGGACTAGCATTGTTTTAGGAAACGATGCATAGCATGTTGCGTGTAAATAGAGGTGTTATGTGTGTTGCATAATGCATGGTGATTGACTGTTCTTTCTTTATAAACTTCCAATAAATGTATATTACATTAATTTATATTAATATTTTACCATAATCAATTGGCTATCCAACTTATGTTAATGGTACAATAATAACACTAAATTTACTTACATGAATGCTAAATTCTGCAACAACAGGTTTGTGATCGCTTAAATTGTAGGATGTGCAACTTCTGTAAGACTGTACATCCACCATTAATTTAGAAATTTCTGGATTGCCTGAATTTACTCTATATAGGATCCTATCTGCCCAAGCAGGCCGTGTTCTAAAACAACGAAAAAAAGGTTTTTATATAATATTATTGTTTAAAGGACAAGAAGTCAACTGGAAATTACTTGAAAATTAAAAACAAGATTTCTATAATTGAAAGGCATATTTAGAAATAGAAATGTAATTGAACTATCAAAACAGTAGATATGACAAACGTTTCAAAAAATTGGTAATTAATCAAAATAGTCTAGTTGTAAATGACACAGAAGGTATAGACAATCACAAATCGATAGAAGTAGTAATTTTAATTGATGCAAAGAGGTTTGACGTCACAATCTAAGATATGCAATTGAAACTGCTCAAAGGTTAAGTAGTGCATCTTTCAACACAATGACAAACCAATCAGATGCACCGATAAAATAGCAATACACTAAATACAATTAATAATAGATAATTTCAAAATGAAAATCTTTCTGGGGTTCGAACAATTTCACCAAACATAGTTGTAACAATATTAGACTCTAAAAGAATTATTATTTACACTACGACAGTATCGTTTTTGTGTGGTTGCACAAAAGAGATATACACATTTCTGGTTTCCACTTCCTTATTGGAGGGCGTAACTTCCTCCACATAATTAATTAAGTAAGCGGGTGGATTAAACAATTTAGTGTAAAGAAATTATCAGGATACAATATTGCGGGACTAAATTGGGAAGCGATAAAGCGGTTGTAATCTGGTTGTCTTGTACAAGTTACAGTGTAAATGTTTAATGTTAATTAAGTGCACAAATTCATATAAACAAAAGTCAAAACTCACTAGAATTTCTTGGCTTTCGGTGTTATAGGTGATTTTGGCATGCACAATCCACGGTTAACACACAGTTGCGGTTTATATTATATTTTTAATTGGTAAAACAAAAGTTTAGGCACTTCTTGAGTACTCTGCGGTCACACACGATCCACGTTTTATATAATAATGCACTCTTGCGGACCAGGTGTTCGTTCCAAGATATCTATCTATCGCGCACTATCATTGTTTATTTTGAATACACAACGATACTTTTGGCACGAACTAAGGCACTTATAAATTAACTATAAGTCGCCGAACCATACTCACCGCCTTGAAAGTAGGAAACTTTCAAAGGAATGGAAAAGGAATGGAACCCTGCCTTGAAAGTAGGAAACCTTCAAAGGAATGGAACCAAAAAATAATAAAAAAAATAAAAATAAAAAAAACTCAGTGCTTGCTCAACACACAAGTAGTGCAAGAGTTTATGTAAGTGGTAAAGCATAATGCTATTAAACTAAACCTTTATAAGCGGATGAATAAATGCGGTTGAAGAAATGCGGGTAAGTATAATAGTATTTAATTATTGGGCGGGCAACGGGCAAACTTTCACAATTGCTCGTTTAAAGGAACTGTTTTTTGTTTTGACAGTGGCAACTCTAACAACGCCATCTCGGCCTGGATGAACTTTCTGGATCATACCTAAGGGCCATCGCAGCGGAGGAGTATCGTCTTGATTAATAAGAACTATAGTCCCTACCTTGATGGGATTACTAGATGTGCACCACTTTTGACGACTTTGTAGCGTATGCAAGTAGTCTGTCTTCCATTTTTTTCAATAAGATCTTACTAATATATCTAATAATTTTTTGCGATTGACAAAGTTAATATTTTCACTTGGTAAATCAAAGGCGGGTAAACATTGTAAGGGCGTAGACATTAAAAAGTGAGCAGGTGTGAGAACCTCAGGGTGAGGGTCTGATGATAACAAACAAAGAGGTCTGGAATTTAACAGACATTCTATTTGAGTAAGGACAGTCAGTAACTCTTCATATGATAATAGTTGACTTCCAATTACTCGAAATAGATGCGTCTTGCAACTCTTTATATTTGACTCACATATACCTCCAAAATGAGGAGCTCGTGGAGGAATCATTTTCCACTCAATACGGTTAATTGCAAGTTCATTTTTTAAAGCGGTTTGATAATTTGCGGATACTAAAAACGTATATAATTCCTCTAATTGTGTCTTGTCACCAATAAAATTTGTCCCGTTGTCTGAATATAAACAAGCAACAGGACCGCGGCGTGATATAAATCTTTTCAAGGCGGCCAGAAAACAATCAGAAGGCAAGTCGGAGACTAATTCTATGTGTATCGCCTTAGTGATCAGACACACAAAAAGACAAATGTAGGCCTTCTGTGATCGAAAACCTCGCCGTCGCGTTAGCGTAATTTTAATTCGACCTGCATAGTCGACGCCAGTATGTACAAATGCCTTTGTTTGTTGTACTCGACATAAAGGCAGATCAGCCATTTTTGGTACGGAATGAACAGGCGATAAACGAAAACAGGAGTTACATTGGTATACTCATTTTCTATCAATACTTCTAGCGGAAAGTATCCAAAAACGTTGTCGTAATATGGACATCAACAAATTTGGATCCGTATGACAATTTATTTTATGATAATAATCGATAATGAGATTAACGATATGATCATTTTTTGGCAATAAAGCGGGATGCTTAGTTTCAAAAGGAAGATCGGAATTAGATAATCGTCCTTGTATTCGTAAAATCTTGTCTTCGTCCAAAAACGGGCAAAGATTCTTAAAATTTTTGGAGTATAATTTAGAGTTACTTAGCTTGCTAGTTTCATCATAAAAATGCTCAAATTGAATTGACTGAATAACATATTTTTCAGCAATAATTAGGTCTGATGCTCCCATTTCGTTACAAAGTGGAAGTTTTTTAATAAAGCGGAGTACATACACTACTACCCTAAGTAGTTTGACCCATGAGGAACAACGTTGAGCCAAAATATATAATACTGGTTGTTCACATTGAACAAAGGCGATCAAAGTATTTGATTTACGTTCAGGAAAATTGTCAGTGTTATTAGAACTATATGGCTTAATTGGCCATTCTGATATAGGAAAATGCAACCACTGTGGCCATGCCACCATAGTTTGTTAACTATTAATTGAGAGGGCAACATGCCTCGCGACAAACTGTCGCTAGGATTTTCTATTCCAGAAATATGATAAAAATGACGAGAATGTAAATTTTCATGACCTTGTGCTATGCGGTTACTCACAAATATTGACCATTTTTGCGGTGAAGAATGGATCCACGATAATGCTATAGTGGAGTCCGAAAATGCGTAAATACCTGCAATAGGTATTTGATCAATATAAGTATCATAAACTCATTTAATAAGATTAGACATTAAAACAATTGCGCACAATTCTAGCCGGCCTAAAGTAATTATTTTAACCAGTGATACCTTTGATTTTGAACAAAGCAATCGAACTTTAATATTTCTGAGAGAATCTGTAGTATGCATGTAAATAACACAACCATAATCGTTTAAACTAGCGTCAGAGAATGCTACGAGATTCACAACAGAATTTTTAGAACACCAACATGGTGTGGAATATTTAATTGTGAAATTAAATGAACTTTCTGGCGTAATAATTTAAAGCGTTGAACAATCACGTCTGGAGGGATATCATCCCAATCAATTTTAATGTTCCACAATTCTTTAATAAGCAATTTTGCATATAAAATTGTAGGCGAAATTAAACCAAGTACATCAAATAAGAGGGTGATAAAAGACAAAATTGTACGTTTCGTACATTTACCCTCAGTATCAGAAATGGTAATCTTAAATAAATCGAGCGATGACAACCATGAAAGTCCCAGAATTTTTAAGTTACCATCGTCAGAAAAACTCACGGAAACGCGGTGGGAGTCTGGAAGGCTTGCCAATAACTCGGGTGAATTTGAAACCCATTTAATTAAATCAAAACCTCCGGACTTAAATAAAGTAATAAGTTCCTGAGCCAGTTTAATAGCGGTTTCATAATCAAGTGCAGAGCAAACCAGATCGTCCATGTACAGTTTAGACGTAGCTATTTGTGCTGCATTTGGGAAACGTTTAGCTTCAGTAGAAGCTGATTGGTGAATGGTGCGCATAGCTATGTATGGGCTAGATTTTAACCCGAAAGGGAGACGATTAAATTGAAAAGTTCGTATTTTTTTTTTCGCTTGTGAAACGGAATAAAAATTTGAAATATTTGCGGTGAAAATTTGGTACTATTATCTGCAAATACATCTGACCTATGTCCGCTGTTAAAGCTATTGGGAATAAGCGAAAATTCAACAGAAGCAGAAACAAATCCGCCTTTAAATTAGGCCCACTATAAAGGATATCATTTAACGAATAGCCAGTATGAGTTTGACTACTGGCGTCAAGAACTACACGTACTTTTGTGGTAGACATCCGGGCGCATAACAGGATGATGTGGTATATAATAACCATCGTGTGTATCATTAGAAGTTTGTACTTCTGATACATAGCCCTTAGTTAGATATATACTAATTATCTGATTATAATTTTCAAACAAGACTGGTTCTTGTTTGAGCTTACGTTCTAAGGATAAAAATCGATGATATGCGATAGTATAGGAACTGCCTAAAGCGGAGGGATCTTTACAAAATTGAAGGGCAACAGAGTAGCGGCCCGTCGGGTCTCTTTCGACCGATGAGGTGTATAGATTTTCACATAGCGTTTCCTCGGGACTAAGGAAACGTTTAACGTAAACTTCCTCTAATTCCCAAAATTTACGCAAAGAAACTTCAATATTATTTAAAGTTAATGCGGTAAAAGAAGCGTAAGAATGGTCGGCATTGACACTGCGAGAGGGAATATCTCCCATGAAAACATAAACAAATACGGTTTGTACAGCGGGCGGTGTAGCGGGACCACAATCAATGCGGTTACCTAAGTAGATATATGGAAATAATTGTGCCCCAATTACAAGCTCTATGCCTCCAGGAATATTCCATGAAAGGTCTGCAAGCGGAACATTGTTAGGAAATTGCATATTACAGTTACCAATAAAATATGCTGGCAATTTATCTGTAATAGTGTCAACTACTAGTACTTGTATATAATATTTGTCCCTGCATAGTAATTCCAAATGTCTTCCTGCATTTGACAGTATTCATTGTCTCTTCTATGTACAAGTTAAAATCAATGGGGATAGGGCACATCCCTGTCTCACCCCTTTCCTAATGTTTACTTCTCTACGTTCCTGCTCTAATTCTATTACTGCTGTTTGCTCTTTGTATAAGCTGTGTACTATTCGTCTATCCCAAGTATTCTGAACATTTTTTTCCATTTTACATTGTCGAATGCTTTTTCCAGATCTACAAACCCTATATACACGCTTTCGCCTTTTTCTATTGTTTTCTCCATTATCACTCTCAGAGCAAAAATAGCTTCCTGTGTTTCCCTGTTTTGCCTAAACCCAAATTGGTCTTCTCCTAGTATTTCTTCCACCCGTTTTTGCATTCGTCTTTGTACAATTCTAGTTAATATTTTTGAAACGTGTGCTGTCAGACTTATTGTTCGAAAATCTTCACATCTATCCGCACCTTTCTTTTTTGGTATATTTACTATGATGTTACGTTTGAAATCTTTAGGTATCTCGCCTGTCTCATACATATACCTTACAAGTTGAAAGAGACGTTCTGTTACTGCTTGTCCAGCGGCTTTTAGCGATTCTGCTTGCACCTTATCTGTACCCGGCACCTTCCCATTTTTCAGACCCTTTAATGCTAATTCAAACTTATTTCTAAGTATAGGATATCCCAAGTCATCATTTCCAATGTCTGATTCCTGCTCTAATGCAGTTAGTTCCTCTCCTGCATATAAATTTTTGCCATCTACCCACTTTCTCTACATTTTCTATAATGACGTTTCCTCCGACGTCCCTTATATTTTTGCTATACGGTTTTATATCCCTAAAATTGATTCTAATTAGCTTGTATGCTTCATCTGTCTTTCCTACTTCCATCTTAGTTTGTATCTCGTTGCACTTTTCATCAATCCATTGTTCTTTAGCTTTCCTGCATTTGCGAATATTTTCCCATTTTATGGCTTTGTATCTCCTGTTTCGTTTGATCTATTTTTGTATTTTCGTCTTTCTATTAAATTCAGGATATCCTTTGTTATCCATGGTTTCTTATTTTCTTTTTGTGTATACCCCAGACTAAGATGGAAATAGGAAAGACAAATGAAGCATACAAGCTAATTAGAATCAATTTTAGGGATATAAAACCGTATAGCAAAAATATAAGGGACGTCGGAGGAAACGTCATTATAGAAAATGTAGAGAAAGTGGGTAGATGGCAAGAATTTATATGCAGGAGAGGAACTCACTGCATTAGAGCAGGAATCAGACATCGAAAATGATGACTTGGGATATCCTATACTTAGAAATAAGTTTGAATTAGCATTAAAGGATCTGAAAAATGGTAAGGTGCCGGGTACAGATAAGGTTCAAGCAGAAACTCTAAAAGCCGCTGGACAAGCAGTAACAGAACGTCTCTTCCAACTTGTAAGCTATATGTATGACACAGGCGAGATACCCATAGATTTCAAACGTAGCATCATAGTAACTATACCAAAAAAGAAAGGCACAGATAGATGTGAAAATTTTCGAACAATAAGTCTGACAGCACACGTTTCAAAAATATTAACTACAATTGTACAAAGACGAATGGCAAAAACGGGCTGAAGAAATACTAGGAGAAGACCAATTTGGGTTTAGGCGAAATAGGGGAACGCGTGAGGCTATTGTAGCTCTGAGAGTGATAATAGGGAAAACAATAGAAAAAGGAGAAAGCGCATATATAGGGTTTGTAGATCTGGAAAAAGCATTCGACAATGTAAAATGGAAAACAATGTTCAGAATACTCAAAAAGATTGGAATGAGTTATAGGGATAGACGAATAGTACATAGCTTATACAAAGAGCAAACAGCAGTAATAGAATTAGAGCAGGAATGTAGAGAAGTAAACATTAGGAAAGGGTGAGACAGGGATGTGCCCTATCCCCATTAATTTTTAACTTGTACATAAAAGAGGCAATGAATACTGTCAAATGCAAGAAGACATTTGGAATTACTATGCAGGGACAAAAATTGATACGCTTAGATTTGCAGATGATATAGCAGTATTAGCGTCTAGTAAGGAAGAGTTAGAAGCTGCTCTTAATGAAATGGAAACGGTTCTAAAAGAGAGATACGGTATGAAAATAAACAAAACTAAAACTAAAGTACTAGTATGTAAAGGAGGGGAAAATAAATCAAAAACAAGAATACAAATATGTAACACGAACTTACAAGAGGTTAAGGATTTCTGCTATCTAGGAAGCCAACTAACGCAGGATGGGAAAAGCACAAAATATATAAAACAAAGATTAGCACAAGGCCGTGCTACATTTAACAATAAAAAGCAACTACTGTGTTCAAAGACAACAAACATAGAAACAAGGAAAAGATTGCTTAAAACATATGTCTGGAGCACAGCACTGCACGGCTGTGAGCCTGGACAGTAGGAAAAGCGGACAAGAAAAAGGTAGAAGCCTTTCAAATGTGGTACTACAGATGTATAGTGAAGATTTCATGGACAGACTAAGTTAAGAACGAAGAGGTACTAAAAATGGTAGGGGAAGAAAGAAATACGTGGAAAACGGTAAAAAATAGGAGAGATAGGATGATAGGCCACATACTACGACATGAGGGAATAGTGCGGAATATATTAGAAGCAGAGATAGGAAAAAAGAGAAAAAGAGGTAGACCTAGGTTAGACTATTGCACACAGATAGTGAAAGATGTAGACTGTAGGAGTTTCAGGGAGATGTGTAGGCTAGCTCAGAATAGAAATCAATGGAGGTACGCATGCAACCAGTTCCAAGATGGATAAATTAATGACGAAGAAAGTAACTGTAATTTAACATGATGATTATTATAAGCAACTACAAAAATTGGTTGGGCAATATTCTCAAATAATGTTAATTGTGTGATAAGATTGACTAGAAAACTATTATTTCGGCAAATGTCTAAGTGTTGGGGGATCGTGGCAGCCACAGGCTGCTTAACCCCACCACTGAATGTCTGAGAAGGGTATATAATTGTAAGAATAGAAGGGGACTGAACTGCATCTAACAAGAAAGAACAGCGCCTATGATAAAAGACAACAAACATAGAACAAGAGGAAAATTGTTGAAAGTATATGTGTGGAGCACAGCACAGTATGCCTGTGAAATAGGGGCAGTCTGAAAAGCAGACAGAAAAATGGTGGCAGCCTTTTGAAATGCTGTGCTTCAGATGTATGAGGACGACAGCATGGACAGACAAAGATAATAACAAATAGGTTATAGAAATAGTAGGGGAACAAGGATATCTGGGGAAAAAAATAGAAGAAATAAAAGGGCAGAATACGTTCTAAGGCATTTTTGGGGAATAGTATGAGATATATTACAAGCAGAGAGAGGAAAAAAGAGGTAGATGTAGACCTAGATCAGATAGTGATAGATGCAGACTGTGCAAATTTCAGGGAAATGTGTAGGTTAGTTAGGAATAGGAAACAATGAGGATATGTGTCTAACCAGTTCCAGGACTGAAGACCTAATGATGATGATGGAAGTAGTGAACTCTGTGAACTCTTTAAAAGTTGTATATGATATGAATTTACATAACTTAAGCTTGTTTTCTGGATACTTAGCAACATAAAAATCTTGGTTAACTATTACATGAACACAAGTATAACACACTTGTTATTTAATGTGCATTAATTACAGCATCGCTAATCTCAAATCGGATTTTTAAATATGTATTATCATTTCCTTTTTCTTTCTGCATTTTTTTTGTGCGCGTTTAATAAAAATCACTTGAAGTCTTTATTTTGTTAAGAAATAATCGCAAAAGCCTAATTGAATGTGCCTTTTAATTGCAGATGACAAAGCAACGGGTAAGGAAATAAACAACGATGAACTATCTATGTAGTTTAATTATTCTCCACATAGTTACAATAAAACCTACCTTTTGTCATATTCATCAGTGCCAATTTTAAATTTATACGTTGGTAAAAAAGTGGGCGTTTCCTCCACAAAGTATCCAAACGCCTCTCCACTATCCATTATGAGCCTCAGTTGATCATGTTCCAGTAAATCGTCCAACTCGTTAATTTTGATTTTTTTAATGACTTCTTTGGCACTTTTATCATACTTGTCCATTAAACCAAAGTTCATGTCACCAGCCCAAAATACATAGCTAAAATCTTAAATTGTTTTAATGTATTTCTAGGTTTAGCACTTACTCATGAAGAAATATGTCAGTGTTTTTGGGTACGTGAAATACTTGTGCGTTAATGATTGCATTATAATCGCTAATGCGTGAGCTGAGTGCTTCGTCATTTGGATGAAATCGTGAATTTAGAAAACAAATGGAACATCCGTAAATTGTCATTCTAATTGTAACTGCCCCTTTGCTGCCCTGAAATTAATAAAAATTTTAGTAAATTTTAATGTCAAATGTGACAAATATAATTACAGAATTACAATTATTCACTGACAACTGCCAAGTTTATTAATAGTCAGAATGAACTAATTTTATTTTTATAACTGTTTTTATCTTTACATGTTATATTGTTCCTTTTTTATTTTCGTTGGTAAACATATGAAGATTGCGCATAAGTGTTTGTGTTACGTTCCTCAAGATATAATTAATCTGATATGGATAGAAATAAGGACATATGTCTTTGCGGAAGAACAGATAACTTATCTGAACAATGGATTCAGTGTCATAACTGCCATCAATGGCTTCATTCCTCTTGTGCCGACCTTACTGATAATGACGTTTTAAAAATTGGACAAGAAAATACCAACTGGCTCTGTCAAATATGTGAATCCCTTGCAACTACTCGGCCATTTTCATCAGGCTCTGCAACAACAATCCTTTCACGTTGCCCTTTCTGCGACAAATGTTTTTCCGAGAAGGGATTAGCCATCCATATTGGGAGGAAACATCACGACGCCAAGTCGGAACTCCAGCAACAGTCCACAAATGTCACCAACATTAATGATCTAGGAAATGATCTATCGGAAATGAAGTCCACTATTAAGATCCTTAAAAGAGTGCCTAAAGCCGCGAAATTTTCTGCTGCCACTAAACTACCTTCATTTCTGGACACCTGTGTAAAAAAGAACGATTATCATTCCTGGTTTACACTTTTTACCTTCGCTTTCACATGCCTCTGTGTTCCAATAAGAGATAAGAAGAGTAGATCCCTCGGAAATCTAGTCAAAGCTAATATAAACGGTACATCTCATAAGTGCTCGAGAGTTCAAGCCAAGTCAACATCACTATCCCGTAGAATATTCTCTGTTTTCTGAAGGAGATGTCAATGGATGTGTTAAGATACTTTCTTCTAATGACTCCTTAGGTCCTCAAGATACAGATACTTATAACAAGCTTTTACATAAACATCCAACTCCAAATAGAAATATCGAATTTCCTTCGCCTCCCGAAAATGTGGATAGTTTGACGGTAACTGAAAAAAATGTCAGAGATGCTATTTTTACCTTCACAAATGGATCAGGATCGGGAATCGACGGTTTGAGGCCTCAACATTTGAAGGATTTAATTTCTACCGGTAATGGAGAAGCAGCATCAAGACTTCTTAAATCTCTAACCAGTTTCTGCAACTTAGCTCTATCTGAAAAAATTAACGAAGACATCCTCGCTTTATTTTACGGCGCTAACCTTTGTGCCTTGAATAAGAAAGATGGTGGAATACGCCCAATTGCGGTTGGAATGACGCTTCGACGACTAGACGCTTCGACGACTAGTCGCCAAGTTAGCTTGTTTCTCTGTTCGAGAGCCAGTAGGCCAATTCCTTCGTCCAAAACAACTTGGTTTCGCTACAAAGGGTGGTTGTGAGGCTGCCGTTCATGCCACCAGAACAATCTTACATCATCCGCTAACTCCGGGAACTGTTTTACTAAAAATTGATTTTTCCAACGCCTTTAATACCTTGAATCGTGACTCAATGCTAAGTGCAGTGAAAAAAATGACTCCAGCCCTGGAAGCCTTTTTTGGCAAGCTTACTATTTCCCATCTCTTCTATGCTTTGGAGATATGAGCATCCCATCGATAACTGGATGCCAGCAAAGTAACCCAGCAGGACCCCTTTTTTTCTGTTTGACCCTGCAACCTATAATAGATTTACTAGTATCAAAGATGGTCTGCTTCTATCTTGACGACGGATTATTAGCTGGAGATCCTAATACCATACTACAAGACTTTTCCATCATAATTCGAGAATGTTGGAAAGATCAGACTAGAAATTAACCCTTCAAAGTGTGAGCTTTACTTTTGCGATTATGTTGACACCAATATCTTGTCCAAATTTTCATCCATGTCTCCTGGCATTCAGGTTGTCTCAGAAGTTAGTTTTCTTAGAGTTGCCGTTTCACCTGACCATTTACAGAAAAGTTGGCGCCTAATTAACGCTTAAATTTGGTACAAAAATTTTTTCAAAATTCGAAAAAGTCGCGGCCAAGTTCACGATTTTGGGTAGTATGGAGAAATAGTTTTTTTCAAATAACTTGTTACACAGGAGGGCGCAAAATTTCGTTTCAACGGCGCAAAATGGCGCATAATTACTGCTTAATTGTGGTATAACAATTTTTTCAAAATTCAAAAAAGTCGTGGCCAACTTCACGATTTTGGGCTAGTTTGGAGAAATGGTTTTTTTTTCGAATAACTTGTTACACAGAAGGGCGCAAAATTTCGTTTCAACGGCGCAAAATGGCGCCTAATTACCGTTTAAATTTGCTACAAAATTTTTTTCAAAATTCGAAAAAGTCGCGGCCAACCTCACGATTTTGGGTTAGTTTGGAGAAATGGTTTTTTTCAAATAACTTGTTACACAGAAGGGCGCAAAATTTCGTTTCAACGGCGCAAAATGGCGCCTAATTACCGTTTAAATTTGGTACAAAATTTTTTTCAAAATTCAAAAAAGTCGTGGCCAACTTCACGATTTTGGGCTAGTTTGGAGAAATGGTTTTTTTTTCGAATAACTTGTTACACAGAAGGGCGCAAAATTTCGTTTCAACGGCGCCTAATTACCGTTTAAATTTGGTACAAAATTTTTTTTTCAAAATTTGAAAAAGTCGCGGCCAACCTCACGAGGCGTCGCCGTGGATCAATGTAGTAAGCGTAAGGCTACGGATCCCAAGGTCCCGGGTTCAAATCCCGACACGGCAGACTGCTTGAAAAATGACAGGTGAGCATTTTTCACAAAAATTACGCCCTCGTTCGGATGAGAGGTTAAATGGAGGTCCCGTGTGTGAGTGTTGTCACGCACGTTAAAGATCCCTACCTTGCCTGGAACGGCAAGGGTTCGGCAAAATTCTAAATTTCCAGGCAACAAAAAACTCGCCTCCTGGCCAATGTAGTACCTACAGGTGGAGCATTGGAAATGTAAATGAACGGCCAACCTCACGATTTTGGGTTAGTTTGGAGAAATGGTTTTTTTCAAATAACTTGTTACACAGAAGGGCGCAAAATTTCGTTTCAACGGCGCAAAATGGCGCCTAATTACCGTTTAAATTTGGTACAAAATTTTTTTCAAAATTCGAAAAAGTCGCGGCCAACTTCACGATTTTGGGTTAGTTTGGAGAAATAGTTTTTTTCAAATAACTTGTTACACAGGAGGGCGCAAAATTTCGTTTCAACGGCGCAAAATGGCGCATAATTACCGCTTAATTGTGGTACAAAATTTTTTTCAAATTTCAAAAAAGTCGCGGCCAACCTCACGATTTTGGGTTGGTTTGGAGAAATGGTTTTTTTCGAATAACTTGTTACAGAGAAGGGCGCAAAATTTCGTTTTAACGGCACTAAATGGCGCCTAATTACCGTTTAATTGTGGTGCAAAATTTTTTTCAAAATTCAAAAAAGTCGCGGCCAACTTCACGTTTTTGGAGTTCAGAAAAATAGTTTATTGCAAATAACTTGATACACAGGAGGGCGTAAAATTTCGTTTCAACGGCGCAAAATGGCGCCTAATTGGCGCTAAATTATGGAATAAAGATTTTCTGAAAATTGAAAAAAAGTGCGGCTTCGTGAACTTGGCCGGAAAAATCTTATTTTATCAATAACTTGTTTGCCAAGACGGCGCAAAAATTTAGTTTTAGCGGCGCAAAATGGCGCCTAATTATGACATAAATATTTTTAAAAAATTCAAAAATGTTGCGGCTAACTTCACGCACCTGAAATAGAGTAATAAAGGCAATTTTTTGTTGCGATTTGCATATGGAAATGGTCGAATTTGTGTCCAGAGCTATTTATTACATATAGTATTACTTCTAAGAGGCTACAATAGGTATTTTATGTTAAAAATATTCTATGTTCTTGATCTAATTATTTCTGTATACTCAGATGACTTAAATCAATAAATAGGAAAGCGCCTATATGTAAATGGAGGCTTTAGGCCGACAACGCAACCGAGTGCACTGTCAGAACATAGCTAGACTGCAGTACTCCAAAAAGGATTTACGTAATTAAATTTCTTAATAGATCTTTTGCTATTTATTTATAAAGCAATAGTGTAAGATAAACAATTAGAGTTTGAATGAAATGTTGATATACACCAGGAATAAAAATAACATCAATGTAAACATTTTTTAAACTCCTTAATGTAATTGTATACCTAATTATGTTAGAATAAAATTATTATGTAAATTAAACCAAATTCAAAGAATTTAAAGTGTTGAATTCAGTCAGCTTTACGTAAAGGAATAATTTTTAATCTTTGAGAAGTTTCTTAAAAGCGGGAATTCTTATACAAAGCTTATGTTTCTTAATCTTCTGTGGGAATTAAACCACTCATAGTTTTTAAGATCATTTTTATTTACGTTTCGATCCATGACCTAGGATTGTTGTCTAAATAATAAGTTTCAAGTTTGACATTTATGACACAAATTGATTGATATTTTTGCTTTGAGTACATTAGCAGAAAAAATTTAAAGTTTAGAAGAATGAGTGCCTTCAATTTGTGATGTAGTAACAAAAGATAATTTTGATACAATTTTCGTTAGTGCAAAAACCTACTATGAATCAAAATTTTCCAAACAAAAAGAAATTCACATAAAGAAATTAAATAATCTATTTATAGAGAAAAATAACACACAAACTAGAACGTCAGAAAATATCAACAGCATGCTAAACTCCATCATAAATTTATCAAATAGATCTATTAACGACACAGAAAAATCAATTCTATCAAAAGGCCTTAACTTTGCAGTAACACCAAAATCAATACCAACATTTGAAATAATCAGCTGTATTGATAAAACAGCAAACCAACTCGAAGAAAATCAAGCAAACGAATTTAGAGTACGATGCAAAATCAAAATAGAAAAGAATCACAAAATAAAACCAAATGTAAGTAGTAACGAAATAAAAGCAATTCGCAATGTAAAAAAAGTTAGCCAAGAGCGAGTCGAGCTCGCACCAATACTACAGTGAGCAATCAATAAACCAAATTAAGCTGTTTTTATTTTTTATGTATATTTAAATCTTATCCAAATTTGAATGTGATAACTGAAAAATGAATATACTGTCCCACATTGTACTGGTACATTATTCGTAAATACGTTGTCTATTACTGTGGTTAAAAAAATTTTTCCCAGCAACTATTACACTGTCAAAAAAATCTGCAGTTTTCCGATAATCTATGACTCGATAGTTACCATCCCTATTAAAATCAAAATTTTAGCTTTGGAAATGTAGGAGAACAGGGTGGGGGAGGTCATTTTTGGCACATTTTGAGCTATATCATGAAGACTACTGACCGAAAATTATAAAAAAATATTTTTAGATGCCTTAGAATCCTCTTTCAAATGATACCTCACACGATATATTTATTAAAACTTTTTTCTTTTGACCGAATTAACCCCCGCCATTTTAATCTAAAAATATTTTTTTCTATTTTCGGACTGTCGATATATGTGCGCACCATAAAGACCTAGCATTGTGCCAAATTTCAAATTCCTAAGTTACATAGTTTTTGAGAAAAACCTCTGTGACAGACGGACGGACAGACACGAGAGTAATCTTATAAAGGTTCCGTTATACCTTATAAGGTACGGAACCCTAAAAACGATAAGTTAAATATTATTCTACCTGCTGACAAAGGCAATACAGCAGTAGTGATGGATAAAAACGATTACAAGACAAAAGTCAACGAACTGTTGAACACTGAGAATCACACCAGTTTAGAAACGGACCCAACAAAATCAATTGAAAATAAAATATACAAAACTTTATATAAATTTAAAAATGAGTTTGAAGACAAGGAAAGAAGCAAACTGGTCCCACATTACAGTAAACCACCTCACTTTTACGGTCTACCAAAAATTTATAAAAGAGACATTCCTTTAGGACCTATCGTAAGATCCATAGATTCACCATACCATAATTTAGCAAAATTTCTCCTAAAAATTATAGATCCATTAGCAGGCAAAACGCATTTTTTCATAAAAAACGAGCAACACTTTTTAGAAAAATTATTAAGCATCAAAATTGAAAATACACACACAATGGTAAGTTTTGATGTAGTAAATCTCTTCACAAATGTCCCTGTAAACAAAACAATTAATATTATAAAAAACAAACTAGAAAAAGATGACAACCTTAAAAAAAGAACAACACTAAGTATATCATCGATTATGGAATTACTTGCTTTATGCGTTGATACCACATATTTTTAAATAAATGACCAATTGTACAAACAGAGCTTCGGAGTGGCAATGGGAAGTCCACTATCGCCAATCTTTAGTAATATATTCATGGAGGAATTTGAAAAAAATGTAATTAATATTCACACAAACATGAAACCACTAATCTGATGGAGATACATAGATAATGTCTATGCTATTTGGTCTCATAATACAGAACTAATTAAAAACTTTGTAGAGTCAATTAATAAAATAGAACTAACTATTAAATTCACATATGAATTAGAACAACATGGAAAACTTCCGGTTTTAGATAGATAGATAGATAGATAGATTTATTTGTTCCCATCAATGTGATAATAATGCACACTTCTACAACCATTATTAGAAATAGTCAACAATGTGTATAAATGAAATTAAAATATAAATAAATATAAAATATAAATAAATAATATATGAAAATTAGCTACATTTATGTAGATAGTCATTAATTAAAATTAAATATTAGATACATAGTCAATTATTGTAACTATTTAAATCCTATCTTCAAAAAACTCCATTACGTTATTATAACAGCGCTCGCAAAACAAGGATAATAGTGCAGATTTAAATTTAGAAAGTCCTTATCTAGAGATTTAATAGTTGCTGGTAGCTTGTTATAAAGAGTTGGCGCCATATATATAAAAGATTTTTTAATTAAAGTGTATCTTGGTTTTGGTGGATATATATCCCAAGCATATATGCCTGGTATCGTGTTTGTGAAAAGTACTTGGTGTGATGAATTTATTTTTGTTTTTATAAAAGAGGATTAGAGTTTCATAGATATATAATGAGTATAAAGTTAATATTTTAAGTTTTTGGAATAATGGTTTGCAATGTGTGTCATATGATGCTTTGCAAATACTACGAATAGCTCGTTTTTGTAATTTGAATATTGTGGTAATATTTGCATTTGATGCATTCCCCCAAAATGCAATACTATATTGTATACGGGACTCAAAAAGGGCATGATACACTTTAAGTGAAGATTCGTTGAAAATTTGTCGCAAAACAGTTCTAATTGCATAATAAGTGGATGCTAATTTCCTAGTAAGTGATTGAATATGAGTTGTCCAATTTGGTTTATGGTCTATGGTTAAATCTAGAAATTTGGTTGAGCAGACTTCATTAATTGATGCTCCATTCAGTGTAGTGAGTGGAGCGTTTGTTTTAAAAATTATGAATGAAGATTTAAGAGAATTTATTGTGAGGTAATTTGCCTTGCACCACTCTGTATATGATTTTGTATCAGTTACAATATTATTCTCCAAGGTTTGCATAGTGAAGTCATTCCAATTTAAACTAATATCATCCGCGTATAATGTACAATTTGCAAAATTTATACATGAAACGAAGTCGTTAATATAGAATAAAAATAAAATTGGTCCTAAAACAGAACCTTGGGGGACGCTAAATTTTAAACTTATATTTGTTGAAAAAATTTCTTTTTGATTATCTACAAGTTTTACACATTGAGTTCTACCTTCTAGATAAGAAATTAACCATTTCTTTGCAATTCCCCGAAATCCATAATGTGTCATTTTATTTATTAAAATGTTATGATTTAAGCAATCAAATGCTTTACTTAAGTCGATAAATGATGTAACTAAAGACGTATTTTTCTTATTTAAAGAAGAATATAGCTGGTCTAAGAAATTGCACATAGCATCCGTTGTAGACCTATTTGAAGTGAAACCAAACTGTAGTGGAGTTAGAATTTTAAATTTGTTGGAAAATTGTATAAGACGATTTTTAACTAGAGGTTCGATTATTTTAGAAAATGTGGATAATAGTGAGACAGGTCTAAAATTATCCACTACATATTCTCCTCCACTTTCAAAAGATTCATTAATTAAGTTAACAAGATATCCCAAAATATTTATTGGGAGGGCAGGAAGCACATATGCCGGAATGTTGTCATTGCCAGTAAAATATTTATTACGTAAAGATTTAATAACAGCATACACTTCATAATAATCCGTAGGAAAAAACATAAAATTGTTTGGAATACTCATATGAGAGCCCATTGAAACAGAGTTATTAATTACTGAATGTGTGGAAAGTTTTTTTATTAAGTTTTCAGCTACTGTAGCAAAGTGGTTATTCAGTTTTTCTGCAGTTGCCTTGGCAGAGCAATTGTTATTTGCAAACCCTGTATTGCTAATATGCTCATGGATAATTTTCCACGTAGTTTTTTGAATATTTTTTGAATTAATATACGATTTGACAAAAATAGTGCCTTTGCTAACTTTATGGTAGCTTTAAAATTTTTTTTGTACTTATGATAATACTTCTTATAGAAATTAGAATCAGGAAAATGTTTGATAATAATATGTAATACTTTTTGTTCGCAGCTGACGTTCTAATACCTTTAGTTAACCAATTTTTTTGATTATTCTTAAATCTAGTGACAGGAAATGACTTGTTATAGGCATCTGTAACATTTTGTATTAAAGATTGAAATTTATGATTTAAATTACTGTTACCAGAATTGATATTGATTTCAGAACATAAAGTTGAAAATAAATTTATATTGTCAGTATTATAGCAACGCCTATAGTAATGGTTCTGCTGATTATTTAATTTTAGGTTTAATCTAAAATATACAAACATGTGATCAGAGAGTTCTGTGTTTAGAACCTCAGTATCGAGAAGAAATTTTGATTTGATGTTAGTTAGAACATAATCAATACGTGTGCTAGAGTTAGATGTAATTCGTGTATCTTGATTTATTTGCATAGTTAAATGATAAAGATCCAAGTATTGTTTTAAACAAACAATATATTTATCTACTATATTGTTGAAGTTCATGTTGAAATCGCCTGTAATGATTATATTCTTACAAGCGAAATCTGTAACATTTTATCCGATGATTCAAATAATATATCTGTATTACCTTTAGGGGAGCGGTAAATGCATAAAATATATAGTTTAAGACTTCTAACATAAATTTGTGAAAATTCAAAATGTATTTCCTTTAGTAAATAATTACATTTATTAATTGCTTCAAAATTGATATTATCCCTACAATACATTGCAGTACCACCATGTTGGTGCTTTTGCCTTTTATATATATTTGCCAATTTATTCTAGTTAGCAAGAACGATACAACAATTAATACACCTGTAGAAATCCAACGCACACAAACAGCTACTTAAACTTCGATTCAAACCCCCTCGCACTGTGTTAAATGAAGAATTATCGAAACCATGTATGATAGAGCAAAATTAATCATCAAACGAAGAAATTTTAAAGAAAGAGAAAGACCTAATCAGATGTACACTAATAGAAAACAAATATCCTAAAAGAATAATAGAGAAAGAAATTAATAAAGTCCCAAAAAATAAAGAAGAAGAAAACAAAAACAACTATACGCACCAAAAAATACTCTCAATACCATACATAAAAGGATTCTACGAAAAAATCCAAAGATTAAGAAACAAATTCAGAATTAAAACAGTATTTAGAACCAACAATACACTAAGAACACAATTAACAAAAACAAAACCCAAAAACGCAATACAAAGTTCAAAAAACTGCATCTACAAAATGCCGTGCGAATGTAACAAGTTTTATATAAAGAAAAGTTCGAGACCATTGAAGTTCGATTAAAGGAACATAAATCATATGTAAAAAAAATAGAAAATTTGAGAAATCCATGATTTGCCAACATACATGGGACTCTAGTTATAAAATAAAATGGGAGGACGCAAAAATTATTGACAAAGAAGAAAACCACCAAAAACGCAAAATCAAAGAAGCTGCTTATATAACCCTACATAAAAATAACCGCGTAGCAAACGAATCCATAACTTTCAGTAAACAATAGATTCCACTACTAAAAGAAATAACAAATGAAAATCAAATGCCTCAATAGCTAGGCAGCATTGCAAGTTTTTACTAAGTTTTCCTTGCGATGTTAACATGAAATACAGCCTGCATACACGATTTCTATTTATACATACACAATAACTAATTACATAACAATAAACAAATTAGTAACCCCTGTAAAACAGCATTGGTATCTGACAAGTGTAAACCGACCATAGGGTAACCTTAGAACCATATACAATCTTCCTTGAACAGTATTGGTATCTGACAAGTGCAAACCCGCCTTAGGGTTGCCTCAGAACCATATAAAATATTCGTAGAATAACATTGGTATCTGACAAATGTAAACCCGCCACAGGGTTGCCTCAGAACCATGTTAAAATCTACTAAAGAGGTAGCCTAAATCATAATGAGGTTTTTCCCCCTCAAGATAAATATAAAAAACGACTGCTTAAGCCTTACGGAAATATATCTGCACACTTCTTTAATAACCATCCTCCCAATTATATAAATAGAAACATGTTAAAAAATGTTTTCCAATCCTCAAGTTATTGAATTTATGTGAAATTTAACAATAAAAATTAATCAGCTGATTTTTCGTTAAGTGTATTGTAGCGGGTTACTACTAGCGCGTTTCACTAATTTAAAACAAGTAATAACAAGAGTTTTATTACTCACTGTTCACAAGTCTAATTAACAATATATGCCTTATTTATAGATGTTTTCTGACCAATTAACAAAGCACTACCACACTAACTTCTTAACCATAGGTCCATTAACAACACTAACACAACTATTTATTTATTACACTATAGTCTATTTATGTGTTCTACAAGCTGTGTACATTAGACACGTTCACATCATATAACATTTATGTTACTCTTGGACTTTCAAAAGCTCAACTATTTCACGGTACACGATATAATTTATATTCGACATTCTGGTATAGACTAAACTCCGTATTTCATAATCGGTCTTATTTATACCGCGAATTAAAAAGGATGACTCATCCTCCAGTAATTGCCAGAAGCTTTTCGGTCCCTGTAGAATATGCAGTGCTTGCGGCGCTTGTGTATGTTTGACTGGTTGCCTAATAGTAGTTCGCAACACTATCCCCTCTTTAAAACCGTTACGTCTCGTAACTGTAAATACATTTTGACGCAAATTCGATGACTGATGACGTTATCGGCAGCTATCTCCTCTGGTGCATCCACCGCGTCGTTGGAAATAACAGTCAACACTCTTTTCTTGGTCTTGGTAGGTAACCGGTTGATAACAACAAACAAGAACCTGGACGTTGGTTCCCTGAAAAACTACTTCTAGCATATTTCGGACTATCCTCCAATCTAAGCGATCCAGTCCACAGCCTAACTTGGGCACCGCTAGTCTCGTTACACCATTTTCCATCATCTGAACCTTAACATTCAGCAAAGCCTCCCATAGATGTCCATAAGTAGGTCTCTGCCATGAAGAATTTTTGGTGACCAGATAGAAAACATAAAGATTTTTATCCTGAAGAATTAAAGCTTTTCCTACAGTTGGCTGTTGTTGTACTAATTCATCCACACATCCAAACTTTTTCTTGAAAACAACAGATATTCCCCTTGACATTTCCAAATCTTGAGCTACGCCATGTGCAAAGGAATACTCTTCTGGTGCTCTAAACAGATCTTGCTGTTTTTCAACAACAACGTCTGTTTAAGCGCGGAGGGTCTTATAACTTGGTATATCGACTTACCTCCGCGTTGTTTTATTGGTATAAGATGTAGTTCCTACTCTTCAACTAAGTGGACTGTATTCGAGATTATAGTACGTGTTACTTTGCACTTTCACTGAGTTTTTTAGAGGTTTATCAAATAAATTCGGCGGCACTATTGACTAACTCACTTTACCGAAGGCACAACTGACCGCTCTGCTTCGATATCGATGAGAGAGTGTTTTTGTCACTACCTATTTTCAACTTATTTATACATGCACAAAGGAATTTTTACGACAGGATGTAACGGGACAAGGGATGACAGCTTTAGGATTTGATTTACAACTAAGAATTTAAAGAAAATTTAACTACGACAACGTGCGACAAAGAGACCGAACAAAGCCCAAATCTCGCCTTAGCGGAACCACCATACGCCGCCATAAAACTCTCAAAATCTACATTTAGCTCATGATTAATAACTTGTCGAACACCATTCTCATTATTCGAGCCTTCTTGGTTGTTGCCAGCGTAGGATGTTAAATGGTCAAGTGTACCACTTTCGGTTTACCACGGGGAGATCTTCTGGTCCGGTACACTGCATGATTAATCCTTTTCATCGCTTCGTACGGGCCTTCCCATTGTCTTTGTCATTTTGGCAACAACCCACGATTTATTTGTGGGTTATACATCCACACTAAATCTCCAGGTTGATAACCAACTTCTTGTGCTCTCGTGTCATATTGTGATTTCATTCGATCGTTTGCTGCCTGGATATTCTTTCGGACGTTTTCGTGAACGCTATTTGATCTTTCACGAAGCTTACTAACGTAATCTTCACCTGCGATCTCTTCTCCAGGTTTAAATCCAAACTGAAGATCACATGGTAGCCGCAATTCACGTCCTAACATCACGCAAGTGGGAGAGTATCCTATCATGTACTGAAAATCCGTACGCCAGTAGGAACAAATGTAAATATTCATTCCAGTCTCGTTGATGTTCAGAGACAACTTTGGCTAGGTACTTTCCTAACGTCCTGCTCATTCTTTCAACCATTCCATCCGATTGAGGATGAAGTGGCGTGGTTCAAGTCTTCCTGATTCCAAGATGCTTGCAGACGTTTTAAAACAACGCTGATTCGAAGTTCCGACCTTGATCGGAGTGTAATTCCAACGGAACTCCAAAGCGACAAAACAACTCTCTCACTAGTACATCTGCAACCGTCTCGGCTTCTTGGTTAGGTATAGCATATGTCTCCGGCCATTTGGTAAAGTAATCCATTGCAACAAAGATGTATTTATTTCCTTTTTCTGATACAGAAAACGGACCAGCTATATCAATGGCTACCTTTTCACGTTATACTGTCTCATTGGCGTCTTTTATTATTTCTTGTATATCCAAAACATCAACTCCCTGACTCTAAACACGCCGAAAAGTTTCAATTTAACGAAGGGATGACCCACCAGGTCCTACCACTTTGTTTCTAAACGGTTATCATGACAGTACGTCCGCGCTATTTTATTTTACATACCGATCGCTGTTTATTTCCTTTGGAAATAGAATCAACGTATTCTTGGAGCTCTGTACGTTTACCCTTACTTTATAATTTACATCACTTGCTTATACAAAACTAATATATCAACCCTCAATCCCGCGGTCACATCAACGCTCGTTCATAATTAATTTCATATTTAATTCTCAGTCGGATGTAGTATAGTCTTTTAATTCCTCTTTACTTTGAATGTTGTCGGTGGTTTTCATATTATTGCACAATATTACTATTGAGTTTATGACAAATGACACGCGGGACGTCTGTGTTACCAGGTAATTTACGTAGGTTATATTTTTATTTCTTTATCTGAAGCCATATAAATGCATACATTGTAATTTGTTGTATAAAAATAATAAGTCATCTATGTAACCCTACAGTTCTGTATTCTCATTGCACAGCATCTGGTTTGTTGCATTATAATAAAGTATACGTGTGGTTTCCTTTTGTGATAATTGCAACTATGTCTATTAAATGTACCCCATTCAACCAAAAAATTTCTAAAGCTCATATTTGGGATGCATGCATTTACAAATCCACTGTGATTTCATAAATCTAGAGCTTATTAAAAAAATGACATGATTTCACAGCCAACATTTACAGTTGCATTTTGTTTACATTTTGTGATTTAAAATATTTACAATGTTTGATTTGAGTTACAATGGGTATTTAACAGAAATTAAATGATTATCTTAGTGGTTTTAAATTTGTGATTCGAATACAAATTTGATTGCACGTTTTGTTTGTGAACATATATTCTACATGAAAATTTAAATTATACAGGGTGATTCAATAACAAGTTTGTCCATTCAAAATTAAATTTTCTTTCTTTCACTTCTAATTTATTGTTAGCGTAACACAAGCGTTGCAGGATTTATATCACATCTTTCAAAGCTTTAAACTAGAACATAATGTAATCAAAGCCTCAATCAGAACTAACTTCCAATTCAAACATATTCAAACCACCAGACTATTCTAAAACCTACCAGAATTTATGTAAATAACATCTCGAATGTTCCTATTGTAATGTTTTAAATGCAAAGACTGTAACAGTTTTAAAAATACGATGCGTGCTAATTATACGGTTACTTTGAAAGTTAAGAATTCTCTACGTTATGGCGCTAGCGAAACAAGTTTTAAATAATTGAAGCCGGCTTAATCACAATTATTGCATATGACACGTAGTAGTAATGTATTTTAAAGAAATTTACTCTTACTAGATGGTAAGACTAAAAACTGTTCTGCCGATGGTTTACTTGGCTATCACACCAAGGGAGAGTTAAAGATGTATGTGGGCTGAAATTTTCTTAGTTAAATTAAAAAGAATTTAAATTAGTGTTGAACGCCACTGTATCTAGCAACTATTAATAAAAAATAATTATTGTAAGGTAGATATAGAAAACCCTTTTGTAGTTGGTGATTCTTAATTTTTTTATTTAAATTTTTCGATAATTGGCCAGACCTGTTTAACATAGAAAAAATTATCAGTGATAATACTTCTATTCCATAACAAATAATTAGAATCAAATAACAACGATTGTTAACAAATAAATTATATCACAGACTTTTTACTGTAAAAAAACGAACAAAATCTCGTTAGATAATAATAGTCATGTTGGCTAATGAATGTCAGATCTGTCAGTCATGTATAAATTTAATTTAAGTAATCTTAATGTAAATCTTATTTCGTTTACTCGTAAAGCATAAACTCTTTTAAGCTTCTCGTAAGCTTCAAATATAACAAAACTGAACGGTCATGAAAAATTGATAAAATTAAAGGAGTTTAAATATTTAATAGATCTTATGAACTGAAACAGTGAGGATTTTCACACCATATGTGGAGGAGGGGGTGGTTAAATAAATCCGGTTAAGGATTTGGTAAAAGTAAAAGACTCATCCTTAACCACTGGTCGCCGACTGTTATACTCTTGCGTTGGTTATGATCTAGTTTTAACTCGTCTCCCGTCGTTCACGTGCAAGAATAAATTTAGTGGATCCCAGACTGACTCGCGGAGCTTATTGGTGACCTGGGGGTGTTTTCATTAACATGAAGGTGTTCTGGACTTGTGGGTGCTTGCGCTGAAACGAATATAAATTAAGGCACTTAATTTATCACCACTAATTCTCATCATCAACGACTCCCATCTTACTTAGCTCGAAGGCGTCGTTTCAAGATTCTATTTTCAATCACCAAGGAGTCCCACTGTGCCCAGTATGCCTTCAGCCTCCTACTTGAAATACTAATTTCTTCCAAGCTGGTCGTTCTCCTCTACTTTTCCACTCATTAATACGTCCCAATTCGGCGTCATTCTTTTGGTCTTCTCATATTCTTTCGGGTTGCCAAGTATCATCAGTTACCGTCATTCTATGGATGACGCTTATTTTCTTTTCCATCTTGGAGCAATCATTGCAGTCTACCGGACAAGGTCTCCTCGATAGAGCGTCTGCATTCCGATGGCTAGTTCCTACACGATATTCTGTGTCAAAGTCATATTTCTGCAGCTGCTCTATCCACCTTGCAACTTGCCCTTCCGGATTTCGAAACTGCAGTAACCATTTTAGTGCAGCATGGTCTGTTCTCAACAGGAATTTACGGCCGTATAAGTACTTATAAAAGTGCTCTACAGATTTGACGACGGCCAACAACTCCCTTCTTGTCACACAATAGTTCCTTTCTGGCCGCGACAAGACCTTGTTGAAATACCCAATAACTTTTTCTTGTCCGTTTTGCACTTGAGAAAGAACGCTTCATATAGCTGTGTTACTGGCATCAGTATCCAACACAAATTTCCCCTCCATCCGTGGATAACTCAAAATTGGTGCTGTAACTAGTAGCCTTTTCAGTTGTTCAAATGCACTGTGGCAGTCGTCATCCGAATCGTATTCTTGTCCATCTTCGGTTAATTTCGTTAACGGTTTGGCAATGTTCGCAAACCCAAGTATAAAACGTCGGTAATATGTGCACAATCCTAGAAAACTGCGTAGTTGGTGTATATCTGCTGGTGTAGGCCACTCTTGTACCGTTTTTATTTTGTCAGGATCAGCTCTTATTCCGGTCTCCGAAACGATATGTCCTAGATATTTCACCTCTTTTCCAAATAGGTGACACTTCTTGGGGCTCAATGTAAGGTTTGCCCCGCGTAATCTTTGGAATATCTCCTCTAGGTTCTTAAGATGTTCTTCAAAAAACTGGCCTAACACTTATCACGTCGTCTAGGTACACCAGACATGTTTTCCAGGACAGTCCACGCACTATCGACTCCATCAAACGTTCAAAAGTAGTAGGGGCATTGCATAATCCAAATGGCATGACCTTGAACTGCCATAATCCAGTTCCAATTGTAAACGCAGTCTTTTCTTTATCGTTTGGCTCCAAGCCTACCTGCCAGTATCCGCTTTCCAAGTCCAAGGTTGAAAATCATTTAGATCCGGATAGAGTATCTAAGGCGTCATCAATTCTGGGCAAAGGATAGCTGTCTTTTTTTGTCACATTGTTAAGTCACCGGTAGTCTACACAAAACCTTGTCGACCCGTCCTTTTTCTTGACAAGCACTATCGGGGATGCCCATGGACTATTCGAGGGTTCAATCACTTCCTGTTTTTTCCATATCGGTGATAATTTGCTCGGCTTCCTTACGTTTTGCCAAACGAAGCCGCCTGGGGTGTTGTCTTATCGGTTGCGCATCTCCAGTATTGATCTTATGTTGCACAACATGCGTCCTTCTTTTCTCACTATCATCCAGTGCAAACACACCTCGATATCGTCCGACCAGTTTTTTTACCTTGCCCAGTTGGTCGCCGTTTAATTCTTGACACGAAGGTATCAACATATCCAGCAATTTCTGTGAGCAACCGTTGGCTGGTTTATCCTTCGTGTCGTCCACGCAACATTTAATATGGCATACTGGAATGCAACTTCCCACAATCATGTCTTTCTTCAGGGTCACTGTATGCGGATTAATGTTCAGCACCCTTACTGGTATCATACTTCGAAACTTTACCAGCGTTCTTCCAAACAGTAATCCCTCCTGACTCATTCCCGATTCAGTTGCTTCCATCATGCATACTTGTCCTTCCCGGAGCGTACCATCCGGGCGTCCCATTACTATCATTTCCGCCTTCTCGGGTATTTTCATATCACAAATCATTCGAACTTGCTTCGTCTAGTTACTCGTCTCTTGAAATGGAATCTCATCATCATCTATCCAAAGCACATTTTCTTTCATGTTTACATGAAACCCATATTCTCTTATGAGATCCATTCCCAAGATCACTTCTTCTGTAATTTCAGCCACCAACACCCGATGATTAATTAATTTGTCTCTAATTCCTACGTTATGGTAGTCTCTCCGCGAGTCGAAATTTTTTCACCACCTGCCGTTCGAAGACATACCGATACAGGTAGCACTTTTCCACGACCAACCAAATCTGGTCTCACAATAGTCCTTGTCGCTCCTGTATCCACGAGTAATCGGACAACCCTACCATCAATTCTACCATCAATATAGATGCTGTCTAGACTTCCCATCGATGATGCAGCACGGATGATAATCTCTGGGGCACTACGTTGTGCTGTCGACGTTCGTCCCCTTACATTGACCTGCTTTAGCTTAACCGATTGTCTCTTTGGTTGAGTACAGCGTCTCTGCATATGACCAAGTTCACCGCAGCTCCAGCATCGCAAACGCCATCTCCGCGGTCGTTGTCTTTCAAGCTTTTCCCCACGGTTTATTATTTCTTCTATGCTGTTGTGCGATTGGCCAGGTTCCTCTAAGGCAGACCGAACTTTGTGACTCATCCTGTGTGATGTCTGCTTAGCTGCTTCAAATTCAAGCGCATGAGCAAGTGCGTTATCTAACATTTTTGGCCGTGCTAATCTTAGCGCTTGCTGTATTTCACTGTCTTTAATGCCATCCACAAATGTTTGAACAGCCAGTTGTTCGAGGAAACTATCTGGTGCCGTTGGGTATGCCAATATAACTAATCTGGCGATGTCAGCTTCGAATTCTTGCAGGCTTTCACTTGTCTTTTGCGAGCGGTTCTTAACTTGTGCGTGGTAAACCTGTTGAAGGTGAGCGTCTCCATATCTCATCTCAAGCTTCGATGTTAAGAGGCCGTAATCATTCTGCTGGTGATCGGGAATCGTTTGTAAGATGTTAAGAGCTTCCCCCCGTAGGGCCACTATTAAGGAGATAGCCTTCTCTTTGTTGCACCAACCGTTTGGCTATTGCCGCAGCTTCAAATATGTGGGCCAAGGTGTTTTGCCATCGAATGTGGGTGGTTTCACTTTAAATTTAGACGGTATTGACTCGCTTCTTTCCATGGTTCTTATTTCTGAAATGTTTTCATTTACAACTTGGTTTGCTAATTCAATTGGCCGCGTTGTTAGTGAAATCGTTTGTTCTTGCAGCGTCATCACATCTTCTTCCATTTTTACCAATTTATTGTCCAACTTTTGTTCAACTGTTTTTACCTGTTGAGTGAAATCGTCTTTCAATGCAATGGAGCTTTCCATTAATCTTCGTTCTAACGTGGCTGTATTTTTACTTAACTTTTCTTCCATTTTCGCAGCATTTTCACTCAACTTTTCCTCTATTTTCTCAGCATTTTTACTAAGTGTTTCTTTCATACCATCTTTAAACTCTTTAAGTGTCGATTCCAGTTCAACTGACTTCACTAAATTTTCACCGAGTGTCACTTCCAGTTTAGTCGACCTTTCTTCCATTTTCTCAGCATTTTTACTAAGCTTTTCATCTATTTTCGCAGCATTTTCAGTAAACTTTTCTTCCATACCGGATTTAAAATCCTTAAGGAAATTCATTAAAGTTTCTGCGTCCATCTTACTTTGACTTCTTGTAACTGGCATATATAAACTACTTAAATGTCTTTAGACTTATGTGCTTTCCTTTTAAATTAATCACTATATACCCCACACCTGTCACCAGTGAAGCGGGCTACTGCTACCGCGTTTCTTTAATTTAAAACAAGTAATAATAAAGGTCTTTATTACTCACTGTTCACAAGTCTAATTAACAGTAAATGCCTTATTTATAGATGTTTTCAGTCCACTTAACAATAAAGCACTATTACACTAATGAAATTACAAGCACTAATATCTTCTTAAACTAACTTCTTTACCATATGTCCATTAACAACACTAACACAACTATTTATTTATACACTTCTATTTATTTATGTATACTACAAGCTGCATGCACATTAGACACAGCATATAACATTTATGTATATACTCTTGAACTCCTAAAAGCTCAACTACGTTTCCTGTACACTTTATAATTTATATTGGACATTCAAGTATAGACTAACTCTTACATTCATAAGCGGCCTTATATATACCCTGAATTAAAGATATGACTCATTATCTAGTATTTTCTAGAAGAATTTTGGAATCCTTGAGAATATGATGTGCCTCGGGCGTTTGTATGTTTGACGGGTTGCCTAATAGTGGATCACAACAATATAATATTTATGTATACTCTTGGACTTTTAAAAGCTCAACTACTTTTACTGTACACGATATAATTTATATTCGACATTCTGATATAGACTAACTCTGTACTTCATCATCGGTCTTATTCATACCGTGAATTAAAAAGGATGACTCATTCTCTAGTAATTGCTAGAATTCTCGATACCTGGAGAATATACAGTGCCTCCGGCGTTTGTGTGTTTGACGGGTTGCCTAATAGTAGATCGCAACAATATTTATAATAAACTGACAAATCGGAAACTTAAATCCTGTATTGGAGCATCCCTCTAATGTATTTCAATGCTGTTTGGGATATGAAATAAACTTCTCTATCTATCTATCAATTAATTAATAAGACGTCCACCTATGCTAGCAATTTATAAGGAAAGAATCGTCTACGTTTGTGGTTATACGATAGTATATCCCAATCCCCAATTCGGGTAAATCACGTAACTATTTGTATGACAGTATTCCAATAATTTCTCAGCTGCATCTTTTTCAAGAAAATGGCTTGTTTTTAGCATATTTGAGCAAGCCAACTTTAAAAATAATGCAGACATTTTTAGGTTTTGTTTGCTTAGTCACCTAATAAGTGAAAGGCGTCCTACACTTATATAAGGTCAAGAACTGATTTCACAGTTATTTTCAGGATAACCTTCATGCAGGTAAGAAAATTCCATTTATACAAGCTGTATGAGTGTGTTTAAACATATTTCAAATCCAGAACAAAGTTTTAACAATAGCAAACACGATAAAACAGTGGGTTTGTTAATCTAAAATCTACGTATTAAGTAGGAGTTCATTCAAAACATTTTGTGGTGCAGCTGATTCATTATTCTGAAGAAAAGAATTTAACTGATTTATTTATTTGAATATCCGGCTGTAAAAATTCCACATGATACTATTAATATAATTGTTTCAAATATATGTGTTATGCGTTTAGAATAACGTCATAATTTTGGCAAACTTCCCCAACAGCATGTGTTCTGTAGTAAAACAAAATTCAGTTAAAAACCGCTACAAATCTTAACCACGATTTCCTGCAGGGTTATATTAGATCCATGCTAGCAGTTTGCCCGGAGTGAAAGATTATTTTTCACCTTTGCTTGACGTTGGTTGCAAAGGTTTTAAAAATGTGCTTTAAATATACAACAGAACAATGTTTATTCAATGATACAGATGCTTTTGCTAGGGAAACTTTCTAGCAAAATCGCCAATTACTTATTCCTAGTTTAAAACCCAACCAATTTCATGCTTAATATTCATTGATGCCAAATTTTTCATGCGACTTTCGTACATACTGTTCAATTTCAATTTTTTACAGTCAAATGACAATTTTTCGATTAGTACATCTGAAATGTTGATTTAGACTTTGCATAAAAGTCTAAGTTATGATTTCATCTTATTGCCTAACAACATTAAAAATCAATTTGTCGTATGTAATTACTAATATTTATAATTATAGCTGTGAATTTGAGCATTACTTCCCATCTATCTCTGATAAATCAAGAAACTTGACACTGTCTGATAGATAAATCAAAATAGTATTAAGATGTATAAATAAACACCCACTTTACGAAAAATCGAAAGAGAGATTTTAACTGTACAAATCAAACTAATATTTGCATGGCCATAAATAAAAAATTTGGATTGTTTCATTAAGGGAATAAACGTTCATCGACTAGTTTCAGTCTCTCTGAACATCATCAGGATGAAGTGGTTTATAACCTTTATCATAAAAGAGACGCAGACTGAAACTAGTCGATAAAAGTTTATTTCTTTTATGAAACAATCAAAATTTTTTATTTATGGCCATGCAAATATTGGCTTGATTTGTATAGTTAAAACTCTCTTTTGATTTTCGTAAGTGGGGTGTTTATTTATTTATTTATACATCTTAATACTATATATATTGTTGCGATCCACTATTAGGCAACCCGTCAAACATACAAACGCCCGGGGCACAGCGTATTCTTCAGCATTCGAGAATCCTTCTACAAAGTTCTAGATAATGAGTCATATCTTAATGCAGGGTATATATAAGGCCGCTTATGAATGTAAGAGTTAGTCTATTCTTGAATGTCTAATATAAATTATATCGTTGTAAAGTAAACGTAGTTGAGTTTTTAGAATATATACATAAATGATATGCTGTGTCTAATGTGCATGCAGCTTGCAGTATGCATAAATAAATAGAAGTGTATAAACAAATAGTTGTGTTAGTGCGGTTATTGGACCTAGGGTAAAGAAGTTAGTTTAAGAAGATATTAGTGCTTGTAAATTCATTAGTGTAATAGTGCTTCATTGTTAAGTGGACTGAAAACATCTATAAATAAGGCATATATTGTTAATTAGACTTGTGAACAGTGAGTAATAAAGACCATTATTATTACTTGTTTTAAATTAAAGAAACGCGGTAGTAGTAGCGCGTTACAATATATATATATATATATATATATATATATATATATATATATAATACTTTTTCTTTGTAGGTTTTTTTAGGTCTGCTGGATTTAAATAAATACTCTTTTTTATGGCCTAAATTTTCGCATATATTTTTTGTATGCTTGATCACAGGCTACAACTGTATTAACGCTTTATAAAGGATGAATAAAGATAAGAAAAACTTACAGTGAGGATGGTTGAAATTGACATCAGTGTTTGGAATAAAATAATGTTTTTTATAGAATAAATATTAATGTAAATAGTGATAGTAAAATGACAGTGTCATTTTTGATAAAAGTTTTTTATTTGTTTTTAACGACAGTGTTGGTTTGTGAGTGTATGTGCATGTAGGTGTGTGTGTGTGTGTGCATGTGAGGGTGAATGTGTTTGTGTAATTTTGTATGTTTGTCTGTGTGTGTGTGTGCGTGTGTGTGTGTGTGTGTTAGTGTGTGTGTGTTGTAATAGTGATTTAATTGGAATCTGTGTTATCAACAATTTAGTATATATAAATGTAAAAAAAAAAAAAGAGATATAATAAAAAGTGGTTGAGGGTGAGGGGTTTGAGTATTATTGAAGGCATTTAATGTTTAAATTTTAATAAATATGAATATATGACGCTTAGGTTGTCAATGTCCGTTTTTTTTGTTGAAGTTGTTTGGGCTTTTATAGATGTAGCACATCTCCAAAAAAGTCCTTTTGAAAAGATTTTGTTCCACTTTTATTAGTTTTGGATTTGAAAAGTCCATTTTGTGATTTTGATTGAGGGTGTGAGTTGTTAATGCACAAGCTTTTGGTTTTACTCGAATGTCACTTTTGTGTTGGGTAATTCTTTGACCAATATTTTGTGACGTTTGGTCTATGTAACACTGATCACAATCTAAACAGTTAATTTTGTAGATGGCATTTCTTTGAAGTTTGACTGGTGTTGCATCTTTAAGTTTGGAGTGTAGATTTCTTATTGTTAGTAAATTCCTTTTGGCAATTTTGACATTTAAGTTTTTGAATATATATATATATATATATATATATATATATATTTGTACTCCACTCCCCTCTTTTTTTTATTTACTTATTTTTTTCTCGTCGCTTGCCCCTTCTTATAAATTTCAATGCCTTTTATATGATGTGCAAACACCTATTGCACGCCCCGTACTTTTGCAACGTTTGGTTGGTTATTTAATCAAAATTGTTATTAAAATGCCTCGACTATTTGAACTCTTTATTCTCAGGGTGTCCACCTACTTACCGTGGGTTCCGTGGTAAGTAGATGTGCAATGCCCAACCAAACTGCACTCTCTTTTGTTTTAGTACTAATTTTTGAATCTAGTTTTGTATATGCCAAATTTTTATTATGAATAACGTTGCCTTGTGCCAAATTAATTAAATACCACAAATTTATGACTTTTGACGTTATAAGATATTTCACAGCACTCACCTGGATTATACTTTGTTTCCGGCCTCTTTTACTGCTGGCTCAAAATCCTCGTCGCCGTATGCGCCTTTACACGGTTGCACTATCCTGTTGAAATTCCGTCTCGCCTCCAGGTATCTTTCCTTAAATTTTAGTTGCTCCCAATATCTGAAATAAATGACCCGAATTTTAGAATTTAGAATACCCGTTTATTTTACTTCCCCTGCGCTAATTCTTCCGTCGTAGTTTCTGCGTTGACTCTTCCACTTCCAATTGCTGCTCTTACGTGTTCTCCTAATTTCGCTCCTCTTGTTCCAAATTAATACGTCCGCCTTTAATCCGCACTCAATCCAAATCTATCGTCGTCCTGTTCAAAATCACTCAATGCCCCGCTACATATACATCCATATCAAAATCAATCTTCGTCCCTTTTTATAACCACTCAATGCCCTGCTACCTATAAATCTATATCCAAATCGATCCCAAATATTCTTCCTTCTTACAATTCCAATCCGATGCCTTCTGCCTTTATCAATATCGTTCCAAATCTATCTTACTATTCGTCGCTTCGCCGTCGCACTAATACAAATCTTTACTCTTCCTTGTCGTCGCTATTACTTATTTATGTACCGATGCTGCTCTTTACCCTTCTTTAATAATCAAACTATTTCAAAATCAAACACGTTTATTTATCTTCAAAAATCTTTACACAAATTAGCGCAGTTCTTTAAAATACGTCTTTATACCAAAAATATTCAAAATAAACTCTCCTTGTTTACTTTCCAAGGTGATAATTATAACATTACTTGCCTACTACATTACACATTACATACACTAAAATCGTCCAATAATATTTAAACACTAAGTTTGTGTCGCACATACCATAAATTATGTCCTTTTACACTTTCATAGTTTTCACATAATATTCTAGTATTCGTTCTAAATATTTTACAATCCTTCAATCACATTTGACATTGTTATAACTTATAATTTTGAGATTACATATTCGTCCAAAAGTTGATTCTAATTAAACAAAGCCAAAATAAATCACATGACCCTGGATCGGCGTGGTTGATAGTGGACATCCATAGACGCATCCGGTTTTCGGATGGCAAAAGTACGTTCAATGGCCTATAAATTCTAACTCAGTATAAACCCTCGAGCACTGTGTATTTTATCACGTCATCAAGTCATTTTAATTTACCTCTTGGCACTTATATTTCAACTACCATTTTGAATTAATTTTTGCATATGTAAAGTACGCAAAATACATTTTAAATTATGTATGAAAGATAATGGATCATTTTACCTTGGCAACACTACCTTTACTAAACAACCCTTAGAAACCCCTTGGTTAGCTTCCCTCCTTTGACACTACAATAATTATTATATGTTTTAATATATAATATATTATTTATAATAATATTTAAGAATGAAATTTTATTAACAAGATCAATAACACAAAGCATCCCTGTCGACGCGTTTCGCCTAATTGGGGCTCATCAGGACAGGATTCATAATGTAATATTAACAAATCTTCATTTAAGTAAGCATCATAGACAATTTGTGCCTTCGTCTGTTTTCACCTGATTTGCATTTTATAACATCGGCACGGAGATCCTTAAATGCCTTTTCCATAGCCAAAGATTATAATTATAAGATATAAATTTAATGAGTCTTAAAATAATTAAAGAATGAAATTTATGGCAAGTGACTCAATACTATAGCCACAAGGGCATCCTGTCGATGCGTTTCGCCCTAATTGCTCATCAGGACAGGAGTAGCAAAGATTAATATTAACACGAACACATTATGGAAGTACAGCATCACCTAGCTCACAATTTGTGCCTTGTAGCTCGTTTCACCTGACTTTGCAGGTTTATCAACAGTCGCACGGAGAATCCGGTTCAACTGCCTCCATAGCCAAGATTATAATTATAAGAATATGAAATTTAATGAGTCTTAATAATAGAATTAAAGAAGATTTATTGGCAGTGACTATCAAGGGCATCCTGTCGACGTTTCGCCCTAATTGGGGCTCATCAGGACAGGAGTACAAGATGTAATACACGAACACATTATGAAGTACAGCATCACCTAGCTCACAATTGTGCTTCGTGCTGCACCTGACTTGCAGGTTTATCAACAGTCGCGGAGAGTCCGTTCAACTGCCTTTTCCATAGAAAGTTATAATTATAAAGAATATTGAAATTTAATGAGTCTTAAAATAAAAAGAATGAAATTTATTGGCAGTGACTCAATCATTATACAGGGCATCCTGTCGAGCGTTTCGCCTAATTGGGGCTCATCAGGACAGGAGTAGCAAAGATGTAATATTAAACACGAACACATTATGGGAGTACAGCATCACCTAGCTCAAATGTGCCTTCGAGCTGTTTCACCTGCATTGCAGGTTATCAACAGTCGCACGGAGATCCGGTTCAACTGCCTTTTCCATAGCCAAAGATTATAATTAAAGAATCATGTAAATTAATGAGCTTAAATATATAAACGAATTTTGGCAGTGACTCAATAGCCACAGGCATCCTGTCGACGTTGCCCTAATTGGGGCTCATCAGGACAGGAGTACAAAGATGTAAATTCAACACGAACACATTGAATACAGCATCCTAGCTCACAATTTGTGCCTGTGCTGTTCACCTGACTTTGCAGGTTATCAACAGTCGGCACGAGGAGCATCCGGTTCAACTGCTTATTCCATAGCCAAAGATTATAAATTATTAAGATCATTAAATTTACATATCTTTAAATGATAATTTTGGCAGGATCACAAGGGCACGTGACCTTGCCAATTGCGGGCTCATCAGGACCAGAGAGTCAGCAAACAGAATCACGAACACAATTATGGTGAGTACAGCATCACTAGCTCACAATGTGCTTCGTGTTTACTACTTACAATGCTGGATCGTCACTTAGCCTAGATTTAAAGAAGTCCAATTTAGGCAAACGATGAGCAGGATGCACCTTGTGCTCGATGGTCATTGCCAATAATGTATCATCGATGAATATATAACTTGAGTTACAGATCACTTAAATTCTAACATGATTCTTATGATAATCTTTTGGCTATGGAAACAGGCAGTGAACCGGATCCATTCCAAGCACGACAATAGATTGATTTAAACCTGCAAATTGATGTCAGGACATCAGCACGCAAGGCAATCGTAAATATCGAGCTAATTGGTCGATGCTGTACATCCCATAATGTGTTCGTGTTTAATATTACATCTTTGCTACTCCTGTCCTGATGAGCCCCAATTAGGGCGAAACGCATCGACAGGATGCCCTTGTAATATTGAGTCACTGCCAATAAATTTCATTCTTTAATATTATTTTAAGACTCATTAAATTTACATATTCTTTATAATTATAATCTTTTGGCTATGGAAAAGGCAGTTGAACCGGTCATCCTCCGTGCCGACTGTTGATAAAACCTGCAAAGTCAGGTGAAACAGCACGAAGGCACAAATTGTGAGCTAGGTGATGCTGTACTTCCCATAATGTGTTCGTGTTTAATATTACATCTTTGCTACTCCTGTCCTGATGAGCCCCAATTAGGGCGAAACGCATCGACAGGATGCCCTTGTAGTAATATTGAGTCACTTGCCAATAAATTTCATTCTTTAATATTATTTTAAGACTCATTAAATTTACATATTCTTTATAATTATAATCTTTGGCTATGGAAAAAGGCAGTTGAACCGGATCTCCTCCGTGCCGACTGTTGATAAACCTGCAAAGTCAGTGAAACAGCAGAAGGCACAAATTGTGAGCTAGGTGATGCTGTACTTCCCATAATGTGTTCGTGTTTAATATTACATCTTTGCTACTCCTGTCCTGATGAGCCCCAATTAGGGCGAAACCGTCGACAGGATGCCCTTGTGCTAATATTGAGTCACTTGCCAATAAATTTCATTCTTTAATATTATTTTAAGACTATTAAATTTACATATTCTTTATAATTATAATCTTTGGCTATGGAAAAGGCAGTTGAACCGGATCTCCTCCGTGCCGACTGTTGATAAACCTGCAAAGTCAGGTGAAACAGCACGAAGGACAAATTGTGAGCTAGGTGATGCTGTACTTCCCATAATGTGTTCGTGTTAATATTACATCTTTGCTACTCCTGTCCTGATGAGCACCACAATTAGGCGAAACGCATCGACAGGAATGCCCTTGTGGCTACTATTGAGTCACTTGCACAATCAATATTTCATTCTTTAATATTATTTTAAGACTCATTAAATTTACATATTCTTTATAATTATAATCTTTGGCTATGGAAAAGGCAGTTGAACCGGATCTCCTCCGTGCCGACTGTTGATAAACCTGCAAAGTCAGGTGAAACAGCACGAAGGCACAAATTGTGAGCTAGGTGATGCTGTACTTCCCATAATGTGTTCGTGTTTAATATTACATCTTTGCTACTCCTGTCCTGATGAGCCCCAATTAGGCGAAACGCTCGACAGGATGCCCTTGTTAATATTGAGTCACTTGCAGAAATTTCATTCTTTAGATATATATTTTAAGACTCATTAAATTTAATATTCTTTATAATTATAATCTTTGGCTATGGAAAAGGCAGTTGAACCGGATCTCCTCCGTCCGACTGTTGATAAAACCTGCAAATCAGGTGAAACAGCACGAAGGCACAAATTGTGAGCTAGGTGATGCTGTACTTCCCATAATGTGTTCGTGTTTAATATTACATCTTTGCTACTCCTGTCCTGATGAGCCCCAATTAGGGCGAAACGCATCGACAGGATGCCCTTGTGATAATATTGAGTCACTTGCCAATAAATTTCATTCTTTAATATTATTTTAAGACTCATTAAATTTACATATTCTTTATAATTATAATCTTTTGGCTATGGAAAAGGCAGTTGAACCGGATCTCTCGTGCCGACTGTTGATAAAACCTGCAAAGTCAGGTGAAACAGCACGAAGGCACAAATTGTGAGCTAGGTGATGCTGTACTTCCCATAATGTGTTCGTGTTTAATATTACATCTTTGCTACTCCTGTCCTGATGAGCCCCAATTAGGGCGAAACGCGTCGACAGGATGCCCTGTGGCTAATATTGAGTCACTTGCCAATAAATTTCATTCTTTAATATTATTTTAAGACTCATTAAATTTACATATTCTTTATAATTATAATCTTTTGGCTATGGAAAAGGCAGTTGAACCGGATCTCCTCCGTGCCGACTGTTGATAAACCTGCAAAGTCAGGTGAAACAGCACGAAGGCACAAATTGTGAGCTAGGTGATGCTGTACTTCCCATAATGTGTTCGTGTTTAATATTACATCTTTGCTACTCCTGTCCTGATGAGCCCCAATTAGGGCGAAACGCGTCGACAGGATGCCCTTATGGCTAATATTGAGTCACTTGCCAATAAATTTCATTCTTTAATATTATTTTAAGACTCATTAAATTTACATATTCTTTATAATTATAATCTTTTGGCTATGGAAAAGCAGTTGAACCGGATCTCTCCGTCGACTGTTGATAAACCTGCAAAGTCAGGTGAAACAGCACGAAGGCACAAATTGTGAGCTAGGTGATGCTGTACTCCCATAATGTGTTCGTGTTTAATTACATCTTTGCTACTCCTGTCCTGATGAGCCCCAATTAGGGCGAAACGCGATCGACAGGATGCCCTTGTGGCTAATATTGAGTCACTTGCCAATAAATTCATTCTTTAATATTATTTTAAGACTCATTAAATTTACATATTCTTTATAATTATAATCTTTGGCTATGGAAAAGGCAGTTGAACCGGATCTCCTCCGTGCCGACTGTTGATAAAACCTGCAAAGTCAGGTGAAACAGCACGAAGGCACAAATTGTGAGCTAGGTGATGCTGTACTTCCCATAATGTGTTCGTGTTTAATATTACATCTTTGCTACTCCTGTCCTGATGAGCCCCAATTAGGGCGAAACGCATCGACAGGATGCCCTTGTGGCTAATATTGAGTCACTTGCCAATAAATTTCATTCTTAATATTATTTTAAGACTCATTAAATTTACATATTCTTTATAATTATAATCTTTTGGCTATGGAAAAGGCAGTTGAACCGGATCTCCTCCGTGCCGACTGTTGATAAAACCTGCAAAGTCAGGTGAAACAGCACGAAGGCACAAATTGTGAGCTAGGTGATGCTGTACTTCCCATAATGTGTTCGTGTTTAATATTACATCTTTGCTACTCCTGTCCTGATGAGCCCCAATTAGGGCGAAACGCATCGACAGGATGCCCTTGTGGCTAATATTGAGTCACTTGCCAATAAATTTCATTCTTTAATATTATTTTAAGACTCATTAAATTTACATATTCTTTATAATTATAATCTTTGGCTATGGAAAAGGCAGTTGAACCGGATCTCTCCGTGCCGACTGTTGATAAAACCTGCAAAGTCAGGTGAAACAGCACGAAGGCACAAATTGTGAGCTAGGTGATGCTGTACTTCCCATAATGTGTTCGTGTTTAATATTACATCTTTGCTACTCCTGTCCTGATGAGCCCCAATTAGGGCGAAACGCTCGACAGGATGCCCTTGTGAATGATCACTTGCCAATAAATTTCATTCTTTAATATTTTTTAAGACTATTAAATTTCTTTTTATAATTATAATCTTTTGGCTATGGAAAAGGCAGTTGAACCGGATCTCCGTGCCGACTTTGATAAAACCTGCAAAGTCAGGTGAAACAGCAGAAGGCACAAATTGTGAGCTAGGTGATGCTGTACTTCCCATAATGTGTTCGTTTTAATATTATCTTTGCTACCCTGTCCTGATGAGCCAATTAGGGCGAAACGCACACAGGATGCCCTTGTGGCTATATTGAGTCACTTGCCAATAAATTTCATTCTTAATATTATTTTAAGACTCATTAAATTTACTATTCTTTATAATTATAATCTTTGGCTATGGAAAAGGCAGTTGAACCGGATCTCCTCCGACTGTTGTAAAACCTGCAAAGTCAGGTGAAACAGCACGAGCAATTAGGTGATGCTGTACTCCATATGTGTCGTGTTTGTCTCCTGTCCTGATGAGCCATTGGGCGAAACGCTCGACGATGCCCTTAATAATATTTCATTCTTTAATATTATTTAAGACTCATTAAATTTATATTTTTATAATTATAATCTTTGGCTATGGAAAAGGCAGTTGAACCGGATCTCCTCCGTGCCGACTGTTGATAAAACCTGCAAACAGGTGAACAGCACAATTGTGAGCTAGGTGATGCTGTACTTCCCATAATGTGTTCGTGTTATATTACATCTTTGCTACTCCTGTCCTGATGAGCCAATTAGCGCGATCGACAGGATGCCCTTGTGGCTAATATTGAGTCACTTGCCAATAAATTTCATTCTTTAATATTATTTTAAGACTCATTAAATTTACATATTCTTTATAATTATAATCTTGGCTATGGAAAAGGCAGTTGAACCGGATCTCCTCCGTGCCGACTGTTGATAACCTGCAAAGTCAGGTGAAACAGCACGAAGGCACAAATTGTGAGCTAGGTGATGCTGTACTCCCATAATGTGTTCGTGTTTAATATTACATCTTTGCTACTCCTGTCCTGATGAGCCCCAATTAGGGCGAAACGCATCGACAGGATGCCCTTGTGGCTAATATTGAGTCACTTGCCAATAAATTTCATTCTTTAATATTATTTTAAGACTCATTAAATTTACATATTCTTTATAATTATAATCTTTTGGCTATGGAAAAGGCAGTTGAACCGGATCTCCTCCGTGCCGACTGTTGATAAAACCTGCAAAGTCAGGTGAAACAGCACGAAGGCACAAATTGTGAGCTAGGTGATGCTGTACTTCCCATAATGTGTTCGTGTTTAATATTACATCTTTGCTACTCCTGTCCTGATGAGCCCCAATTAGGGCGAAACGCATCGACAGGATGCCCTTGTGGCTAATATTGAGTCACTTGCCAATAAATTTCATTCTTTAATATTATTTTAAGACTCATTAAATTTACATATTCTTTATAATTATAATCTTTTGGCTATGGAAAAGGCAGTTGAACCGGATCTCCTCCGTGCCGACTGTTGATAAAACCTGCAAAGTCAGGTGAAACAGCACGAAGGCACAAATTGTGAGCTAGGTGATGCTGTACTTCCCATAATGTGTTCGTGTTTAATATTACATCTTTGCTACTCCTGTCCTGATGAGCCCCAATTAGGGCGAAACGCATCGACAGGATGCCCTTGTGGCTAATATTGAGTCACTTGCCAATAAATTTCATTCTTTAATATTATTTTAAGACTCATTAAATTTACATATTCTTTATAATTATAATCTTTTGGCTATGGAAAAAGGCAGTTGAACCGGATCTCCTCCGTGCCGACTGTTGATAAAACCTGCAAAGTCAGGTGAAACAGCACGAAGGCACAAATTGTGAGCTAGGTGATGCTGTACTTCCCATAATGTGTTCGTGTTTAATATTACATCTTTGCTACTCCTGTCCTGATGAGCCCCAATTAGGGCGAAACGCTCGACAGGATGCCCTTGTGGCTAATATTGAGTCACTTGCCAATAAATTTCATTCTTTAATATTATTTTAAGACTCATTAAATTTACATATTCTTTATAATTATAATCTTTTGGCTATGGAAAAGGCAGTTGAACCGGATCTCCTCCGTGCCGACTGTTGATAAAACCTGCAAAGTCAGGTGAAACAGCACGAAGGCACAAATTGTGAGCTAGGTGATGCTGTACTTCCCATAATGTGTTCGTGTTTAATATTACATCTTTGCTACTCCTGTCCTGATGAGCCCCAATTAGGGCGAAACGCTCGACAGGATGCCCTTGTGGCTAATATTGAGTCACTTGCCAATAAATTTCATTCTTTAATATTATTTTAAGACTCATTAAATTTACATATTCTTTATAATTATAATCTTTTGGCTATGGAAAAGGCAGTTGAACCGGATCTCCTCCGTGCCGACTGTTGATAAAACCTGCAAAGTCAGGTGAAACAGCACGAAGGCACAAATTGTGAGCTAGGTGATGCTGTACTTCCCATAATGTGTTCGTGTTTAATATTACATCTTTGCTACTCCTGTCCTGATGAGCCCCAATTAGGGCGAAACGCGTCGACAGGATGCCCTTGTGGCTAATATTGAGTCACTTGCCAATAAATTTCATTCTTTAATATTATTTTAAGACTCATTAAATTTACATATTCTTTATAATTATAATCTTTTGGCTATGGAAAAGGCAGTTGAACCGGATCTCCTCCGTGCCGACTGTTGATAAAACCTGCAAAGTCAGGTGAAACAGCACGAAGGCACAAATTGTGAGCTAGGTGATGCTGTACTTCCCATAATGTGTTCGTGTTTAATATTACATCTTTGCTACTCCTGTCCTGATGAGCCCCAATTAGGGCGAAACGCTCGACAGGATGCCCTTGTGGCTAATATTGAGTCACTTGCCAATAAATTTCATTCTTTAATATTATTTTAAGACTCATTAAATTTACATATTCTTTATAATTATAATCTTTTGGCTATGGAAAAGGCAGTTGAACCGGATCTCCTCCGTGCCGACTGTTGATAAAACCTGCAAAGTCAGGTGAAACAGCACGAAGGCACAAATTGTGAGCTAGGTGATGCTGTACTTCCCATAATGTGTTCGTGTTTAATATTACATCTTTGCTACTCCTGTCCTGATGAGCCCCAATTAGGGCGAAACGCTCGACAGGATGCCCTTGTGGCTAATATTGAGTCACTTGCCAATAAATTTCATTCTTTAATATTATTTTAAGACTCATTAAATTTACATATTCTTTATAATTATAATCTTTTGGCTATGGAAAAAGTTGAACCGGATCTCCTCCGTGCCGACTGTTGATAAAACCTGCAAAGTCAGGTGAAACAGCACGAAGGCACAAATTGTGAGCTAGGTGATGCTGTACTTCCCATAATGTGTTCGTGTTTAATATTACATCTTTGCTACTCCTGTCCTGATGAGCCCCAATTAGGGCGAAACGCTCGACAGGATGCCCTTGTGGCTAATATTGAGTCACTTGCCAATAAATTTCATTCTTTAATATTATTTTAAGACTCATTAAATTTACATATTCTTTATAATTATAATCTTTGGCTATGGAAAAAGGCAGTTGAACCGGATCTCCTCCGTGCCGACTGTTGATAAAACCTGCAAAGTCAGGTGAAACAGCACGAAGGCACAAATTGTGAGCTAGGTGATGCTGTACTTCCCATAATGTGTTCGTGTTTAATATTACATCTTTGCTACTCCTGTCCTGATGAGCCCCAATTAGGGCGAAACGCTCGACAGGATGCCCTTGTGGCTAATATTGAGTCACTTGCCAATAAATTTCATTCTTTAATATTATTTTAAGACTCATTAAATTTACATATTCTTTATAATTATAATCTTTTGGCTATGGAAAAGGCAGTTGAACCGGATCTCCTCCGTGCCGACTGTTGATAAAACCTGCAAAGTCAGGTGAAACAGCACGAAGGCACAAATTGTGAGCTAGGTGATGCTGTACTTCCCATAATGTGTTCGTGTTTAATATTACATCTTTGCTACTCCTGTCCTGATGAGCCCCAATTAGGGCGAAACGCATCGACAGGATGCCCTTGTGGCTAATATTGAGTCACTTGCCAATAAATTTCATTCTTTAATATTATTTTAAGACTCATTAAATTTACATATTCTTTATAATTATAATCTTTTGGCTATGGAAAAAGGCAGTTGAACCGGATCTCCTCCGTGCCGACTGTTGATAAAACCTGCAAAGTCAGGTGAAACAGCACGAAGGCACAAATTGTGAGCTAGGTGATGCTGTACTTCCCATAATGTGTTCGTGTTTAATATTACATCTTTGCTACTCCTGTCCTGATGAGCCCCAATTAGGGCGAAACGCTCGACAGGATGCCCTTGTGGCTAATATTGAGTCACTTGCCAATAAATTTCATTCTTTAATATTATTTTAAGACTCATTAAATTTACATATTCTTTATAATTATAATCTTTTGGCTATGGAAAAGGCAGTTGAACCGGATCTCCTCCGTGCCGACTGTTGATAAAACCTGCAAAGTCAGGTGAAACAGCACGAAGGCACAAATTGTGAGCTAGGTGATGCTGTACTTCCCATAATGTGTTCGTGTTTAATATTACATCTTTGCTACTCCTGTCCTGATGAGCCCCAATTAGGGCGAAACGCGTCGACAGGATGCCCTTGTGGCTAATATTGAGTCACTTGCCAATAAATTTCATTCTTTAATATTATTTTAAGACTCATTAAATTTACATATTCTTTATAATTATAATCTTTTGGCTATGGAAAAAGGCAGTTGAACCGGATCTCCTCCGTGCCGACTGTTGATAAAACCTGCAAAGTCAGGTGAAACAGCACGAAGGCACAAATTGTGAGCTAGGTGATGCTGTACTTCCCATAATGTTTCGTGTTTAATATTACATCTTTGCTACTCCTGTCCTGATGAGCCCCAATTAGGGCGAAACGCATCGACAGGATGCCCTTGTGGCTAATATTGAGTCACTTGCCAATAAATTTCATTCTTTAATATTATTTTAAGACTCATTAAATTTACATATTCTTTATAATTATAATCTTTTGGCTATGGAAAAAGGCAGTTGAACCGGATCTCCTCCGTGCCGACTGTTGATAAAACCTGCAAAGTCAGGTGAAACAGCACGAAGGCACAAATTGTGAGCTAGGTGATGCTGTACTTCCCATAATGTGTTCGTGTTTAATATTACATCTTTGCTACTCCTGTCCTGATGAGCCCCAATTAGGGCGAAACGCATCGACAGGATGCCCTTGTGGCTAATATTGAGTCACTTGCCAATAAATTTCATTCTTTAATATTATTTTAAGACTCATTAAATTTACATATTCTTTATAATTATAATCTTTTGGCTATGGAAAAAGGCAGTTGAACCGGATCTCCTCCGTGCCGACTGTTGATAAAACCTGCAAAGTCAGGTGAAACAGCACGAAGGCACAAATTGTGAGCTAGGTGATGCTGTACTTCCCATAATGTGTTCGTGTTTAATATTACATCTTTGCTACTCCTGTCCTGATGAGCCCCAATTAGGGCGAAACGCTCGACAGGATGCCCTTGTGGCTAATATTGAGTCACTTGCCAATAAATTTCATTCTTTAATATTATTTTAAGACTCATTAAATTTACATATTCTTTATAATTATAATCTTTTGGCTATGGAAAAAGGCAGTTGAACCGGATCTCCTCCGTGCCGACTGTTGATAAAACCTGCAAAGTCAGGTGAAACAGCACGAAGGCACAAATTGTGAGCTAGGTGATGCTGTACTTCCCATAATGTGTTCGTGTTTAATATTACATCTTTGCTACTCCTGTCCTGATGAGCCCCAATTAGGGCGAAACGCTCGACAGGATGCCCTTGTGGCTAATATTGAGTCACTTGCCAATAAATTTCATTCTTTAATATTATTTTAAGACTCATTAAATTTACATATTCTTTATAATTATAATCTTTGGCTATGGAAAAAGGCAGTTGAACCGGATCTCCTCCGTGCCGACTGTTGATAAAACCTGCAAAGTCAGGTGAAACAGCACGAAGGCACAAATTGTGAGCTAGGTGATGCTGTACTTCCCATAATGTGTTCGTGTTTAATATTACATCTTTGCTACTCCTGTCCTGATGAGCCCCAATTAGGGCGAAACGCTCGACAGGATGCCCTTGTCTAATATTGAGTCACTTGCCAATAAATTTCATTCTTTAATATTATTTTAAGACTCATTAAATTTACATATTCTTTATAATTATAATCTTTGGCTATGGAAAAAGGCAGTTGAACCGGATCTCCTCCGTGCCGACTGTTGATAAAACCTGCAAAGTCAGGTGAAACAGCACGAAGGCACAAATTGTGAGCTAGGTGATGCTGTACTTCCCATAATGTGTTCGTGTTTAATATTACATCTTTGCTACTCCTGTCCTGATGAGCCCCAATTAGGGCGAAACGCATCGACAGGATGCCCTTGTGGCTAATATTGAGTCACTTGCCAATAAATTTCATTCTTTAATATTATTTTAAGACTCATTAAATTTACATATTCTTTATAATTATAATCTTTTGGCTATGGAAAAAGTTGAACCGGATCTCCTCCGTGCCGACTGTTGATAAAACCTGCAAAGTCAGGTGAAACAGCACGAAGGCACAAATTGTGAGCTAGGTGATGCTGTACTTCCCATAATGTGTTCGTGTTTAATATTACATCTTTGCTACTCCTGTCCTGATGAGCCCCAATTAGGGCGAAACGCTCGACAGGATGCCCTTGTGGCTAATATTGAGTCACTTGCCAATAAATTTCATTCTTTAATATTATTTTAAGACTCATTAAATTTACATATTCTTTATAATTATAATCTTTTGGCTATGGAAAAGGCAGTTGAACCGGATCTCCTCCGTGCCGACTGTTGATAAAACCTGCAAAGTCAGGTGAAACAGCACGAAGGCACAAATTGTGAGCTAGGTGATGCTGTACTTCCCATAATGTGTTCGTGTTTAATATTACATCTTTGCTACTCCTGTCCTGATGAGCCCCAATTAGGGCGAAACGCTCGACAGGATGCCCTTGTGGCTAATATTGAGTCACTTGCCAATAAATTTCATTCTTTAATATTATTTTAAGACTCATTAAATTTACATATTCTTTATAATTATAATCTTTTGGCTATGGAAAAAGGCAGTTGAACCGGATCTCCTCCGTGCCGACTGTTGATAAAACCTGCAAAGTCAGGTGAAACAGCACGAAGGCACAAATTGTGAGCTAGGTGATGCTGTACTTCCCATAATGTGTTCGTGTTTAATATTACATCTTTGCTACTCCTGTCCTGATGAGCCCCAATTAGGGCGAAACGTCGACAGGATGCCCTTGTGGCTAATATTGAGTCACTTGCCAATAAATTTCATTCTTTAATATTATTTTAAGACTCATTAAATTTACATATTCTTTATAATTATAATCTTTTGGCTATGGAAAAGGCAGTTGAACCGGATCTCCTCCGTGCCGACTGTTGATAAAACCTGCAAAGTCAGGTGAAACAGCACGAAGGCACAAATTGTGAGCTAGGTGATGCTGTACTTCCCATAATGTGTTCGTGTTTAATTTACATCTTTGCTACTCCTGTCCTGATGAGCCCCAATTAGGGCGAAACGTCGACAGGATGCCCTTGGTAATATTGAGTCACTTGCCAATAAATTTCATTCTTTAATATTATTTTAAGACTCATTAAATTTACATATTCTTTATAATTATAATCTTTTGGCTATGGAAAAGGCAGTTGAACCGGATCTCCTCCGTGCCGACTGTTGATAAAACCTGCAAAGTCAGGTGAAACAGCACGAAGGCACAAATTGTGAGCTAGGTGATGCTGTACTTCCCATAATGTGTTCGTGTTTAATATTACATCTTTGCTACTCCTGTCCTGATGAGCCCCAATTAGGGCGAAACGCGTCGACAGGATGCCCTTGTCTAATATTGAGTCACTTGCCAATAAATTTCATTCTTTAATATTATTTTAAGACTCATTAAATTTACATATTCTTTATAATTATAATCTTTTGGCTATGGAAAAGGCAGTTGAACCGGATCTCCTCCGTGCCGACTGTTGATAAAACCTGCAAAGTCAGGTGAAACAGCACGAAGGCACAAATTGTGAGCTAGGTGATGCTGTACTTCCCATAATGTGTTCGTGTTTAATATTACATCTTTGCTACTCCTGTCCTGATGAGCCCCAATTAGGGCGAAACGCTCGACAGGATGCCCTTGTGGCTAATATTGAGTCACTTGCCAATAAATTTCATTCTTTAATATTATTTTAAGACTCATTAAATTTACATATTCTTTATAATTATAATCTTTTGGCTATGGAAAAAAGTTGAACCGGATCTCCTCCGTGCCGACTGTTGATAAAACCTGCAAAGTCAGGTGAAACAGCACGAAGGCACAAATTGTGAGCTAGGTGATGCTGTACTTCCCATAATGTGTTCGTGTTTAATATTACATCTTTGCTACTCCTGTCCTGATGAGCCCCAATTAGGGCGAAACGCGTCGACAGGATGCCCTTGTGGCTAATATTGAGTCACTTGCCAATAAATTTCATTCTTTAATATTATTTTAAGACTCATTAAATTTACATATTCTTTATAATTATAATCTTTTGGCTATGGAAAAAGGCAGTTGAACCGGATCTCCTCCGTGCCGACTGTTGATAAAACCTGCAAAGTCAGGTGAAACAGCACGAAGGCACAAATTGTGAGCTAGGTGATGCTGTACTTCCCATAATGTGTTCGTGTTTAATATTACATCTTTGCTACTCCTGTCCTGATGAGCCCCAATTAGGGCGAAACGCGTCGACAGGATGCCCTTGTGGCTAATATTGAGTCACTTGCCAATAAATTTCATTCTTTAATATTATTTTAAGACTCATTAAATTTACATATTCTTTATAATTATAATCTTTTGGCTATGGAAAAAGGCAGTTGAACCGGATCTCCTCCGTGCCGACTGTTGATAAAACCTGCAAAGTCAGGTGAAACAGCACGAAGGCACAAATTGTGAGCTAGGTGATGCTGTACTTCCCATAATGTGTTCGTGTTTAATATTACATCTTTGCTACTCCTGTCCTGATGAGCCCCAATTAGGGCGAAACGCATCGACAGGATGCCCTTGTGGCTAATATTGAGTCACTTGCCAATAAATTTCATTCTTTAATATTATTTTAAGACTCATTAAATTTACATATTCTTTATAATTATAATCTTTTGGCTATGGAAAAGGCAGTTGAACCGGATCTCCTCCGTGCCGACTGTTGATAAAACCTGCAAAGTCAGGTGAAACAGCACGAAGGCACAAATTGTGAGCTAGGTGATGCTGTACTTCCCATAATGTGTTCGTGTTTAATATTACATCTTTGCTACTCCTGTCCTGATGAGCCCCAATTAGGGCGAAACGCTCGACAGGATGCCCTTGTGGCTAATATTGAGTCACTTGCCAATAAATTTCATTCTTTAATATTATTTTAAGACTCATTAAATTTACATATTCTTTATAATTATAATCTTTTGGCTATGGAAAAGGCAGTTGAACCGGATCTCCTCCGTGCCGACTGTTGATAAAACCTGCAAAGTCAGGTGAAACAGCACGAAGGCACAAATTGTGAGCTAGGTGATGCTGTACTTCCCATAATGTGTTCGTGTTTAATATTACATCTTTGCTACTCCTGTCCTGATGAGCCCCAATTAGGGCGAAACGCTCGACAGGATGCCCTTGGGCTAATATTGAGTCACTTGCCAATAAATTTCATTCTTTAATATTATTTTAAGACTCATTAAATTTACATATTCTTTATAATTATAATCTTTTGGCTATGGAAAAAGGCAGTTGAACCGGATCTCCTCCGTGCCGACTGTTGATAAAACCTGCAAAGTCAGGTGAAACAGCACGAAGGCACAAATTGTGAGCTAGGTGATGCTGTACTTCCCATAATGTGTTCGTGTTTAATATTACATCTTTGCTACTCCTGTCCTGATGAGCCCCAATTAGGGCGAAACGCGTCGACAGGATGCCCTTGTGGCTAATATTGAGTCACTTGCCAATAAATTTCATTCTTTAATATTATTTTAAGACTCATTAAATTTACATATTCTTTATAATTATAATCTTTTGGCTATGGAAAAAGGCAGTTGAACCGGATCTCCTCCGTGCCGACTGTTGATAAAACCTGCAAAGTCAGGTGAAACAGCACGAAGGCACAAATTGTGAGCTAGGTGATGCTGTACTTCCCATAATGTGTTCGTGTTTAATATTACATCTTTGCTACTCCTGTCCTGATGAGCCCCAATTAGGGCGAAACGCTCGACAGGATGCCCTTTGGCTAATATTGAGTCACTTGCCAATAAATTTCATTCTTTAATATTATTTTAAGACTCATTAAATTTACATATTCTTTATAATTATAATCTTTTGGCTATGGAAAAAGGCAGTTGAACCGGATCTCCTCCGTGCCGACTGTTGATAAAACCTGCAAAGTCAGGTGAAACGAAAGGCACAAATTGTGAGCTAGGTGATGCTGTACTTCCCATAATGTGTTCGTGTTTAATATTACATCTTTGCTACTCCTGTCCTGATGAGCCCCAATTAGGGCGAAACGCTCGACAGGATGCCCTTGTGGCTAATATTGAGTCACTTGCCAATAAATTTCATTCTTTAATATTATTTTAAGACTCATTAAATTTACATATTCTTTATAATTATAATCTTTTGGCTATGGAAAAAGGCAGTTGAAGGATCTCCTCCGTGCCGACTGTTGATAAAACCTGCAAAGTCAGGTGAAACAGCACGAAGGCACAAATTGTGAGCTAGGTGATGCTGTACTTCCCATAATGTGTTCGTGTTTAATATTACATCTTTGCTACTCCTGTCCTGATGAGCCCCAATTAGGGCGAAACGCTCGACAGGATGCCCTTGTTAATATTGAGTCACTTGCCAATAAATTTCATTCTTTAATATTATTTTAAGACTCATTAAATTTACATATTCTTTATAATTATAATCTTTTGGCTATGGAAAAAGGCAGTTGAACCGGATCTCCCCGTGCCGACTGTTGATAAAACCTGCAAAGTCAGGTGAAACAGCACGAAGGCACAAATTGTGAGCTAGGTGATGCTGTACTTCCCATAATGTGTTCGTGTTTAATATTACATCTTTGCTACTCCTGTCCTGATGAGCCCCAATTAGGGCGAAACGCTCGACAGGATGCCCTTGTGCTAATATTGAGTCACTTGCCAATAAATTTCATTCTTTAATATTATTTTAAGACTCATTAAATTTACATATTCTTTATAATTATAATCTTTTGGCTATGGAAAAGGCAGTTGAACCGGATCTCCTCCGTGCCGACTGTTGATAAAACCTGCAAAGTCAGGTGAAACAGCACGAAGGCACAAATTGTGAGCTAGGTGATGCTGTACTTCCCATAATGTGTTCGTGTTTAATATTACATCTTTGCTACTCCTGTCCTGATGAGCCCCAATTAGGGCGAAACGCTCGACAGGATGCCCTTGTGGCTAATATTGAGTCACTTGCCAATAAATTTCATTCTTTAATATTATTTTAAGACTCATTAAATTTACATATTCTTTATAATTATAATCTTTTGGCTATGGAAAAAGGCAGTTGAACCGGATCTCCTCCGTGCCGACTGTTGATAAAACCTGCAAAGTCAGGTGAAACAGCACGAAGGCACAAATTGTGAGCTAGGTGATGCTGTACTTCCCATAATGTGTTCGTGTTTAATATTACATCTTTGCTACTCCTGTCCTGATGAGCCCCAATTAGGGCGAAACGCGTCGACAGGATGCCCTTGTCTAATATTGAGTCACTTGCCAATAAATTTCATTCTTTAATATTATTTTAAGACTCATTAAATTTACATATTCTTTATAATTATAATCTTTTGGCTATGGAAAAAGGCAGTTGAACCGGATCTCCTCCGTGCCGACTGTTGATAAAACCTGCAAAGTCAGGTGAAACAGCACGAAGGCACAAATTGTGAGCTAGGTGATGCTGTACCCCATAATGTGTTGTTTTAATATTACATCTTTGCTACTCCTGTCCTGATGAGCCCCAATTAGGGCGAAACGCTCGACAGGATGCCCTTGTGGCTAATATTGAGTCACTTGCCAATAAATTTCATTCTTTAATATTATTTTAAGACTCATTAAATTTACATATTCTTTATAATTATAATCTTTTGGCTATGGAAAAAGGCAGTTGAACCGGATCTCCTCCGTGCCGACTGTTGATAAAACCTGCAAAGTCAGGTGAAACAGCACGAAGGCACAAATTGTGAGCTAGGTGATGCTGTACTTCCCATAATGTGTTCGTGTTTAATATTACATCTTTGCTACTCCTGTCCTGATGAGCCCCAATTAGGGCGAAACGCGTCGACAGGATGCCCTTTCTAATATTGAGTCACTTGCCAATAAATTTCATTCTTTAATATTATTTTAAGACTCATTAAATTTACATATTCTTTATAATTATAATCTTTTGGCTATGGAAAAGGCAGTTGAACCGGATCTCCTCCGTGCCGACTGTTGATAAAACCTGCAAAGTCAGGTGAAACAGCACGAAGGCACAAATTGTGAGCTAGGTGATGCTGTACTTCCCATAATGTGTTCGTGTTTAATATTACATCTTTGCTACTCCTGTCCTGATGAGCCCCAATTAGGGCGAAACGCTCGACAGGATGCCCTTGTGGCTAATATTGAGTCACTTGCCAATAAATTTCATTCTTTAATATTATTTTAAGACTCATTAAATTTACATATTCTTTATAATTATAATCTTTTGGCTATGGAAAAAGGCAGTTGAACCGGATCTCCTCCGTGCCGACTGTTGATAAAACCTGCAAAGTCAGGTGAAACAGCACGGGCACAAATTGTGAGCTAGGTGATGCTGTACTTCCCATAATGTGTTCGTGTTTAATATTACATCTTTGCTACTCCTGTCCTGATGAGCCCCAATTAGGGCGAAACGGTCGACAGGATGCCCTTGTTAATATTGAGTCACTTGCCAATAAATTTCATTCTTTAATATTATTTTAAGACTCATTAAATTTACATATTCTTTATAATTATAATCTTTTGGCTATGGAAAAGGCAGTTGAACCGGATCTCCCCGTGCCGACTGTTGATAAAACCTGCAAAGTCAGGTGAAACAGCACGAAGGCACAAATTGTGAGCTAGGTGATGCTGTACTTCCCATAATGTGTTCGTGTTTAATATTACATCTTTGCTACTCCTGTCCTGATGAGCCCCAATTAGGGCGAAACGCTCGACAGGATGCCCTTGTGGCTAATATTGAGTCACTTGCCAATAAATTTCATTCTTTAATATTATTTTAAGACTCATTAAATTTACATATTCTTTATAATTATAATCTTTTGGCTATGGAAAAAGGCAGTTGAACCGGATCTCCTCCGTGCCGACTGTTGATAAAACCTGCAAAGTCAGGTGAAACAGCACGAAGGCACAAATTGTGAGCTAGGTGATGCTGTACTTCCCATAATGTGTTCGTGTTTAATATTACATCTTTGCTACTCCTGTCCTGATGAGCCCCAATTAGGGCGAAACGCATCGACAGGATGCCCTTGTGGCTAATATTGAGTCACTTGCCAATAAATTTCATTCTTTAATATTATTTTAAGACTCATTAAATTTACATATTCTTTATAATTATAATCTTTTGGCTATGGAAAAGGCAGTTGAACCGGATCTCCTCCGTGCCGACTGTTGATAAAACCTGCAAAGTCAGGTGAAACAGCACGAAGGCACAAATTGTGAGCTAGGTGATGCTGTACTTCCCATAATGTGTTCGTGTTTAATATTACATCTTTGCTACTCCTGTCCTGATGAGCCCCAATTAGGGCGAAACGCTCGACAGGATGCCCTTGTGGCTAATATTGAGTCACTTGCCAATAAATTTCATTCTTTAATATTATTTTAAGACTCATTAAATTTACATATTCTTTATAATTATAATCTTTTGGCTATGGAAAAAGGCAGTTGAACCGGATCTCCTCCGTGCCGACTGTTGATAAAACCTGCAAAGTCAGGTGAAACAGCACGAAGGCACAAATTGTGAGCTAGGTGATGCTGTACTTCCCATAATGTGTTCGTGTTTAATATTACATCTTTGCTACTCCTGTCCTGATGAGCCCCAATTAGGGCGAAACGCATCGACAGGATGCCCTTGTGGCTAATATTGAGTCACTTGCCAATAAATTTCATTCTTTAATATTATTTTAAGACTCATTAAATTTACATATTCTTTATAATTATAATCTTTTGGCTATGGAAAAAGGCAGTTGAACCGGATCTCCTCCGTGCCGACTGTTGATAAAACCTGCAAAGTCAGGTGAAACAGCACGAAGGCACAAATTGTGAGCTAGGTGATGCTGTACTTCCCATAATGTGTTCGTGTTTAATATTAATCTTTGCTACTCCTGTCCTGATGAGCCCCAATTAGGGCGAAACGCTCGACAGGATGCCCTTGTGGCTAATATTGAGTCACTTGCCAATAAATTTCATTCTTTAATATTATTTTAAAAAAAAAAAAAAAAAAAAAAAAAAAAAAAAAAAAAAAACCCCCCCCCCCCCCCCCCCCCCCAGGATGCCTTGTGGCTAATATTGAGTCACTTGCCAATAATTTCATTCTTTAATATTATTTTAAGACTCATTAAATTTACATATTCTTTATAATTATAATCTTTTGGCTATGGAAAAGGCAGTTGAACCGGATCTCCTCCGTGCCGACTGTTGATAAAACCTGCAAAGTCAGGTGAAACAGCACGAAGGCACAAATTGTGAGCTAGGTGATGCTGTACTTCCCATAATGTTCGTGTTTAATATTACATCTTTGCTACTCCTGTCCTGATGAGCCCCAATTAGGGCGAAACGCATCGACAGGATGCCCTTGTGGCTAATATTGAGTCACTTGCCAATAAATTTCATTCTTTAATATTATTTTAAGACTCATTAAATTTACATATTCTTTATAATTATAATCTTTTGGCTATGGAAAAAGGCAGTTGAACCGGATCTCCTCCGTGCCGACTGTTGATAAAACCTGCAAGTCAGGTGAAACAGCACGAAGGCACAAATTGTGAGCTAGGTGATGCTGTACTTCCCATAATGTGTTCGTGTTTAATATTACATCTTTGCTACTCCTGTCCTGATGAGCCCCAATTAGGGCGAAACGCATCGACAGGATGCCCTTGTGGCTAATATTGAGTCACTTGCCAATAAATTTCATTCTTTAATATTATTTTAAGACTCATTAAATTTACATATTCTTTATAATTATAATCTTTTGGCTATGGAAAAGGCAGTTGAACCGGATCTCCTCCGTGCCGACTGTTGATAAAACCTGCAAAGTCAGGTGAAACAGCACGAAGGCACAAATTGTGAGCTAGGTGATGCTGTACTTCCCATAATGTGTTCGTGTTTAATATTACATCTTTGCTACTCCTGTCCTGATGAGCCCCAATTAGGGCGAAACGCATCGACAGGATGCCCTTGTGGCTAATATTGAGTCACTTGCCAATAAATTTCATTCTTTAATATTATTTAAGACTCATTAAATTTACATATTCTTTATAATTATAATCTTTGGCTATGGAAAAGGCAGTTGAACCGGATCTCCTCCGTGCCGACTGTTGATAAAACCTGCAAAGTCAGGTGAAACAGCACGAAGGCACAAATTGTGAGCTAGGGATGCTGTACTTCCCATAATGTGTTCGTGTTTAATATTACATCTTTGCTACTCCTGTCTGATGAGCCCCAATTAGGGCGAAACGCTCGACAGGATGCCCTTGTAATATTGAGTCACTTGCCAATAAATTTCATTCTTTAATATTATTTTAAGACTCATTAAATTTACATATTCTTTATAATTATAATCTTTTGGCTATGGAAAAGGCAGTTGAACCGGATCTCCTCCGTGCCGACTGTTGATAAAACCTGCAAAGTCAGGTGAAACAGCACGAAGGCACAAATTGTGAGCTAGGTGATGCTGTACTTCCCATAATGTGTTCGTGTTTAATATTAATCTTTGCTACTCCTGTCCTGATGAGCCCCAATTAGGGCGAAACGCTCGACAGGATGCCCTTGTGGCTAATATTGAGTCACTTGCCAATAAATTTCATTCTTTAATATTATTTTAAGACTCATTAAATTTACATATTCTTTATAATTATAATCTTTTGGCTATGGAAAAAGTTGAACCGGATCTCCTCCGTGCCGACTGTTGATAAAACCTGCAAAGTCAGGTGAAACAGCACGAAGGCACAAATTGTGAGCTAGGTGATGCTGTACTTCCCATAATGTGTTCGTGTTTAATATTACATCTTTGCTACTCCTGTCCTGATGAGCCCCAATTAGGGCGAAACGCTCGACAGGATGCCCTTGTCTAATATTGAGTCACTTGCCAATAAATTTCATTCTTTAATATTATTTTAAGACTCATTAAATTTACATATTCTTTATAATTATAATCTTTTGGCTATGGAAAAAGGCAGTTGAACCGGATCTCCTCCGTGCCGACTGTTGATAAAACCTGCAAAGTCAGGTGAAACAGCACGAAGGCACAAATTGTGAGCTAGGTGATGCTGTACTTCCCATAATGTGTTCGTGTTTAATATTACATCTTTGCTACTCCTGTCCTGATGAGCCCCAATTAGGGCGAAACGCATCGACAGGATGCCCTTGTGGCTAATATTGAGTCACTTGCCAATAAATTTCATTCTTTAATATTATTTTAAGACTCATTAAATTTACATATTCTTTATAATTATAATCTTTTGGCTATGGAAAAGGCAGTTGAACCGGATCTCCTCCGTGCCGACTGTTGATAAAACCTGCAAAGTCAGGTGAAACAGCACGAAGGCACAAATTGTGAGCTAGGTGATGCTGTACTTCCCATAATGTGTTCGTGTTTAATATTACATCTTTGCTACTCCTGTCCTGATGAGCCCCAATTAGGGCGAAACGCATCGACAGGATGCCCTTGTGGCTAATATTGAGTCACTTGCCAATAAATTTCATTCTTTAATATTATTTTAAGACTCATTAAATTTACATATTCTTTATAATTATAATCTTTTGGCTATGGAAAAAGGCAGTTGAACCGGATCTCCTCCGTGCCGACTGTTGATAAAACCTGCAAAGTCAGGTGAAACAGCACGAAGGCACAAATTGTGAGCTAGGTGATGCTGTACTTCCCATAATGTGTTCGTGTTTAATATTACATCTTTGCTACTCCTGTCCTGATGAGCCCCAATTAGGGCGAAACGCATCGACAGGATGCCCTTGTGGCTAATATTGAGTCACTTGCCAATAAATTTCATTCTTTAATATTATTTTAAGACTCATTAAATTTACATATTCTTTATAATTATAATCTTTTGGCTATGGAAAAAGGCAGTTGAACCGGATCTCCTCCGTGCCGACTGTTGATAAAACCTGCAAAGTCAGGTGAAACAGCACGAAGGCACAAATTAGCTAGGTGATGCTGTACTTCCCATAATGTGTTCGTGTTTAATATTAATCTTTGCTACTCCTGTCCTGATGAGCCCCAATTAGGGCGAAACGCTCGACAGGATGCCCTTGTAATATCACTTGCCAATAAATTTCATTCTTTAATATTATTTTAAGACTCATTAAATTTACATATTCTTTATAATTATAATCTTTGGCTATGGAAAAGGCAGTTGAACCGGATCTCCTCCGTGCCGACTGTTGATAAAACCTGCAAAGTCAGGTGAAACAGCACGAAGGCACAAATTGTGAGCTAGGTGATGCTGTACTTCCCATAATGTGTTCGTGTTTAATATTACATCTTTGCTACTCCTGTCCTGATGAGCCCAATTAGGGCGAAACGTCGACAGGATGCCCTTGTGGCTAATATTGAGTCACTTGCCAATAAATTTCATTCTTTAATATTATTTTAAGACTCATTAAATTTACATATTCTTTATAATTATAATCTTTTGGCTATGGAAAAGGCAGTTGAACCGGATCTCCTCCGTGCCGACTGTTGATAAAACCTGCAAAGTCAGGTGAAACAGCACGAAGGCACAAATTGTGAGCTAGGTGATGCTGTACTTCCCATAATGTGTTCGTGTTTAATATTAATCTTTGCTACTCCTGTCCTGATGAGCCCCAATTAGGGCGAAACGCTCGACAGGATGCCCTTGTGGCTAATATTGAGTCACTTGCCAATAAATTTCATTCTTTAATATTATTTTAAGACTCATTAAATTTACATATTCTTTATAATTATAATCTTTGGCTATGGAAAAGGCAGTTGAACCGGATCTCCTCCGTGCCGACTGTTGATAAAACCTGCAAAGTCAGGTGAAACAGCACGAAGGCACAAATTGTGAGCTAGGTGATGCTGTACTTCCCATAATGTGTTCGTGTTTAATATTATATCTTTGCTACTCCTGTCCTGATGAGCCCCAATTAGGGCGAAACGCATCGACAGGATGCCCTTGTGGCTAATATTGAGTCACTTGCCAATAAATTTCATTCTTTAATATTATTTTAAGACTCATTAAATTTACATATTCTTTATATATATATATATATATATATATATATATATATATATATATCATATAAATATTGCTATGTATTACTGGATTTATCGAGCTCCGACGTTGGGCTGTCATATAAATATTGCTATGAACTCCCTCCAGGAACTTAACTGGATTTTATCTTGAACCGACCTTGTATCGACCAATAACAAAATTTGATGTGATACCGCCTTGCTCGTTATCAATGGCGTATTCAACTTATAGCTCCTCCTTCATTGTTTAAATTATCAAATTACACTCCCATTAACTTTATCCTTTTGACCTCGACTAGCGTTTATTTAGAATTATAAAATGAAGTTAATTCAATTCCATATAATGAAAACAAATATTATGTACAGGTTTGAAGATCCCTACCGTGCAGGTTGATAACTAAATTCTACAACAAAAATGTCTGGATGTATACCTAAGGTGGAGCATTGGAAATGTAAATGAACTGTCCTATAAATATTATGAACTCCTCCAGGAACTTGTGGTTTATCTTGACAACCTTGTCGACCAATAACAAAATTTGATATTTAGACAATCGTATTCAATTATAGCTCCTCCTTTATTGTTTAAATTATAATCTCCATAAATCTTATGACCGATCTTTTGGATTATAAAATGAAGTTAATTCAATTTTATATAATGAAACAAAATTATGTACAGTTTTTGTAAATTATTTAAAATACACTTTTCAATTAATTAATGTTGTAATCTTTTATCTCATATACTATTCAATCTATCTAAGACCAAACAGTTTTATAAAAAAAAAAACCTTGGAACGTTCAAACCTTTATCATATAACACTTTATACGTATGTCTTTGTTTTGTTGACTTCGTCACATCCATTTATATTAAGCAAATTAAATATTCAATATTCAAATAGAAAAATAAGTCATAACTAAAATCTAACCTGGTCTATTTTCTTGCATCGACATCCATTATCAGCTAATATTTTCCATGCATTATACCATCCACTAATTCAGAATTATTATATACCCATTCGAAATATGAACCATTGCATTTAAATTATTGTCATCACCCTCTGGACTACCATTATTAAACTTATACTTTTGCACCCTAATTTATTGTCATCTCATTCAGACTTATTACTTCTTATCAATTTCCCCAAACTTAGAATTGGATTATCATCCTCCCCAAACTCGAAATTCTTATTATCACACTTAGACTATTATTCTCCACGGACTCGTAATTGGATCATCATTCTCTCCGGACTTAGAATTCGTAGTTTATATTCCCCAGACTCGAAGCCCTATTATTATTATGTTTTATTTTAAATAAATTTTCCAAAATCTACTTACGTTTAATCGGCAATCATAATTTTCATATTCGTCGCACTTATACAATTTTCACTTTAAATTACTCTTACGTATCACACTAATGTTTCAAAGTGGCGCACCTCGGCCTTTGTTGAGTTGAAAACTGAGTTCGTTATCACTGTCCCTGTTAATATATGATTGATCTCCTACTCCGTCAGTGGGTATGGCCTACAAGCTCGTCGCTAATTTTAACCAATCAAGTCTTTGCATTTAAAGTAGTTCTGATGTAATTTTCTCTGCCTTCAAATAATTGTGGCTTGCTCGCAGGTGCCTCGTTATCAAACATGCGGTGCTTTGACGAATATAATCGCTTTTCCATGTTGTACACAAACAACTGATGCAATTCGACGTTTAATTTTCATATATGCCTGTTATTTACGCAATTTTTAATCACCTTTCTTTATCAAAATTGTTAACTACTTGTACGCATTTACACTATGCTTCTCGAAGCTCTATTTCTTATCTCCGTGTTATCATAACTGACTGGACTTCTTTTGAATACGTGTTTAATTACACTTTATTATATTTACTTATAAATACGCGTGCTTCCACTGAAAAATCTCGTTATTTGCCTTACCTAAATTAACTAAAACTCTATCTACAGGGTGTTAAATATTTACTATTTACCTATTGCATGTAGTCCTTATTTCTACGCTAACTATGCGTCTTCGTGTGTCTATTTGCGTCGCTTAAAACTATTTATACATTATATACAGGGTGTTGACTGCCTACTATTTACAAACTTTCTCCATTTCTCAATTTTCTATTAAATAAATGCAGTTTTCTGCTTCCTATTATAATTTCTAATTCCTGCACGACCTGTGCTATAAAATACACCCTTAAACAACCCCTTATCACAGCATAATATATATATATATATATATATATATATATTTATATATGTATTTCTGTGTAACTGGGATCAATCTCTGGAACTCCCTAAAAATCATTCAAGCCCCAACGTTGGGCCGTCATAAAATTGCTGTTACTCTATAAGAATCGTGCCCCATAATTATCAATTTTAAAACAAATCAAAAATTGCACACAATAGAAAAATTTTTCTAAAAAAATAATTTCTTACCCAGATTCCTTTCTTCATCGCCTTAATTCTTCAACCGCTTCCCTGGCTAGCTCAGTTGAGCCTCCTCTTGAATACCTATATTCACTATCATACTCGTTATCGTTCATGCACACTCTCAATAAAACCACAAAATAATACAACAATCATACAATATTTATTTACCACTATTTACAAATAAAAATTCAAGATTATTGACATTTCGGTGGTCAAGTTACACCTCAATAAATTCGATTTTTGTAATTTTTTAACTAGAAATATCAAACACATTGAATGTAACCTGAGTAAATGGGCCCTGAATAATTCCTTATCTTTCTTTCTTTATTTATAATTAATTTTAATTAGGAAACTCTGGAGTATGGTGAGCTCATGATAACCCAGTTTTTTTAAGATTAATGTATGCGTCGTTATTATATTTTCCGAAAAGCCGGCATTCAAATTTTCCCGTGTTTGTCGATTGTACTACTAACTATATAGACCAATGAGATATTCAGTGACGTCTCGAAACCCCGTCTGTATTAACGCTATTCCTCTCTTATGCATATTCTATGTTTCCTTCTAACCTTGTTTGAGTGGTAGAAAATCAATATTGCTGTCCACGTTTTAAACTAACCCATGTGGACTGAATACGTGCGTTTTGAAATAAACTGCTATTATGCCTGTCTCATTCCGAAGCATTTTATTGATCGTCCATCCCTTCTGCGCTCTAAGGAAACTTTTAGTTAGCATTCATGCGAATCGTCCGACCGTTTACCCGATATACCGCGAATACTGTCATTTATCTACACAAATAAGAGGAACTTGACATTTCCAAAACCTGCAGGTGTTTAATTAACAAACGTTTTAAAACCACATTTCTAGGAGTTTTATGTTTCAAGGTATTTTATATTCAACGGCTGTTCGTTTGTTACTAAAGCGATTCACCTTGGTATTATCGATTTTTCAAGCTCTTATGCGTATTAGACGTAATAACCCTTTCAACTAAACTCAATTAAATTAATTAACAATTTGCATTGGCTTCTACAATTTATTTTCTTTACGAACCTAACTCAATTTTAATCACTACTTGTAAAATTTTGTTAATACTTGTTACTTTAAATTAACTAAATGAAATAAATTTCGCACGTAAATTCTGGTTGTTTCCTCTATACAGGGTGTTTGAAATTGCCTTGTTTATACTTAAATTTAACCCTTTAAAACCACTACATATATATATATATATATATATATATATATATATATATATATTACTCATATTTAGACCAAGGTAGAAAATTAAATAATCACATCAAATAATTTTAATCACCGTGTAGAAGCTTTGGGAAAAGATACATAACTCGCGTTATTAAATAAAAGCGTGAAGCATAAAAATTCATTCGTTTCATTAAAAATAAGAGATTTAAATCATGTACAAGACGCTTTATATCAAAAGAAGCAGTATTAAAAAGCTCTACGTATAATTTAATTATTCCTAGTAAAGAACAAAGAGAAATTACGTGCAAAATTTATATAAATTCTATTTTAAGTAACCGGTATTAAACAAAACGTACAGATAATAATTAATATTTAGTTAGGATTCACTAAAATTTAAAGGGTATTAATTTTAATTGAAGTTAATTGAACCGTTAGTAACATATAATATCTATAAAAACTTGTAAAAACCCAATAAAATAAAGCTCTGAGAATTAATATTATGTTTGAACACCTGCGTAGTTTAAAAGTCACGTACGGCGAAAACTTTGCAGATAACAAATGGTTTCAGAGAATCTTGGAGAAACCGTCGCATAATAGTTACGAGAAATGCTGGATATTTCACAGTCCACATGGACTAAAATAATCGATAATAAAGAATATCAATTTGCATCAATAAGAACAGGGTAGATAGAGACAGATAATATGCGCAAGACCGCGACACATATAGTAAAAGGCGTGAGTAGAGCAACGTCATGGGGTTGCGATTGGTTGAAAGTAAAAGGCAAAATTTGAGAGGTAAAAATAACATTTCTGTAGAAAATCCAATTAGTTATTTCCAGACGTTGCGTGCCGTGTCGAAATTTCTGAGATTTAACTGGGGCGAGTACAAAATTCGTAAAAATCGCATGCCGGGCTACGGAATGGGAACCGAGAATGCGAAATTCTTTAGAATTGTCCGTTTTGAGGACTCGACCGACAGACAGGCTAACCTCTATATATACCCAGGTGAATATGAACAAGCTCTCTTACATCTGCGACTTGATTCAATGCGTTAAACAGTGTTTTTTTAGTGTGATAGAATAATTTAAAGTTTGCTCGTATATTTTGGTGATGTAAAACAGTTTGTTCTTTACGTGCTACCATGAATGTACTTTAATGCACTTAGATACAAGGTAATAAAATTTAGTATCACTGTACCAATTAGTAAAATTTACAACGACAAATGAGTACACAAAAGTAGGCAGTTTTGGCGTATATTGGTGAAAGACGCATGAATTTCTTTATTATTTTTCGGGGGTGTTAATAATTAAATGGTTCGTGAACATGACTGGATCCACTAAACAAGGTTCAGATATACACAGATGAGTTCCGGAAAAGCCCTGAAACAACTTTAAATAAATGGTGATGGAGCAAATTTTTAAAACGTTGAGAATCAGAAGCCGTAAATATAACCCAGTTGGAATGGTGTGATTAACAAAAGGGACGATGTACATTGAAGCTACGAGTGCAGTAACCTTCAGGTAAATTATACTATTTTGTTTGAACTTTGATATTTTTGTGTGTGTTGAATAACTTTATAATTGATTTACTCAAAATGGACAGTAGTGAAATGGTACTAACAATAAAATTTTAATTTTAAGGTGAAATTTGCTTGTTTAAGTAGAAAGGGGTATTTAGTATTGATGTTCTGGATTATGATGAAAATTTGGGTATGTCTTTGAGCTCAATTAGACGAACCTGGTTAATTAACGTAAAGGGGTGGTAGATGCTCCCTTTGTACTCAGACTCAGGTCTGCATATATTGTTATAGTAATTAGTAGGCATCCTACAAGGACTTTAATTCTGGATGCACATTAAAATGATAACAAATTTAAATCTTGAAATTTTCTGATACTGAAATTTATGCTGAATTTTAATTTTGAAATTTTAATGTATTGTGAATATTGATGTAAATAGAGTTAACGTTGATGTTTGTGGTAGGAATGTGTTTGTTTTTTTTTTATGAATGAGGATGAAGGTTTAACTAGAGGAGCAGCCGAGGCGATTAACAGAAGAAAGTCAACGGACCAGGTAATTCAAGAGGTTTCACAGCAAACATGACGCCCAATCTGTGGGACTCGATTTGAAAACCTTAGTTTAAGATTAATGGAGAGGCTTTTTGTACATATCACAGCAATATATTGCTATAATAAGGGGTTATTTAGGGGTATATTGAGTCATAATGGTTACTCAATACATGTAAATAGTACTAGTAGTTAGAAAACTGCATTTATTTAGCATTAAAGATACGAAATTTGTATATTATGCAAAGAGTAAACATTTAACACCCTGTATAAGAATCGCAATTGACTTTGATTAATGCCGAGTAGCATATCATTCAACATTTCACACACATTCAGCAAAAGAAATAACTCTACACGCAATCAAACTTGTCCTAAACCAAAAATGTTCATAAATTATAAATTAATACGCGTGAAATGCAGTAAAACCTAGAGAATCAGAATACAATTCACATTAAACAAGCGATAATGAAAGCAGACAACATAGTGTCTTGATAAGAAACGCATCTTTCAAAATAAATACGCTTCGGAAACGCAAAAATGTAAACAGAAATATGTTAATTCACGTCACTTGGTCTACATGATTTTCTACATGAAGTTAATGCAGATCCCAAAATATTATCTTGACAAACAACACCATAAGTGAAATTACGTGCCAAAGCGAATTAGAATTTCCTGTAACAACATCAAAAACAGACGCTATAAATTAAATACAAACCAGAACCATACGAGTACCTACGTGATCAACGGATCGTTTCTATAAGGCAATATCAGTGATAAACCTGTAAAAGCCCAAGGATATCCAAAACAAGCGATGGTTAGTCATACACTTTGAACAAAAGCTCAGATAAACTAATGATTTTAAATGGGGCGTAGGCTATATAATGTGGCAGGTTTGATAAACGGACAGTCTTAGTTTGAACCACATACAAGCTGCATCACTGATACTTAAGAATTTACGCGACGATTAAATATAGAAATTAAACAATAAAAATTTTGTGAAAAGTGGTGTTATAAAATATTTTGAATTAATTATAGTGAAAATATTTGAAACAAAGCTTGGCCGTTTGCTAAAAAACGTAAGTAAAAATTTATTAATTTAGCTAAAATATTTATAACTCAGGGCTCTAAGTACGAAAATCTAAGGATAAATGTAAGGAAACTCTAAAATACAAAATTCTAAGGATACTCTAAGAATAAATCTAAGGACATTACGACGTTATGAAATGTTAAGGCAGATCACATTTAACGGGGTAGAACATGGAGACTAAGCAACTCAACTAAAAGCAATATTGGGGTACTGATCCACGGCACGCAGCTGAAAGACGCTCAAGGAAAACTACTGGTCAAAACTATCTTGCATAAGACATTATTTACTATTTATTATATTTGAACATTGATCATATTAAGGAATTATTTTCTATCTAGTATTTTTGAACATATTTTAAACTTGAATAATTTATGTAAGGAGTCGACAAAAATTTATTTTGGTACATGAAAATTTCGTAAACAAGGAAAAATCTTGAACGTTCAGAGAAATTTCCAGTAGAGTACAAACGACATTTTGCTGGCTTTAAAATAAGAAAAGGAGTTTTAATTCAATTATATCTTACAATTTAAATGGTGATAATTCTTACAATTAAAAAGTCGATAAAACAGTTTAAAGTCGGTAATACAGTTAAAAGTCGGTAATACAGTTAAAAGTCGGTAAAACAGTTTACAAGTTCATAAATACATCGCGCAAGTGCAATGAGTAAAGCGGGCGACGCCACTCGCGGAGGGCAGCGTAACCTTATTACAGATTCCGCGCAGCCAACTTCAATGACGTCACCAATGCACCATTTATATTGCGTAATAATCGGAAATATAAAAATTTAAACAAAAGTTCATATCAGTGAACAAATTTAACACTGTACTACTTACCCCGGAAATCCGAACGTTCTGCGGGGTTGAGCTAAAGTTGGCCTCTATCAAAGTCCATCAGGGCTCCATCCCGGAGGTATTAAAGATGGTGACTCGTTCATCTCGGGTCGTCTAGGGTCGAGGGGTACGGCTCGCCGAAGGTTGCAGATTACCTACCTATGCAGGGAATGGGCAGGAATACCAGGTATAAGGCAACAAACAAAGACAATTAGGCAAAGGAAATCTACATAGATAAGATAAGCACGATACGATACCTCAAGCGACCACTCCACTCGATAGTTTTAGGCAAAAAGCCATGTTTTAGAGCGTCTAACCAAAACCTCTCACCACTTTTCCCCACTCCTTGTCTTTTTCCACGTCGGCGCGAAGTATTCGTCCAACCCTCCCGCGTCGCGCGATCTGCGCAAACTCACTATGACGTAACGGAAGTACGCGCCTGGTCTTTTAAAATTCCGCGCACTGCGTCTTTTGAAATTATGGCGCGAAACCTCCGTACATCAAACTTAACCTAATACAATGTTTAAGTGCCGATTGGCACGTAACATATAAAGCACCGATCAAAACTATTTGGTTCAGATGTGGGAGCAAATGTGGATGCTGGAGCAAATGTGGTTCCAGAACCGGTCCAAACCATCTACTGTGGGTGTTGGGCTGAAAGGCGGCCTATATTGATCCTCCTTGTATAGCCTCCACCTCCTCATGGGGATTTCAATGCTTGGTACAAAAAGTATTGAGTATGTTGAAAGATGAAAATAATGGAGCGACTTATGACAGATTTTATTGGATTACGATCAAAGATGTATTGGACGAGGATTTTGAAGACTTTTATGGGGATTTCAATGCTTGGTACAAAAATGACCAGAACGGACCTTATATTTTTTGAGACTTTAATGCTCAAAATACATGGGAAAACCGGTATTTTTTGTTAGAAAATTGTACCTTTTGGGCTAGAACATAGGTAGCTTACCTACTTTTTCCTTAGAAGATCCGCTAATGTTATAGTGGGTACTAGGCCATTTGTTATTTCCGTTTCAATTCTGTACTTAAATTTTCATTGTAATTTAAACACGAACACTTAATGATAATTAAAATAGTTATAGTTAATTTCATGCGTGACTTACCCATAGTCCCAGGAGTGCTGTTCGCGTGTACGTATATTCGACATCGCTTATATGTAAAATATGTTTTTGCAAGCAAAAAACACTCAACACCAACCCTTGCAACCGCATCGATCTTAATTTAACATAACCACGCCGTTTTAAAATATTTATAAAACTATGAGTCCATGGATCGTATAAGAGGGCATCAATCACTAAATTCAAAGGATTCGCCTCGACTTCCTGTAGACAAATCATGTAAAAATCTGGATTAAATTTATCGTCTGCCGGATTGTTCGATAACGACAACAGATCGTGTAGATCTTGATCGGGCATTGCTCTTTTAACATTGTACGTGATCACGTATAAACTAAAAAAAGCAAAATTAATTTGTTGTTTTGAAATATTTTCTATAGTGCCTTAAAGAACTCATTTTGTTCGATGTTTTACGGTTGCTTTAATACAGCAATATCTCAAATGGAGAGCATTTATCTACTGAATAATTGGCAAGCTCTCCTGCCAGTAATAAAAATGTATAGGTGTGTTAAGTATTGATTTTTGTTTAAAAATAGGAAGTGTGTTCCTGAAATTAAACACGCCTTTGTCATTTTATCAATAACGTTGCACAAGTTTAAAATATTTAGAGAAATTCCCAAGTCGTTAAAACATAACTGAGTGTAGATATATTAATATACTTTTAATAAATAAGCATCAAGGACTAATAACTGGTTAACTTAAATATGTATCTATAGGTATTTAAAATTAGTAAAATTGTTCTATTTCCGTATGTTTGTGAAGGTTATGTCTGCGTTCTGAGTCACTAGAATTTTGTTAGATCTAAAGAACATTTTGGCTTACTAAAGTTGCGAAGGAAAATGATATCAATCAAATATTTTCGAGCAATCTGTTTCAATTCGATGTTACTCAGACTCCGTCTAGTGTGTGGGATTCCCCTACTTGTTGTTAGAGGCGGCTTACTGATGTAAATGTACTTCGCTCGCCCCTAAAACCCTTTTGTAACGCTACTGCGTTATTTAATGAAGCATTAGGCAGTAGAAATGAGTTTGTTACGTTCAAAACCCTACAAACAATTTTTTCTGCATTTATTTTTAAAATGCCCTAAAATTCCTCAACAAGGTCGATTTCCCGCCATTTGAATTAGTATTATTTAATAAAATTTCTCAAGTAATTACTCTATACAAAGTAGTTGCAATAAATTCTAGCACCTGCAGTGATCACGTTTCAAGTAAAAGCTGCATGTAAATGCACAGCTTTCCTCTGAAAGATAAGACCGCTCACCACCTGCCTACATCTACTTACAATGGACTTGTTATCTGGTATTCTGCAGCTGTTAAGATGTTACAAAGTAACAAAATTGTTCTACTTTGTTTAAAACCCTTTGATAATTGCGTTATCTGCTTGTTGGCAAGCTGCTACAGTTTGTATTTCGGCAGCTGTTGTCTGGAAAATTCTGCACACATAGTAATTCGGCGATATCTTTCAAAATCAAATACTCCACCCCCATACATGAGTCTGGCCTTATAAAATAGAGACAGTGCTTTGAAAGAGGGCATTGCCGGAAAGATACATGATGTAAAGTCGCGCTATTAGAAATGCTCTCTGTGCTTGTATAAGTGAAGTTGGTGGTTCCAGCATGCAGTCATCCCATAGAGAAATGCAGCCGCATTTTTCCAGCCTTAAGATGAGACCAGCATGAAGCTGATTGCTCAAGGTACAGTTTCCTATTTTCATAATTCTTTTTTGCTGCGTGAAGAATAAACTTTTCATTTGCTGCTATTGCGTATAATTATCCGATAAATTGGCACCATCCCGATACACAACTTACATGCACGATGTACGATGTTAATATTCTATAAATTAAAAATTAATGAATCAATGTTTATGTTGGAGTCCGTTTTACTGTTTTTTTTGTCTTTCTGAACTTGTGCCTCAATTTAAAAGTATTTAATATATGATTAATTTAAGTTAGGGTGTCTAATTTTAATGTTATATTCTTTCTGAGGAGCTTTTTGAGCTAGCCCAAATTCTACCATTCTATCCCCCGTTCTGTTGCGGTATTCGGCGTAAACATTTCTTTACTTACTTTGACTGTTTTCTTTTGTGTTTACGCGGAATACCGTAACAAAGTACTTCAATATTTTGGCTTACTAAAGTTGCGAATGAAAATGATATCAATCAAATATTTTCGAGCAATCTGTTTCAATTCGATGTTACTCAGACTCCGTCTAGTGTGTGGGATTCCCCTACTTGTTGTTAGAGGCGGCTTACTGAGATAAATGTACTTCGCTCGCCCCTAAAACCCTTTTGTAACGCTAGTGCGTTATTTAATGAAGCATTAGGCAGTAGAAATGAGTTTATTAATTTCAGTTAGTTGATTAGCACGAAAGAAGTCTAAAAATGTAGAAGCTTTAGTAGTTTACATTTAACGATCAACAACTGAGACGGATTATTTTCCTTAATTACTGACTCGAGTTTCAAAGACTCCGACTATTAAATAAGGGTAATTAGGGTATAAAAATTTAAATAATTGCAATCCAAATGCTGCTCTATTAAACTGATGTTTGTTACGTTTAATTTTCTACATAAACTAAATACCCTTTTTTCCCCTGGTTAAGTCATTACCCGCTCGAATAAATTCCATTTCTATTGTTAAATTCTCCAACAATACCCTATATAGTGTACCTGTTCAGTATAAACCCGCTTAACATAATTTTAACTCAAATCCACTTTGCTTCTAAAACAAAAATTTGTTCGATAAATTAAATAGTCGATTCCTTGTTTTAGGTATCCATTTATTTGTTAAACGTTCCGAGAACGTATAACTGCTTTCCCTTATGTTGTTACATGCCAAAATTGGCATTTTACAGTTTTAAATATGTGACTGATTTCGCGCCAATATTTTAAAAAATAAACTTGTTCATTTCCGTCGTCCCGGACAGTTGCGTCGGCGCAAGAGAATGCGCAGACATGGAGTGAGGAAGTAAGTGCGCGGTTTCCGACACGACGAGGACTAGCCAACGAGACGTCGAACAGTGAGGTTTATCTGTGTCGTCCCTTTTGTCTTTTCTCTTTTAGGATGTAGGTTTCCTCCTTACCTTTGCCTCTTACCGTGCCCTATCTATCCTTATCGTACCGCTACAGACGAAGAAGAGGGAAAACAACGCAATCTGGTTTCAACAAGGGCATAGCTCCACCCACGCCCAACAACACCCAGACGAAGATAAGCACGGCTCCTGCCGTTAGGATATCCGCAAGGTCGTGAAGCGTTCCACATTTTTAAGTGAGTACATTTTATTTTTTTCTTTAAGGCGCATCTTGTATCACTGTAAACATTTTTGGTATGTGATACAATTTGAGACGCAATTATGACGTAATAGCTTTATTGCGCAATATTTTTGTGAACGTGGAGCGTTCCAGTGTCGCCAACTGTGGAAGTGGATCATAACAGTTACGCGGGACTATAACAATTACCCTAGACTATAACAATGTGTCCCATTTAAAGACGTGTCGAAAGAATAGATCCTACTATTATTTGAGAGTGAGCGATGCACGTTTTTTTGTTCGACCAGTATGAGGTATCTTGCGTGTATTGCTCTTAGCTGGAGGCCAAATAGGTTCTTTCTTTATGTAGGCCCAACTGTTCGTTGACGTAGACCACCTGCTTTTGTCTGTAGACCGCTGCTGTGGCTACGGTGACAGGGCTAATGGTTCCTGACTACCGAGGCGTTGCTGTGCTGACTCACCACCGACGGACTGCAAGATAAGCATCCTGACGCATAGAGGTATGTGACTCGTTTTCTTTTATATACATCGAGGATTATTATTTATCAGCGGTTGATGTTGTGAAACCAGTTTGCCATACATGTTTAAAAGCTAGCTTCGCTAGTGCTTCTGGTTATATTTCTTTAATTCTTACTACACCTTGGTCTACATTTAATACTTTAATTTAACACACGTGCCATTGAGAAAATCTACATCGAATACTTTAATTTAACACACTTGCTATTAAGAAAATCTCAGCATTACTTTTTTTTCAATGAGTTTTATTACATGTTAGCTACGATATGCGCACTTTGTGGATCCATCATAAAATTTGTCTTTTACAATATAACTTAAATTTAATACTTTTCTTTATCCATGTAAATCAAGAAATTTTAATTTATGTTTATTGTTAATAGATAATCGTGGGCGACGGCTTTTTTTTGTTTTTTTTGTATGTAGGTGAATCCTCCCACCCTCCGCGTTTGGTAGTTAGCCTGGTATTTACGTTTCTTGCGGCTACGTCTAGGTACGTAGCATATTTTTGGAAGCACGTATCGCCAATTTTAACAAGAAAATACCATAATACCATAATGGTAAAATAAAAGTATTTATTTGTAAACTATTGCACAAAAAACACATTTTTTTAAATCATTTCTGACCTTCAAACAAATAATAAACTACATAACTCCGTAAGTATAATAATAAAGGTTGAAACAAAGTGAAAACGTAAAAAATAAATATTTTTTAAGAGAAAAATTTGTGGAGGTGGTTCTTACTCCCTTGTTTCGATACAGGTTGCACAGATTTTTTGAAACATCCGAGACAGATCGGCTTCTGACAGTCAGTGCATACGTATTTCGTTTTCCTGTACAACTTAGATGGACAGAGGAAGCAGTACTTTCTATTTTCCAGGACAATTTACCCATCAGGACAAGAATAGCGTGTTCCGTATTCGACTGATAAACATTTTCACTTCATTTTCTATCCTAGGATTTCTAAGCCTAATTTCCATGAAAGGTTTGACGAGAGACATTGTCAAATTTTTTACGCAGTTTGTTGCGCCTTTCTTTTGTTATGCATTGCTTCACATTTTATTTTACTACCTAATTTTAGGGGATTATTTAAACCCAGTATGGGAAGTTTTCATTTCTTAGCTTTGCTTTTACGTGTAAATTCGACGGTTATTTGTTTCTCGTGTATTCCAGGACATTATCCTATGAGTTATGGTATGAAAACTGCAAACGTAGCGTTTTCAGACTTCAAAAATACAGCTGTGTTTAGTGGTTAAAAGGAAGGGACCATATTATTGACACTTGACGGGAACTGACGTGCGTGAAATTCCGAGTTCGGCGAAGTGATCCTTTCCTTGTTACCTCCTTCCTATAGCTACCGAATTATCTTGTGGCTCGTCGACTAGGACAGCTGGACCGCGTAAAACACCCCAGCCGAAGGACTACCCCTGAGACCCAGATAGTTTGTTTGTTTGTTTGTTCATTTATTGTTTGACACTATACCTAGGCCAAAGGCCTATCCTAGTGAATCGATACATAAATTCTTATTTACAAAATCATAAAATCATAAACAAGTTTACAATATTAACAATTTTCCAATGTAGGTCGGTCTTGCTAATGGAAATTTTGCCCTTATCGCCGATTTGATCTGAGGTGTAGCTGGTGGTGTAGAATCTATAGTGTAGTGCAATGTTGTGGAAGTAGGGATGATGGTGTAGAGGGTAATAGTTTTAAAGATGGATTTTGGATGGGATTTGAGCTATTTTATTGTACGGGAGTTTTAGTGATTAAGATTCCGTTAAGGAAATGGTCAAATTGGAGGGGATAGTTTGTTACTAGGAAATTTATACTGGGTAGTGGGGTAAAAGGATCTAGTGGGATCGCGTGTTTTTAGTGGGTTTGAGGGGCGACGGAGTTGGGGTATAAGTATATTAGGTGGTGGAGAGGGGGGGGGGGTGTCAGGAATATTTTGATTAGAGCAGGGACAGTAAGGAGAAGGGATTAATTGGAAGGAGTGTAATTTCTGTCGGAATTTGCCGTGGCCTATCAGGAATTGAATCGTGGATTGGTTGGAGTAGGAGATGTGGTCGGGAATGTCTGTGATTTTCGGAAAAAAGTCATACGTGTGTCTGTCGGTGGTGTCGTTGTCCCATTGGTTTTGCCATGTGTATTATAGTGAATCATTTATTAGGTTTATTATGTTTGTCCTTGTCTTTGTTTCGTATTCTGCGGGTGCGATCATGTAACTGTATTGGTCTTTTGTTCTTAAGGTTTCGGATTTGGACTTTGGATTGGAGCAGGATGTTTAGAGGTGGTTGTTTCATGATTAGTATATAATGCAGAGGTGGGGGGTGGTTCTGAATGCTCTTGTAGAAAATAATAGGAAAGATCTTATAATTGGATTTAGGTTTCTGCGGGAATGGAGTGTTGTTAACGGGTACCAGGAATCAATTGCATAGCTTAGGATAGTGTAGCCGGCTACTACTACCGCGTTTCACTAATTTAAAACAAGTAATAACAAAGGTCTTTATTACTCACTGTTCACAAGTCTAATTAACAGTATATGCCTTATTTATAGATGTTTTCAGTCCAGTTAACAATGAAGCACTATCACCGCTGCGAATGCGGTGAGGGCGCAGAAAACGCAGAGCACGTGCTCTTCGATTGCCCACTTGAGGTGGCAAATCGAGGGTTAGCTGATATGAAATTAGTTATCGCAGGACTAGCATGGCCAAGGAGCCTAGAGAAAGTCAGGGAAATGGCTAACCAGAAGACGTTCTGGAATGTCTTCAAAGAATTTTCGGGAAAGGCCGCGAGATTAGACGGTGATAACCGCGCGTAAATCGGAAGGGGTAGGGGAGAATTAAAAATCTTTGATTTTGACTTGGCATGAGAAACGGACATGAGCATGATATAACCAAAACCTGTATTATAAAAACAAAAACCATAAAAAGCAAAAATCAATAACCATAATCTAATATGCACGACAAACCCCACACCACTAAAACAATCACTGTCTCACCTTAAACGCGCGGAAAAATCGGAATCGCGAATAAACTAAAACAAATAAATAACAACTAAATAAATCAGTAAACCCTAATTAACTTAAATCAGCAAATAAATAAAGAAAATAAAATAGAGTGAAACCGCGCATCCCCCCTGGACTTAAAAGTGATAGTGATTGTGTTTCCCCTAGAACGTTTAGTGCATACCCACCAGAACTTTAACAGTGCATCATCTCCCCTTAGCAGTAAGATACCAATAGACGTAAGAAGACGAGCAGATCTTTGGATGCTTGTGAAATTTATATACGAGGTAGGATTAAAATTGTTACGGCTATACTCGCATATGCATTAACTTGTATTTTAATGCTTATGTGAGTGCAATTGATAATTTGGACGATGCTTTTGCGAATTTATGCACTGTTGCATGCTTTTGCTTATTTGGATATTTATTAATTTATTTACATATTTATTTTATGTTTATTTATATAATTACATTATATTAATACTTATTTTATATTTATATTTTTGCCTGTATTGTTGTTCTGTGGCTAGATTATATTTGCTGAACGTTTTTCCGCCAATTTTTGGTGGCAGTATATATAGGAAAGAAGATTGTACTTATAATATGTAAGTTAGGGAATGACAGGGAACGCTAGGGACAAATTTAGAATGAAATTTGAATAAATACTTAGACCAGGGAGGACATACATACACATACACACAGACAAACACACACACACAAACACACACATGCACAATACGCACAAACACAAATTGTGCCCCTTAATGATCCGGATTTCCGATGGTCCGGATAGAAGGGTACAAATTCTGCGGGGTGCTTTCTTTAAAAGACTGGGATTTCCGGCTGCCGATGGTCCTGGTCAGAGAGCGAAAGCACAACGCAGAAAGAACACCAACACAACCATCAACCAACATAAAATAAAACACACGCGCGCACGCACACACACACACATACACACACATACACACGCACACACCAACATACACGCACAATACACACAAACACAAATTGTGCCTCTTAATGATCCGGATTTCCGGCTGCCGATGGTCCGGATCGAAAGGTTGAAATTCTACGGGGTGCCTTCCCTCAAAGACTGGGATTTCCGGCTGCCGATGGTCCTGGTCAGAAAGCGAGAGCACAACGCAGAAATAACACCAACACAACCATCAACCAACATAAAATAAAACACACGCGCGCGCGTGCATACACACACACACACAAATACACACACGCACAATACACACAAACACAAATTGTTCTCCTTAATGATCCGGATTTCCGGCTGCCGATGGTCCGGATCGAAAGGTTCAAATTCTACGGGGTGCCTTCCCTCAAAGACTGGGATTTCCGGCTGCCGATGGTCCTGGTCAGAGAGCGAGAGCACAACGCAGAAACAACACCAACACAACCATCAACCAACATAAAATAAAACACACACGCGCGCGTGCGTACACACACACACACACAAATACACACGCACAATACACACAAACACAAATTGTGCCCCTTAATGATCCGGATTTCCGGCTGCCGATGGTCCGGATCGAAAGGTTCAAATTCTACGGGGTGCCTTCCCTCAAAGGCTGGGATTTCCGGCTGCCGATGGTCCTGGTCAGAGAGCGAGAGCACAACGCAGAAACAACACCAACACAACCATCAACCAACATAAAATAAAACACACACGCACGCGTGCGTACACACACACACACACAAATACACACACGCACAATACACACAAACACAAATTGTGCCCCTTAATGATCCGGATTTCCGGCTGCCGATGGTCCGGATCGAAAGGTTCAAATTCTACGGGGCGCCTTCCCTCAATGACTGGGATTTCCGGCTGCCGATGGTCCTGGTCAGAGAGCGAGAGCACAACGCAGAAACAACACCAACACAACCATCAACCAACACAAAATAAAACACACACGCACACACACACACACACACAAACATTAAGGCACAAACACATACACACCCGTACAAAAACAATAACAAGCACAACAAATGCTGTCTTCACGCGGCAGAGACAGGAACGAAGCCTGAATCACAGACAAAGCGGTGAGGTGGCGGGTGGGGAACGCGAGAAGACCTCAGGAAATCTTGGTTATCCGGAAGACCGAGAGATTTTAGCCGCTCCTGACCTGCCACATCGCCGAACTGTACGACTGAAATAAAAATCCTAGGCACGGCCAAAGCACAGGTTGCAAGGGGGAAAACAGGTCTGTTTAAAATGTTAGATGACAGATGACCAAAATATTAGTTGTAAAAAAATACACAAGGATTTACGTTACACTGCGTCAAACAAAGTTATTGGGTCTGAGTATGAGAATCAGGTACTGCATACGAGGCTAATTTTTTATATTAAGAAATACATCACCACCTCTTCCCAAGCATTTAGAGGCTAAAACAGTAATTGACTCGAAATAAATCTCATCTATTTAAGTTATAAACTTTTAGGCTTCTATGTTGAACTTTGTTTCAAATTAAAAATAAATTCCTCCGATCCTGATTAAAATAGTTTTAGTTAATTTTATGAAATGACTTACCCAAAGTCCCAACAATCCAGTGCGCGTGGACGTATATTCGACGTCACGAATGTGTAAAAGATGTTTCCTCAGGCAAAAAACACTTAACAATAAACCCTGTAACCGCATTGTTCTTAGTTTAATATAACCACGACGTTTTAGAATATTTATGAAGTTGTGAGTCCACGGATCGTACAACAACGCGTCAATCACTAAATTCAAAGGTTTTGCTTCAACTTCCTGTAGACAAAGCATATAAAAATCTGGAAGCGATTTGTCTTCAGTTGGATTTGTCGATAACGACAACAAATCGTGTAGGTCTTGATCGGGCATTGCTCTTTTAACGTTGTACGTGACAACGTACACACTGGAAAACAAAAGTTGTTTATTGTTTTGAAGTGTTTTGTTAAATACCAACCTTAAGGTATCCATTTTGTAGGTTGTTTTCGGCGTTCGCGTTAGCACGACAACGTTTAAGAATGAGCACGTTTTACTACTGAAAAATTGGCCAAGTTTCATTTGCCAATAATAAAAATGAATAGAAATATGTCATAAATTTTTGTTTAAAAATAGAAATGAATTAGTTTTCTGAAATAAAATGCACGTTTATAATAATTCTGTCAATAAGATGATTTAAGCGCGCGGTGATTTCAGAATTCCGAGAGAAATCAGGAACAGGCTGAAAATAGAACATGCTGTGAGTATGCAATAGAAAGTTATTAAAATATTACGTATGGGAATGTCTAATGAAGTGACTTAGTTAAATTAAGAATCAAGGTCTGAAGTACCTACTAAATTACATTTATGCGTTTAAAATTAGTTGATCGTTTGTAATTCAGAAGTTGGTCTTTAAAATGCTATTTAATTTATTTTACTCTTTCGTATCCGGAAACCCGATCGTAATCTTTCAGTCCAGTATTGGGACAGGTCTAGAATTTCTTTTCTTGTCCAGTCAAAGGTATTGGAACAATTTGGACAACAGTCGATGGTTCATATCGTGTATAATCAACTCACTTGCATCCGATATTTACGTTTCACTTACACAACTTTCTAATAAGAAATGTTACAATTAAAATTATATTTAAGTTAATTGTTCGTATAATGGGAAAGTTTCAAACAAATTATTTAATGTTATTTATTCAATAAAGAGTATTATTTCCAATGGCATCGTGTGACCGGACGGAATTCTTGCGGAGATTGGCATAGCGCTACAAGATAAGTTAACACCGACGCTAACAGCACTGTACAATGAATGCATACGACAAGCTGTTTTTTCGAACATCTGGAAACAGGCGAATGTCGTGATTATCCCTAAAGGGAAAAGTAAAGACCCCAAAGAACCGGGCTCTTACCGACCCATATGCATTTTAAACACGCTAGGAAAAACGTATGAAAAACTATTATGTAAACGAATGCAGGACCACTGACAAATCACAGGAGTACATCCAAGACAATACGGTTTTACAGAAAATAAATCGACCGAGGACGCCATAAATCAAGCAATCACACAAAAAATACGTCCTATTAATATTAGTGGACATAGAAGGCGCATTTAATAACCTTTGGTGGCCTTCATTTTTTACAAGACTTACGACCATAAACTGTCCATCACAACTATACCACTCTTTCAGAAGCTACTGCAGGGATAGGTATGTAACCCTACAAGGCACGGAGAGCATTACCAAACATATAAATAAAGGTTGCCCGCAGGGGTCCATATGCGGGCCCCTATTTTGGAATATTGTAATGGACGAACTCCTGGAAAAACTGGACACCGTTGACGAAGTGTTGTCGACGATTGCATACGCCGACGACATCTTGCTAGTGGTTGAAGGCAATTCCAGAAGGGAAATTAAACGTAAAGCTAACATCGCCCTAAACCATACACAAAGTTGGTGCAAAACCAACAAAATGACCATAACACCACAAAAAACTACATACCTTGTGATGAAGGGAACCCTGGCAAGGGACCTCACCATCAAACTAGATGGTGTAAATATAAGTAGAACACAAAACACAAAATATCTGGGCTTAACATTAGACGAAAAACAGAATTACTCTGCACATATAAACACCGTCTGTGCAAGTACAACTTTTGCAATGCAGAACATTGCAACGCTGGCCCAAAGGACTTATAAGATACCACTTAATTGCGTAAGGCTATATCTCAACAGTGTGCTCGGTGCTATGGTATCATACGCCGCGAGCGCGTGGGGACATCGCCTTAACACAATCAAACCTAGACAAAAAATTAACAGTACACAACGAAGTGTTTTACTGCGACTGACGGGTGCTTATGGGACTACCGCACATGATGCACTTCATGTATAGGTAGGAACTATGCCCTTGAACCTAGTAGTGAAACAGCGAGCTGCAATATACAATCTTACACACAATGACAACCAACAACTTGTTACGTGCCAAATTGGCCCTTAAACATTTTTTTAGTGTAATTTTGATGTGCGGAAGTTTCGCACCATAAATTCAAAAGACTCGGTGCGCGTAGCTCCGTCACGTCAAAAGTGGGTTGGACGAATAACTTCGCGCCGACGCGTGAAAGACAAAAAGTGGGAAAAGTGTTTTCCGTGAGGCTCTGTAACGTGGCTTTTTTGTCTGAACCTTCGAGTGCAGTGGACGTTTTTCGGTAACGTATCGTTATCTTTATCTATGTAGATTTCCTTGCCCTGATTATCTTTGTTTGTCGACCTTATGCCTGTTCCTGTCTTTCCCTGCATAGGTAGGAGGCAATCTGTAGCCGTTGGTTGAACCGCATTCCCCGCCGGAGCACCATCTTTAATTACTCCGGAGTGGAACCCTGAGATCGAGTCCAAGCTATTTGGATGGACGTAGGCGTACCCTCTGTTAATTGCCTTAAAAAGAGCCCTCAGTAGCCCTGATGGATTTCAACAGAAGCCAACTTTAACCCAGGGACATATTCATGTGAGTATTTGCTGTATAATTATTGTCTTAAATTTATATATGGTGTAATTGCGTATTAATTAGTGTATTGGTGACGTCATTGACAGATGGGCGCGCCGAAATCTGTACAAAGGTTAGCGTTACCAATCGCCAGTGGCGTCGCTTTTTCATCGCGCTTGCGCGATGTATTTATGAACTTTTTAAACTGTAAAAATTGGTTTTAAACCGTAAGAATTTGGCGCCCTCAACGTGCGAATATGGCAATGAAAGTTTTCTTTTGTTTTTATGACCATACAATGTATTAACTAATAATGTTATTTAAAAAGCTTTTTCATTTAAAAAAATTAACAAACGTCATTATCTATATTATCTAATATCTGTTAACCTTGAATCTTATATTCGTGTTTTGGAACACGCCACATTCCAGAGATGTCAAAAATAATTGTTATGGCAATTAGAGGTATACCGCCATTTTGAAATTAAAATTTAGCTGTGTTATAAAATATTTTTTTAAATATAATGTTAGTTTAATTTTTAATGTGGGATGTGGTTGTTAACTTCAGTTATATTGTGAGTGATTAGTTTGTTTTTGGATGCATAAATAAGTTTCTAGCAAGGATCAATCCCTTAACCCTACTTTTTTTCCACGTAAGTACACATAATAAATAAGCATTCACATAATTGCATCCTTTGAACACGGTTTATTACAAAATTATCTACTTTATATTAAATTAAAATATAACCCTTGTTTGTTTTTTCGACTTTAAAAAACTGTTTTGAAACCATAAATCAACACTGTTGTGTGTTTACACTAAAAAAAAGTGTCTTAGTAATTTATCTGTTTAATTAATGATATTTCGAATTACCTTTACAAGAAAACCTTGTGTTTAAAAGCACTTAACGAAATAAATTGCCCTTTTCTAATATCTTTTTAAGAAACGTTAAACTACGGGTTGTTGTGTTTGTTAAATAACACATTACCTAACTTTTCTTTATAATTTGGAGTGTCTTTTGTAGTTTATCAATGATAGATTTCTTTGATTAAACATTAATCTTGCCCTCGTACAGTTCTAAACGTGTTTTTTTTAGTGTTTTGGATACTTAGCGTGATTAAATTTGAATATTATTTGTTACAGGCGGAAAAGCTACTACGTATGCAAAATTATAAAATGGGGGCGACCTGTAAAACAAAAATTAAAGCGGGGTCACCGGCACTAGCTAGCGGAAGGTCGTGGATCATATAGAGGGTTAAAATTTTGAAAAAAAGGGTTAAATTAATTTATAATATACTACAAAAATGTGGCACTTACCTTTCATAAAATATTGTGGCTGAATGACAATTGCCAAGGGCGCCAGACAAGTCGAGAATGTCCAAATGTTCGTACAAACCCTTGAGAGACTTGTCATCCCAAGGAGGACAATTGTTTCTTTTAATCAATTCCTCACTTTTTTACCACTTATATAAAAAAATAAGAAAAACTATTGACTTAATCAACGGCAAACAAAACTATTTAATTCACAGAGCAATAAACGTGAACCTCTTACATTCATTGATTTAGAAATTTAAGTGAATAGGTGACTATGGAATTTATGAAAATTTTGAGTACATAAGTAGTTATCAAACACTTGTATATGAAAGAAACTTATATTATAAATCGTACACTAATTTAATCCTACGGTTTATGGCCAAAACGTCCTAACAAATAAACTAACTAAAAATTGGTCATGCTACTTAACTATAAAGACTTACTTACTAATAATTGTCCACTGTTTGAGGGTTTGTTTTCCAACGTAGAGCAGTTATTAAATTTGGGAAGAGAATCTCGCTTGTTGCTTCTGTTTGTAATGTTTAAAAAAAATGACTGGCACACGAACTTGGCAGAATTTTTGACAATATCACTTACTTGCTGCGTCACACGCCTACAAGTTTTTAAATATTTATCTTGCATCACTATAAATCCGCGAACATATGGGCATAACCCTCGCGAAACTGGAAGAGTAACACTTCTTTCCAATTTTTTACTAACGTGATACGAAGTGGAATATTCTATGTCATGCCAGAGAACGCTACCCGCAAAACTACGTTTCCCTCTACTTCTTGACCACGGACGGCCCCATTGGAAGAACTCCCTGTCTTTGGCTAAAGCCTTCAAATATATTGACTAAATTCCTACCCTAATAATTACGTACGTCATTTTCTGTTATCCAATGACTGAACTGAACCTCCCACAAAACAAGATTTCAGAAACCAAATCCAACCCCTTTTTAGATGAGAATCACGGAAGCAATTATTCTCCCACGGGTTTAAATTATCTTTTACTTTCTACAAATTACTTAGTTATTGCAATGTGGTATGGAGACAGTAGTCTGCCATTAACAAAGACCGGCTAACCTATTTGAGCCGAAATGGATTTTAAATACAATGGATGTCTCCAGACTACTTAAAATTACTTGTAATATTTGAACAAATCAACTTGGAAATAGTTTCCGCTATTTATAATGTTTTGTTTCCTATAATCCGCTGTCAATCAACGAAAGTGTTAAGCTTTTCAAACTGAAATTGATTTTCTTTATTTACACTAACAAGGTACTAAACTTTTAAGAGGTTTATTGTATTTGACTTACGGGAGTCTAGAGCTTTAAATGATGACCTGCCGCTGGAATTTACTAGCCCGAAGCTATCGGTAAATGTGGTCTTTTAATATAAAGGATCCTAAATAAAATGAGGTGATTTATTGGTGTAAATTTTTGTTTATACTTTATTCAAGTTACTGAATTTTTAATTAATTAATTTGTTTAATCGTTAACATTACAAAATAATGTTACATATTACTTACGAATGCTTTTATAGGAAGTTTTTACCCTTAAATATCTTCATCGTATTGACCTGAAGTAGCTGTACCGTTTTTTACCTTTTGAATTACCTCAGTATTGTATATCTCATATATATCGTGTCTCAAATATAAATTCAAGATGAATATTTCACACCTTAAGTGTTTTCTATAACCGAAATCATTTAGTATAATTCACAATTACATATATATAACAAAATTTGTAACGTGCAATTTTTGTAGTTTTAAACTTTTACGCTGTTTCCCAATTTATAAATGCATTTCTGCAAATTGCTGTTTCTGTATTCGATATTTATTAACTCGTGTGTAGTAATTTAAAGATAGATAAATTGAAAATTATAAACCGCTTATAATGAATAGATTGCATCGTTCTTGTCTTGCCGTAAATATAAATTTCGTTCCTTATGTGGATTATTCGTAAATTGCTTTCCAACTTATCGGAAATGATAAACAGCTGTAATTAATTATTATATATGATTGCGGCATTCACGTTTTGGATGTTCCTGATGTTATTAACAAGTCTAGATAAGATACGATAAGCGGTTGTAATGGAACGAGTTGAATAAAGAGACGAAGAGTCGTGTTTTGTTCTTTGTTCCGAGATACTAAGTACGTTAAAAATACTGTTTCTTCTTTGCTTTGAGAATAGTGAGAATTAATGCGGAAATAAAATTAAATAAAACCCTTAACCACAAAAAATATTTAAATTACTAAATACGTATTTCGACCACTATGTGGCCATCATCAGTAGAAAACCTGTAATTTAAAAAAAAAAAAAAAAAGCTGTTGTTCTGGAACACTTCAGAGGATATTCTCCTCACCACTTAGGCTGAAGTGAACCTTCCCAACCTATAATTTACTATATTGTTGCTTTAAACACTATCGAGGATATTCTCCTCACCCGCAGGCTGGTGTTCTCAACAACAAACAAGTGAATTGTGATTAATGCGGGATTGAATTTTCGTATTGTTCATGTACGAGCACGGCACGATTTTTTTTTAGTTGTTTTCTTGTGAAATAAAAATTGTATATTAACTGTACAAAAGTGTTTTACGGAACCTTTTGACGGACGTACTTAAGTGATACACGTGCTTTACCCATTATGGTTCTTTTTAGTTGTTTTGTCTTTTGATATTAAAACTGTGTGTGCGATCTAGTTTCGCGGTCCTTTTCTTTTCGGAGTGGCGCATACTTTGGATTGTTTAAATGCAGTGATACTGTAGTTTCTGAATTTTCTAACAACAAAGAATCTAAAATAGATCATTGCTTGCGCTGATTTCGTTATTGGTGAAATATAACAGATTACCGGCTTACAAAGGTATTGGTTGAAATTTCTCACTGCTTTTTGGGATGTTTATGAAAATAATATACCTTTGGTCCCAGTTGAAATTAAACTAGTGCTTCAGAATATTTCGAAATTATTGTCTTAGGAAATAGAATTACCAAGAAATTTATCAAGGCTACATAGTTCCGACGCGTGATAATGTCTGCTGCTAACACCAGTGAAATACGTAAGTGTGATTAGTGTAACGTGTGATAAGTTCCATCAACACCCTCACAGTCAAGGGTGAAGTGCTTCGTTAGTGCAGGACATCGTTGAATCTCACACTTCCGTTGCAATGAAGCGTTGCTGAAGGACTTTTGTAAGTTGAACTATTTCCTACTGGTTATTACTTTAAATATCTATCCGTTGCTTTACCATATCTTTGTCGTTCTGATACCTTTTACAATAGACTTGCGTGCTATTTTAAAACATAGAAAAAAAAATAAGGAAAGAAAAATCAATACTACTAAATTACTCATACCAATTGTGTCTTACCTATTTATTTTTTTAACATTTTGTCTGATTTATGTTTAATTGGTGTGTGAGGAAACGTTTCTGCTACTTACCAATATTACCTCACTTTGTACGAAACATTTTTCTGTATTGCTTTAACCGTTGTTATATTATATAGTTTATCTAAACAGTTTTTTTCTTACATTCTACAAAGTACTGAATAATTTAGACTTATCATTGCTGCTATGCTTATTCTTTTTTTCAGGTTTGCTTAACTAATTTTTTTTATTGCAGGTATTATCACTAACTCCTTACGGCCGCGTACATGGTATGTTGGTCTGCTTTCTACGACCCCCCCTACTCTCCGATTGAGCCCGGTCATTTCTCTGATTTTCTTGGTGTTACGCACGGCTACGAGCCAACGTAGCATAACTTTGGCGCCCGAACAGGGACTGCCACGAAAAAAACGTAACGTAACATTTTTGGCGCCCAACGTGGCTGCCACGAAAAAAAAACGTAACAAAGTGTTTGTCCAAATATAGATTTCCTACTTACCTGACTTTTTAGTGTCTTTTAAAGCGTTATTTTGACTTAACCCTGATATATTTTTTTTCTCTTAGATATTATCTTGCTCTGATATAGTTTTAAAAGTTGTTCCCTTGAATGTTTTAAACAGTATAACCTTTAAATGCGTTTTATAGAGGTTCTTGCTTTATATATAGTAACGAAATATACCTAACCATATCTTTTACCTTCCAAAATGTTGTAATAAACTGGATCTCTTTATATCTGCTCCTTTAAATACTACAATAAAGGAATTTCCGTTAACGTTTTATTATTTAAACTCATTTCGATAGTTGTTGATAACTCTCGCAATATCGAAAGAACATTCCAACAATTTGGAATACTACTTCTATGTATATGTATCGTGGAATTTTTCTTTTGTATAGCGAGTATGAGTTTGTCTTGATTGCATATTTTTTGAGTTATCGATATTTCAACGTACTTTAACATCCATTAAGCGAAATTTACTGTCGGATTTGGTCGTATAGCTCTGTAAGTCTAGAACGAGACCCATGGACCGGTCGTTAAGCGTTATAAGTCTAGACGAGAATTTGGTTGGTAAGTTTGTCGTTTTAGAATTTGTAATCATTTTTTTTAATAATGATGTTGAAATTTTTCCTTATTGGTTTGGGTGGAACTCAAATGAGAGCTTCCCATCCCAGTAAATATATGCTTTATAAAATATCTTTTTGTTTTTCAACAATTTTATTAGTGAATCGAGTTTTAATTACTCTTATCTCTTCACATATCGATTTAAACCTCTTTAAATGCATTGAAATTATCTTTAAAATTGCTTAACCCTACGTATATCTAAGAGCTTTTCACGTTTACTTCTTTGACAATGTACCTAATGTTTTCTGCTCTCACTTGGCTTAATAACTTAAAACAACCCGCAGGTCGTTTGGCAAGATGGAACTTGCGTATCTCTCAATTCACTTTTGATGTTAGGCATAGGCCTGTCAAATTAAATATCGTACCTGATGCCTTATCTCGTGATGTTGTCTCTCTTAACATTCCAAATTTAATTCCTGATACCTGGTATCTTAATATGATTAAACCCTTACGATTTACCTAATATTTTTTTTGTTCTCACCATCAATTAGTTAACTTTAATTACTTATTCCCTCTCTCATACAGTGTATAATCTCTTACACGTTTAACTTACTTACCTTAAATTAGCTATCTTTTTCTTTTCGGTTGACTTTTCCTTGACCATACCGTTAGATATATATCACTTCATTCTCTACACCCCCAAATATAACTATGTTCTTTCATTTAATTAATCCTCGAATTTTTCCTACAGCATATTATTTGGTTTTAGTATTTTTCTTACATGGTTTAATTGTGTGGTAATTGTCGTAACTTTGGTTGCAATAACTCATTGAATTTTTATGATTGGTTTTAGCTGATGTTAGAGTGAATGCTTTCTTCTTTGGACTCACACAGGAGACGCGGCCTATGCCATTGTAAGAAATAGTTCATATTCGCAGTTGCAAAAAACTAGGATTGTCTATTCCATGTGTTTTTTTTCTGAATTATTGCAGTCGCCCACATTATACTACATCATTATTTCTTTCTTTTTCTACTAAATCAACATAACTTATAAAAATTTTTTTATTGTTTTTTGTTGAACTTCGTGGTGATACGCTATTGCTTCTTATTGTTATCGTATTAAATTCTCGGTTGTTTTGGCATATTGGGACAGTGTGTCTGTATCTAACTGCTTATAATTAGGCATCGTTGTGTGTTTAGGGTGCTACCGTTTTAAAAAACTACCTTAAAACAGTTTGTTTTCGTGTGATTGTATCTGTAATGATACTTTTAAGTTGTTGTGTCAACTTTTGTCTGATTTTCTTATCGTAGTGGATGCACTCGTTAGGAAAATGATCGTACTAGTTCTCTTGAGAGTCTAGTGAATTGTTAACATATGTTATACTTATCTTGTCGGATTAATATCGCAGGTGGTCCTTCAGACTGCGCTGTGTTTCAATAGGGACAACTCTCTACCTTCTCTCGGACGCTTGTCCAAAAACTTTACTTTTTCTCATCCCGCTGTCTCCGTTTATGCCTTATTCTTCTTTCGGTGGAGCTGTTCTTGTCCCGGAACACCCGTCTGCCACATAAGAGTGATGTTCCCTCACTCCGAGCTACTGACTACATTGGCTGGTTGAGTAGTGCTTTGCTATCCACCTTTCTCTGTCTCTTTTGCTCAATGCGAACCCTTCCTCTACTTTCTTCTACCTGGAAGTGCCTCTTATGGATTCCAAATAACCAACCTCTCTTTTTACCGTTCCTGTTTCTCTGCCTTTTCATTTCCGTTAGTCACCGTGTGGTTGCGCGGGAGGTTTTCACAGACACCTGGACCCCGTCTCTGGGAATCTTTCGTGAGGCCATGCGGTGCCGCTGTCAGCGCATGGGCTCTGGCAGTGAAGGTATGTATGAGTGTGTGAATGTGTGAGTGGATGTGTATATAGGTACCATATATACCGTGTGGGTATCGGGTGATGGTATCACCGATATCGATTAACGCCGGGTGCAGGGATGCACCCACATGCCTTTGCCGGTCCCTCGTGCCGTTTCTTGTAAACGGACCTGCTTCACAGGTCTCTCTTTTTAGAGGGTACGAGAAAATCCCTATTTAACGGCTCCACGGAGTCATTCTATCGTTATCTTATCTATTGTTTTCGATAATAACTAAGCTAATATCTTTATCTTGTTTATTAACTTTGATAATACCCTTAGTTTTAGTATCGTTGTGTTACCGACTGCTGTTAGTAATAACTTTTGTTTAAATTCGCGTTATCTTACCTATTATCTTTAGTAATAACTTTTGTTTAATATCGCATTACCTTACCTACTATCTCTAATAATAACTTCAGCTTAATATCGCGTTATCTTACCTGGTATCTCAAACAATAACTAAAGCTTAATATCGTTATCTTATCTATTATCTTTAACAACAATTTGAGATCTTGTCTTATCTTTTTATCTTCCTAACGTTTGGTATCTATGACCAGACGTGGGAATTATTTTTCTTGAAATTTAAGTGAAAAAGCTAACCTGATGTAGAAATGTAATTTGTTAGGTTAGCGATATAAGGATTTAGTAGGGTGGTACTTTTGGTAAATTTGTTGATTCACAACCATGTCATGGACAAGTTTTAATGTGTATCGTTAGTAAACCAAAGTACCAGTAATAAAAATTTGCTAGAGTGTAGAGTGACTCACTCTGATGAACATTTTTAAATTTGGGCACTTTTTGCCAACAAAGAACAGTGTTGATGCAACGCTCATGTGTGTTTGCACGTAAGAACTTTAATGTTAGCTTTAGTTTAGATAGGTTAGGCGACTTGTCGCATTTGTTTTAATTTAAGTAGTGTTTCATGCTCCCCGACAAATTTGTGCTGTCGATTATTAGTGTAGTCAAAAACAATGGGGCTACATTTTCCGTTTCCTGGTAATTCGGTAGACGTGTTATCGGTCGGAAAAAACCAGGTGGCGCCTTATATAAACATTTTGTAGGTTTTAAGTTAGGTTTTATGTAGGGTAGTTAGGACTTAGATTTTAAGCTGTTACTGTGCTAACAGACTTTTTCTTTTTTTAAGTTTTTTCTTTTGTGGCTTTGTCGCGATTGTTACGTGCCAAATTGGCCCTTAAACATTTTTTTAGTGTAATTTTGATGTGCGGAAGTTTCGCGCCATAAATTCAAAAGACTCGGTGCGCGTTGTTCCGTCACGTCAAAAGTGGGTTGGACGAATAACTTCGCGCCGACGCGTGAAAGACAAAAAGTGGGAGAAGTGTTTTCCGCGAGGCTCTGTAACGTGGCTTTTTTGCCTGAACCTTCGAGTGCAGTGGACGTTTTTCGGTAACGTATCGTTATCTTTATCTATGTAGATTTCCTTGCCCTGATTATCTTTGTTTGTCGCCCTTATGCCTGTTCCTGTCTTTCCCTGCATAGGTAGGAGGCAATCTGTAGCCGTTGGCTGAACCGCATTCCCCGCCGGAGCACCATCTTTAATTACTACGGAGTGGAGCCCTGAGATCGAGTCCAAACTATTTGGATGGACGTAGGCGTACCCTCTGTTAATTGCCTTAAAAAGGGCCCTCAGTAGCCCTGATGGATTTCAACAGAAGCCAACTTTAACCCAGGGACATATTCATGTGAGTATTTGCTGTATAATTATTGTCTTAAATTTATATATGGCGTAATTGCGTATTAATTAGTGTATTGGTAACGTCATTGACAGATGGGCGCGCCGTAATTTGTACAAAGGTTAGCGTTACCAACCGCCAGTGGCGTCGCTTTTTCATCGCGCTTGCGCGATGTATTTATGAACTTTTTAAACTGTAAAATTGGTTTTAAATTGTAAGAAACTACAACGCATCTTAAACACAAACCAACTACCCACGACAAAGACGGAAATAAAGAACTACATACTTGCAGAATGGCAGACAAGATGGGATCAAAGCATAACCGGTAGAAGGGTATACGCAATGATCCCAAATATTAAAGACCGCCTAAAAGGCAAATACCTGGTGCCCAGTCGGGGATTTGTTCATTACCTAACTGGCCATGGACCCTATCCAACATACAGAGAACGCATGAACTTAGTTGACAACAACATATGCACGTGCGGAGAAATAGGAACACCGGAACATGTAGTATTCGAGTGTAATGACTTACAACCGTACCTCTACGCACATAGACAAACATTAAACAAGACCTTTACACCAGATGATTTGGAACGAAAACCTATTTCCACACTTAAATGCACTCACACAAAAAACCACGGCACTCATCCACCAACGTTATCTTGACGGATACGAGACACAAACAAAACTACCCGGACAGAGACATAAAAGTACCACCTCTCCTTGGACCGAGGCTCTGCTCCGGAGACCGGAGACCGATCTCCTGGAATTCCAAGATCTCTGCTCTTGACGACCAGAAGCAACAAGATCAAACCATCAACCCAACCCGACTTTGAAACGATCCAACCCCCTAATATGTAGAATTTGCATGCTTCTACATATTAGCAACCCTGTCTCTCACAAATAATAACCAACAGTAGTATAAGTTAGTTTTAAGTAGTAGAATAGGGAATTTCTTTTCTTTTTAACAAACGCTAAATTTTAAGAACTTACACATACCCGAGGCAAACAATACAGCAAAAAAATCCTTTCCTCTGAAAGAACCTAATTTTTTTATTTATGTAATAGTATAAGTTCAAACATGTACAAAATTATACTAATTCAATCCAACCTTTTAGTAACCTGGGCAAACAAACACAAATTAACATTTCAAACACACTACACACACACACACACACACACACACACACAAACACACAAAACACCTCTTATGCACTGTGCAAACACAACACACCATTCACACACTTACATTGCCTTTTCAACATCTAGATTTCCGGCTGCCGACGGTCCAGACTGATAAGGCAACATCCGTCGAGGGTTCCTCTTTGAAGATTGGGATGTCCGGCTTCCGATGGTCCTGGTCCTAAAGGGGAACGTAACACGAATACCAACATCACACACAATACACATACATACAACTCTCTCTCTCTCTCTCTCTCTCTCTCTCTCTCTCTCTCTCTCTCTCTCTCTCTCTCTCTCTCTCTCTCCTCACACACACACACACACACACCTAAACACACGCTTCAATTGTCTTTTCAACATCTGGATTTCTGGCTGCCGATGGTCCGGACTGACAAGTCAATGATCGTTGTGCGTTCTTCCTTGACGACTGGGATATGCGGCTGCCGATGGTTCTGGTCCTAGAGGGGGAACGAAACACGGACCAACATCACACACAACACACATACACACAACCATCCCCTCCCCACACACACATACACACATAACACATAATGGTTACTTTCTGTGGGGAAGCCAGGTCTGCTTAAATTTCAGGTAGCAGACTACTGAAACGTTGGAACAAATAAATGAATAAATAAAAATAAAAACAAATTTAGCAAACCAAAAAAAGGATAAAAATAATAATAATCTACTGACCACACAAAATAAAAAGTTGTATACACAAGCAACTTGGCAATTATTTTTTAAAGTCAACTGAATTCGTCTGTTTTTTCACTGAAATCGTCAATAACGTCTTCATCAAAGAACGGGGAGGACCCTAATTGATCTAAAAGAGCACTTTCTATGCTCATTAACACCAACGCTGAGAGCATATTTATATATTTATATACACTACTTAACAGGTTATACCCAATTACAAAGTAGCACCAAATCAAAAACTGTAAAATATTAAAGCGAAACTACGATAGCTAATTAGGGGAGAAAAGTAGACTGTATAAAAAATTAAGTGATAATTGAACAAACAACATATAATTAATGTTTTTAATCAGATCAAGCGTTTACTAAAAGCACTCACCTGGTGATTTATGAAGCCGTGCCAACGAAAAAACGATGTAACATCTACTCCGCCTTTTGCGGGTGAAGCGAAGCACATTTATTTCACTAGCGGTTTTGACGAAAACCAGTTCATAATTTTTTCTATGTAGAACGTGTAAAATAGCGATGCGGACTGTTCGAACCACGAATCGATTCTCTCTGGCTTTGTGGATTTTCCAGTCATTACACTGTTCTTGCACATGCGGAATAACGATTATTACTCGCGGCGCTTGTTTGCGCGTGCTTTCAGTAAACCATGAAAATTTTACTAACAAATTTAAATATAGCGCGGTAAATGTAAAATAATCAACATACTCAATATAAAACGAAATGTAGCTACAAATTATTTACTATAAACGGAACAATAGTATAACTGCGATCAGTGCTTCGCATAAGCTAATCTACCTAAAAGGACTTCCCTAAATTAACAATAATAATGAATTAAAAACCTACTTACCTTAAGTGTTAATTATTTGAATTGCTATTGAAAATTCAAGGTTCATCAACATCCGTAAATTAAGTTTTGTGGTTATGTTTTTTTTAATTATTGTTTCTGTAGTTTTCAATTTTTATTGCCAACTTGTTTTTGCGTGCTGCCATCTTACAGACGAGGAAAATAAGCATTATTTGAATTAAATATGCGCCATTTAGTACTCAGGTTTGCATAATGCATATGTTCGGACTCCTGTCTCTCTCTGCTTGATCCTTGTTAACCCCTTCCTTTAACAATCTTGAAAGGACTTAAAACCAGCAGCCGATTTCTGTCAATAGCGGTTCTGAAGAAAAGTGGTTCTTCCAATTAGGAGTTCCACGTAAACATGTAAACCAGCAATGCGGACTGTTCGAACTACAAATCGATTCCCTAACTTCGTGGATTTTCCAGTCACTACACTGTGTTCTTGCACATGCGGAATAACGTATATCACTTGCGGCACTTGTTGGCGCGTGCTTCGAATAAACCATGGAAATTTTACTCTAACAAATTTAAATATCCCGAGGCGGACGTAAATAATCAACAAACTCAATAGAAAATAAATGTAGCTATAAATTATTTATACTATAAACGGAACATACCGCCCACCAAAATGCAAGGCATTTTAAAGAAAAAATAATTATAAGGCGGGGGGATGACCAAGCGAGAAAAGCGAAAAAAGAAAAATGGATCTACAAAAAACAAAGAAAAAATAATTTTTTTTTTACATTAAGGGCAAAGGGCAGAGCTTTGACACAGGACGCTTTAGCTCGCCATGAGCGGTTTTAAGTGTGACCACCTTAACACCATCTGTCTCAGGATGCACATCCACAACACAGCCGAGGGACCAACGAAGGGGAGGAACATTCGCGACCTTAATTAGTACTAAGGTGCCCAAATCAACTTGAGGAGACGGGTGTGCCGCATTGAGCGCTGTTGTAACGAGTGTAAGTACTCTTTGGACCAACGGGACCAAAAATCTCGTTGAATTCGCTGGAGCAATTGCCAGCGAGAGATGCGGTTAAGCGGTAGGTGAGATAGTGCAGGCTCCGGGATGGCGGTTAAAGGGGCCAAAGTTAAAAAATGACCGGGTGTAAGACAGCTCAAATCCGTGCTCAAAGGTGTGAGGGGACGTGAGTTCAAGATGGCCTCAATTTGGATAAAGACAGTGGCCAATTCGTCAAAAGTTAATACTTGCTCGCCAATAGTCCGTAGTAGCAGGGTCTTAACAGATTTCACTCCTGCTTTCCATAAGCCACCAAAATGAGGTGAAGCTGGCGGTATAAAATGCCACGAGTTATGGTCCTTGGAAGCAGCAAGCTTGGCGAGATGAATTAACTGTTTATGAGCACCCACAAAATTTGTGCCACAATCACTATAGAGGTGATCACAACGGCCACGCCTGGCAATAAATCGGCGCAGAGCCGCTAGAAAGGCGTCCGTTGACAAGTCAGATACGACTTCAAGGTGCAGCGCCTTGGTAGCCATACAGATAAAAAGACATAAATATCATTTGAAAACTTTAGCGCTTCGTAGTCGAGACACAAAAAAGGTTTGACTTGAGTAACTCGACATGAAGGCAGGTTGCCCGTGGGAGGTTGCAATGCGACCGGATTGGTCTTCCAGCACGTTAGACAGTGACTCAAAATACGACGGATAGATAGCCTTCCAGAAAAAATCCAGAAGTGCTGACTGACGAGAAAATGGACCATTTGAGCAACCGCGTGGAAGTATTTTAAATGAACGTAAGTAACATACAGATCAGTGAATCGACTTTTGCTAGGTAACAAAGCAAAATATTTACGGTCAGAGGACAAAGGCACGTGAGCCAAGCGACCTCCGACGCGCAAAATTCCATCACAGCTTGCGAAAACTCTTTTTTAAAGGGAATCCAGAATGAATGGCTTCAAGCTCGATAGCAAAATAAGACTGTTGAGTATACGCAAGCAAAGGGAGCAAAGCAGTGTGCAACTCAGAAGATGACAAAGGTCCGGAGTACCTTTCGAGTGGGTGACGAAGATTATGACAAAAACGGAGAATTCAAGCAACAATGCGCGTAATAAATGGAAAGGGGGAGTGATTTTCTAGAATTGATTGAATCCAAGAGGATGTTACGACAGCGGATAAAACAATAGAGCGTTGTTCAGTGAGAACTTCGGGAATATCTGAAGGCGGAATATATGGACTGTAGTTTTCGAGAGACCCATACAAGGTCGGTGTAGCCGCCCACCATAGAGAACATTGGCACAAGTCGGGAGGGAGTAAACCACGTGACCCGACATCGGCAGCATTCTTGGAGGAGGGGATGTGATGCCAAGAGGCGCGAGACGTGTTTTCCTGAATGTAAGCAACACGATTAGCGACGAAAGTCTTCCAACGTTGCGGCGGGGAACGTATCCACGAAAGTACTACCATAGAGTCACACCAACAGTAAATTTTATGAAAAGTAAGGTTCGAGGACAAAGATTAATAATTTGGATGACAGTGAGGCGGCGGTGTCCGAGCTCAAGCGAGCCTGGTTACTAGCTGCAAAAGCGGGTTTAGACGAAACGCGATCGAAGTGCAATAACGAATGATGACGTTGATTGCATTGGCGACTTGAAAAAGTAGACTGGCATTTATTTAAAATGTGAGAATTACTAAGGCAATTAATACAAAGATATTGGTTTTTTGCAAAGTTGTAGCGATCTTGCGACGAAAGTTTAACGAAATCATTACAGCGATAAAGATTGTGATCTTGTTTGCAAAGCGGACATTTATTAACAATAGACTTGGTTTGTACTAACATGGAAACAGCGGAGCGAGGTTTAGACGGGTTGCTGGAATGAATAACTTTGTTTAAATCAGTTTTATGATTTACCGACAAATTCGATAAGGATTTACACGTATTTTCCAGATAAGCAATTAACTTTCTATAAGATGGGATAGCGGTCGGATCTTGATGCATTTTAAAACTACGAGCTGTGTGTACATCCAAGCGATTTAAAATCATTTGTACAAGAATAAAATCCCATTGCTCTATGGGTAAATTAACTTTTTTAAGCGCTTGTAAATTATCGACAAACGTATCAACTAATTTTTGTAAACCGACGGGGTTATCGGAGTCTAATTTAGGAAATTTATCTATATTGTTCCATAGAGCTGAGGTAATGTGACGAATATTACGATATTTTTCGCAAAGTTTTGTGTGTGCAAGAGCGTAATTGGCTTCTGTAAGGTCAAACTTTTTAATGGTTAGGAGTGCGGAACTTTTTAGTGCTGATTGAAAATACGAAAATTTATGTACGTCCGACAAATCGTTATTAAGATGAACTAAACTATCAAACCGATCAATAAAACCTTCAAAGAAACAACTTTCCCCATCAAACGTAGGTAGCGTAAGCGAGGGGAGTAATACTTTTGACTTTATAGTATCTAGCGGCGGGGACACATTTGGCCGAGGCCAAGATTGGCTGGTAAACAGCTTGAAATAGAGCGTTTTTATTTGAAAGTAGTTATTATCAAAACGTTTTCGTATAGCGTCTTCCATCTCAAATTTTTCATCAGCATCACCGGCGGAAGAAATTGCACCTTCTATCTAATTATGGTGTGTAAGAAAATTTTCTCTAACGGTTTCCAGAGATTATTACTGTGCGCAAAATAAATCAAAAAAAGCTGTTTCAACTGTACATTTTTGAGCAATTTCAAACATTTCCTCTAGCGAATTAATTGCAATGTTCCGTAGAAAACCACTACGTTTCATTTTTTGTGCCATGGTTAAATTAAATGCAAATCGGAAGAAATAAAAACGAGATCTTGACGATTTATAATAGCCTAGCGGCGATAACAACTACGAAAACCTATTGCTCGTAAACAACCCAAACACTTCACATTATGCTAGTTAACTGTCAATGCTTTGATGAGCGGTATAATTAATTATCTGAGTTTGTTGTTTACTCAAATTCGGCTAAAAGAACCAAATGTAAAATATTGAAGCGAAACTACGATAGTTAATTAGGAGAGAAAAGTGCACTGTATAAAAAATTAAGTGATAATTGAACAAACAACATATACTTAATGTTTTTAATCAGATCAAGCGTTTACTAAAAGCACTCACCTGGTATTTATGAAGCCGTGCCAACGAAAGAAAGGATGTAACATCTACTCTGTTTTTGGGGGTGTAGCGAAGCACATTTCTGTCATAGCGGTTCTAAAGAAAAGCGGTTCTTCCAATTAGGAGCTCTATGTAAACATATAAACCAGCGATGCGGACTGTTCGAACGGCAGGTCAATTCTCTCGTGCTTCGTGGATTTTCCAATCAATACTGTGTTCTTGCACATGCGGAATAATGTTTATCACTCGCGGCACTTGTTGGCGTGTGCTTCGAGTAAACTATGGTAATTTTACCCTAACAAATTTAAATATCCCGAGGCGGACGTAAATAATCAACAAACTCAATAGAAAATAAATGCAGCTATAAATTATTTACACTATAAACGGAACAAAAACATTAATACAAAAATTAAAAAAGGCATTATGTCAAATAAGTAATTTCAATAATGTAGTGATCCGTACTATTTATTTAGTCAATTCTTATTGGTTGATAATTATTGCAAATATTATAGTATATATTTCGATATTCTAGAGTATTTTTGAACAGCACATTAACCACTTCCATGTTTCAGAATGCACTCGGTGATGTCAGAATTTACCCGTTGTAGGGGCGATCGGTTTGTTTACAGGCTTTTAATTATTAAAGGTAATGCTTTTAATTATATGCTATTTTAAGTTATCTGATTGCATCGAAACTTAAGTAATTATTTAACATTATTTCTTTAAGTTTTAAGATAGTGAATGAATTAATGATCCAATTGTTATGTAGATTTTTTGTTTGTAAATTTAATGTCACGATGTGTTTAATTTTTAAAAGCACGTTTTAGCCTGATGCAATCATAATGAATAATTCTTAACTTGTGCTTACTAGATCGAATGTATATCTTAACATTCATTTTATATAAAAATTTAGAACCTGAATTTGGGCTTTTGTTTCTGTAGAACTTTGGTATGTACTTGTTACAAGTATATTTTATAATTTGTTTTCAATGTTTTAATGATTTGTTATGATTATGTAAATGTTTATTTCAGTTTTAGCTGGACGTTTATAACTGCACAATGTCTCGTTTTTATCACCTAACCATATGTTAGTTTGAAGGGTCTAACGTATTATAACCTGTAATTCTATCGGTAACTAATATTGTGTTTTTTTTTATTTTGTTATGATGTGATTATAGCGAACCTCTGCTATAACTCCGTATTAACACGTTTGCTTTATGACTATGTAGGAGATAGTCGATTTAATTTGTGCTCTTTGTTTGGTATTATCATAGCATACGTTCATGTTTGTTTATAAATATTTGTTTTTGTCAATTTAATTGTAATAATGTTTATGCAACGATAGAATGTAGGTTAGTCATTGTGAACCATATTGCCAAACGGGCTGGAAACTGTTAATGATATGTACGATAAATGTGTATGTTTAAGCCTTTGTTGAAGTTACTAACATTGTATGGCCGTGCGGGGTGAAACATTGGTAATCAAGGTCCTTATCTTCACGGTGTTCTTCCTCTTCAACTCTAGGCAGATAATAATGGCACATCCGTTCCTGTTATACTCTAGAAAAGATTAGCTAGACTACACTAACCTTTCTTCAGTCTTATATGTAGAATGTCTGCGTAACAGTTGACATCTCGTAATATTAAAAGTGCACAGGGTTCTTATTCGCCATTCCATCCTTGGAGAAGTGTATTTATGCAGTTAGAAGCGCAGAGTTGTTGAGGTTTTAGCTGCCGATACTCTTTCCTCAGCGCTAGCCCAGGAAGTCCGGCACTGTTTGTTCTTGTAAATCATGTTTAATTGATGGTAACCTAATTTTGAGGTTATCATGTAATAATTAAAGTAGGGTCGTTAACTATTGTAGTTTTATTTCAAACCTTCCTGCCTTAACGACATCTCAGTGTATATTTGGGTTAAGTTACGATCACACAACGTAGGTGTCATTAGCCACAGTCACTAGACGACTAGATCACGAGGCCAAGGTATTGTCAAGAGAGGGCGTTCGTTCGTCCATAGGTAGGTTAGAGTACAGATATGTAGCAGTTCCTCGGGTAGGTTACATTACAATAATAAGTATAAAATTAAACAAGAAAAATAACAAAAACCGTAAAACATAACCTAAAAGAGAATACAGTCAAAACACAAGGAAGGGCAGAGGAACTCTAAATAATTGGTTAATCTGTACACAGACAAGTTGATTTAATGTGTGACAAGGAAACGTGAGTAGTGAGGTAGGGCCGGTCCTACTTCAAAACGCGACAGACGTATTTTCCATGTGTAGAATACGGCTGAATCGTTTTGAATTAGGATCGGCCCTATATGATTTCAATGTAAAATAGTCGTGAAAACATGAATTCTTCTATACTTTCAATGTAAAATGCTCGTGGGCACGTTTTGAATTAGGATCGGCTTTATATTACTTTCAATGAAACACACACGTATGTTGAAAAGTGCAGAGAAGAATGTGTGTAGCTGTTTTGAATTCGGTTTTCTATCGAGAAGTTAGACGTGCACCGTTTTGAATTAGGATCGGCGTTATATACTTTTAATGTAAAATGTGAAAACCTGAATTCTTTTCAAATGTAAAATACTTGTGGGCACGTTTTGAATTAGGATCGGCTTTATATTACTTTCAATGTAACACACGTATGTTGAAAAATGTAAGTGCAGAGAAAATGTGTGTAGCTGTTTTGAATTTGGTTTTCTAGTTAGAAGTTATAAAGTATGACAGATGCAAAAAAAATATCGCATTCAAGTCAATTGTGTTTAACACGTGCACCGTTTTGAATTAGGATCGGCGTTATATACTTTTAATGTAAAATGTGAAAACTTGAATTCTTTTCAAATGTAAAATACTTGTGGGCACGTTTTGAATTAGGATCGGCTTTATATTACTTTCAATGTAACACACGTATGTTGAAAAATGTAAGTGCAGAGAAAATGTGTGTAGCTGTTTTGAATTTGGTTTTCTAGTTAGAAGTTATAAAGTATGACAGATGCAAAAAATATCGCATTCAAGTCAATTGTGTTTAACACGTGCACCGTTTTGAATTAGGATCGGCGTTATATACTTTTAATGTAAAATGTGAAAACCTGAATTCTTTTCAAATGTAAAATACTTGTGGGCACGTTTTGAATTAGGATCGGCTTTATATTACTTTCAATGTAACACACGTATGTTGAAAATGTAAGTGCAGAGAAAATGTGTGTAGCTGTTTTGAATTTGGTTTTCTAGTTAGAAGTTATAAAGTATGACAGATGCAAAAAATATCGCATTCAAGTCAATTGTGTTTAACACGTGCACCGTTTTGAATTAGGATCGGCGTTATATACTTTTAATGTAAAAATGTGAAAACTTGAATTCTTTTCAAATGTAAAATACTTGTGGGCACGTTTTGAATTAGGATCGGCTTTATATTACTTTCAATGGAACACACGTATATTGAAAATGTAAGTGCAGAGAAAATGTGTGTATATGTTTTTAATTTGGTTTTCTAGCTAGAAGTTATAAAGTATGACAGATGCAAAATATTGCATTCAAGTCAATTGTGTTTAATTAAAGTGGATTCTGATTTATGTTTAGAGGCTGCAAATACACATGGGCCGGTTTCAATTCAAAATGTGTTCACTCTTGTGATAGGTTGAAAAGTGGGTTGGCAAAGTACGCAGATGGTGGTAATCTGCTATATAAGGAGATTGCTCCTAATATTAATTTAATTAGTCGAAGTTTACTGCATATATTAACATACAAACATGTATATAATCGATATTCAGGGATTTAAATACAAGAAAAACGAGTTTGTGTGCAAAGAAATTGCGGTTTTGGACTTGTTGTTAGGTGATGTTTGGCATCAAATTTTAAACTGCCAATGCAGTCTAGTTGTTTGAGTCAAGATCATATAAAACATAATGACTGGGTGACAAGGAATATTCATGGTCTTTCTTGGGATGAATCTTCAACGGCTGGAATGGTGTCAACATATATAGCGCTTTATTTGAAGCAAATTATCCGACCCGGTGAAGAAGTATTTGTGAAGGGTCTAGAAAAGAAGAAATTGATTGAAACATATATAATGCAAAACTTTGTAACTGATATGCTTGCACTAGGTTGTCCTAAGCTATCGGAGTTAAAAATCAACAATCGTTTAAAATATAACATACATTGTTGTAAACACAGCAATAACAATCTGCAATGCGCAAAACAAAATACCTTTTTATTAAAAGAATGGCTTGATAATAATAAAAAACAATAGAAAGATTTTGTTTGTATTATTTATTTTAATATAATTTTACAATGTTAGCCTTATTAACTATTATTATAACAACTTCTAGCAAACATTATTTTTATCGATCCAGCTATTGTGTACGTTAGAGAAGCCTAACCATTTTACAAATACTTTATTTCCACTCTTTCTTAGGACTTTTTCTACCAGGTAAATTCCTGGATGTTTAACCTTTTGCAACTCCGTTTCATAAAATGCACCTTTGATTTCTTTCTCGTCTTGATCTTCTAATATATATGTCGTCGGATTGGTTACGTTTACCTTTTTAATCTTAAAAATTTCATTTGACCAGTTTGGCGTGTAACCTTTCGTAAATGCTTCCCTGTGTTTACTAATCCTCACACTGTCTTTAATTGAATATTTTGGTATTTTGGTTGCAAGTTTGATGTGGGTAAATGATGATTTAAGAATAGTTTTTTCAATTGATTTATCAACTTTTACAGGTTTGACTCGATAGTATTGTGAACTGTATTGTTGTATTGTTTCACAATATCGCTTAAATTTTTTATCCAATTGTAAGAACCGTTCAGGTTAAACAAGCGCCACATTTTTCCCTTTAAAGTTCTAATTACACGTTCCACAATGCATGCTTTCTTTGTAGAAAAAACACTATAATGGTTTATGCCATATGTCCGCATTAAGGATTGAAAGTGTTTGTTATAATATTCTTTACCAAAATCAGACTGCAAATTTCTTGGAGGATTTTTAAATTTATTTAAAATTGTTTTCATTGCAGCAGTAACATCAATACCCGTTTTACTTTTAAGTGGTACAGCCCATACGTATTTGGAGAAACAATCAATAACTACTAAAATGTATTTAAATCCTTTGTTTGTTTGCGAATATGGTAGCATTTCAATCAAATCGGTCTGAAGAAGGTCATTTAAACCTTTTACTATCACTTTGCGTCTCTTGAAATTTATTCTTGCTGGTTTATGAAGTTCATTTACTATATCCTCTTTCACTTTTGATTGAGCAACTAACATAATACTTTTTTCTAATCAGGATTTATTAAATACAATTATTTAAGATACTTCTATGTTTGAATGTCGCGGCTCCACTTGCTTTGAAAGGAACTTTTAATATAAAATCAAGAAACATTGTGGTATTGTTTATGATAGCACCGCTGTCACGAAAGCTGATTACATCCATACGTTTAAGCAAAAATCCTTGTAACTGTGCAATTACATAACTTTTTCGTTTATAAGAATTTCAATGTCTTGCGGGTATCCTTTAATATTCTCAATGACTGCTTCCTCATAAGGAAATTCATAATTATGTTTAATATTGAAAATAAGAAATGTCTTATCACCGTCGAGGAATGTATTAGAGTAAAACGTTGCTACTACCGTGTAATGTAGCATATGTAACTTATACTCAATCAAGGTTTCAAAACCTTCACTTTTGTTTTCATATTCCTGTTCACTTATATCTATTTTACGGTTATGTAAGTGCCTTCCAAATTTGTCAATTGTCATATCATCTAATTACTTTTACCTCACGCAATTCTTCAATGATCGAATTTATTTATTTGCCGTGACCTGTGTGTCCAGCAGTATGTGATGAAACTAAAAGTCGTAATCCATCAACAAGTTCATTGGGATCATTCCAATATAAATAATCTATTGCGTTATTTGATACTTCCATTGTCATACCGTCTCCAAGACGCTTTCTATAGGGTAATGTTCTAGGTCTACGGGGTGTTTGGGGAAGTATGTTTAATGTAGATATTATATTTTTGTACTTATATGAAGTATTACCCTGAATTTGTTCTGTTTCAGAATAATATCTTCTATTAGCATTTGTTCTTTTCACAATATCAAGGTACGACTTTAGATCTTGCTGACTGTACCCGACAGGATATTTTTTAAACAGTAGTTCGTATAATCCAGGAGTACCTGTATATTTCAAATCATTTATTAGAACATTTTCATCATCCAACGCGAAATTCGAATTGCCTATCATAAGACCATTTGAATCAGGGTTAAACCTAATACCATATTTATGATCAAATTCGTTCTTAACATCTTTAAACATATTGTAAATATATTCTCGAGGTAGCGGATGTAGCTGTTCGAGATAATGTGTCATACCAGGTGAATCGACAAAGCTTTGAATATATTCCTGAGCTTCTTGTGCATTTCGATTAATTTCTGCTTCGTATTCATTCTCAACATCATCATCATTTACCTCTAGGGCATCATTTTTATATTTGGTATATGCTGTGCAATAACCGGCGAATCAATATAGTCAACGTTCCTTTCTAGCAATGTAGGTTTAATTTTTTTTACACTGCTATGAGGCAGTTCTTCTTCTTCTTTAAATTTTTCTTTCTTTACCACACTTTCCCCATCCAGTTTATTAGCAATAGTTTCTAATCGTGATGTTATGGGTAATATTGATTCTACTTGGACGACTTCATTATCTTTTAACTGACGCAATTTGTTTTTTACAATGTTTCTTTTCTTAATTAAAATTCTTTTAAGTTTTATCGACTCCTTATTCATTGCGTAAAAGTTTATTGTAATAAAAAAATTCTTCGATGCTAACGATACTTGCGTCTCTCAAGGTTTAAATATGTATGAAGTGATCAAAACCTATTCGGTACCTTCCTTGATCTGGTTCACTATCTTTGTCTACAACTAAGAAACCGTATTTGTCTCGCCAACAAGCAGCACATATTTCACGGAATTTATCATACTTCATGTCAGTATTGACGTGATCGTCATATATGTGTTTTAAGTTTAAATCATCTTGTTTAAATAAAACTAAAAGATTAGCATTATCACGTAGTAAGTGCTTAGGTATACGAGTATAACTTTGACAAAGGTAAAAACTGTCTACTTGTTTATGACGCCCCATACTAAAGTATTCCCTAATGATACCTTGTTTATCGCAAGCTACATCATCAAAAACAAATATAGAATTATTTCGAGCATCAGATGGTGATATAATATTATCAGAACTGGAAAATGTATAATATTTGATCCCTTTTATTGGTTGCAGTAGACTTTCAAGGTATTGATACTTTGGTTGATAAAGTGATTTAGAATAAACATATACGTTTTCAAACTTTAAACCATTAGGATGTTCTATCAACCCAATCATAACGTTGGTTTTACCGCAATTTGAAGGACCAACAACTAGACATCGAATAGATGCAGGTAGAAGAACGCTATGTTTTTCTTTTAGCTAAAGATTGCGCACCAATGTCATTATTGTTTATGGTTAAAGGTGTTGATTGTTTCACAACATGCATGTTTGCAAGTACTAAATTCGATTTGTAAAAAAGTAGAATTATATATATATAAGAAACGGCTAGTATATAAAGAATCATTAATTCATAATATTTTATTTATTTGCTGCACAGCTTGAGAGGATAGTTGTCCTCTAATGATTACATATAATAATTCTAAAACTACTGGGAACGGACTATTAAATACTGTAATTAACAATTTACCATTCGAAGCGCATATTCCGGGTTACAAATTTTGCGGTCCGAGTACAAAACTAATCGAACGGTTAGCTCGAGGAGACAAGGGAATAAACAAGTTAGACGAGGCTTGTAAGGAGCACGATATTGCATACTCCAAAGAAAAGGATCTATCTAAACGCCATCAAGCAGATTCGAAGTTAGCTCAGTTAGCTACAGAAAGACTAAATTCTGGTGACTCGTCTTTAGGTGAAAAAGTAGCAGCATTTGGAGTAGCTACCGCAATGAAAGCTAAAGTAAAACTTGGTATGGGTGCCTGTGCATCACTGAGAACAAAAAATATCGATAAAATAAGAAAACTGATAAAGAAACGTAAAATAAGAAGTACGCTAGGTATTAAAAGTATTATCAAACAAGCACGTACAGCTTTAAAAAAGTCTAAAGGATCTAATGTTATGGATGCAATCAACATAGCAATTAAGGCAGCCAATACAGCAAAACAAAAGAAGCATATTAAATTAGCTCGTATTATATCAATTCCTAAAACAGGAGGTTTTCTACCACTAATACCAATTTTTGCAGGCCTAAGCGCTCTTGGTACTCTTACTGGAGGTGCAGCTGCTGTTGCAAAAGCAGTTTCAGATACTAAAATAGCTAAGGAACAACTAGCGGAAAAACAGCGTCATAACAAGGCAATGGAGGACATTGCAGTCGGAAACGGCATGTACATCAAACCTTATAAAAAAGGTTTTGGTCTTTTTTTAGCCCCTGCAAAACCTCAAAGGAACGCAACTTGATTTTACCTAATCGTGCACTAAGCAATGTAGAATTAATAGAGTTTGTTAAGCAATTAGAAGTACCATATTTCCGTGGTGTGTTCATGAGAAACAATCTTCCCAAGAAAGTTAATTTTAAAGAATGTGGTATAATTAATTTAGATGGAATAGAAGGTTTAGGCACGCATTGGACCTCTTACAAAAAGTACGGTAGTAGCGCTATTTACTATGACAGCTACGGAAACCTGCGACCGCCAACAGAGTTGATAAGTTATTTGAATAGCGGGGGTAAATGTAGAATTCTTTATAACATTAACCAAGAACAATCGTACGGTACTGTGTTTTGCGGACATTTATGCTTACAATTTCTAAGTAGCGCATAGAACTGCGTACGAAGTCGTTATGTCGTACACTTTTACTCTAACGGGAAACACTTCAGTTTTAACAAGCAATTTTAATCCACCTATAAACTTGGATAATGATTCGAGTACGTATTAGGATTAACAAATTTTGAGTCTTATAACACAATTCCAAACATAGAAAAAGGAATAAATAATAAATTTTATTATGGATCTAACGGAGAATTCATAGAAATACCTGAAGGTGCTTATGAGATTAGAGAAATTAATAAATATCTTCAAAAGCTTTAGGTGATAAAAGATGGCGTGGTCGTATGGAACAATCACGAAGCGCTAGAAAGACTCCAGTGTATATAGAAATTACAGCTGACAATAATACACTTAAATGTAGTATTAAATGTAGTCTAGATGTGGATTTTACCAAAAGGATTCAATTGGTTCTCTACTTGGTTTCAATCCACAAAAATTGCTAGCATTTGTCACGCATCAAGCAGACTACGCAATCAACATTTGTAAAGTGAATGCAGTTTTAATCGATTGTAATATTGCAAGCGGATCCTATTTAAATAGTAAACCAGCCCATGTAATACACGAATTTTTTCCGCAAGTACCTGCAGGTTTTAAAATTGTCGAGTGCCCACCTACGATTATATATCTACCAATCAAGTCACGTATAATAAATGAAATAATAGTTAAAGTGTTAGATCAAGATGGAAATTTAGTTAATTTCAGAGGAGAACTGCTAACTGTAAGGTTGCATTTAAAAAAAATCTGCAATAGCCATGGGTATTAAGTATAATGCACGCAACATGTCAAGAATTGCTATAAATGCTGGAAATTTCAAAGCAATCGACACTCGATTGATTGTTTCAAAACCGCTAACAACACAAAACCGACAGTTTCTACAATCGTTAGGACTGCATTTATTTAATTAAAAAAGTAGAATGAATAGTGAAATACTGAACGTGCGTGAAAAGTTTACTTCGATAATGCAATTGTTAATATCGAAAACATACTCATCAACCTTATGCTAACACATCTTTAATCAATAATGATGAAATTCGAATCCCTATACAGCAACAAGATGTATACACCTTACCATCGAAGAGCATGCTGTACATAGAAGGCAAATTAATTAGAACAGATGGAACGCCGTCTCAGACAGCAAAGTTTGTAAATAATGGAATTTTGCTGCTTTTGATGAAATTAGATATGAGATTGGAGGTATCATTGTAGATCGTGTTCGGAATCCTGGATTAACGTCTATAATGAAGGGATATGTTTCATATAATAGCAATCAAAGTAAACATTTACAAAACGCTGGGTGGTCTCCTATGGATGATTCGCAAATAGTTGATGCCAATGGGAATTTTAATGTTGCAATAAACCTTTCAATGGTTCTCGGATTATGCGAAGATTTTAAAAAAATTATTTTAAACATACGTCATGAGTTAGTTTTACTACGTTCCAGTTTTGATACTAATGCTATAATTAATCCTACACCCGATGAAGAAATAAAAGTTGTTTTAAACAAAGTTTTATGGAAAATGCCGCATGTAGTCGTTGATGATACTCAACGAATTAATTTAATAGAATGCGTTGCACAAAATCAGGATTTGCATATTCCGTTTAGAGGATGGGAGTTGCATGAATATCAACTTCTACAAGAAACGCAACGTAATACATGGAACATTAAAACAACAACACAATTAGAAAAACCAAGATTTGTGATTGTCGGTTTCCAAACCAACCGAAAAAATAGATACATGAGCAACTACAGTCGTTTTGATCATTGCTATTTAACCAACATGAAACTATATTTAAATTCAGAAATTTTCCCGTACGATAACTTAAATTTGAAGTTCGAGAATAAACAGACTGCGTTGTTATATGAGATGTATGCTCAGTTTCAGCAATCATACTACGAAAAGGAAAATGAACCACTTTTTAATCCTGAAGATTTACGAAGTATTGCACCATTAGTAGTCATAGATTGTTCTAGACAAAATGAAACGTTAAAATCTGGTACTGTCGATATTAGATTAGAATTTGAAACTAGCAGAAACGTTTTGCCAAATACATCTTGTCATTGCCTTATACTTCATGATAAGATAGTCAAATACAATCCACTCTCAAACAGCATAAGAATATTATAATTACTTTATTATTATTATTACTGTACCTTTACAAATTATGAAAAACAATAAATCATTTAGCAATCACAGTCTATTTATTAATATTTTTACATGCTTTTACAATATCTTTCACATATTATACATTTCTCAAAATAAACTAACTGGTATGTTATTAAGAAACTGGATTTTTAAAAACAGAACGGTTATTACTACTATTTTCTCTACAATACATTTATACTAATATAGTTCAAACTCAGGCAGATTGAAAGGTATCCTATTTTAGATACATCCAAAAAACGGTGTACTTGTGCAGGTATAAACATAACACTGAAGTTTTATAACTAAAAAATTATATGTTAATCGAGATAAAATAAATTGCATTCTTTATTTGAGCCAGCGGTTGAAGCTTCACAAGTCATTTCTGAGTGTATAGTTATGCCCCAAGGTTTAGTATCAGTGGTTGAGGTACTAAGAATTCTTTTATCATCACTTGGATTAAGAACAATTTTGTTTTGTTTAATAGTAAAGACATCATGTTTGACTGATCTAATTAAACATTGTTGTTTCTGTACAGACTGGTTATAAAACAAAGCATTCTTATAATCATCAAAAGAAATTTGCTTAATACTTGCTAAGGAAGATCCCTTTGACTTTTTTATTATCCTATCCTGAACTCTGTAAGTGTACATTTTAGATCTAAGCCCTACAAACTCTAGCATGATATCACCATTGTTTTCATCTTTCATAATACCAGGAACTTTTTTATTTGATAATGGAATATGATATTTGTTATGAGGGTCGTAATCGGAAGTATCAAATCTATGAATATCTTGTTTGATATAAGAGTAAATATCTTCAACGCTAAACTCGTATATCAAACTATCCGTATCTGTGTACAGCAGCTTTGCTTTGTTAGCAAATTGCGATTTTATATAACTATAGTGAAATTCATATAAATAGGTTTTTGAAATATCTAGAATAGAGAAACCTACATAAATGGGTTTGTTTAAATAAACCTCTAATTTATTCATTTCTATTAAGACTAGATCTTTGTCTAACACAGTGCAACTATGAAAATTAGGCTTCGCTATGTAACTACGAGCTCCAAACCGCCCTTCCCATTTGCTCACTAATTTCACATCTTTCCTTTTCCGTACGTTTTCCATCATTTTTCCATAAACCGAATTTATCATATTTTTATAAAAGCATATATCGAAACTGTTTTTGACTGTTGTCTTAATTTCGTATTCAAATCAATGTATTCTTTTAACCAAGGGGCTTGTTTAAATCGAAGTACCTTATGAATTTTTCAGTTCTAAACCGTAGCTTAAATACATTTTAAATTCTTATAGTGAATAATATAGTTGAGTTTTGGATATAAAGTTGTAAGTAATTTCTTTAAGTTTGATTTATTTGAAGGTACTGGTGGTATCATATGTTCAGGCGCCAAAGGTAAGTCACTGTGTATTTCATGTAAAGATACTGGATAGTGTAAATCGCATTCAAAAATATATCCTACATCAGAATCATCGGGAATATTAAGTATGTCTAAACGTACTATATCTGGACTGGTACCATCTAAAAATTCAAAATCTCCATATGGAAGATATTCAGACATTGCAGCCCCATATAAATTATTAACATCAAAATACATTAAATATTTAGAATCGAAATTTGGATCATAATCTGCATTCATATATTTGTTATTTGCTTTAGCATATCTATTCGAACATTGAGAAACACCGCCACGAATTCCCCGTTCTAAAAACATTATTTTTCAATATCAGTAAGCAACTCGAGTTTAACGTTCGTCGTTTTAACATCGCATCTAGAGCTAAACCAGGAGCCGTAAAGTAGTGAAGCGGATCTAACTTATACGTAAACATACAAGTTTTTCTAAAGTTTTCAAATATATCAGACAAGAGCAGTACATCTGTTTTTAAATATAGGTCTGAATAGTCCCCTAGTGTTTTTATATTAAATGTTTGCCAAACGTGAATAGCATGATTGTAGTCTTCATCTGATATTTCTTCATTGCGTAAACGATTAAAGAATGCTGTTTTACAGGGTAAATCGGTTTCATTGAGTCTATCCCAAGAGTTAATGTAATCATAGGGAAATATGCCTTTGCGCGTAAGTAACTGAAACTCATTATCAGTGTTACAATTTTCCCTGGTGATGGATTTTTTATTATCATCTAAGTAGGAAGCTAATTTTTCGATGCTAGATGCCATAAACCTGAATGAATCGATAAATCTAAAACTAACTTTCATACCTTTTACATATTTTGTAAAAGATATGTATTTTTCCTTATTTATTGGTAGAATGTTTAACGAACCTGACAACTCTAACGAGATTTTTTTAATAATGAAATGCGAATCGTAGCCTCATAAGTTATGAAAAACTACCGGTATCATATAAGAATTATGATAATTGATGTTGCAATCTTGATGAGCCACTCCTCGACATTCACCTGTAAAGTGGCAGTGATCGCGAACTCTAATATCATCTATACTAAAAGGTTTATTGCAAATGTGACAGTGAAGGGCAAATTTAAATGTTGACTTTTGTTCTTCCGTTAAAGGATTCATAGGTTTTGGGTTACAGAAAATTTTATTAGTCGTTTCTGAAATCAGTTTCAATTGAGCAACAAACCATTATATACAATCCATCCCGCGATACAATTGAAATTTGGAATATTTATTATCATACGAGCATTTCAAATAATACGCTACACTAAAGGGTATATGCCTTTGGTAACGAACTGTGTTTAATATTACCTCAGACTCATTGCATGGTTCTAGTATACATTCGAGATCTGCATAAACTACAAATGATACTTTTTCTTGATAGTGGAAATGTTTAAATGTTAGATACTTTTCAGATTCTTCAGGTAAACTTATTGAGCAAGTATTCTGTTTTTCGCAATAATTCGAATGACGCTTAAGTAATGCTGCTGTACTAAAATTATTTAAACATCTATAACAAAAAAATTTTTTATGGTGATGTGAAGACAACTGTTTTGCAAATAATTTTGACATATCCTTAATCCAAGTAAAATGAAAGTGATTCTCATTAGCATTTGTAGGACTAGCATATTGTTAGGAATCATTATTTAAAACTAACAGATTAATAGGTTCAATTTTTTTAAAATTTTCACTTAAACAAAATGGTAGTATTTTAGCATTTTCTATACAATATAGGTTAATTGCGAGATTGTTAAGCTTTTCAATTTTTTTTATGTCTTTTAATGCAATTGGAAACTGAATTGAATTGTAGCGTAATACTGTATCAAAATGCGGATAGCTAGATATTCTATGACTATTTTGTTTAGCAGGAAATAAAGCGGAAACCAAGCTCCAAAGAATGCAATGTTGATCGTTATTTATTACATTTACCACAGCTTTTTTTCTTTTGTATAAAGTCCGGGACCGGTACAAACGTTGAACACCCTCCTTTAAGTGGATCATGATTGTTTATATTTACCTTCAAGTGTAAAACTTCTCGGATTGCCCAACCAGAATCTTTCTCGCTAAATTTTTCTAATCGCTTCGAAATCTTGTTCAATACGTTCTCCTTATACCATAGCTTGAGATTGGTATTTATATCGATGTGACGATTTGCAGTAGGAAACGTTTTCAAATCCATTTCGCCAGTTGTAGGCTTAACAAAGTTAGCTGCAAATATTACATTAACTTTCAACATTGACTTTTTTAAGCAAGCAACAATCTTGCGTTTAAAACTAGCGAACGCCTTGTCTAAGAACACTAGAGGATCTCTATAATTTAAATTGGTAATAAGTCCCGTAATTATTCGACTTCCAAAACATGATTGTACATCATGCCAAATCAAATTTTTTCGAGTATGACCTCTAGAAAGCGTTGAATCAACACCTTTTCCACGATATTCCAAAGAGCGTTTCAAGTGCCTCAATCGTACAAGGTAGCTTTTAAGATATGCTAAATTAGATTCCAGTCTACTAGGATTTTCTTGTCGATTGTTTTCGTATATCTTATTTCTAATAACAAGCTTCAATATACTAATATTTGCTTTGATAACTAAAATGTGTTTCGTTATTTCATTCACTGTTTTCAATAAATTCACGCATTTTACAGTTAATCTCAAAATTGCTTCACTAATCTCGGATACGGTTTCAGCATTCATGATTCTATATAAAATCAAAATACACTACTCAATATACGTATTTCTCTATTTAATATTTATACCAAATATCAGCTGACGTAAGCAAAACAATTTCAAAAAGGTTCATTCATCTGAGTTTACGGAAAACACGTAAGCAAAACAACTGTAAAAAGAAATAGCATCAAATCAAAATAATTGCATAGCGAATTGCTTTGAATGCAATTGTTAAAAATCTCCTTTATTTACGTTTTTATTCAAGATGATTTTCAAGCAGAGTTTGCATTCAGTACGTAACTATGACAAACAATTCGCTAAGCAAGCATTTCCAGTATTTACAAACTGAAGGCGACTTTGTGCAAAACAGCTGTAAAAGGAATTCGCATACAACATCATTTTTCATTCAGTTACGTTTACTATGAAAAATGTTTTATATGACCTTTGATTTTATGATGTGTATACAGAAAAATACACACAATCATTACAGCGCTATTTTTATGAATACATATGAAAAATGTGAAAACCTGAATTAGGATCGGCTTTATATTACTTTCAATGGAACATACATAATCATCTAGCGTTTACTACAAAAATTCAGCATGATTCGCACAAATTACTATATCACTATATATGCAGCGTCTTTTTGCAATTTATTTTTCAGTCAATGAATGTAATTCATTATTTCTGCTGAGCAGTACCTTTTAAAAAAATTCTTATACAGCGGTAATATAAACGAAATAAATCTAATTTAGGGTTTTATTATGTGCATTCATTGCAATTTCTTTTTCATACAATGAAACTAATTCATTATTTCTGATGAGGTATAATTATATTCGCTTACATACTGTTTTGTTTATTAGAATAGATTATAGAGCTGAATTTTTCAGAAAACGAGGCAAATTTTTAATTTTTTCTAACAGATCAGTTTATTACTTGAATGTAATTCATTATTTCTGCTTAGCAGTACCTTTAAAAAATTCTTATACAGCGGTAATCTAAACGAAATAAATCTAATTTAGGGTTTTATTATGTGCATTCATTGCAATTTCTTTTCATACAATGAAACTAATTCATTATTTTCTGCTGAGGTATAATTATATTCGCTTACATACTGTTTTGTTCATTAGAATAGATTACAGAGCTGAATTTTTTCAGAAAACGAGGCAAATTTTTAATTTTTCTAACAGATCAGTTTATTATTTAATATAAATACTTCACGTAGATTTACCAACAGTATTCAATCAGATCTCTTGTATAATTATTAGTTACTATTACTAGCAACTTTTTAAAAAATGAGTAACTTGTCATTAGTCAAAAATTGTAATAGTACCAACGTAAAAGTTCTAGAGCAATTTATATTACATTCTGACGAAGACGTGATTAAAGAAGTTTTTGGTTGTTCTTCGGCTCAACTCGATACTGCTGCTATTTTTGATAGTGACGTAATAGATATATCACGGTAAGTGCTTTTCACATTTATACATGTGTTTTTAAAACACTACTAATTTATAAGTTACATTAGATCAAAAACCATTCTGAAAATTCTGAGGCTATCGTAGAATCGTTGATACACTCTGAACCTCTCAGAAACATCAGGTAGTATACAAAAGAAAAGGTGAACCTACAATAATCTTTTATGTTATGCTCACAGATCAGGCAAAAACATGTCGGCTATGAAAAGTTATGTACAGAATCAAATATGACTGTTTGCTGTGAAGATGACAAATCCTACGAAGATGATGCAGTAGAGTTGCTTAACGCATTTAAAAAGCGTGGAGAGAAGCTACTGCGTCGTATATATTTGGAGCTAGAAATAATAAAGCAAAAAAGATGAACTAGCGGTGAGGAGCAGCAGTTACTTCAAGAACGTGAGTTAATAAATACTTTTCATTTATAAATAGTTAGATCAAAAATATTCAACAATTTTGTAAAAATAAAAAGTATTTTATAATAGTTTCTCTTTTGAAACAAGACTTTCTTTAAACAAGGTAGTAAACTCGAAGTAAAACGCACATAAATCAGAATCAACTTTAATTTAATACATAATTTTTTTATACAATCGACTTAGATGTGTTATAATAATAAACTAATTTCTTAAATTAGTGACATATTATTCTGAAAATTCTATGTTGACAGTTAGACCGATCGATCCCTTACTAGTTATGTATACGTGTTTGTTCGAGCCAATACTTTCATTTAATTGTTTCACTCCATGCGCTTGAAGGTATTCAAAAGATCTCAATGGCAATATACTCTTGAACTCTTCTGTTTCCACTAATACTCTATCTCCATATTTTGTCTTGAGTGTTTCCACTTTTAAAACTTTAAACCTCTTATTCACTATAATATCTTTTGAATTTACATAAGGTTTGCGATATGTGGTTTTATTAAGAGTATTAAAATCCATATTGCTTTTCTTTGACTAATTAAATTAATATTAGGAGCAATCTCCTTATATAGCAGATTACCACCATCTGCGTACTTTGCCAACCCACTTTTTCAACCTAACACAAGAGTGAATACATTTTTTTGAATTGAAACCGGCCCATGTGTATTTGCAGCCTCTAAACATAAATAAAAAATATAAATCAGAATCCACTTTAATTAAACACAATTGACTTGAATGCAATATTTTGCATCTGTCATACTTTATAACTTCTAGCTAGAAAACCAAATTCAAAACATATACACACATTTTCTCTGCACTTACATTTTTCAATATACGTGTGTTCCATTGAAAGTAATATAAAGCCGATCCTAATTCAAAACGTGCCTACAAGTATTTTACATTTGAAAAGAATTCAGGTTTTCACATTTTTACATTAAAAGTATATAACGCCGATCCTAATTCAAAACGGTGCATAAACACAATTGACTTGAATGCGATATTTTTTTTGCATCTGTCATACTTTATAACTTCTAACTAGAAAACCAAATTCAAAACAGCTACACACATTTTCTCTGCACTTACATTTTTCAACATACGTGTGTTACATTGAAAGTAATATAAAGCCGATCCTAATTCAAAACGTGCCCACAAGTATTTTATATTTGAAAAGAATTCAGGTTTTCACATTTTACATTAAAAGTATATAACGCCGATCCTAATTCAAAACGGTGCACGTCTAACTTCTCGATAGAAAACCGAATTCAAAACAGCTACACACATTCTTCTCTGCACTTTTCAACATACGTGTGTGTTTCATTGAAAGTAATATAAAGCCGATCCTAATTCGAAACGTGCCCACAAGCATTTTACATTGAAAGTATAGAAGAATTCATGTTTTCACAACTATTTTACATTGAAATGTTTTCACGACTATTTTACATTGAAATCATATAGGGCCGATCCTAATTCAAAACGATTCAGCCGTATTCTACACATGGAAAATACGTCTGTCGCGTTTTGAAGTAGGACCGGCCCTACCTCACTACTAACGTGGAAGATATCAAGGGATTTATATTTGTTTTAAAATGTTGTGCACATAAAGTGCAGAGGGGAAAACTTAAGCACATTAGTTTCTGGGGTGTTTAAATAAAACCTATAGTGGCCCCTGGTAGATGTAGGCCCTCGGAAATTTACTTGCAACATTGTATAATTCAAGGATAGATAATAAAAGGTTAATAGAAGTCAGACAGAAGACATGAGAACGGATGTGAATACAATGTATTCCAGACGTAACCTGACTCTGCAGGTGCAGGTCACAATAGACTGTAAGAAACTTATTGCTAGAATTAAGATTGTTTCTTTGTATTAATGAATAAAGAATAAGCAGACATGAGCCCTGCAGATCCGACAAGCAACGTGAAGGGCTGGGACACCATAAATACCCTGTAGAGCCCAAGGAGGTCAGTCAGTCTTGAGCCTCGTAACTTTAGCATTATTGGTTGTGCAGGCTATTCACCATAAATTAGTTCATTTAAATATAATGACATGACAGCACCTAATGCGCCAGTCAGCGTTCGTCCTGCAAAGCCGACGTCGGGTACCGCTGCTGTGGGAGCCCGCTCTTACGCAAGCGTTGCCAACGGCTTAGCTACAGCCGTTTCCACACTAACAGCCCAGATATTGCACAAGTTGAGGAGACGCCAGCCCAGGTAACCCCACCTACCCGCAACGGTTGCGCAACCACCAGAGAGACCCTGTCCAGTGGAAAGGTGCAGTGGATTCCACTCATCAAACTCCTCGCTGGAATAGATTTCCACAAGCTGAGTGCAATCGCCAGAAAGATGCTGCCTATAATCGCCTAAACCAAAAACTTCGGCAATTTACTCATGGGTTTCATGGCCTGCGGCGAACTTTTCCATTTTAACGTATAGACGTCGCAGAAATCCAGGAATTCTGCAGATAACGTTCTAAAACGCGCTTGGGTTATTTGCGATGAGACACTACATAGATGTTGTCCTGGTGAACGAAACATTCTTCAGCGCACGAGACGGGCCGAGGCTTCCCAACTATACGTTGCCTTCGGTCCTCTACGCCTGGTTCTGGTTTATAACCCACCAGGTGGCAAACCGCTTCGTACGCAGAACCTGGACGCGTTGCTAGATACGAGAGAACCTGTACTTTTAGCAGGGGGCCTTAACTCTAAACATTCGTATTGAAACACTCAGGTAGCGAATCAGAATGGACGCATTCTGCGACAGTTTACTGACAGACGTAAGATCGGCATTTTAGTACCAGCAGAACCCATTCACTACGGCAATAGAGGCAGGCCAGATTTACTAGACGTCTCAATACTCCACCAAATTACGCTGAACACGGAGATCCGGGCAGTCAACTACCTCAGCTCAGATCACAACCTACTACTCAATCTCGGAGGAGAGCGAGTCTCGGCTATCTATGAAACCCGCAGGGTTTTGTGGTGGGCATTTGCCGGCCGTCTAGCAATGTCGGTCGAAGAAATGTTTAACAACATCCTGACCACTGGTGTGCTAGAGGCTCAAGTGGACTGCCTCGTGGAGTACATACAGATTTCGGTCGATAGAGCCGCTTCCACGAGACCGGTAGTGAATAAGAAGGGCATCCTCCCTCTGCACATTCGTGAACTCATTCGAGAGAAGAACCGTGCCAGGTGTGAGTGGCAAGGAACTTGGGATGCGACGGAACGACTCCGGTACAATCGATTGGTCGTCGAAGTACGATTAGCAGTTCAACAGATCGAAATGAGTCTTGGGAAGCTAAACTGGAAGAACGAGCCGAAATAACTCTCTGTGGAAGGTGTCCAAAGTACCGAGGAACAAGGCGTATCTAATGCCTCCTATCCATGGCGAAATAGGCTTAGCCTTGACAGCATGGAGCATCAGTTCGAGCCGAACTATGCTCAGGCAGACCTTCAGCATACCGAACGGGTTTACTACGACGTCCCAAGGAGGCTTAGGGACAACAACCATTTGGAAATCGGTTCCACCACAGTTGAAGAAGTCAAGGACCTTGTTAAAGCCTTACGGGTTAGAAGGGCTCCTGGACCGGACAGAATCTCCAACCGGGCTCTGAAAGCGTTACTGGAAAACACCCTCCGGGTGTTAACCGGAATCATCAATGTCATGCTGAGGTTCCGCTACTTCCCATCTCAGTGAAAGACGGCGGACGTCGTAGTGTTCCGAAAAGCAGGCAAATCTGCGATATTCCCGCAGAACTACCGGCCATTTAATTTGCTGTCGGTTGTTGGGAAAATAGCGGAAGCCGTTTTCCTAAGAATGCTGGAGGCAACGACAGAGAAATACCACCTGATCCAGGACGAACAGTTTGGGTTCCTTAAGGGGCATTCCACCGTTCGCCAGATATTGCGAGTTGTGGAACACATCGCAAAGTGCTTCAACTAGCTACAGTCTACAAGACGCAGTGTTCCTGGACGTGTCAAAAGCTTTCGATAAGGTATAGCATTATGGCCTACTCTACAAGATGTTGAAGAAATAGTTACCTCGCGTTCTCATCCAACTAACAAAATCTTATCTTCACGATAGATGGTTTCGCACCAGGCTGGGTGGAGCGCGGTCGACGAGCCGAAAAATCAGGACTGGACTTCTCTAAGGTTCTGTCCTCTCATTGGTACTCATCGGTATCTTCGCGAACGATCTACCAAAAACGGCCGACATTATAATGTGAATAAGAATGGCTATGTTTGCGACCACGTTCCTATGCTCCACTCGAAGGTACTACATTGGGTTTACACGCGAAATTGAACGTGCTTCAAATGAAATCTAACTTCAAAATTAATCGATCCTAAATAAAAATCTAATAAACTGAAACTAAAAATAGGGTTTAAATAATGGTATCCCTAGCGTGACAACGGTCGACAGCAGAATGGCACTATACGCCGACAACACAGCCATTTTAGCCAGTTCTCATGCTCCGCACCTCATTATGCAAAGATTGCAATCAGCGATGGGCGCTCTCGAGGAGTGGCTAAGATTCTCACGAGTCAAGGTCAACCCAGAAAAGAGCCCAGCGGTTTTATCTCGAAACGACGTCACCGACCTAGAGACGACGTCAGAGCGTTCGACGAATCAATATCTTGGCGCTAAGATGTCAAGTATCTAGGAGTGATTCTGGATTCGAACTTGGAAAGCTAACATCGAGTATGCGGCAAACAAGGTCAAGCTCAGGCTCTACAAGGCGATAACCAGACCTACGTTTGCATACGCATCAGCGGTGTAAGGTAACGCAGCGGGAAAGCACATGCGTAAGCTCCAGGTAAACCAAAACAACGTACTAAGGGAGTCTTCGGAGCTAACTTGTTCGTTCGAAACGCTCAGCTGCACACAAAGGCAAATCTGCTAACCGTCAAGTAATGGCTCCAAACGAACACAGAGGGAGGGTTTTACGGATCTCTTGAAGATCACGAAAACCAACTCGTACAATCTTTGCTGCGATTCCATCAGACGTCCGAGAGGAATAAACTGCGCGTAAAGCCATGTTTTTCCAATTCGCGACGGCGGTGAAGGACCTAGTCTAGGTACGCTAGTCGCGTGATCCCTATAAAGTGTATAACAAAGGATCTCCAGTCCGACACCGAAGTGGATTTTTTTAGCTATCTCCTTGTTTCGACAAGGAAGAATCCTTCACAGCGGATATAAAATCCTTTACCACTATAAAAATAGACCAAACACTTTTTAATCTAACGGGATAAACTCAAGTACACTCTTTATAACCACACTACGGACGCAGAGACAGTCATAGCACACCTCGGACCCGCTCTACTTTCGAAGCTACCAGGACCACCTTTTAAAGCACCCATCAAGATCTCGTTTAAATTTCTACCAACCAAGGATATCGCCCGTGTGCCAGCATCTACGCCTACCACTCGTAGTGTACCGCAGCATGCAAATTCTGTCTGCGCCGCCAATAGGTGCCGCATTGCTTTCAGCTTAACGATGGAGATCATCCATGCGTAACACCAGATCCAGATCTTCGTCATAAGGCCACAACGTTTAAATCTGCAACATAGATTCTCATCCTGTAACTTTACAAATTATTGTGCTTTCAGTGTTGATATGTATTTGCAATAATTATGCACACAAAAATTTCTTTGTGCGTCGTGCTTTTTATGTATAATTAGTTCGTATTTTTTAACTTGTAAATAAATGCCATCTCTGTTGCTACAAAGCATTAACGTGACGAAGTCCAATTAATAACAATTTATTCTTTTCAATTTACATAATTTTTTGGTTAAGTTAAGCATTTACCATAAGGATTACAAATAAAGATGTATTTATTTTAGGAAATATTTAGTGTTTTCTTTTATTGATAATTTTAGCATGAGACTAGATACTTGAATGAACCGAAAGTAATATTTTAACTTTTGTGAGTGAAAGTAAGCTCCAGATAAACATATATTTTTCATAGGTTTATTCAATTAATTTTTTAGATTGTTATTGTACGATTTACTCTGAGCAGCATTTAAAACTTGAATGGCATAAGCAATTCTGCATTAAAGGAAAATAGCTCTGACATAAAACCACAAATTACAGGGTTGATGTTGATTCCAAGATAAAAATTTCAACAAATATGAAATTTCCAGTAAAATTTAGCTACGCTTTAGCTTATACAGGATAAGAATTTTTATAAATAAAAAGGTTGAGATATTACCACAAATAGAATCTACTGATTACTATTTGTGAATTTAATTGGTAACTTTATATACATACATTTTTAAACGCATTAATATGTTAGAAGTATTCGTTATTATTAATTCTTCCGTGCATTTTGTTTATTAATAAAAAAAAAGCAGGAAAGGCTATTTGACAATTGGCTGAGGCGCCCGAATAGCTCGTTTCAAATGATTAATGCTATTAAACCGTGAACCATACATATTCTAACGGTATCGTAACCATAAATACAGTGATGCCAAAGGAAAACACGAGGGTTAGATAAGTTAACGTGCGAAATAAAACAACTACATGCGATTTTTCTTATGTGGTTTATGTGATTATAACTTATAGCTATTTGCAAAAAGAATTAAGTGTATAAAATTAGCACCTGTTAAATATGTCTCGACCAGAACATTTAGCTCCTCCAGAAATTGTAAGTAAACAATATTCTTATGCATTCATATTTCTAAGCTTTTTTATTCTGGGGAATAGTTTTACAATGATACAGAGGCACGTAAATATACACAAAAGTATGTATTGCACTCATTTAATGCACACATGTAATTACTTTTTTTTATAGTTCACGTGTTATGGACATTCAAGTGCTAATGAGCGAACGAGCTATTGAGCTATTATTATTGCCTGCTGACACTCCATGTTATTTATTAGACATTGGTTGTGGGTCAGGATTAAGTGGAAGTGTTTTAGATGATGAAGGACATTTCTGGACTGGAATTGATATTTCTAGATCGATGCTAGGTAAGCATGATGAATGTTATAAATTGTATTTTTTTTTGTACAGTTATAAGAAATAATCGCTTTAGCTTAAAGTATTCCACTTCAACTAGTCGGCATATTAGCTAAGTGCGTTTAAATACATTATAAAAAGCAATTATAAATCTCTTAATATAAACTTTGCTAGTCTAACTGCTGGTCTTGTTTAGCGATTTGAAGGATTATAAATTGCAGCGCTTCATACGTAGCCATCTTCTTTCAGAAATATGTCAACAATCCGTCCTCGTTTCCACAAATCTCTTCGCACCTTTCAATCCGCTATTAAAACAGTGTTTGCAACCTTTACAAGTGAAGTTTATCGATGCTACTTGCTTCGTTTAATCAATTCAGGAGGATATTTTTGGACCCTTTTTTGCCAAAATTGTTTATCATATAATTGAGAGGTCTTTCAGTTGGACTTGAGCAATTTAGCCCCATCGCTAAACACTCCGATTGCTCTACCACCTCCAGATGACCCACATAGAAAATAGTTTGATGTGAATGCTTCTTTCTTCACTATCCAATGGTCAATAGGTTAAATGACAACAATTTATAATGTTTTCTCCATAGTAGAAACCATGAAAGCAGATATCTGTGTCATGATTTGTAACCGTATGTATTAAGTTGAAAATTTCAAGTAAATGTAGCATCTAGTTGATTAATACCAAAATAGTATCAGTTGTGAAAAATATTTTATTTTCATATAAGTAGTTGCTTTTACTACTTTAAAATTGTCGTCCTAATACTTTAAGGATTTAATAAATTCAATTAATATAAATGCAAGTACATTAAAATAAATATATATCAAATAAATTAATTTGACAGATTGGATTACCGCCCTAGTAAAATCATGTCCATTTTTATATTAGGATACAAACATACGTTCATATAACTCTCTCTGTCATTATCTTAAATAAACCTGCTCACGTATGTCGTTACTTAAAAACACATAGAAATCATATTGCTATCTTTTTCGTATCCATTGGTAAAGCTATAAAAGAATATTAAAGGTTGTTACATTGGCCTTAACTTTGGCTTCGATTCTGGTTTTGGTTAGCGTTTGCTTAGATTAGGTTTCGCTTAATTTCTGCCCCAATTTTTGTTTTGCTTCTCGGCCTGATACTACTTATGTTTTCTTCCCTTATGCTCGAACTTGTATTTATTTCTTTTCTTTATTTCTTGTGTGGGTTTGATTTTCTTGAATTTTGATTTTGTTCTCTTCCGTGATTGTTAAATACCCTTGGTTACCTCATGTCAGATTATTGGACTTGTGTTTTCGCCAATAATCCTAGACGCTTTGAAAACTCTGGCGTCCTATTTCTCAGTTTAGTGACTTTATTTTTCTCTTACGTTTAGTACTTTTTTTTTTGAAATTTAGTCTGTTTGTTACTTTCATATTGGATAGAATCATTGTATTGCGATTCGCTTCTGATATTTTATAGTTTATTTGGTTGAAGTTGGATTTTGCAGTGTGTATCTCTTTTGTCGCAATGGTAACGTGGGGGTTGGATTAAATAGGCTGTTAAAACCCGAACTTCAATATGAGTTATCTTCTCGAGGATTTGACTCTGACATTAAAGTCGAGGGGTTGCATAAAGCCGTCCGTAACGCGATTCGAGTGGAAATGAATCAGTCTTTTACTCCTGGCCCTTATACAATTATGTTTACGGAAGATCATGAAGCTATTAAACGCACGCTTACTGAACTTGGACCGTCTTCTGACGATTTTACTGGGGATGTTACTGATAATAAGTTCACCCATTTACGCTCCTTATGGGTACTCATTCAGCAACGTTGTGAATTGTTGTTGGCTAGCTCTGGGGAGGAAGCCCTTATGAAAAATAAATTATTATTCGCTTTACAGACTATTCGTTCGGATGTTGAGGCGACTGTTAGAAAAATCAAACGTGTTACTTTTGCTGATTTTAATCAACAGCCTTCTTCCAGTCTTCAAACTTTTTATGTACCTATCGCCGTCATCGAAGAAGTTCCTTATCTTTCTTCTGATTCCGAGAAAGAGTTCTACTACTGCTAATACTATGACCCCTACTAAAGGAATTCTTGTTTCGTATTAAGGAATTCAGTGTTTCGCGTAATATTTCTGCTCAGCAACTTTTTCGTTTTACTCCGTAGTTACTTACTGGAAAGGCTTTACTTCTCTTCTGCGCACATCAGCGTTCCCTCAAATGTTGGGACGATATTGTTACTTTATTAAACTCAGAATTCCTACCCCTGGATTTTGCTTATAAGTCTACTACTATTGAGGAAAATACTTTTACTTCACATGACCGTTGCACTCGTCCTAAAGTACTCCACTGTTATGGTTGTGGATATAAGGGCGTTACTCGCCACAACTGTCCACACTATCATCCTACTCCTAATAATAACCAGGTCTGTGTTGGTATACCAACATGACTATTACATACTCCTCCCTCTAATATTTAGCTGCAGCGCTACATGCTACGTGTAGTGCCTGATAGTGGGTCACACAACTTTTAGCGGATCGGGACCTGCCCTATGCAATAGTTTTACATAGTTAAGACGTTTACTTATTCATGTTATTTATTTTGGTAACCGTTTGTGCTATCTATTATTTTGCCTATTGCAAATAAATAAATTTTCACCATTTATTATTTCATTTACTGCAAATGTTTTATACTTTAACATTATATTACTTTACAGGTTATTTTGTGATTATTTCAGCCTTGTAATCCATGTAATTTTGCCGCTGGTATTAAATTGTGTATTTAATCCCTCTGAGTTTGGCTTTATGAGATTTGTTATTGTGGTAAGGGAATTGAGATTTTGGGACTCTGGGAGGCTATTGCTTTGCCTTGTGCTTGCTCGGAACCCTTGGGTCAAGGTTCTAGTTTTTAGTAGCGGCTCCGACCCTGGCGCCCATTCCTGCTTTCGTGAACCATAATGGTCCCACTTTCCGGAAGCCAGCCGCCTACCCCCTCCTGCGGCTGAGTCTAGCCACCGCACTGCTTTGCTATCGGTGCATTGGAACCATAGCCCCAATCGTGATCTCATTTTGTCGCAACACCCACGACCGTCGCAAGACTTTTGGCGCCCGTTGTAACACCCAAGAACCTTTTTTAATTAATTTAATTTTTAAATAATATTTTCGGACAATCACAAATAGTTCTATCTAAAATATAACCTATCAATAACCATGAATTAATACAGTTATCCAATTATAGTTCGACTTTGGGGTGACAATTGACACTTTAAATTAACATAACCGATCAACTGAACTCTAACATCTCGTGAAATGTAGAAGATTTTTAATTAGGCGCCAAAGGGAAATACTCATTTGTTCTAGAAAATTCCAAAACCGGAAATACGTAATAAAATGTTATTTTTCGTGATATCTATAAAAATATTAACAGGAAATAGTTCAGAACATTGCAGAATAACTTAAATTTAATTATAGGACCGTTTCAATTAGCAATTGCAATAATAAAAATGGATTTAATCATTTACCTGAAAACACATGTAGGAATGATATATAATTGTGCAATATGGAAGGTTTGTAATTGGCGAGAACAATCACGTGATAAAAGGTATATAAATAGTGGAATGAAGAAATTAAGACACACCCAACACACAAAGACAAAAAGACAATACACAAAGGCAAAAGATGTACGAAATAAAATAAAAAGTAATTCGCTCATAGTTAGGGCTAGTTACGCTGCAATGGCGCGTAACTATCGTGGTTATTTGACCGCATAAATTAAAGTGAAGTATAAGTAAGAAATATAAGAAGTGAATACGGGTATTACGGGACGATTAGTGGAGGTAAATAATGAATAAAGGACAATATAATTAGACGACGAAAGGGTTAAGTTGTAGGGCGGTTAATGGTTAGAGACGCCGGCTTGTTAACGGCATAGAAGATGATAACTCAACACACTTTTATGGCTCAATTTTGATTGATTGGTGGACGTTTGTATTTTGGAAGTTCAACTCCAAACTGTGAGTTGGTATAGAAGTAGCGAGATATCCAGAGTTCCAAGCACTAAAGTTACCAATAACCGTATTAACAGTTTCAAACCTGGTGAGAATAAATTATCTTAGAGGCCTTGTCTAGGATGTTGCAATCGTGGGTATTACATACCCAACACATGTATTGAGTGAACCCTTGTATAAATGTTTTGAGAAAACGGGCGTGTATATGCATGCATACACGTAGTGTTGTAAGTATGAACGTTGATAAAATAATATATATGATTTTATATGCATATGTTAAGTTGCTAGATTAAGGTTGAAATTCTTGGACTTTATTAACGTTATTACTTTTTGTTATGAGTTTATAGAGAATATTAAGAGTATAAAAAAGTATAAAAAGTATAAAAAAGAGTATAAAAATAAGTCGTGTCATTCATGTGGGTACAAGTAGCTATGAGGGCGAAAAACCCAAGTTCGATGAAAATAGAGGTAAAACCCATCCCGTTAGGTTTATAAAAAATTTAGAAAAATACTTTGAAATAAGTCCAATGTCGGAAGGACAAAAGGTTAGATTTGCAACGAGCTGTTTGGAAGGGGATTCATAAATTTGGGCAACACGTTTTGAATTAAATTGGAATACGTTTCAGGATTTTAAATCTCAGTTTCTAGCTACATATTGGTCATTGCGAAAGCAAGAAGAAATTAGATATCAAGTACATGAACCACGTACATATAATGCACAAGTAGGTAGCATGAAACACCATGTATGGTATTGGTTGGAGAGAACGTAGTTTTTAGAATCACCTATGGACGTGTCGTTACTTGTAGAAGCAATAATAAAACATTTCCCTTTTGATATTGAAAGAATTTTAATAGCATCATGTATTAGCAAAGTAGATGATTTATTAAGAGTAGTTGAGAGTTTAGATAGGCAGGGTGTAAGAAGTAACAGAGGGTGAACCAGAATAGGAACGAAGGAAATGGTAATTATAGAGGCAACCAACCAGGAACATGAGGGGGTTATCAGCAGTATAGAGGTGAAAGGAGTAATTTTGTAACTCGGGGGAATTGGCATAGAGGTCGACCGAATATAGGAAGCAGATGGGATAATACGAGAACGAGTGAGTCTGAAAATAGGCAGGTGGAAGTAACACATTCGGCATCAACTGGGAGTAACCCAAACTAGAAGTTACCGGATTACGAGCTCCAGTAGTTCGGTTTAGTTGATAAGTCTGTGGAGCAAGTAAATTATTTGAATTTTTTTTCTAAGTTTTGGAAGGAGGTAAAGGGGTCAAATTTGAATGAAAACAGTTGCCACATTAAGGATATACGAGCAGATAGCGGGGAGAGAGACCATGGTTACGTACCCAAAATTAAATGTTTAGTAGGGGTAGTTACTTTGAAGCAATAATTGATACCCGTAGCACGGTCAGTATTATATCAGAAGAGGTATTACAAAATTTACAAGCAGATAAGGAAGATGTACTTATACTACCAGCAGTAGGAATTTCTATACAGGGGGTAACTGAAAAAATAACAAAGGTAAATAAGCAAGTTTTATTAAATGTGGTCATAGCTGATCAAGATATGCCTATAGTTTTCTTAGTAGTAAAAGGGGTAAATATGCCTGCTCTTTTAGGGACAGACTGGATAGTGAAGTATCAAGTGGTATTAGATTTTAAAAATAGGTTATTTAGTTACATCGATGAGGATATTTCAAGGGAAGTAGAATTTCAAGGAACTATAACAAACGAAAATGTTATATTGGTTAGGTTTAATGTGTGTGGGAATTCAGCGAAATTAGATCTGCAAAATATAGAAAGGTTTTTAAAAATTAGGGATAACCAGGGTGCAGTAGAGTTAGCAGAAGACAGGGACGTACAAGATGGAATAGAAGTTTTGAGGGATTTATTAGCTAGTGTGGATGAGGATACCGAAAGTAGTAGTGAAACGATGGAACAGTTCAAATGTGAATTGTGTCTTACATTTTAAAAATACGATAATTCTTACAATTAAAAAGTCGATAATTTCTGTTAAAGAACGTCGATAAATACAGTTAAAAAGTTTATAACTTCATCGCGCAAGCGTGATGAGAAAGCGACTTCGCGGGCTGTTAGTAACGCTAATCTTATGACAGATTTGCGCGCCAACTGCCAATGACGTCACCAATGCACAAATTACGACGCAATTATCGGAAATTTATATAAATATAAGTCAATATATTCTAATGCAATTACTCACATGAATATGTCTCTGGGGTAAAGTTGGCTTCTATTCCAAGTCCATCAGGGCTCCATCCCGGAGGAATTAAAGATGATACGCCCGACGCTCTTCCAAGGCGTTCGGACCAGCTTCAGAAATCATGAGCTCGCCATCCAGGGTCGTAGTAATGGCACGCCACGGCTCAATTTATCACCTACCTATGCAGGGAATGGGCAGGAATACCAGGTATCAGGCAACAGACAAAGACAATTAGGCAAAGGAAATCTACATAGATAAGATAAGCACGATACGATTCCTCAAAGCGTCCACTCCACTCGATAGTTCAGGCAAAAAAGCCACGTTCAAAAGCGTCACGGAAACTTCCCCACTTTTGTCTTTTTTCACGTCGGCGCGAAGTTATTCGTCCAACCCTCCCGCGTCGCGCGATCTGCGCAAACGCACTGTGACGTAACGGAAGTACGCGCCTAGTCTTTTAAAATTGTGGCGCGAAACCTCCGCACATCAAAATTAACCTAATACATGTTTAAGGGCCACTTTGGCACGTAACATGTGCCCAGCGCAACTACCAGATTGGGAAACTACAATAGATAGGCATATGCAGACCCATAACAATGTTTTAACTTGTTTAAATATAAGGTTGGACGATTTGAGTACAATAGAAAAGTTAAAAAGCAAACATAGGGCAATTTTTTCGGATAAACCGGGCCTGAGTAATCAATATGAGTGTACTTTACGGACAAAGGAACATACCCCTTTTGTTAAACGGTCATACCCTATAACCATCTCTAAAAGGGATGCCGAGTGGAGGAAACGAATCGAATGTTGGAAAATAAGTCCATTGTGGTAGCACCAGTAAATACAAAGGTTATCAAAAAAAATAATCTAAGACAAATATTAAAAGGACTTGATAAGCAACAGACGGAAGATGAACACATAGTGTGGCTGAAGGAGGAGTTGATAAATAAGCGTCGGGGTAAACAAGCAGAATTACAGAAAATATTTAGAATACATGAAAACATGCTGTTCAGAAGAAGTGAAAAACGTGACGAATGGTGGCTTATATATATTCCCCAGCACCTTGTGAATAAACTAATCTGGGAATATCATCTCATTTATGGTCATTTTGGAGGACAGAAATGCACAACATTGTTGAAGGACACTGGCTATGTACCCAAAATATGATTTACTTGAAACCATATAAGAGAAATGAATTCACGCAGTAGATACCTAAGGTTGTTCGAGAAACACTTTTAAGAATTTTAATTAATCGAGTTTAATAAATACACTCTCAAATTAAAATGGGGCGTATTGTAACACCCAAGAACCTTTTTAAATTAATTTAATTTTCAAATAATATTTTTGGCCAATCACAAATAGTTCTATCTAAAATATAACCTATCAATAACCATGAATTAATACAGTTATCCAATTAGGGTACCTTTAGTGCTATGGAGATTTGGCGATTTGGATATTTGGGGAAATAGATATTTTCACTTTTAATCATCTAGGGTATTTTCTGCTTCGGGTATTTGGAGAAGTTTGACAGATGATATTTGTTATTGTTTTGAGTTACTGGATGTTAAGTTTTCAATGTTTGTTACTAAGCTATGAGTATCTAAAGAAATAACAGAATTCCTATTCATTTCCAATATGTTTAATAGGCAAAACGCAAACTATATAACGTCGAACAAAAAGGTAAGGTTAAGGTTGTAACAAAACAAACACATCACGTGCTTTTCTGATCAAACGCGCATGCTCCGATCTCAAAATAGCCAGAAAAGTTGAACTTGAACCAACTTTTGGGAGATCGGAGATTCGGTGATTTTGACGTTTCTCGGCGGTGTCACGTGATCGCTTTAACCAATAGAATCATTCTCCAAATATCCAAATCGCCAAATCTCCATAGCACTAAAGGTACCCTTATAGTTCGACTTTGGGGTGACAATTGACACTTTAAATTAACATAACCTATCAACTGAACTCTAACATCCCGTGAAATGTAGAAGATTTTAAATTAGGCGCCAAAGGGAAATACTCATTTGTTCTAGAAAATTCCAAAACCGGAAATACGTAATAAAATGTTATTTTTCGTGATATCTATAAAAATATTAACAGGAAATAGTTCAGAACATTGCAGAATAACTTAAATTTAATTATAGGACCGTTTCAATTAGCAATTGCAATAATAAAAATGGATTTAATCATTAACCTGAAAACACATGTAGGAATGATATATAATTGTGCAATATGGAAGGTTTGTAATTGGCCAGAACAATCATGTGATAAAAGGTATATAAATAGTGGAATGAAGAAATTAAAACACCCAACACACTCAACACACAAAGACAAAAAGACAATAAACAAAGGCAAAAGATGTACGAAATAAAATAAAAAAAGTAATTCGCCCATAGTTAGGGCTAGTTACGCTGCAATGGCGCGTAACTATCGTGGTTATTCGACCGCATAAATTAAAGTGAAGTATAAGTAAGAAATATAAGAAGTGAATACGGGTATTACGGGACGATTAGTGGAGTTAAATAATGAATAAAGGACAGAATAATTAGACGACGAAAGGGTTAAGTTGTAGGGCGGTTAATGGTTAGAGACGCCGGCTTGTTAACAGCATAGAAGATGATAACTCAACACACTTTTATGGCTCAATTTTGATTGATTGGTGGACGTTTCTATTTTGGAAGTTCGACTCCAAACCGTGAGTTGGTATAGAAGTAGCGAGATATCCAGAGTTCCAAGCACTAAAGTTACTAATATCCGTATTAAAAGTTTCAAACCTGGTGAGAATAAATTGCCTTAGAGGCCTTGTTTAGGATGAAGCAATAGTGGGTATTACATACCCAACACAGGTATTGAGTGAACCCTTGTATAAATGTTTTGAGAAAACGGGCGTGTATATGCATGCATACACGTGGTGTTGTAAGTATGAACGTTGATAAAATTATATGATTTTATATGCATATGTTAAGTTGCTAGATTAAGGTTGGAATTCTTGGACTTTATTAACGTTATTACTTTTTATTATGAGTTTATAGAGAATATTAAGAGTTATTGGCTATGTTTTAGTTGGAAGCCAATTTGTTTAAATGTAAAATTTGCAATGTGTAGTGGAATGTAATTACCCGATTTAAGGGGGTTTTAGTTAAATAAGGGATATTGATTTTATTGCATTCAAGTATGTCAATATAGTAAATGTATATAGTTATATCACCACATTAAAGGTTATTAAATTCATTACTTGATAATTTTGAGATCTATAATTTAAAGAGGTTTGTTGAAATACATTTAAGGTACAGATATTTTGTAAACTTTTGGGTAAGTTAACTCACCAGTATCGGTTTCAGAATTCTAGGCCTACCCACCCGAGACATGTCCATGTACTCTCCGTTGTAGAGTAGCCGAGGCGTTTGAAGAAAGTAGAGTAAATATTATTGGAATAGGTAAGTGAACCCTTAATTTGCAATTTTGAACCATAAAAAGTGATATAGAATTGGTATTCGATTATATATGTATTAGGTAACTCGGTCCTTGATTCTTTGACTGATACAGATAGGTCAGAACAGGGGGTGAAGTGTTACACCGTGAGCCATTTTTGTTTTGGGCCAGCTTTTGTTTTGCCAAAAAATTTTTTGTCAGTTTGGTTCTAACGCTTACTTATTTAGCCGACTTGGTATTTTGTTGTTTTCGGTTTTTTTTTTTGCTTCTTTTTTGTACACTGGATATTTATCGTTTGTTAACTGATGAGCTCACCGTAGAATGCTTAGTCCGCGGATTTCCTGTTCCTGATACCGTAGAACAAAAGCGTTTATTACTTGCCCCTATCATTCGTATGGAACAATCTGGATCCCCAACGTTACCTACTGTTTATATCAGGTATCAACCCGATCCGGTTACTGAAATACAGGCTTGCTAAGGCAAGTGTAGTGAACTTGGCGACAACATTGATAATTTTAATTTCTCGAACAGAGAACATGATTTTACCCGACTTCAATCGCGTATTACGCACCTCGACCGCCGCATAAAACGGTTGGATCGTACCAACCCAATATATTCAGCTACTATGACTTACGCAAACAACCTACGGAGTTTCAGGTTAGTCATGAAGTCTGGCGCCGCAACTACGTTCTGTCCGGCACGACCCGTCAATTTTTGGCCAAACTGGCCGCCAAATTTGTCTGCCCTTTTGTCACTTATAAGAAGTTGTTTAGATGGGTTTATCAACTTAAAGACCCGAACGGACGTCCGTTGGGAATCTGGCATGCGAAGAACCTTAAATTACTCCCTGATGCGAGCGAACGTGGTGATGGATGTACGATTATTTTTGTTGTATTTTGTCTTCTCTCTGGTTGATCCCCAGACGCGTTTCCCCTTTTGTGTTATGTTTTCCGCTTTGTTACTTTCCTTGCTGTCCTTGCGTAAGAGTTGCTGCTGTGCACTAGATGCTGTTACCCTGTGAGGTTTTCTTTTTTTTATACTTCACTTTTATTGGTTCGAACCTCTCTACTGGAGAAAATTTTCTGCGGGAAAATTTTTTTTTGGTAAGGGGGATTTGTAACGTTCAAATTAACGTCCTTTATATTTTAAATGTTATGTTTTATAACGCTTAGTATAGTAATAGAAATCTCTTGTTAGTTAATTACGTGTGACCTTGCCCGTACGACTAGTTTTGTTATCTCGATTCCTCGTAGGACTGGCAGACGAACGTTGACTTACTTCGATAATGGCATTTTACGATTTAATTACGCTAAATGTAATTGTATATTTTGTTTTGAGTTGTTTAATTTAAGAATCGCCTAAATTGGACGATTTTCATGCATTTAGCGTTGAAGTTATACAAATAAGTTAATTCAAGATGCAACAATTTTTAAGAGCCCCATTGCCATCACTTAGTATTTGTGCGAATATTACCCATGTTAATTTAAGTGCTCATACGTAATCCCTTCTATGTAGTATTGTTTTAAATTTTACCTGTATTTAATAGTCATAACGCCTATTCATACCCGTCGCTAGCTTTTGTAAATGTACAGTGTAGTTTACCTACCCACCCCCTTGACATATTTTCTCTTTTTGGCTATATTACTTTCAATACAGTCCATACATTATTGAACGGGTACGGAACCCCTTCCGCTATGATTACATGCAACCCTCTTCTATTATTATGGTATTTTATTTATTGAAACCAGGTTGGTGTTGGTATACCAAAACGACTATTACATACTCCCCCTTCTAATATTTAGCTACATGCTACGTGTAGTGCCCGATAGTGGGTCACATCTAAATCAACACAACTTTTAGCGGATCGGGACCTGCCCTATGCAATAGTTTTACATAGTTAAGACGTTTACTTATTCATGTTATTTATTTTGGTAACCGTTTGTGCTATCTATTATTTTGCCTATTGCAAATAAATAAATTTTCACCATTTATTATTTCATTTACTGCAAATGTTTTATGCTTTAACATTATATTACTTTACAGGTTATTTTGTGATTATTTCAGCCTTGTAATCCATGTAATTTTGCCGCTGGTATTAAATTGTGTATTTAATCCCTCTGAGCTTGGCTTTATGAGATTTGTTATTGTGGTAAGGGAATTGAGATTTTGGGACTCTGGGAGGCTATTGCTTTGCCTTGTGCTTGCTCGGAACCCTTGGGTCAAGGTTCTAGTTTTTTAGTAGCGGCTCCGACCCTGACGCCCATTCCTGCTTTCGTGAACCATAATGGTCCCACTTTCCGGAAGCCAGCCGCCTACCCCCTCCTGCGGCTGAGTCTAGCCACCGCACTGCTTTGCTATCGGTGCATCGGGACCATAGCCCCAATCGTTATCTCATTTTGTCACAACACCAACGACCGTCACAAAACAATCTGTTTTTTCGGATATTCTCAAATTGACCAAAATTATTCCTGTACATAAAACGGGACCCCATAATAAGGCAGATAATTACCAAGCTGTTACTTGATCCAATTATGTCAAAATTTTTGAAACGATCAACGAACAACTATTAAGTTATCTTGAAGATAGTCATTTACTTCACCCAATGCAATTTGATTTTTGGGGGAAAAAGTCAACTGCTGATACAATAATCACACTTGTAGACGACATTGTTAATTGTTTTAATAGCTGTAAGATTTTATTGTCCAAATTTTATGGCATTTGACTGTGTTGACCATTGTATTTTGCAGGAAAACTTAAAACTTTTTCACCTTAGTAGAAGAAGTTGTTGCACTTTTTTTTATATTAATGTAACTACTCTGCCTTATAGGTGTCAGAGCCTCTCTAATTTATGAGGGGTTCCTGTCTAAGTTTTAAACCCAGGGTAAAGATTATAGAAAATGACCTTGAGTATAATAGGACCCTCTAAAGAGATCTTCCAGCCAGCTAAGTTTCTTCAACTTAGGGCAGAGCTATGAGCTAGGGTCGTAGAATGTTATACGATAATAAAAGAATTTTTTAATGGACGCCACCATATCTTAATAATAGCAATAATGAGAAGCAATCCGAAGATAAGATACGGAAATCTTCAAAAAGAAAAAAATCTCCTTAACGAGCAAAACATAGAAATATAATACTTACTTGTGACTCTGCAAACTGAAATTGGAACGACGATCTCGTACTATCTGAAAATTTAATCACTTCATAGCATTTTAGAGCTAGGGCTACATTAGAGCCTAGTCACTTTATCACAAAAAAATTAATTCCAAGAAGATTAACTAGTTAAGATTATACCTCAAAAAAATTTTATACCAATACAATATCAATAACCTATCTTTCTACACTACACAAATTTTATGAATTTGGTAACTTGCTTTTATAGGAAAATTATTGTTGACTTCAATGAAACAAAACTTTAGAACAACTTAGGGCATTTTCTATTGATTTAAAGAAATATATATATATATATATATATATATATATATATATATTCTTCTGCCACCTTCTACTGCTCCACCCCCCCTTTTTATTATATAATACTTTTATTATTTATTTAAATATAAATTATTTATACACTACTTTTGTCGTCGCCCCTATTTTTAATATTCAATGAATGACTTCTTTATGATGTGCTTTAGTAAAGTTTGGTTGGTTATCTATTTAAACTGTTTACTATTATTATGCCTCGACTATATGAACTCTTTATCTCAGGGTGTTCACCTACTCACCGTGGGTTCAATCGTGAGTAGATGTGCACTGCCCAACCAAACTGCACACTCTTTTGTTTCACTACTTTTATATGAAATTTTTACTGTATATGCCAAATTTTACTGATCAACGTAGCTTGGTGCCAAATTTATTAATGTATACAATTTCTGACTTTTGTGTGACGTTTTATGATATTGCACGGTACTCACCTGAATTATACTTTGCTGACGCCTTTTCTTAAATGCTGCTGGCTCACGATCTTAGTCGCCGTATGCGTCTTTACAAGGACTCACAATCACTATTGAACTTGCGTATCGCCTCCAGGTGTCTTAGTACAATTTTGATGACCCCAAATCTGAAATGAATAACCCGAATTTTAGAATTTTGACAAACCGTTGTATTTACTTCCCCTGCGTTAATCCTTCCGTATTCCCTTTGTTTCTGCGTTGAATCTTCCCCTGGAATTGCTGCTCTCCTATTTTCTCTCTTTGTGCTCCAATTAATCCTTCCGCCTTTTCGTAATCAATCCCAAATCTATCCTGCCGTCCTGTTCCAAATCAATCAATGCCCTTCTATAACTTCGATGTCCACTCTATGTCCTACTGCCTTTTATCTATATCCAAATCACTCCCAAAATTATTTATATAATCGTTGCTTCGCGCTTGTATAACCACTCGAATATCCTGCTGCCTTTAAACCAATATCGTTCCAAATCCAATTCCAATCTCGTTTCAAATCTAATTAACTATTCGTTGCTTTCCCGTCGCACTATAACCACTCTAAATACTCTTCTTTTATCGTCGCTATTATACCACCGATGCTTCTTGTACCTCCACTTTAATAAATCAGACTATTTTAAATTCAAACACATTTATTTTATCAAAATATATCACAACTATAACGCAGGTTTGTAAAAACACGTCTTTATACAAATTTTAATCAGAAAAGAATCCCCTTGTTTACTTCGCTAGGCAATAAGCACAACAAAACTAGCTTATCCATAATGTGAGAAAAGAAATTATTACTCCAAATGGGGTTCTTATATGATGAAATAAATTAATAGAATGACTCAAAATCTCCCCATGTGTCAATTTAATAAAATAAACAAATTATTATGGTACAAAAAGTTTCGCTACATGTTTCAGGCTTATAATTCTTAGCCCATCTTCAGGCGCTTGAAAGTATCGAAGAAATATTTTTATATATGAAGTACAAAATAACGATTAGGATTTATAAATCGAACACTAAAACATTGACCTTAAAATTATAGCGTATTACATTTCAATACTTACTGAGGATAGTTTTAATCTTTGTGTATATGTTTGTTTAATGTGTTATGATGTCTATTTTTTGAATTTACAACCTACCATGAGGTCGAACCCCATGATAAAACCAGAAATTTCGAAAAATATGTTAAGCATTATACTGCATCTGCGGCCATCATGTAAAGGAAATTGTATAGGTGTTAATATTAAAAGAAGCAATTTTTGGATGTAACTAAAATGTCATCAGTGTGGATTTAAAATGTTTTGTATTTTGATGGTGATTAAATTTTGATCAAAGTCAGTGATTTCATTAATACATGTGAAGTGAGAAGGTCTTTTAATTTCTAAAATTTCTAGATAGTTTAATTTATTACCTTTATTGTGTATGTGCAGTATTTCAAAATTGGTATCTGTGAATGTATGGTTGGTATTTATTATGTGATTAGCGAGGCGGATTTACAATTTAGAGAATCTTTATTATTCCTATATTTGTTAATAATAGTTTTGTGTTCGTTAAGCGTTGTTCAAAGCTTCTACCGGTCTGACCAACGTAGTAGGAGTGACAAGTGTCACAAATAAGTTTGTAAATACCGGATTTCTTTAAAGTTGGAATTTTGTCTTTGTTGTGTGTTAATATAGTTTTTAAATTGTTGGTTGTAGAAAAGAAATATTGATATTGTGTTTATTAAAAATTTGTTTTAATTTATAGGATATATTGTTATAGAAAGGAATACTATAATAAACGGATTCTATGTTATGATTAGGGGTGAGAGTGGTTTGTTGTTCTATTTTTCTTTTGATTTTATAATACGTCTTATTTATTAGGTTAATAGGAAATTTATTGTTCACTGCAATTTGTTTTATTATATTTAATTCTTTGTGATAATCTGATTTATCTAACGGAGTTTTAATAAGTCGTCTGAACATAAATCTGAAACTAGCTAACTTATGGGAAAGAGGGTGATTGGAATTGAATGGGATTACGTTGTCAGTGTATGTGGGTTTTCTATATATATTGAAACTAATGCGGTTTGGAAATATTGTGAGTGAAAGGTCAAGAAAATTTAATATGTTATTGGAAGAAAATTCTGCTGTAAATTTAATGTTTGTATGTATGGTATTAATGAAATTTAAGAAAGTATCAATGTCGGAATTAGATCCTGTGTGGATACATATTATGTCGTCTACATAACGTGCCCAGAGTAATATTTTTTCTTTGAAAAAGGAAGATGTTTTGATATGGGTAATTTCTAGGTTGTTCATGAATATTTCTGACATTAAGGAGGATAGGTTGGACCCCATTGCTAAACCATTGTTTTGTTTGAAATATCGGTTATTGAATTTGAAAAGTTTTGTTTGATCGTTAAGTTTAATAATGAAAGAATGGTAAAGGTTTGAAGATCGGTTAGTTCGAGCTGTTTAATAAACCATGGATAAGCTGTATGCAATCACGTGGTGGTATTGAGGGAAAAAGATTAGTGACGTCAAATGAAACTATGTTGTATGATTCAGGTAAGTTTAATTTGTTAATTTGCAATATTAGATCGTATGAATTTTTAATTGAATATGTAGATTTGAAATGTAAATGGGTTTGAAGGAATTTATTTAGAAATTTTGAAATTTTATGACATGGTGTTTGGATGTAAGATATAACGGGTCTGATCGGAATATTGTTTTTATGTAATTTAGGTAAACCGTATATGCGTGGGGTTGTTGGATTCATCTCTAATAGTTTGTGATATTTAATATTAATCGTATCTAGTACATGACGTGAATCAAATATTGTTCTTCTTACTGTATTTATAAAACTATGTGTGGGATCTGTGAAGATTTCTGTGAATTTTGAAGTATTAATAAAATCAATGACTTTATTTATGTATTCTGATTTGTCTAGGATAACTACACAATTTCCTTTGTCTGCTTTGGTGCAAATTATATTAGCATTAGGTTTATTAAATTTATCAAGTAATGATTTAATATTAAAACTGTTTCTATTTCCAAAAATTTTTTTATTCTGTTGGAAAAAAGGTTGATGAAATTTCCTAAGAGAAATCAAAATTTCTGATTTTATAACATCAGTTTTAGTTACATCCAAAAATTGCTTCTTTTAATATTAACACCTATACAATTTCCTTTACATGATGGCCGCAGATGCAGTATAATGCTTAACATATTTTTCGAAATTTCTGGTTTTATCATGGGGTTCGACCTCATGGTAGGTTGTAAATTCAAAAAATAGACATCATAACACATTAAACAAACATATACACAAAGATTAAAACTATCCTCAGTAAGTATTGAAATGTAATACGCTATAATTTTAAGGTCAATGTTTTAGTGTTCGATTTATAAATCCTAATCGTTATTTTGTACTTCATATATAAAAATATTTCTTCGATACTTTCAAGCGCCTGAAGATGGGCTAAGAATTATAAGCCTGAAACATGTAGCGAAACTTTTTGTACCATAATAATTTGTTTATTTTATTAAATTGACACATGGGGAGATTTTGAGTCATTCTATTAAAACTAGCTTACTTAATTACATTTTAAAAACATAAAAATATCCAATAACAATTTGTCCTTTCTTTTGTGTCACAAATACCTTCACTATTGTCTTTATATACATTCCTAAATTCTACCATTGGTCCTAAACACTTCACAATTCTCCAATTATATTTGATATTGCTATTCACTTATAATTTTGAATTTACAATTCGTCCAAAAGTTGATTCTACTTAAATGAAAAGCCAAAATAATTCACACAAGACCTGGATGCTTGGTTGATTGTAGACATCCGTAGACGCATCCGGTTTTCAGACGGCAAATGTACTTTCAATGGCTTATTAAATTTCAACTTAGTATAAAACCTTGAGCACTGTGCATTTTATCATCGTCATCAAGTCATTTAATTTACCTATTGGCACATACGTTTCAAACTAAAATGGTAAATACTTTAGCATATGTAAAGTACGGCAAAATATAGTTTTTGAATTACTGGATCTGATATATGAATCATGTTTTTTGGCATACACCCATTTTAACACAAATCTACCCTTAGAAGCCTTGTACCCCCCCTTACATTACAATAAATATATATATATATATATATATATATTGTAGTGGATTTAAAGGGTTAAATTTGGGGTAAGCAATGCAATTTCAAACACCCTGTATAGAGAAACAAACAATTTATTTACGCACAAAATTTATTTCATGTATTTAATTTATACGAACAAGCATTGACGTATTTTATAATTAGTGAGTGAAGAGTAATAGGTTCATAAAGGAAAACCAGTTTTAAAAATCAATAGAAACGCATAATTAATTTAATTTATGTAATTCAACAGGTAATAATGTCAGAAAACGCACCAGGGTATATAAAATCAATAAATCCAAGGCGAAAAGCTTTCATTGTAACAAACAAGTATATCGATTGGGTTAAATACCGTGAAAAGAAGCTCCAAGAATTGTTATTTTAAACGGTCGATAATTACAAACACCTGCATGTTTTGAAAGGTCAGATTCTTTGTATTTGTGAACATAATAAAGCGGTTATATCTAAAATTTGCAGAAATGTTATTTTCAATTAAGTATTTCGTGTTAAGAGTGTCCGGGAGGTTACAGTTTTAGCATATAAATACAGGATGGAAGTTATTAAGTCTCTCTTTACTACTCTTGATTTTCGCATCGATTCAACTACGTAAACCGACGTTGTAGTAGAGTTTTGTGAGTATTGAAATTTATTTTTAACATACTAAGGTAGTACTAACTCTTATAACTTGGTGTTTGGGGGCCTTATAGTTATTAACGCGATTAGTGGCGAGTGATTTAAATTAAACTGAGGTCCAACCAATACCTTGTCAAGCTAGTAAATTAATAAAGCAGTAAACACAAGTGTAATATACATGAATTTGGATGCTTGGGATGGTATGGTAATTGGTAGCACGAAGCCAAGGGGTTCTGGAGGATTAGAACGCATAGTCACAAAGCAGAGGGGTTCTAGACGGCATCATCGACGGAGATAGAGCCTTGAAGCATTTTCCAGGTAACTCGTTTGAATTTGCTGTTATTATAAACTGTTGGGATTATTTGTAAGGTGTGAGTGAACTTTGGAGGTTATTTATGGTTTTTTTTAACGTATTGGAAAAGATAAGTGTACTTGACTATTATGAAGGTATTTTAAATATTAACCCTTTCGCTCATGATTTTTCGTTTTTAGAGATAAAATTTTGATATTTGGTATACTTGCTATTGCATTTTTTTGACGCTTTGTGGGGGTCTCAAAGACCCCTGGTTATTGGGGTAAAAGGTATGCTAAAATTAGCACATTGTGAACAGAAGACTTTTTTCCTAGTATTTTAAATAGATATAAAAAATTCTTTTAGAAGTAAGTTTTTATTAATACATATTGGCATTTCTATTTTATTGTATGATATCTCTCAAAACAATTGTTTTTTCTAGAAAGGCATAAATGTACTTTGCATTTTTTGCACGAAATGCCGGATTTTCCCTTGCAGCTTGGATATTTGCATCTGTGCGAATAATTATTCATGTCGACCACAGGCAGGTGGTCAATACCGTCTAATCTGACCTCCATCAACGGCCTTGTTGCGGCAGGGGTTCTTCCGGATGATGAAGGAGTAGATGGTAATGGGTTTGGAGTTGCTGACGGACGTCCACGTTTCTTGCTTATTGGCTTCCCGGCCTTTAGTAAGACTTCTGCTACATAGCTGCGGAAGTGAACAAAATCAAGCGTATCTTTTTTGGCAAGTCCTAAACAAGCAGCCCTCTTTCGATATTCTCCCCATGCATTGACTAAGGCAATATCAATACCGTGTGTAAACATACGCAGTGTCCATTTTTTTGACCTTATAAAAGTTCTATAAATTGTTATAAGGAAATCCATTTTATCGACTCCTCCCATGTTTACATTATAATGTTTTACAACTTCAGGACGAGGCACTTCAATGTATTGCTTTGTGGCTTTGTCCCACCTCCTGCATCTATCCATATTGCCCACCCCCATAAAGTTTGAAGCCATAGTTACTGGTTTGTTATCAAACCATTTGGTCAACACCACTTCTCCGTCACCACTAACGACTTGCTCGACAGATCCACGTCCAAGTTTCTTCATGGGAGTATCAGAAGAAAGTGGAGGTTTACTGAACCTATTAATCCTTGCTGTACATGTTGCAAATATACGTCGTAAATATTGTAGTAAGTTATAATTACTGAAATAATTATCAAAGTATAATTGAAAATTTGGTTCTGTAATCCTTTCAGCCAATTTTAAGACTACAGAAGCACCCAACCCAAAAACTTGCATGTGGTCTTCATGTAGTTCTGTAGCAGCCCCTTGGTAGATTACGAAATCGTACATGATACCACTGACACCACAAAGAGCAAAAATTTTTACCCCCCAAGGTTTTGGCTTGTTTTTTACGTATTGTTTTACATTTATGTGACCCTTGAATGGCACCATTTGCTCATCAATACAAAGTTTTGATTCCAAGGGAATAGATAAGCATTTTTTTCTTATTTGATCATATAATGGACGAATCTTCCAAAATCGATCATTACTGTGTGTTTCATTTATATCGACAAAATGGAGATGTTGTCGAAGAGAATAAAACCTATTTATAGGCATACTTTGAGAAATTTAGTTGTGTATCCCAATAAAATTTAACTCTAGGATAATGCAAATTTCCCATGAGTATATGAATACCAACGAACGTTTTTAATTCCTCGGTATTTGTAGGAACAAATCGGGTACCTTTTTGAACAGCATATAAGTTTGTGTTATAAGCCATAAGTTCGAAAAGGGAATTGGTGAAATACTGTATAAAAAAATAAGCAGGGCTTTCAAGTTCAATAGCTTCTTTGGGGACATCTTCACGCCAATTTATTGTTGTGGGAGTTTCCAAATTTTCGATCTTTTTCCAAGTTATATCGGATTTCTGTGTGAGTGCATAATTTTTTAAATATGTAGAGACATCTGCTTTACTCGTTTTCTTCCCAACACTTGGGCCAGGTTGAGGTTGCAAAGTAGACATAGAAGCTACGGGCTTGTCAACTTTATGAGGGATAGCCAGCCCTTCTTCTTCCTCATCGCTTCTGTGCATTACATCTACAGTGTTAGTTTATATTATAAAACAATCTAAGTTGTTACTACAATAACAGTCATACCTTCAGTATCTCCCAAGGATTTGTTTGTAAAATCTTCCCATCCATCGTCATCAGCATCACTCATAGCCTCGATGTCCGAGAAATTTTCTATTAACTCCAAAAGCTCTGCATCTGTGAGAGGTCGTTTAGAACTCATTTCTAATTCTGAAACTAAAAAAAAAAACAATTCATATCACATGAAATACAACAGAAAGTTATAATTACCTTGTAATAATTTTTTACTCACTTGTCACTTTGACTCACAATGTCCTAAATTTATCACACGACTTTGAACACCAACCGTTATAAATAAGTAAGATAAAAACACTTCGCAAGTAAAACACATCCAACTACTAACCTTCTTCAGCACAAATAAAATTCCACGTGCCTATAATTACCAGCTATTGTTATGAAATCTACTTTACCATTGAAACTGTTATGGAGAACAGAATTCTGCTACGCATCCTTTACTTTGCTTGTAACAATTTCGAAAATCTCGCAATAGATGGCTCCACCAACTTGTAATACGTTTAAATGAATGTCCTAAATTTCATACATCATAATGCAATGGGTAAATACCGTTCCCACTTTTCATAAAATACTATAGAAATACTTGTGCTAAATTTAGCACGCCAGTAGCTAAAGGGTTAAAAGAAAACGGTGTATGTAACGTTTACTAAATTTTATCACGAATTTAAATTAGATTGTTAAGGGTACATGGGTTATTAATTTTGTAGTAATTTTATGCTAGGTGAAAAGCATACTTTAATAAACTGGGTTATTATGAGCTCACCATACTCCAGTGTGTAATGATAAATATAGGGAATTATTTGAGGCCCATTTACTCCTGTTGTATTGAATGTGTTTACAATTAAAATTTAAAATAACAAGGACTTTACAAAAGAGCACTTATTGCGTTGGAACTAGAGTACAAAAAATTTACATATCTGTGAATAATTTTTGTAAATAGCGGTAAATAAAGATTGTATGATTGTTGTATTATTTTGTGATTTTATTGAATGGTGTGTGAATGGGAAGGAAGAATGATTGTGAATTTAGGCATCCATGAAGAGGCACAGCTGAGCTAGCCAGGGAAGCTGCTGAAGATATCATTGTGAAGCAGAAAAATCTGGGTAAGGAATATTTTTATAAAATTTTTGTTTTTTTGAAAATCGGTTGTTGACGCTGGAAAGGTTAAACCCGAAGTCCACGATCTGCAGCACTCTTATGACGGCACAACGTTGGGGCTTGAACGATTTTTAGGGAGTTCCAGAAACTGATCCACGATCCGCAGCAATATATATATATATATATATATATATATATATATATATATATATATTGCTGTGCTTATTGGATACTCGAGCCCCTTCGTTGGGTAGACATTTTTATTGCTGTAATATTAACGGATTATCGTGCCCCTACTTTGGGCGATATCTTTATTTGCTATGACACGTGCCCTTACGTTGGTGCGCTATATTTATTTGCTGTTATACCGCTATATTATCGTGCCCCTACTTTGGGCGACCATATTTAATTGCTATAATATTAAATTATTGTACCACCATTTTAACATTCACTATTAAATATAGTTATCTCCTCCTCCAGCTGTTTTCTTAATATCACTATCAAACTGGACGTTATCTTTAAACAACTCTTTAACAACCAATGACAAAATTCAATATGTTACCGCCTTGCGCGTTATCTCTTCTCTATTCAATTTGTGACTCCGCCTTTCTACTATTTAAATCTTTGACCTCGGCTAGCATTTATTTGCAATTATAAAATTCAGTAAATTTAGATTTTGTATAATGAAACTAATATGTTATATACAGCTTTTGAAATTATTTGTAATACCTTTCTTATAAATTTGATTTATTAACAACTATCTAATTGGTACTCAAAAATCCCCAAAGTCACCAAAGAACATTTACTACCCTTTAGGAACAAAGCGTGGAATATTCCAAACCTGTTTTCTCATTATTCATTCATATAGTATGCAACCTTTCTTGTTGACTTGTTCACAAACCTATAGTAATTTAGCAAATTAAATATAAAAACAAAATAATACTCCATATAGAAAAACAAATATCTTATAACTAAAAATCTCTGACCTGGTTTTATCTTTTCACATCGACGCTCCCACTAAAATTGATCTTCCCCAATTCTGGATTCCATTCCAATTATTACGCTATTGATCAGCACCATTAAATTATATCCCCAATTTGCTTCAATTCTTAAACTTTCATCATTCTTGCCCCAGACTTAAAATTGCAGCTCGTTTCACCCCTGTACTTCAAGATTATTATTATTCTTCTTTTTCCCTTTGACATTTAAATTGCATTACTGTATTTTTCTTAACATCAGACCTCTAATTTGTATTACAGTTTCCCCAGACATCAGAATCAGAACCAGAAATCGAAGCCCTATTATTTGATTAAACGGCAATTGTAATCATATTTTCACTTATTTAATTTTCACTCTTATACGTATCGCGTACTACTCTGTTTCATGGCAATGCACTTGGCCTTCATTGAGTTTAAAACTGACTTCCCCATCACGGAGCTTGCTAATATCATTTCAATTCCGCTCCAACCGTGGGTGTGATCTAGAACTTGTCGTTGTCCCGGACCAATCAAATAATTTTATTACGAGCCGTTTCTGATGCAATGCTCGACATTTTCCCATAATCACAACCTGCCTGCAGCTGTATTCGATAGTCAACATATTGTATTTTGATAGATTACTTGCTTTTCTATAAACAACTGATGTAACCCGACTTTATATTTCCATGTTTACATATGTTTCACGCAATTTTTAATCGTTTCCCTTATCACATGGTTAGATCTTTGTACGCATTTATATTAGCTACCTGAAACTCTCTTTCTATATCCGTATTACTTTAATCTTCTGGAACTCTTCCTCTTAATGCATGTCTAATTACACTTTATCAAATATACGCGTGCTTCCACTGAAAAATATCCTTATTTGTTTCACCTAAATTAACTCAACTTTATTTACAAGGTATTTAATATTTACTATCTACTTAATGCATTTATTTCACATTCCTACGCCGACTATGCGTCTTCCTAAGTTTACCTGCGTCGCCCAAAATTATCTCTACTCTATATACAGGGTGTTGACTACTCACTATCTACAAACTATGTCTATTTCTTAATTATCTCTTTAAATAAGTGTAGTTTTCTGCTGACTATCTTAATTACTCATTCCCGAACTATCTTTGCTATAACGTGCACCCTTAAGCAACCCCTTATCACAGCAATATATATAAAAGAATCTATATATATATATATATATATATATATATATATATATATATACGATATATTATTAATGGGTTTGAGGTCAGCTGGAGAAAAGTCTACTCTTTTTTAAGGCCTAAATTTTCGAATCTATTTCAAATTCTTGATCACAGGCTTTCTAAAATACAATTAACTAGGCTAACATATACATCAATTGCTATTAACTTACAAGGTGAGGATATATATTAAATTAACATATACGAATATTAAATTTCCAGTTTATAAAATTATATTTATAAATTAATAATTTTGAAATCTTTCAATTTTGTTATTAAGAAATATGATAACTTGTATAAATTAAAATATGTCTATGTTATAACTTTATTTCATTTTTTGATTTAATCTTAAATATGTGTTTTGTGCGTGTGTGTGTGTACTGTATAATGTAGTGATGCTATTGCATGTGTGTAGTATTAATGCACTGCATATCTTACTGATTATAATTTTAGAGATATGATATGTTTGATTATACATTAATGTTTGTTGTTAAGCTGTGTATGTATGATGTGATGTGATGTATGCATGATATTCATATAATCACATCATTCACATACATTAACATTTCTGCATAGACTAGATTGTTAACATACAACATATTTAAAATATATAATCAGAAATATGCATGTGACACTCATATAATATCAATCATTACGTCACACCATGTTACATAAAAATAACGAAAATGCACTAATAGGCATCCTATAATTTAACGCTTAAATAACAAAAAATAAAACTGAAAATTTCAAAATCTGACATTTTATTATCTACTTTATCAACAAGATTATTTAAAATTGTTAATTTATTAATAACATTGAACAAATTGATAATGTGTAATTTATTAAAAGATAGATTTTACGAATAGCCTTAAAATATTCAGTGTTTAAATAGTTTATTATCTCCAAACTGTATATATATATATATATATTGTAATTTAAAGGGGGGGGGAGTACAAGGCTTCTAAGGGTAGATTTGTGTTAAAAGGGGTGTATGCCAAACAACATGATTCATATATCAGATCCATAAATTCAAAAACTATTTTGCCGTACTTTACATATGCTAAAGTATTTACCATTTTAGTTTGAAACGTATGTGCCAAAAGGTAAACTAAATGACTTGATGACGTTGATAAAATGCACAGTGCTCAAGGTTTTATACTAAGTTGAAATTTAATAAGCCATTGAAGGTACATTTGCCGTCTGAAAACCGGATGCGTCTACGGATGTCTACAATCAACCAAGCATCCAGGTCTTGTGGGAATTATTTTGGCTTTTCATTTAAGTAGAATCAACTTTTGGACGAATTGTAAATTCAAAATTATAAGTGAATAGCAATATCAAATATAGTTGGAGAATTGTGAAGTGTTTAGGACCAATGGTAGAATTTAGGAATGTATATAAAGACAATAGTGAAGGTATTTGTGACACAAAAGAAAGGACAAATTGTTATTGGATATTTTTATGTTTTTAAAATGTAATTAAGTAAGCTAGTTTTGTTGTGCTTATTGCCTAGCGAAGTAAACAAGGGGATTCTTTTCCGATTAAAATTTGTATAAAGACGTGTTTTTACAAACCTGCGTTATAGTTGTGATATATTTTGATAAAATAAATGTGTTTGAATTTAAAATAGTCTGATTTATTAAAGTGGAGGTACAAGAAGCATCGGTGGTATAATAGCGACGTTAAAAGAAGAGTATATAGAGTGGTTATAGTGCGACGGAAAGCAACGAGTATTTAATTAGATTTGAAACGAGATTGGAATTGGATTTGGAACGATATTGGTTTTAAGGCAGTAGGATATTCGAGTGGTTATATAAAGCGACGGCGAAGCAACGACGATATAAATAATTTTGGGAGTGATTTGGATATAGATTTGAGGCAGTAGGACATAGAGTGGACAGCGAATTTATAGCAGGGCATTGATTGATTTGGAACAGGACGGCGGATAGATTTGGGATTGATTACGAAAAGGTGGAAGGATTAATTGGAGCACGAAGAGAGAAAATAGGAGAGCAGCAATTGCAGGGGAAGATTCAACGCAGAAACAAAGGGAACACGGAAGAATTAACGCAGGGGAAGTAAATACAACGGTTTGTCAAAATTCTAAAATTCGGGTTATTCATTTCAGATTTGGGGTCATCAAAATTGTACTAAGACACCTGGAGGCGATACGCAAGTTCAACAGTGATTGTGAGTCCTTGTAAAGACGCATACGGCGACTAAGATCGTGAACCAGCAGCATTTAGAAAGGGCGTCAGCGAAGTATAATTCAGGTGAGTACCGTGCAATATCATAAAACGTCATACGAAAGTCAGAAATTGTATACATTAATAAATTTGGCACCAAGCTACGTTGATCAGTAAAATTTGGCATATACAGTAAATAATTTCATATAAAAGTAGTGAAACAAAAGAGTGTGCAGTTTGGTTGGGCAGTGCACATCTACTCACGATTGAACCCACGGTGAGTAGGTGAACACCCTGAGATAAAGAGTTCATATAGTCGAGGCATAATAATAGTAAACAGTTTAAATAGATAACCAACCAAACTTTACTAAAGCACATCATATAGAAGTCATTGAATACTAAAAATAAGGGCGACGACAAAAGTAGTGTATCATAATTTATATTTAAATAAATAATAAAAGTAATTATAAAAAGGGGGGGGGGTGAGCAGTAGAATATATATATCATTTGTACAATTTTACACGTATTGAAGCTTTTTATATATCTACCTTTAATAATGTATAAGAGTAGTCTCTTATTATTTGTACGAATTTTGCAAGTGCTAATTTATTATAATTCTTTAGGAAAATTAACGTGTTATTGATTATGTTCCACGACTTGTGTTTGATACCGGAAAAGGATCTTGTTTTGGTTTACATATAATTAATTAAATCTATTGACTTTTTATAAACTGCAGAACTTACATTTTTAATTAATTTAACTCCTTAAATCAAAGGTCAAAAATACTTATGGTCTGAACTAATCTGTATTTCAATTGTGCTGTCAAAAAAACTAGATTTTATAATGTGACAAACAAATACGAACGGGTCACCTGCTTAGTTACAAGCACATTTTAGTGTAACTTTTTAAATTCAAATAAAGTTATCTTATAGAAATTTCTTTGCGTTCTTACGAACATTTATACAATATCTAACTATTATATTCTGAACAGAAAATTACGTGTACCAATTTAAATCACTATATAAAATTTACAAAAAATTATTACTTTTTCAGTAGTGGTTTGGAGAAACAAGAATAGAATTGGAAGGCACTCACCCCAAATAATCCTCTAGACATCCTCGTTCGTTAACCAACGTGTGCAGTTACAACAACAGGTGCACGAGGTTTACACGTGTTTGGCATTACAGCATGACTGTTATACAAAACAAAATTGATGGAAAATCCTTCAATACTTCATAAGATTGCAACACTCGAGGATTTGAACTTTCAATACTGCATAATAAAAAACTTGTGTTTCAGCGTTCCATAACAATTAGACTGTGTTACATTCCATTATTAAAAATATTTTACATATTATGTATCTACATAAAACTTGCGCGGAAAAGAATCGAGAAAATGATTTAAATGCAAAATTGAAATTTATTCACCTACTGTGACGATGTTTACTCTACGACTACAATAGGTCGATTAAATTATGATTTGGTACTAACGGTATTCGTTGGAACCATGCCGTCTGCCTTTGGGACTGCATGTTTTCAAAACCTGCTGGCCCATCTTGCTACAAACGTGTTTATCTGATCACATCCGTACTTTTAATGACGAACTTTAACCACAAAGCAATTTATTACTCAAGCACGCGCAGAACTGGGTTGTTGCATCAACACACACAGATAAAAGGAAATCTAAATTCTACTTCGAGTCCATAGACATAGATGGAATTCTAAGTAACAAATAGATATTATATTGTTGAAATAGGAATTTGATATTTTCTGTATAATAAAGGATTTTTGTTACATAAATATCTATAATAAAAGCGTACATTAATGAAGCATGTAATTGTATTCGTTACAAAGTATAAACCTATTAAGATCTTACTTAAACAGCAGGAAATAATTTCTGTATTTCATAATTGAAAACTCTGACATTGTCAATGTACCGACTAGTGTACCACCAGGGTCAGTTCTTAGCCCTCTATTGTTTCTCAGCTTATGATCTTCCATCCTTAACAATTCAAGCATAATCCTGTATGCTGATAATACTACATTGTACCACAGTGGAAACAGTTTTGACTTTCTATCAATCACTTAAACTAGCGAATAATTGTTTCGTTTACAATAAATTAGCTCTAAACAATAAGAAAACTTAACACCCTTTTCTTCTTTAAAAAAACTGTGCTCTTGATAAAGAATGCAATAAACAGTTTTTGGGGATAACATTAGATCCCACACTTTCCTGAGATCTTCATTGCAACAACCTCAGCAAAAAGCTTTGTCAATCATACACTTTATAAAATCTCTAAAAATATTCTCTCTACGGATACACTAAAATCTGTTTACTTCGCCTATTTCCATTGTCACATTCAATATGCAGTATTGCTTGGTACCACGTTCAGTAACCTTGTCTCGACCTTATTTTTGCACATCTACCCATTTGACTTTACTTTCTTAGTAGTAAAACATTCCTACAAGTAACCTAACCCCAACATGATTTTCACTCCTGCAGATGTTTCGAAGTTTTGTCTTATAGCAAAATATTTTTAATGGTAATCTAACCCATAGAGAAGCTACACATAGAGGAATTTCCATATAGGGAACTGTCATTTAATTGTTAGGGTCCGACCCAATCGCTGGTGTCGCTGTTTTATCCTATCTCAAAACAAACAGGCAGCCATTATGATTGTTTATCTAACCTGTGGTAGTTCCATACGGGTTGTGAGCTTAACCTAAATAAATATAACATAACAATTTAAAATGTGGCGCAAATATATTAAAAGTGCAGTTTCCCCAAATGCGATGATATAGACAGTAAGCTATTCAAGAAACATTGTTTTAATGGAGCATGCATATACTCGTGTGGAACCTGAAATTACATTAGTCAACAATGTGAATATAATTTTCTATTTAATAAGTTTTAAAATGTATATTAGTAATAATAAAACAATAAGCAAATTAGTGCATATAGTGTTTTATCAATATCACATGTATCACAAAAATTGGAAATAGTTGCCGGCTCATTCGCCAGATGGCGCTAACATTTATATAACTTCAGCATTGGAGAAACACCTCTGTTTGTAGCTGCTCTGTGATCTAACCTCAACACATTTTTTACACATGTACCCGGTCTAGTATAGTTTCTTAGTAATAAAACGTTCCTAACGGTAACCTTACATGAATACTATTTTCGCACATGTGTATCCATTCGAGTATATTTTCTTAGTATTGTAACATGTCATTTTACCTATGGTAAATGCCACGTTTCAGCTTGATTTATCTCTTCCTTTAAACCTCAGATTTTACTTTAAAAAGTCCATTGAACCTTGATATACACTTTTACTTTTAATAGATTTATTATAATCTCAGAATATATAAAGGTTATAGTACTTGATAAAGTACCGTGTTTGTTTTCTAATATTCATACTTGTTTGTAAAGTTGGCTACAACCCAGTATTCTTAGTATTTATTTTCACACTTCTACTTTGCAAAGTGCTCTGTAGCTTTCTTTCCTTGCGATTTCAAATATCCCGCTCTGATATTTGAGACAGTTGGTTGCTTGTCAAAACTTTCTGATAAAGCATCATTTCTTGTCTTGATTTTGTGCACAACAGGTCATTTTGAATTCCTGTTGATAAGAATTGACCATGAGGTCGTATCAAGTATGTATTCTTTTGTTAAATAATAAATGTGTAATCATTTAAATATTATTACAGATATCTTGCCTAGCATTTCCTTTTCTTCATCAATTACAAATCCCACCGGATTACTTTTTCGATGGTAAGGATTTAATAGATGTATTTTAAATTCCTTTTCACTTGGTTTAGCGTGTTTACTAATTCACGTATTATATTTCAGGGTAGTTCTCTACCACCATGTCTTTCTACTATTTATCTTACTGTTCCGTAATGATGCAGACTTATTTTGCTGTTGCTTTAAAATAAGATAACAATACCGTTATATTTTAAATTACGCTACCTCAACATACAATTTTAGTTTTGTTTATTATTCTCTTAAAATTTGGTTTAATATGGATCTATTAAGTTAAACATGGGATGTCTTTCAACTTGTTTGAATGCTAGCGAATTCTACCTCATCACTTGTTTTTGATGTTTTACCTGGGACTCCTGCAGTTTCTACCCATTTGATTTGGATTTCTACAGATGTTCCGTTCAAAGAATTTCAAGGTAACAAAATATGTTATTCAACATGTTAGGTATGACAAATTAAAATATTATTTATCTACTCAAAATTAAATGAACTGATTTATGCAATATTAAATTTTCTCTTTATCTTACACTTGTAAAACATATTAATTTTACTGATAATTATCTAGTATTTACAAATATTAATTCTTATTATACATAGTCTTACTGGACGCATACTGCATAATGTAAGCCACATGTTTCATGAAACCTATGGTAGTCAAGTACGTTTATTAATTTTGTTACGTATTTAAAAGCACAGGATACTTTTCTTAGTATATTTGAACGTTTAGTTCACGTTAAATATTTTATCGACTTTTTATATGTTACGTTCACATATTTAAAAACTCTCTTAAACTTATATAGCTACATTTACTAGTTGCATAAAAACCGAGTATCATAATCTTTACTGATCTATTTATTTTATAAGACTCCATAGAACATTTATGATGTTTTTGTTCAAAACTTTATTTTTATAAAATTAATAAATACACCATATAACTTTTCATAGTTTCTCTCAGTTGTTTATTTTACAGTCATTAATTCACAAATTTTCTCCTTTTTGAGATTTTAAGTCTTTTGCAGCCTCCGCAAACTTAACGGTCGATGCTAGCTGCACCAGAGTGTAAATTTTTTATGCTCTGTCGTGCGCCTATTCTTTTTATAACGCCTGAAAAAGGGTAGGGTGCAGTGTAACAATTTTTGTTGGTTTTGTAAAAAATTGTTTTCTGAAACAATTTGGAAGTATTAAGTTTAAAATATACAACTATAATTTTATATTATAGAGATTTGATGTACATGTCAAAAAATCTGTGTGAGAGAACTAATAGACATTTACCGTTCCAGGTGTTGCACAAGATCGAGAAGTTGAAGGTGATTTAATATTGTCGGATATGGGTCAAGGATGTCCATTTCGAGCTGGTACATTTGATGGAGCAATTAGTATTTCAGCTTTACAATGGCTTTGTAATGCTGACAAAGCATCACATAACCCAGTTAAACGGTTATATAAGTTTTTTAGCACTCTTTACGCCTGTTTGGTAACTATCTTGTACTTTAACGTTGATTTACTAGACTTTCCTATAGACAAGATCTGCAAGAGCTGTCTTACAATTTTATCCTGAAAACAATGAACAAATGGAACTAGTCACAACACAAGCAATGAAGGCCGGTTTCTATGGTGGTGTTGTTGTTGATTATCCAAATTCCTCTAAAGCAAAAAAGTATTTTTTGGTTTTAATGATGGTGGGAAATATGCCTTTACCAAGAGCTCTGGAAGGAGACTGTTCACGAGGTAAGAACTTGCATGTTGGTCTTTTATAACTGTACAATTCTTTCAGGTGTTTCATACACATTAAAACGTGAACGTATTAAAAATACAAAGGGCAAACCTCTTAAAAAAAGTAGAGAGTGGATAAAAGAGAAAAAGGAACGCAGACGCAGACAAGGTAAAGATACAAGAGCTGATACGAAATACACGGGAAGAAAACGAAGTGGAAAATTTTAGAAATGTTGTAAGCATACTTTACGTTACAAATAAAGAATTTCCAGTCTCGTTTCGTTGACGTTCAGTGTTTGAAATATGTTTGTAGTATACAAAATTTTATAAAATAGTAGGCAACGATATTCTAAGGATATAGTAGTTTGTGTTGTTTGGACATGGTAGTACTTATTACCTTTTCAAGGAATATTGTGTCTTTATTTTCATATAAATAAAGTAGAGCAACATTTTTTACATTGTTTAAACTTCTACAATGAGTTGGATACTGAAGCTTTATTAAAAGTTAGGGCATACAAAATTTATATGTAATCTTGAATATTGTAGTTTTTAGATAAAGTTTGTTACGTGTACTTTTATTTACAAAATTGATCTTTCACTCTCTCTTTTCCATTACTTTTTTTAACTGTTCGTGTATTGTGCCATTTTGGGTATATTATTCGCATATTATTTTTATTTTAAGTAATATATATATATATATATATATATATATATATATATATATATATATAACCTAAGTAATATTAGGATTACCTACTTTAAATAAATATTATTATTATTATTGCATTTTATTACCTGTTTTGACTTATACTTTGTTATGTTCATTTACGGCAATAATTGGTTCTTTTATTTACATAAATTTCTTTTCTAGTATTAAATTCTCCAACAATACCCGATATATTGTACCTGTTTAGATAAGCTCGCTTTACCATACTTTAAATCCTTCCGCATAATTAATAATAAATACTCTTTCTAAGAATTTCTCAACGAAAAATATAGTTGTTTTGAAACGACAAGTTTATGCTACAATTAATTAGTCAAGATCCTGTTAGATAGGATATCCGTGAGCGCGCTATACCTTCCGATAACATATAATTGCGTTCTAGTGGGTTTTCCATCTAAAGATTTGTCGAAATAATATATCCTACTATTCTCCAGTAAAAACAGTGTTTTCCAGTTTCAATCGCGTTTTGATAACGCGGATGTTTGCTTTTCGAGTTCGTGTTATTTTGAACTCCTTTTAAACTTTGATTCTGCAGCTTGTGCGTTGATGCTCTTGTAAAAACTACTCGTTCTGTTACTCCAAGAGCAATGCACCTTTTTCCTCTATCAAATGTGTAGATTTGGCGTGTATCGGTAAGCGCTCCTGTTTTTTTAGCTCTTAGCTGGAGGCTAAATTGCTTGTTGAGTATTCCGATTATTCCTTGATGTAGATCAACTGCTCTTGCATGTAAACCATCGTTGCGATTACGGTATAGCTTGGTTGTTGCTGACTACCGCGGCGATGCATGTCAATTCGCTTCCGAAGGCTGACAAGATAAGTATCCCGACACATGTATGGGATTTGTTTTCCTTTTCTAACATACCCAGGGATAAACCCAATTTGAATTAGATACACTAATGTTTGTTCTGGTAAAATCCTTACACGAAAAGTTTCGAACTTTAATGCTTTTGGTTTTTGTACTTAACCCATCTGCTTATATGACAGTATCAGCAGTATTCATTTTTTACTGATTACAGTTATAACAAATGCTTCGTATGGTAAAATCCTTACTAGAAAGGTTTCTAAACTTAATGTTTTTTTTAATTAAGCCATCTGCTGTTACGTGCCGAAATTGACACTAGACACTTCCAATTAAGTTTTAATTTGTAAGAATTTCGCGCCATAAATTTAAAAGGACGTGTGCGTATTTCCGTCACTTTAGACAGTGCGTTGCGCGAGATTGCGCCGACGCGGTGTGCCAATAAGGATGGAAGGGTGATTTCCGGCATACATGACGGGGCTAGCCACCGAGAAGTGAACAAGTGTAGTTGTCTTGTATCTTATCGTGTCTTTTTTGTTATGTAGGTTTCCTGTTATACCAAATTACTGTAGCTCTACCTGTCTTTCTTACCGTTCTTTTACCTACAAATAGGAAGAGGACGACTGAATTTGGATTTGACTAGGGCCGACGAATCACCCACGCCCGAGAAGGATCAACCGTCATGGAGTAGCGCTGGAGCCGCCCTACATGCTTACGTGAGTACCCCTTTGGGGTTTTCTTTAAAATTTGTATAAACTTTTAATTGTGTTGCAATAATTCGAATATTGCGTGTCGTAATGTTTTATTTGCGCGTCAAATCGCAATTATCTAACATTGCTACCAACTGACTGCAGTGGCTCGCGTACCTCGCCGACGGGGCTATAATACCGCTTATACGAAAGTATTAGCGTTATTCTTTTTGGTACTAATTAGATTTATTGCATGTTAGCTACGAATTGCGCACTTCGTGGAACAATTAGTGAATTCGTCCATAGAGTAAAATTGTTTTATTAAATAGTAACCTTAGTTAATTTTGTTTTGCTGTTTCGATAGAAATTTCTATATTTGTGTTTATTGTAAATAGAAAATCGTTGGCGATGTATTATTTTTGTGTTGCTAGGAACCCACCCCTCCCCTCTCCACATTGGTAGTTAGCCGGGTATATTTACGTTTTCGTCCGGCTACGTCGTTGTACGTAGCAACTTCTACTCCTTAGATATTAATAAATGATTTGTTATTCTTCTGCCGAATTTGTATGCTTGGCACTGTATATTATATTTCTATATATTGTGTCTCTACATTTGATTTTCTAGTACTCTATCCGAAGGATAGGAAACAAATTTTTTTTAACCAGGAAATTTTTTATTTTGCGGAACCCTTGCTATTTCAAACAAGGTAGGGATCTTTAACGTGTGTGACAACACTCACAAACAGGACCTACATTTTACCTCTCATCCTAACGAGAATGTATTTTTGTGAAAAATGCTTGTCTAAAATTTTTCAAGCGGTCAGTGTCGGGAATCAAACCCGGGACTTTGTAATCAGCCGTCATACGCAAACCTGTCCTCCATGGAGCTGCCTCATATATCTAGTGTCCACTTTATATTTGTCAGATTAAACATTATAGTTCCCGGTACTGTTATTTGTTTTATTAATATTATTACTACTACCTTTATTATTTTTGAGTTGCCACGTAGGGACTGTGCCGCCTGGTGGGTCTTGGTTATTGTGGTTGGAAACTTATGTAGGTGTTAGAATCTTTGAGATGCCATTCTATATTTTCTTTGTGGCAAGATTCTGTCACTCTTAGTCTTTGGCCTTTGCCATTTTGGTCCGTAGCCGAGGTCTTCAGCCCATGCTATTTCCTGTTTCTTCCAGTCGTGGCGCTACAGGTTTATATTTCATGCTTAAATATTTCTGGATTCTTGGGATAATTCAACACATTTCGATCACCAATTGTTATTTGTTTGACTCAAAAATGATTGGTATATACAAGGGGGTTATCTCATAATTTCACTAATGTGATGTTAAAAACCTAAAAGATACAGAAATTATGTGGTTAGGTTTTTTTAAGGCAGCTTCGTGGTGTAGTTGGTATCGTATGACTACTATGCCCAAGGTCCCGGTCTTACAACAATTAAAACTTATAGATGGGTTTAATAGAATAATTAAAGTAACCCATGGGTTCTTTAATATTCCCAAATGAAACCAGTGAGCTTTAAGGAAGGATTTCCTTAAAATGATGGAGTGCAAATATCTTCCGACTATGCTAGGGATCTATTCCTCGGGTAGAGCGTATGAGGATTGGTCGTGATTCTTTTTACAAAACTTTATTTGCTTACTAGGGCTTGATCCTTACGAAAACAGGGGTTTAGTGAGAGCACCACCAAGTCATTAAATTTTAAACACAGGGTTTCCCTAAGGGGAACTTGGAAGTCCTTAGAGAGGAATATCGTATTAACTGCTTATGCAGGAGCTGTAAAGAAAATTGAATTAAATTAACAAGGTGAGGACACAAGAGGTATACTCTTGCTACCTCATAATAAAACTGAAAAGATTAATTATGCACACAATTTTATGAACACAAATATTAGGCTTTATATTCTGAAAGAGCAATTAAAGCTTCTTTGTTAAATCGGAGTTACCACTATCATTACCTCGAAGGTATTTATTCCTTTTGTTCATTGACCTGGTTACACTATTTCTGAACTCACTTGTTCAAAATAAAACAATTAATTAAGGGAATTAAATGTCGATTCTTTAATTAAAAATTGTTTCTTCATAAAAAATTGCATGTATAAAATTTACGTTTAAAAACGATAATATAATTTCATCTACCCTGAGGTAGGACTATGAATTCGAAAGAAATATCAAAAACTTTAAGCATTTCTTTTACTACAAAAATTAACTCAAATCTGTACCAAAAATACCAGATCTGCTATTCGGTTTACAAATATATATGAAAATATCTAAATTGTCTAATAATTTAATGTTCAAAAGCTGTAATTAAAATTATGCATAAATGAAACTTTAATCAGAACTTTATGGATTTGCTTAATTTCGTTAATAATAATAACTGCTATTACACTGCATTTATATTGGCAATAAAAATGTATCAAAGTCCTTTCTAGTTTGTTAAACAAAATAATAGTAATAGGTCATCGTAAAGTTATTTTCTGGTGCAGCCTTGTATCAAAGTTCGCCAAGTGCAGATGTGATGTAAGAATAATACAAATTTCTTACCTCGTTTCAACGGGTGTTTGTGTGATGGCGCTACATCATGTTAGAACAGATGTTTATACATACGGTCATTGGACAAACAGTTGACGTCGCGTCCACATGTTGTACTGCAAATAATCAGCTGCGTGATTCTTGTACCTGACCATATGAGCTTAAAGCATATTTCCTATACGCACCAACGGGACAAACCAAAATCCATTACAACGGTTATCACAAATATGCAAAACTTTGATGTACTACTATATGTAGATCGTTACCCAAAATAATTATCATCATGTAGTTGTCCACATAGTTACTTGTAAATTCCTACTAGCAATTTCAAAAAGACCATTATTATTAATTATCGGACGTTAGATTCAAACCATAAAATTGCTATCCACTTTGCAGAACATTTCCTTAAAATTTAATACATTTCATTAAATCCAACTATTATAGTAAAGTTGAAGGACGGTCATGCTAAACCAATATTTTCTTATCGCTACGTTGAACAAAGAAAAAAACGCATGTTGTATGTAATTTTCTTGTAATCAAGTACTACAAATTAGACAATAGAAAAATTCTATGATATCAGGTATTCTTTAATATATTTAATTAAAATGTATAAAAGTCCATTTCTTTCAGTTTTACTGAAAAAGTAAATATTTCAAATGATTTCTCGGTAAATTTAATTTTGTGGTTTTACAATTGACAACTTTAATTTTAAAATATGGTATACTAATGTGTTTAAAATCTATGGGAAACTAGTACCCAGCTAATCTTAGATTGCGTTGATCAATTATAATTGCTTTCAGGGTTTGGAGTCCCATTGATGCTGGCTGAGCGGGTTTATTTATTATTCTGCTGATGTTAGCATTAAATTTCTTGCTGAATACATTTCTTTTATTTTTCTGCGGACGTCAGCATTAAATTTATACATAACTGGGTTTATTAAATTTTCTTCAGATTTCATATTTCTACAATTACTATCTACACAATACCTTAGAATTAAATTCTTGCTGACATGGGTTGAATTTTCTGCTACTCTTGTTGTTTAATATCTTTATATACTCAAGATACGTCTGTGATAATCGCTCAATCTTTATTGTCAAATTGTAGTTGTGTTCTGTAAAACAAATCAAAAATGAAAACTTTTTTAAAATTGCCCTTGTTAGGAAAGAATAATGATAGTGGTTGGGTTAAAATTCTTGAGTAGTTTATAGTCAATCCAAATGAAGTACTGGAAAAATCGTTGGCTCTGTGAGCAGATCCACCAATTGCAACGTACGACCTGATGACACCAATACACAGTATGTATTCGTTGGCTTAATATAGATTTAATTTTCTTAATGCAGTTACTTGATCTAATCTTCATTTGAATTTTTTTAGTGAACAAGAGCAAGAACAACCAGAAACGACCGCGCGTCAAAGATGAAGAAGACAGCCCTCATAGAACCGATAAGGTAATATTTTACCATTCAGAGTTGAAGTGAGTTAGAACTGTTCTTCATATTTGGGATGCTTGCTCATTTGGAAAAACGAAGATATAAACAACTTAGATGAATTATAGTATGTTTATTCTATATATATATATATATATATATATATATATATATATATTGCTGTGAAACCTCTTGAATCACCTGGTCCGTTGATTTTCTTCTGTTAATCGCCTCGCCTGCTCCTCTAGATAGCTTTCATCCTCATACATAAAAAACACATTCCTACCACAAACATCAACGTTAACTCTATTTACATCAATATTCAGAATACATTAAATTTTCAAATTAAATTTCAGCATAAAATTCAGTTTTTAAAAGGAATTTCAAAATTAATTTTATTATCACTTTAACGTGCATCCAGAATTCAAGTCCTTGTTGGATGCCTACTAATTAATATAACCATATAAACAGACCGGAGTCTGAGTACAAAGGAGCATCTACCACCCTTTACGTTAATTAACCAGGTTTGTCTAATTGAGCTCAAAGACATACCCAAAGTTTCATCATATTCCCGAACATCAAAACAAAATACCCTTTTACTTAAACAAGCAAATTTCATCTTAAAATTAAACTTTTATGGTTAGAACAATTTCACTAATGTCCATTTAAAGTAAATCAATTATAAAGTCATTCAATACACACAAAAATGTCAAACAAAATAGTATAATTTACCTGAAGGTTACTGTCCTCGTCGTTTCAAGGTATCGTTTCTTTAGTTAATCACACCATTCAACAGGATTATAATTACGGCTTCTGATTCTCTACGCTTTTAAAATTTTCTCCATCACCAGTTGTTTCTGGGCTTTTCCGGAACTCATCTATGTATATCTGACCCTTGTTTCGTGGATCCAGACACGTATTTGAACCATTTAATTATTAACACCCCCGAAAAATAGCAAAGAATTCATGCTTCTGTCACCAATATACGCCAAAACTGCCTACTTTTGTGTATACATTCGTCGTTGTAAATTTTGCTAATTGGTACAGTGAAACTAAATTTTATTACCTTGTATCTAAGTGCACTGAAGTACATTCATGTTAACACGTAAATAACAAGCTATTTTGAATCACTAAAATATACTAGCAAACTTTAAATTATTTAATCAAACTAAAATGCACGGTTTAACATTTTCAATCAAGTCGCGTATGTACGAGCTTTTAACGCATCGAATCGTCAAAAGTCTCAGAGTCTAAGAGGCCGAAATTCATATTACCGCCGGTATATATAGCAACAAGCCTGTCTATCGGTCTGTTCCCCAAAACGGGTAATTCTAAAGAATTTCTCATGCCATGTTCCCAGTCTGCCGCTCACGCGTCGATTTTTACGAATTTTCACTCGCCCCATTCAAATCTCAGAAAATTTCTACACGGTACGCACGCATGTCCGAGAAAAACTAATTGATTTTGTACAGAAATTGTTGTTTCTACCTCTCATATTTGCATCCTATTTTTAACCAATTGTGACCCCCGTGACGTTGCTTGAATCCCGCCTTTTACAATATGTGTCTTTGCTTGACGCATTTTCTCTTTCCTTCTCTACCGTGTTCTTATTGGTGCAAATTGACACTCTTCATTATCGATTATTTCAGTCCACGCGGACTGTTATCTGGGTTTAATAAACCCGTATCGCACATTCTCGTGAATACTAAGCCCCGGTTTCTCCAAGATTCTTTGAAACATTAATTATCTGCAAAATTTACGCCGAATGTGATATTTAAACTACGCAGGTGTTCAAAATAATATTAATTCTCAGAGCTTTATTCCATGGTATTTTAATCTTGGGTTTTTACAAGCTTCAATAGGTATTATATGTTATTAACGGTTTAATTAACTCCAATTAAAATTGATTTCTATCCTTTTCATTTTTAGCGAATACAACTTAAATATTAATTATTATAGGTACACTTTGTTTTACTACCGGTTACTTAAATAGAGTTAATTAAGATAAATTTTGCACGTAATTTCTCTTTGTTTAGAAATAATTACATTACACGCAGAGCTTTTCAATACTGCTTCTTTTGATATAAAGCGTCTTATAAATAATTTAAATTTCTTATTTTTACTGAAACAACCGAGTTTATTTATGCTTCATGGTTTTAATAACGAGTATTATTTAATGAAATTCCTTATACACGGTGATTAAAATTATTTGATGTGATTATTTAATTTTCTACCCTGGTCTAAATATGAGTAATATATATATATATATATATATATATATATATATATATTGCTGTGAAATGCTCCTTTGAATGCGGGAACTGGCCCTTAAAAAAAACATTCGAGCCCCACAGATTGGGCGTCATATTTGCTGTGATCCATTTTAAAATCGAGCCTCACGAATTGGGTGTCCAGAATGCTGTGAATCCTACAAAAAGCTATTCATTACCTTAACTGTGTTGGTCCATTGACTTTCTTCTGTTAATCGCCTCGGCTGCTCCCTAGATAACTTTCATCCTCATTCATAAAAAAACAAACACATTCCTACCACAAACACGAACGTTAACTCTATTTACATCAATATTCACAATACATTAAAATTTCAAAATTAAATTTTGGCATAAATTTCAGTATCAGAAATTTTCAAGATTACATTTATTATCATTTAAATGTGCATCCTGAATTAAAGTCCTTGTTGGATGCCTACTAATTAATATAACAATATATGCAGACCGGAGTCTGAGTATAAAGGGAGCATCTACCACCCCTTTACGTTAATTAACCAGGTTCGTCTAATTGAGCTCAAAGACATACCCAAATTTTCATCATAATCCAGAACATCAATACTAAATACCCCTTTCTACTTAAACAAGCAAATTTCATCTTAACATTAAAATTTTATGGTTAGTACAATTTCACTAATGTCCATTTAAAGTAAATCAATTATAAAGTTATTCAACACACACACAAAAATATCAAAGTTCAAACAAAATAGTATAAATTACCTGAAGGTTACTGCACTCGTAGCTTCAATGTACATCGTCCCTTTTGTTAATCACACCATTCCAACTGGGTTATATTTACAGCTTCTGATTCTCAACGCTTTTCAAATTTTCTCCATCACCATTTATTTAAAGTTGTTTCTGGGCTTTTCCAGAACTCATCTGTGTATATCTGACCCTTGTTTTGTGGATCCAGACACATTTATGAACCATTTAATCATTAACACCCCCGAAAAATAGCAAAGAAATTCATACTTCTTTCACCAATATACGCCAAAACTGCCTACTTTTGATGTATTCATTAGTCGTTGTAAATTTTACTATTTGGTACAGTGATACTAAATTTTATTACCTTGTATCTAAGTGCACTCAAGTACATTCATGTTAGCACGTAAATAACAAACTGTTTTACATCACCAAAATATACGAGCAAACTTTAAATTATTCTATCAAACTAAAATGCACTGTTTAACGTATTGAATCAAGTCGCGGATGTAAGAGAGCTTGTTCATATTCACCTGGGTATATATAGAAGTTAGCCCGTCTGTCGGTCGAGTCCCCAAAACGGACAATTCTAAAGAATTTCGCATGCTATGTTCCCATTCCGTCGCCCAGCATGCGATTTTTACGAATTTTGCACTCGCCAGTTGAAAATCTCAGAAATTCTCACACGGCACGCAAACATGTCCGAGAATAACTAATTAATTTTGTACAGAAATTGTTGTTTCTACCTCTCATATTTGCATCTTATTTTCAACCAATCGTGACCCTCGTGACGTTGCTCAAATCCCGCCTTTAATTATTAGTGTCTTTGTCTTACGCACATTATCTTTCCTTCTCTAACCTGTTCTTAGTGGTGCAAATTGATATTCCTTACTATCGATTATTTCAGTCCATGTGGACTATCTGGGTTAAATAACCCCGTATCGCGCCTTCCCGTGAATATTAAGCCCCGGTTTCTCCAAGATTCTTTGTAACCATTAATTATCTGCAAAATTTACGCCGAATGAGCTTTTTAAACTACGCAGGTGTTCAAACATACTATTAATTCTCAGAGCTTTATTACATGGTATTTTATTGGGTTTTTACAAGTTTCTATAGATATTATCTGTTACTAACGATTCAATTAACTTCAATTAAAAATAATACCCTTTAATTTTTAGTGAATCCTAATTAAATATTCAATTATTATCTGTACGTTTTGTTTAATACCGGTTACTTGAAATAGAGTTAATTAATATAAATTTTGCACGTAATTTTCATTTGTTTCTTTATTAGGAATAAATAAATTACACGCAGAGCTTTTTAATACTGTTTCTTTTGATATAAAGCGTCTTGTACATGATTTAAATTTCTTATTTTTACTGAAACTAATAAATTTTTATGCTTCACGGTTTTAATAACGCGTATTATCTAATAATATTCATTATACACGGTGATTAAAATTATTTGATGTGATTATTTAATTTTCTACCCTGGTCTAAATATGAGTATTTTATATATATATATATATATATATATATATATATGTATTTTATAAATTACAATAAATTACAAAGAAAAATACATCGTGTTTTTCATTTCACATTACTCCCGATTTAATAACTAGTACTTGTTATTCTTTAAAGCGAGAATGAAAAATTGATGCAATCTGTCAGTCTGTCTTTGGCAAATTTCGAGATATCTGTACAATTTGTTAAATGTTGTAAAACCAGTAAAGAGCTATTGCATTGATCAATTATAATTGCTTTCAAGGTTGAGAGTCCCATTCGTGCTGACTGAGTTCATTTTTTTTTCTGCAGACATCAGCATTAAATTTCTTACTGGCTATAATAATACAGACACAATCTTTCTATTGTTTTTTATTATTATCAAACCCTTCTTTTAATAACAAGATATTTTGTTTTACACATTGTAGACTATTATTGCTGTGTCTATAACAATGGATGTTACATAGTAAACGATTGTTGATTTTTAACTCCGACAGCTTAGGACAACCTAGTACGAGCATATCAGTTACAACGTTTTGCATTAGATAGGTTTCCATCCATTTCTTCTTTTCTAGACTCTTCACACAATCTTCTTCACCGGGTCTGATAATTTGCTTCAAATAAAGCGCTATATATGATGACACCATTACAGCCGTTGAAGATTCATCCCAAAAAATGCCATGAATATTCCTTGTCACCCAGTCGTTATGTTTTATATGATCTTGGCTCAAACAACTAGACTGCATTGGCAGTTTAAAAATTTGATGCCAAACAACGCCTTCCAACAAGTCCAAAACCGCAATTTCTTTGCACACAAACTCGTTTTTCTTGTATTTAAATCCCTGAATATCAATTATATTCACGTTTGTATATGTAGGTATGTAAATATGCAGTAAACTTCGACTAATTAAATTAATATTAGGAGCAATCTCATTATATAGCAAATTACCACCTTCTGCGTACTTTGCTAACATGCTCTTCAACCTATCACAAGAATGAACACACATTTTGAATTGAAACCGGCCTATGTGTATTTGCAGAGTGGTTGCACTTTGAATTCAAACCAGCCTTAGCATATTTTGCATCTGACCTACTTTATAAATTCTCGCTAGAATTCAAAACAGTTCTAAATTTTTTGCATGCACCTACATTTCTTCAATGTAGCATACGTGTGGACACGTTTGTGTATTTGCAGCCTCTAAACAAAAGTAAAAAACAAATCAGAATCCACTTTAATTAAATACAATTGATTTAGATGCGATATTTTGCATCTGACCTACTTTATAACGTCTCGCTAGAGAACTCAATTCAAAACAGCTCCACATTTTTGCATGCACCTACATTTTTTCAACGTAGCATACGTGTGGACACGTTTTGAAGTCAAACCGGCCCATGTGTATTTACAGCCTCTAAACATAAGTAAAAAACATAAATCAGAATCCACTTTAATTAAACACAATTGACTTGAATGCGATATTTTGCATCTGACTTACTTTATAACTTCTCGCTAGAAAACCGAATTCAAAACAGCTCCACATTTTCTCTGCATGCACTTTCAACGTAGCATACGTGTGTTTTGAAGTCACACACATATGTTCCATTGAAAGTAATATAAAGCCGGTCTGACTTCAAAACGTGTCTACACGTATTTACATTGAAAGTATATAAGGCCAGTCTGGCTTCAAAACGGTGCAGGCGAATGTTACATTGAAAAACATACGCGTGCACCGTTTTGAAGTCAGACCGGCCTTACCTACTAGTATTTACCATATATGCTTAAATAAATTTTAATTGAATCTGTTTCATACATATCGTTGAGTTTTGAAAATAAGTTTTTAGGTAAATCCTATAGTGTCACTATTTCGAATTTCCCGCTATTAGCTTGTAACAATTTCGATTTTCTGTTATTCAAATACTCAAGTTTTGTTCGATACACCTAATCAATAAATGTTAAATTTCTATTGGAACCTTTTATTATAAAATTCATACATAGTACGCCCTCTACATTAGAATAGCAAAAGTACACATCAAGTGACTTCTAGTTGTTTGTATTTTGTGTCAATATCCCCCTTTCCCGCACATACGAGTAGAAGGAAGGCTGCCTCGTGGAATAAGCCATTTTTAATATCAGATGTAGTCCGTAGACACGTATTTTTCGGAGCTTGCACGTTTTTAATCAAACATGCCGTCCGACCAGTTATTTAAGTGGAGTCAACATGTTCCATAAGTTAGTCTTACATTTGGTAATAGCATCGAACTAAAATGGTGATGGAAATATTTTTACGCGCAAGTTTTTGAAGTTCTTGAGATCTTCAAGCTTTTATTCATTTTTTAGTTTAGCGTTTTAAGGATTAAACTAACTATCATTAAATATGGAGATAATTATAATTCCGAATTTTTAAAATATTAAATTCAAGTTACAAGTAAAGAAGTTATGGAAATTTAAAAGCAGTTTCAATTGTTACTAGGCAAGAAGGAAGAAACCCGCACATGTTATTGGTTAATACGAAGGTTAAATCCGGACCCTTGTCAGCTACGCTCAACTATAAGAGTAAGGACGCAGATATAGCAGATGGTTAGCGGTGAGTCACCCTCCATTTTTTTTCAAGAAACTTTCAATTAAATGCTCAGATAAATTTGTTTAAAATTAATTCTCCAAATTTTTGCTAAAGTTCATAGTTCAATTAATTTGTTTTATTTAATTTAAAAATTTAGTATTTGAATAAGGCATAATTGACCTTAACATTTTTAAGATCTTGGTGCAATGTTATGTTTGAAGTTACAAAGTTGTATTAAAGAATTTGCTTTATCGAACATGTGATAGGATAAGAATTGTTTGCCGAATTATAATGTATAACACATGGTAATAATACACCTGATGTATAATTCAATGTCGTCAATAAGTACTTTCTTTGACTTTTGATTTTATTAAAATTTGTTATTAAGAATGTATAACCATAACCTGAGAAATTACTTTTGAATATGTAAATTTTGTTTGTGAACTGGAAAGGATCCTATCCAAATAAAATGAAGTCATTGTAACGTAAATTAAAAGTAACATATTTCTTACTGAAAACTAAAATAATTTATGCATTTAATAAAACACTATTCCACGGAACTGTTTCGAAAGTCTCCGTATAAATAAGTTGTATAAACAATGTATATATAAATATTTTTTTGAAAACAAAATTAATAGAAAATTTTTAAGTTGTCTCCAAATTTTCTTTCTTTGAAGCTTGTCCTACAGAAACAAACTGTTTATAATTTAGAAGCTTTAGTACTGCAGGAAGGTATTATTAGTGTTAACGTTAAAAGTTTTTCTTGAAGGTATAATTTTGTTTATTAATTTACATATAATTATTTTTGTGATAAAGTGACTAGGCTCTTATGAAGCCCTAGTTGGAAAATGTCTAGGTATGATTAAATTTTCAGATAGCACGAGATCATCGTTCCTATTCCAGGTTGCAGAAACCGCAGTAAGTATTGTTGTATATGTTGCTTGTCGTAAATTTTTTTTCTTTCGAAGATTTCCGTATCTGATCTTCGAATAATTCCTTATAAAACACTCATTAAGATACGGTGACGTCCAATAAAACTCCTTTTGTTTTTTTTTGGTATATCATCCTACGACCCTAGCTCATAGCTCTGCCCTAAGTTGAAGAAACTTAGCTGGCTGGAAGAACTCTTTAAAGGGATCCTTTTCTCTCAAAGCCATTCAACATCCTTTTACCCTGGGCTTGTCCATCAAACAGGAACCCCTCGTGATCTATCGAGGCTTTGCCGCTTGTATGGTAGAGCAGTCATATTTAATAGAAGACTCGAATGTTACAAAAATGACGCCCGAAACGTGGGGCCAGAATACATAAATAGCGCTCACGACGTGGCGCTCGAATACATTTTGATGATTCAAACATTTATAGCAACTCAAACGACAAGCCTTGATTTAGTTTTTTTAATTATTGACACTGCAACATAAAAATTTTTTTTAGTGGTTAGTGAAGAAGAATATTTAGCGGAACGAGAGTGCTGCTTTTCATTTTTGACTATAGTGTTAGGAATTTAGCAGTTGAAAAGTTTTCTTTTAAATTTTTGAAATGGCAGATACTTTACAGATTGTTTATTTGCACAAAGAAGAGCTGGAATACGAGTTAAACATTAGAGGTATAGAAAGTAGTAGGTCCATAGTAGAGAAAAGAAAAGTTTTAGGTAGACTTTTGGCTAAGGAAGTGAAAGAACCTGGTTGTTTAATTAATCTTCTTGGGTATACAGCAACATTTTTAGAAGAACGTAAAGAGATCGATTCCTCGCTTGAATCCATAAAAAATATTTTATCCGAATTTGATGGTAATGTTGCCGATTCTATTTTTAAAAGGGTACAATCTAGACTGTTTCATCTCGTCGGTCGAGTCAAGAGAATTAGACTTCCCACAGAAAATGTAGAGGAAGCAGTATTGTTTAAAAATGAAACGTTAGCTACAATTTTTATTCTTGAAGCAGACTTATATGAAAAAGTTAATAGAGCTAGTAGTTCAGTTGGTCGTACAGATGTAACTATCGAATCTCCCTCAGTTGTTGGTACGCCTATTCCCACAGTTACATATCTTACCCCCTCTATACCTATAAGTTCTTGGCCTGTGAAATTTTCAGGTGATTCAAAACACGTGTATCAATTTTTAGATCGAGTAAAAGAGCTAGCAGATTCTCGAGCTGTATCCGAAGCTGATTTATAACGTCGATCCTCTGAATTATTTGTTGGAGATGGTTTGATCTGGCATAGAAGTATCCGTAATTCAGTGAAGGATTGGAATTCTTTAGTCAAACGATTAAAGGAAGATTTCTTACCCGCTCATTCAGAAGATGACGTGTGGGATTTGATAAAAGCACGCCATCAAAAAAAGTCTGAATCAGTCGTTTTATTTATTGCCCATATGGAAAATTTATTTAGTAGACTACCACAACGCCCTGCTGAGGTCACAAAGGTTAGAATAGTTAGAAAAAATTTGTTGCCCGAATTCATTTCATATCTTGCTTTGTCAGAGATAGATGATATGGCGACTCTGGCCAAACTCTGTAAAAATTTAGAAGAAGCTGATCATCTAAAACAAAAATCTGTTTCTGTTTCGACAAGTCATTCGTACAGGTCTAAGGACAATTATCGATCAAGTTTTCATAATGCTTCTTCAGTATGTTTTAAAAATCTCTCCAAACCCAAGAGTCAAGTTGAAAGAAAGTTAGCACAATTCTCTCAAGCAGAAATTTTAAAGAGTAATGATTCAGTACCGGTCTCGAGTAGTCCTAGAATAGTAAAGAAGAATAATGGGTGTTGGAACTGTTCGCATTATGGCCATACATTTCAGTTTTGTAGAGCTCCCAAGAAAATTTTTTGTTATAAATGTGGATATAGAGGAGTAACTTCAGTTTTCTGTAAGTCGTGTTCAAATTCTGCCTTAGATCCAGATAATGACGTTCTAGAAAAGTAAATTTTGGCATGGAATTCTGTTTGTCAAAGAAAACTTTTGTAGTGGGAAGAGTATCGAGTGTTTCGGTGATAATTTTGTTTAAGTAACGATCATGCTTTCGTGTTTGTACTTATTATTTTTTTGTAGAGACTATATTAGTATCAAATTTGTATAAGTTTAGTGTCATAAAGATTTTTGTTGAAAGACTTGCGCGTAAAAATATGTCTAGGCTGTTGATGCGTTTGTTTTGGTTGGTCGATCGTATTGGTAAGGTTGATGTTTGTTAGGACGACTATGGCGATAATATTGTTTGAGTTTAGGTTATTGATTTTGAATGATGCTGATAAGGTCGAATATAGAGGTTGTGTTGACATCGATGATGTTAAACATATTTGAGATTTTAGAGTTTAGATAAGCGAAAGTCGCTTGCATTTTACAGAAATTTTTTTGTGAAGTTGGTCAAGTTAAGGGTTGTATTTTAGGTAGCAGAAGTTTTGACCACTATGTTGGTATAGGGATTTGATTTGATATCAAGTCGAATAATTTTGTGTGTGTCCACTGTGGAGCGGACATATATTAGTGAAGTTGAATTTTTTGGATGCAGTATAGTTAGAGAATTATAGAGTCGAAAAATAATAGTCTAGGTAGGACTAGGCGTTATGAAGTTGGAAGTCTAATGAGGTAGTTTTACCAAATTTTTTTGTGAAAGATAGGACGTAGCTCTCAAGTACTTCTTTTGGATTGAATTTATGCTGTCTAATTCTAAAAGACAATTTTTTTTTTGAAAAAAAAAGGTTTATGTGGGTATTCTCAATTTTTTTTGATAGACAATCATAATTCCCAATATGAAATTTTTTTTGTTCTTAGGACTGTACGAAGCCTAGTGAGAATGGCAATTGTCCGTGTGTGAATAGTTTGAACATAAAGTTAGTTTAGGACATAAAGAATCTTGTGTAAAGTATTTATAGGTTTAAAGGTCTTTCCTTTTTGCGTTGATTCATTTTTTTTGTTAGCGAGTAGTAGTATGGTTGTGCATAGGCAGATACTTAGTGTTGTTTCTATTCTATTGAGTGATATTTGAGTGTCAGACCTCCTGATTAAGCTCTATCTATTTTGTCTTCCCGGATATGTCTCCTTTTTGGACGTGTTGTACGCGTTAGTTACTATAACACTCATTCGCTCATAATATTTTTTGTTCGTTTGTACTTCCACCTTCCCATATTATAAGTCAAAATAAAGAAATATATATATATTTTTTTTCAGTTGATCTTACGTCAATGTTTAGGGTTAAGTTAGTTGGTATTTGTTTATCGTCAATTAGTTAGTTAACTTTGTGGAGATTGTTATTACGACGATTTTTAAAAAAATCTTTGATCCTTCTTTAGAATTTGTTTTTTTATCCAAGATTTTTTTCTTTTTGGAGAGAGGCTGTGTAACAATTTCGATTTTCTGTTATTCAAATACTCAAGTTTTGTTCAATACACCTAATCAATAAATGTTAAATTTCTATTGGAATCTTTTATTATAAAATTCATACATAGTACGCCCTCTACAATAGAATAGCAAAAGTACACATCAAGTGATTTCTAGTTGTTTGTATCTTGTGTCAATATCCCCCTTTCCCGCACATACGAGTAGAAGGAAGGCAGCCTCGTGGAATAAGCCATTTTTAATATCAGACCAGTTATTTAAGTGGAGTCAACATGTTCCATAAGTTAGTCTTAGTTTTGGTAATAGCATCGACCTAAAATGGCGATGGAAATATTTTTATGCGCAAGTTTTTGAAGTTCTTGAGATCTTCAAGCTTTTATTCATTTTTTAGTTTAGCGTTTTAAGGATTAAACTAACTATCATTAAATATGGAGATAATTATAATTCCGAATTTTTAAAATATTAAATTCAAGTTACAAGTAAAGAAGTTATGGAAATTCAAAAGCAGTTTCAATTGTTACTAGGCAAGAATGTAGAAACCCGCAAATGTTATTGGTTAATACCAAGGTTAAATCCGGACCCCTGTGTCAGCTACGCTCAACTATAAGAGTAAGGACGCAGATATAGCAGATGGTTAGCGGTGAGTCACCCTCCATCTTTATTCTTATATTTTTTTTCAAGAAACTTTCAATTAAATGCTCAGATAAATTTTCGAAGAAGCTATACCTAAGTTTGTTTAAAATTAATTCTCCAAATTTTTGCTAAAGTTCATAGTTCAATAATTTGTTTCATTTAAAATTTAATTTAAAAATTAGTATTTGAATAAGGCATAATTGACCTTAACATTTTTAAGATCTTGGTGCAATGTTATGTTTGAAGTTACAAAGTTGTATTAAAGGATTTGCTTTATCGAGCATGTGATAGGATAAGAATTGTTTGCCGAATTATAATGTATAACACATGGTAATAATACACCTGATGTATAATTCAATGTCGTCAATAAGTACTTTCTTTGACCTTTGATTTTATTAAAATTTGTTATTAAGAATGTATAACCATAACCTGAGAAATTACTTTTGAATATGTAAATTTTGTTTGTGAACTGGAAAGGATCCTATCCAAGTAAAATGAAGTCATTGTAACGTAAATTAAAAGTAACATATTTCTTACTGAAAACTAAAATAATTTATGCATTTAATAAAACACTATTCCACGGAACTGTTTCGAAAGTCTTCATATAAATAAGTTGTATAAACAATGTATATATAAATATTTTTTTGAAAACAAAATTAATAGAAAATTTTTAAGTTGTCTCCAAATTTTCTTTCTTTGAAGCTTGTCCCACAGAAACAAACTGTTTACAATTTAGAAGCTTTAGTACTGAAGGAAGGTATTATTAGTGTTAATGTTAAAAGTTTTTCTTGCAGGTATAATTTTGATTAGTAATTTACATATAATTATTTTTGTGATAAAGTGACTAGGCTCTCATGAAGCCCTAGTTGGAAAATGTCTAGGTATGATTTAATTTTCAGATAGCACGAGATCGTCGTTTCTATTCCAGGTTGCAGAAACCACAGTAAGTATTGTTGTATATGTTGCTTGTCGTAAATTTTTTTTCTTTCGAAGATTTCCGTATCTGATCTTCGAATAATTCCTTATAAAACACTCATTAAGATACGGTGGCGTCCAATAAAACTCCTTTTGTTGTTTTTTGTATACCATCCTACGACCCTAGCTCATAGCTCTGCCCTAAGTTGAAGAAACTTAGCTGGCTGGAAGAACTCTTTAGAGGGATCCTTTTCTCTCAAAGCCATTCAACATCCTTTTACCCTGGGCTTGTCCATTAAACAGGAACCCCTCGTGATCTATCGAGGCTTTGCCGCTTGTATGGTAGAGCAGTCATATTTAATAGAAGACTCGAATGTTACAAGCTGTTGTGTTCATCAGTAGTCCCTAGAGGCGCCACCGGTTTAGCCGCCATTGTCGTCTTAAATCACGAGTACCTTCAGAGTGTCAACTGTGTGCTAATTTTTTGTCCAGGAAGACTGTAATAGGTAGATAAAATTTCCTACGGTTATACCTCTCTTGCACAATTTGTAAGGCATACTGTGGTGGCGCTACAAACAGAATTAGGGGGAATGGCGGGAAACGTTTAAATTCAGATTTGTTGAATAGGTGGGATTTTTAAATTTGAAAGTAGTACAATTGCAACTTAAATTAAATCTGTATGTAAAACTATAATTATTAAATGTGAAAATTATGGTTTTAAATGAAGATTTGGTATTAAACTGTATTTAAAATGTTAACCTTCTCAATCACCTTATACTTACTTTTAGCATCCCTTATATTAGGTGTAAGAAATTCATGGAAAAATGACAAACCAGTTAATTTACTTTTTTAATTAAAATTTCATTCTAAATGTACAAAATTAAACAAAATTACGAAAATGTTTAGAACATATAAATCTATTGCGAATTTCTTCTTGCCACAATCGTGATCTACGATTAAATCAGTAATATTTCATTTTGCATTCAAAAACAACTTACATTTCAAGATTCCTAGGAAAATTGTACATCCGTTTAACTTCAGTAGAAGAACTTCCACAAACTAGGTAGTAAACCATGATGTTTACAATGATAACTAACTGCAACAAAGTTCAGCTTAAGAATAAATACAAACCACAACCTAAGTTAATCGTGGCTTTATTAAACAATATTACATTCTAATTGTTAGGAAACAGCAAAAATAATCAAAACAATAATTATGATGGTGTTTAGTTGATGCCAACTTTAATAATGTACAATCACCACTGGCTTGCATTATAGAACCATTTTTAGTTGTAGATCTTAATAGCCTTTTCCAAATAATTAAAACTTGCTCGTTTTGAAGCTTTATTGACGTGCTCCAATCCCAACCAATTTTGCATTAGCATTGGCGGTAGGATTACCTCTAAAATCTTGCAAATTCATAAGAAAATCATCTTCGTCAATAAAAAGAGGTTTTCCCAATGAAACAATAGTAAATTTAAACTTTTCCCCACTTCTTTTCTGGTACACACAGTTTCTTTTGTATACGTTCTTTCACTTTATTAAATTGTTCACCATGTTTAATTTTGATAAAAAATGGTATTCCAAAGGTGGAAAATATTTTCTTTTGAAAATGAGCACATGAAACTAACATCTCATCATCCATGAGTCTTAATTTATCATTAGGTATTTCCTCTATTCTGTATGTTTTGGCTCCTGCAAAAGATAACAACTCCAGTGGAGCATCTTCCTTTGGCCCATAAGCTACCTTAGAACAATTTACTTCAACTAACCTTAATTTTCCACTACCACATTCACTAAATTCTATTTGTTTCTTAGATTCTTCTAAGAGATCTCCTACAGTGCCTCCTTTGTTGGGATATAATGTTAATTCCTTCTCTTCTTTTAATTTCATTTCCACCCATATACATTTAAATTGTTGTTTATTTTCTAATTCATTAACTCGAATGCTAAGCTATTGATAAAAAATTTTCTTTGGAGTTTTATAAGACTTCGAACATAGTAGAAGATCTTTTAATGTACCTTCATATGTACATCTTAATGGATGACCAGGACTATCTTTATAATTTTGACATTTGAAAAATTGTAATAAATACGGATCTGTATCAACCCTCTGTGCTACAGCCCGAGCTAATTAATCATAAGTCAATCGCTGTGACAATTCCATAGTAAAACCAACATCATTAGGAATACATCTATCCACAAAGTTAACTTCTACTCGGTAATACAAATCTTTATAATAGTCTATACAGTTTGGAAGATCAGACTGTTCTTCCGTTTCATCTTTTTCAAAAATAATTATATCACCATCCATTAATTCATCCAAGACCTTTTCAAGTGTTTCGTTAACATTTGTAATTCTTTCAATACAATTAGGTCTAACTTCTTTATATAATAAAAATTCTGTATCTTGTGGAAAACCTGCTCTTTCATTCATAAATGATATAAGATCCGACAAACGACCGTTACTGGAACAATACTGATGTCCACAATAGTGTATTCTTTTTTGTTTAGAATCGTACAATTTAAAAATAAAAGGACATCAGCATTACTATCAAAAATAGATAATGCCATTAATCCCATATCAGGTGGCAATAGTTCTAAAAAAAACAGTCCAAGGATTCTGATTTTCTGAAGCATCTAATATATTTTTTATGATTCTTCCTCCAAATCAAGCAAACATGGACGGAGAGTGTTATTTGATCTACTACCAAACGGCCACATCTTCATTTGTTCTGGTGGATATTTAAAACCATCCGTAAGCATTTCCATCAGTTCACTACATGTTGCAGTCTTTTTTATCCTAAAAATTCTATATAATAATTTTTCAGGATCATGCAAGTCATTGCCTTGATGATCATCAAAACTGTCTTCCAATAAAATATTTACATTCACATATGAGCTTCGTTGCATTCTTTTTGGCGTAGTTGTTCAATTAGTTTTTCTTCTGCTAATCTAAATGCTAACTCATTTGGTATGTCAGCATCTGTAACCTCTTGAAGGACATGATGTAGTTGAGAGTTGCGGATATAAACTAACATGTATGCACTTGTACAATGTTTAACAGTCATATTCATGTCATCTTCATGACCACCATAATTATGTTCAATTGCTTCTAGTTTAGAACATCGAGAAACAACATCATCATGAAACTTGCACCACTTACCATCACCTTTAGGATTAACAAAAACAACATAATGGCCACCATGATTATTTCCTGAATGCACTAGAACTGCACGCAGAGTGTAATTTGAAGGATTTGTAGGATCTGGTTTCTGTAGATAACTATCTAAAGATATTTTCTCATAAAACTCATACTGAGCAATCTGTAACGGGATCGTACTGCAATCTCATCAAATGTAAATGTAACACTGGTGGATATACTGCAAACACAACACCTTTTTCGGCATCTTGTATACCATGTTCGCCTGCATCATATTTATTATCACCATCTAATGTTTCCTTAGCAATGTAGTCCTTAAACGATTCTTCAATGTTTTTCTTTCCCTTCACATTTAAGTGAATGTCGTAAAATGTTTCAGTACGTGTACTAGTATAATTCACATTTTTATATCGAATGTACGACATCATTTTTCCTTCAAATAGTTTTGGAACAGTACCTTCGACACATGTACCTTTCATTTTACTTTCTAATTTATCCAGTAATATCTGTAAAAATTCTTGTACATCATGTTGCATAAATGAATCTAATGTTTCCCATCCAAAACTTTTTGTTAGTTTTTTTGCGGCAACTAGTTTATCACCGAATTTTAATTCGTGAAAAACCCTTTGTAATGGTAAAGTAATCGATTTAGTAGAGCCATTAGATTCAGTCGGCATTTTGTAAACAGCTCTTCTTAAATGATGTTGCATAATGAGCAAATCAGCACACATAAACATGTAATAATCTCATTACAGCTTAGTAAAAACTATTAGAAAATATAAATACTTACACAGGTAAATAAAGGATAATTCTTAAAGAAGAAACAGGCGGTGTTCATTTAACCAAAAACAACCACAAAAGGCACTGTATTATGTTTATTAGAAGTTCGAATAATGTAAAACTGATACTAAACTTAATAAAAAAACTATCACAAAATACTATTAAAATTAAAACGCTTAAACCACGAGATCTTTGACCACTAGTAACAAAAATTCCAATATAAAAAACCAAACCTGAATCTGTAAACAAAACTGACAAATAATATTAGGTGTGTGGCTGCCGATTTGTCATATGCGACGTCATGTTTATTCTGGCGTTTAGCGCCTTCTCACCAATGCCTGACAGCCCAGCGACAGAGAACGCGACAGAGAACGCGAGATGCATAAAATGATGACAAAAGTGCAGTAGAATTTTTGTTGTTTGGACAAATTTTCCTATGAAGTTAACACTCTGAAGGTTACTCTGTGCCGGAACATCTTCAAGCTTCAAAAGTCCATTCAGAACGAAAAGTAAGATTATTATTTATTAGAGGTTTGGTGTGATTTCACTGTCCGTGATTTTGTCACAGCTCCGGAACCGGAGCTGGAGCTGTCAGTTCCTTAAATTCAGAAATCACGGTGATAATTCAGAACTGTTGTTAAACAAAATGAATTCGGAGCTAGTGGGAATCACTTATTGCTTGGAATTTAATAAAAATCTTAAAATTCGAGTATTGGACAAAATATAAGGAGTTATGAGAGAATCGATTATTTGAAGTAAAATAATATAGTTATTTTTCTTCATTCATTATATGTTGTACAAAGTTGAAACCACTAAATTACATTCTATTTTTATTGATTATTACAAAGAACGTTTTAAATTGCAGCTTACTTCCAATACAACTTAAATAAAATCCCTCAATTTCTAGAAACTACAAAAAAATACAGTTTTTATTAATACGAATTGACAAAATAAGTGTTTCAAAAAGACGATTATCAAAAAATTAAAACATTAATATTTGTGGTTTGAATGAATAAACATAATTTTTTGTATTTTGCTCGCATTTAGTCTGGATCTTCGTACATTTATCAATTGCCCTGTTTTTGAGAAAATTCTTTCGCAAGGCACTGACGTTGCTACGGTACCTAATTGTCTAATAGCCACTTGTGACAAATACAGATAGTTGTACTTGTGTTCACGCCACCAAGTACCAAGAACCTCCACGATAGCTCTGGATGTAGATGTACCACTAGGTTGAAAGTCTTTTGCTTTTTTATCAAAATGTGACCAAATTACAATGGTTGATTCCTTTCAGGGCTATTGCTTAACGGAGCTACATCTAGTCTATCTACGCTTTGGCTATTTGATGATTTTGATGTGCCACTGACCTGGTTCTCTTTTTCAATATTATTCAAGTTACATACTAAGTTCGTTACTAGTTTTTTAACACGATCTGCCGTGCTTTCGTCCGAAAAACCTAATTGTTTAAAGCGAGGATCTAAGAATGTTGAAATAATTAATGTTTTACTAGCTTCCAAATCACAGAAACGCTCTTTAATTACTTTTTTAAGTTTTTGAGCCATTGCCTTAGATAGCTCAAACTTTAGTTCTACTGCTGAATCTTTTGATTCAAAATCTCCAGCAATCATGTTGTTATAAGTTTCTTCTAAACCTCTTGAGAGTACTACTATTGAAGAAAGCGTCACGTAATTTTGTCCGCTAATAATTTTTGTTAACTTCTCCAAAGGGTCAAGAATGAATATAATTTCACGTAGCAATTGCCACTCTTCTACAAATAGAAATGGGAGGTTCTTGTCATTTATTAATGCCATTGATGCTCTAACAGCATCTTCTAACTCTAGTAATCGTTCTATCATATAGAAGGACGAATTCCAGCGTGTCGGTACATCTTGTAGTAACTTTTTTGGTATCACACTGCCTTGCTGCTTATGAACTTCTAATAATTTGGCTGTAGCAGTAGTGCTGCGCTTAAAGTGAGAAATAAGTTTTCTTAATTTCTGAATCAAATCGTCAATGACATGTAGAGAATCTTGTGCTAATAAATTTAATGTGTGGGCATAACAACCAAAAAATCTCCACTTTAAAACATCTTTTATAGCCTTCTTGATATTGGTAGCATTATCCGAAATTGCTAGTAAAATTTTGCTTTCTAATCCCCATGCGGTCATAACTTTTTTTAATTCTGTGGCTAAATTTTCACTTGTATGAGATTGTGGGAAATGAATACATTCTAACAAAATAGATTTCATGTCAAAGTTTTCATTTATGTAGTGCACTGTAACGGCCATGTAGCTCTCCATATTCATAGAAGTCCAACAATCTGTGGTCACTGTAACAGATTTAATTGTCGTTGCTTCTTCTTGAACATTTCTAATGATTTTATCATATAATGCTGGTAACAATGAATGTGTTATTGTTTTCTTATTAGGAAGTTCGTAAGCTGGATTTAAACACTTTATAAAATTTCGAAATCCTTCGTCCTCTACTACACTAAACGGTTGAAAATCTTTAACAAATAAATCCATTAAAGAATTATTAAGTTTAATTCTCTCTCGTAATGGTATAGTTTTCCGCATATAAGTCAACGTTGTTTGTTTTACTGTTTTATTAGTAGTTTCATTTTTAGTTATTACTAATTGTTCTGGTACAGACTGTGAGAAAATATTACTGCTGGTCGAAGGTTCTAATAATTTATTAGTATCCTTTTTATTTTGTAGTTCTTTTTCTATGTGTACTAAAGGATGTTTTCTTTCCAAATGCCGTTTTAAATTGCTGGTGGAAGTTTTGTAACTAATTATTTGTTTACATAACATACAAGTTGCTTTTTGATCTGAAGTCACCTCGTAGAAATTCCATAATATTGATTTTTTATTTTTTGTGGACATGTTCCATTTCGAATGGACCTGCACCTTGCCGAAGTTCTAAATTACTAGAGCAGGTGAAATGGCTTGCGTGTTCTAATGAGCTAAAGAGCCAAACTACAGGTCCAACCAAAGTAGTAGGGTCGTTAGTGAGGAACCAGACTAGGACAGGTCCCCGAAAGAGGGCAGCGGCTCTTTCGGTACTTAGATTGGCAGAGACTATAGGGGTCGGTATGGCAGTCTAAGACACACTACCGCGATGTGGAAGGCAACGGGAAACCACCACATTATCTCCCAAGTACACATTACATGTGATTTTTCCAATGCTCCACCCGAAGGTACTACATTGGCCAGGAAGCGAGTTTTTTTTACCTGGAAAATTTTGAATTTTGCCGAATCCTTGCTGTTCCAAGCAAGGTAGGGATCTTTAACGTGCGTGACAACACTCACACACGGGACCTCCATTTTACCTCTCATCCGAACGAGGGTGTATTTTTGCGAAAAATGCTCGCCTAACATTTTTCAAGCGGACCGTGTCGGGATTCGAACCCGGGACCTAGAGCGTAGTAGTCACACACATACCACTACGCCACGGAGCCGCCTTCCCAAGTACACAGCGTACTTAAATTGTAACAAACATGATGGCATTCTCTGGGGTAAAAGATTCCGGAGTTAAAATAGTCCCCCATTCGGATCTCCGGGAGGGGACTACTTCGGAGGATGCGATCGGAAAGTTAAAAATAAGAGTCGGGAACATTCTGCGAGTCGGAGCGTGGAATGTTAGAAGTATGAAGCAAGTAGGTAAGCTAGAGAACCTAAAAATCGAAATGAATAGATTATCACTAGACATAGTAGGGATCAGCGAAGTTCGGTGGCCAGAGGCGGGCGATTTTTGGAGTGGCGACGTCAGGGTAATTCATACAGGAGCAGAGGACGGAAATTTGGGTGTGGGGATAGTTATGCGGAAAAAGATAGGATACTGTGTAGAAAATTACTTACAAAAGAACTAAAGAGCAACCATGGTTAGATTAGAATCTAAACCGGTAAACACAGTAATAATACAAGTATACATGCCCACCTCTAGCTACAGTGACGAAGAGGTAGAAGCCATCTACAAAGATATCGAAGACATATTAAGATACGTAAAAGGACATGAAAATTTAATAATTACGGGGGATTTTAATGCTGTGGTAGGTGAGGGTAGGGAAGGAGCGGTAGTAGGTTTATTTGGTTTAGGCACGAGAAACGACAGGGCTGGTAGAATTTTGCGACAAGAACAATTTAATCATCACAAACACATTATTTCAACATCATGCTAGAAGACGATGTACGTGGAAGATGCCAGGAGATATAGGACGATATCAAATAGATTACATTCTTGTTAGACAACGGTTTAGGAATCAAGTAAAAGACTGTAGAAGCTACCCAGAAGCAGATATAGATACTGACCACAACATCGTAATTATGAAGACCGCACTTAAATTTCAAAATCTGAAAAAAAGGAACGGAAAAAGGCACTTGGACTTAGAGAAACTAAAAGATAAAGATATTCAAGTAAGATTCGAAAAAAAGTCAAATGAATTGCTGAATGATATCGGGAAAATATCTGAAACTAAGGAAGTAGAAACAGAATGGAATAACATTAAATCCAGCCTAGACATGGAGGCCAGAGATATTTTGGGGTATACACAAAAAGAAAATAAGAAACCATGGATAACAAAGGATATCGTGAATTTAATAGAAGAAAGACGAAAATACAAAAATAAATCAGATGAAACAGGAAAACAGAGATACAAAGCCATAAAATGGTAAATTATTCGAAAATGCAGGAAAGCTAAAGAACAATGGATTGATGAAAAGTGCAAAAAAGTACAAACTAAGATGGAAATAGAAAAGACAGACGAAGCATACAAATTAATTAGAATGAATTTTAGGGATATAAAACCGTATAGCAAAAATATAAGGGACGCACAAGGAAACGTCATTATAGAAAACGTAGAGAAAGTGAGTAGATGGCAAGAATATATAGGGAATTTATATGCAGGAGAGGAACTAACTGCATTAGAACAGGAATCAGACATTGAAAATGATGACTTCGTATATCCTATACTTCGAGACGAGTTTGAATTAGCATTAAAGAGTCTGAAAAATGGTAAGGCGCCGGGTACAGATAAGGTGCAAGCAGAAACTCTAAAAGCCGCTGGACAAGCAGTAACTGAACGTCTCTTTCAACTTGTAAGCTATATGTATGAGACAGGCGAGATACCCAAAGATTTCAAACGTAACATCATAGTAACTATACCAAAAAAGAAAGGCACGGATAGATGTGAAAATTTTCGAACAATAAGTTTGACAGCACACGTGTCAAAAATATTAACTAGAATTCTGCAAAGACGAATGGAAAAACGAGCTGAAGAAATACTAGGAGAAGACCAATTTGGGTTTAGGCGAAACAGGGGAACACGGGAGACTATTTTAGCTCTGAGAGTGATAATGGAGAAAACAATAGAAAAAGGAGAAAGCGCGTATATAGGGTTTGTAGATCTGGAAAAAGCATTCGACAATGTAAATTGGAAAAAAATGTTTGAAATACTCAAAAAGATTGGAATGAGTTATAGGGATAGACAAATAGTACATAGCTTATACAAAGAGCAAACAGCAGTAATAGAATTAGAGCAGGAACGTAGAGAAGTAAACATTAGGAAAGAGATGAGACAGGGATGTGCCCTATCCCCATTGATTTTTAACTTGTACATAGAAGAGGCAATGAATACTGTCAAATGCAGGAAGACATTTGGAATTACTATGCATGGACAAAAAATTGATATGCTTAGATTTGCAGATGATATAGCGGTATTAGCGTCTAGCAAGGAAGAGTTAGAAGCTACTCTTAATGAAATGGAAACGGTTCTAACAGAGAGATACGGTATGAAAATTAACAAAACTAAAACTAAAGTTCTAGTATGCAAAGGTGGGGAAATTAAATCAAAAACAAGAATACAAGTATTTAACACGAACTTACAAGAGGTTAAGGATTTCTGCTACCTAAGAAGCCAAATAACGCAAGATGGGAAAAGCACAAAAGATATAAAACAAAGATTAGCACGAGGTCGTGCCACATTTAACAAGAAAAAGCAACTACTGTGCTCAAAGACCACAAACATAGAAACAAGGAAAAGATTGCTTAAAACATATGTGTGGAGCACAGCACTGTACGGCTGTGAAGCCTGGACAGTAGGAGAAGCGGACAAGAAAAAGGTAGAAGCCTTTGAAATGTGGTGATACAGGCATATGATGAAGATATCATGGACAGACAAAGTTAAGAACGAAGAGGTACTAAAAATGGTAGGGGAAGAAAGAAATATGTGGAAAACAGTAAAAAATAGGAGAGATAGGATGATTGGCCACATACTACGGCATGAGGGAATAGTGCGGAATATATTAGAAGCAGAGATAGGAAAAAAGAGAAGAAGAGGCAGACCTAGATTAGACTACTGCACACAGATAGTAAAAGATGTAGGCTGTAGAGGTTTCAGGGAGATGTGTAGAATAGAAATCAATGGAGGTACGCATCCAACCAATCCCAAGATGGATAAACTAATGACGAAGAGATAACTGTGCTTAAACATGATTATTATAAGTAACTACAAGAATTGGTTGGGCAATATTCTCGAATAATGTTAAGTGTGTGAAAGGATTTACTGGAAAACCATTATTTCGGCAAATGTCTAAGTGTTGGGGGATCTTGGTAGCCACAGGTTGCTTAACCTCCTTCACTGAATCTCGGTAAAATAGGGTATAAAATTAGAAAACAATAGAAAGGGAACGAGCTGAATACACATACTCCCTGAAAAGAAGAAAAAGAAGAAAACCACCAAAAACGCAAAATCAAAGTAGCTGCTTATATAACCCTACATAAAAATAACTGAGTTGCAAACGAATCCGTGACTTTCAGTAAACAATGGATTCCATTACTAAAAGAAATAACAAATGAAAATCAAATGCCCACAATATCTAGGTAGCATTGCAAGTTTTTCCTGGGTTTTCCTTGCAATATTAACATGAAATACAGCCTACATACATGATTTCTATTTATACATAAAATAACTAATTACATAAAAATAAACATATTAACAATCCTTGTAAAACAGCATTGGTATCTGACAAGTATAAATCCACAATAAGGTTACCTCAAAACCATATACAATCTCCGTTGAACAGTATTGGTATGTGACAAGTGTAAACCCGCCATTGGGTCGCCTCAGATCCATATACAATCTTCATAGAACAACATTGGTATCTGACAAGTGTAAGCCCGCCATAGAGTCGCCTCAGAACCATGTTAAAATCTACCAAAGAGGTAACTTAAATCATAATGAATTTTCCCCCTCAAAATAAATATAAAAAAACGACTACTTAAGCCTTTCAATAATGCAATCGCACACTTCTTTAATAACCATCCTCTCAATTGTATAAATAAAACATGTTAAAAAATGTTTTCCAATTCCAATAAGTTATTGAATTTATATGAAATTCACCAATAAAAATTAATCAGCTGATTTCACGTTGAGCGTATTGGCTACCTAAAAAAAGCCGATCGTAGGTCGCAACACAAATTGAAGGTAATCATTCTGTTAAACTTTAAAAATTTTTGCTTAGTATACTCAAACCAAGTATTTCAAACATCAATAAATCAAAATCACCTTCAATTTATGTCATAAATGTCAAACTTGAAGTTTTTATTATTATTTTGACAACGATCCTAGGTCATGGATCGAAACGTAAATAAAGTTGATTTAAAAAACTATGAGTGGTTTAATTCCCAAAGAAGATTAACCTGAATACACATGCTATGTGAGAATTTTAGGGAACTATGTAGGCTAGCTCAGAATATAAATAAGTGCAGGTACGTGTCCAACCAGTTTTGAGACGGAAAACCTAATGGCTGCGAAATACTTGCAACTAATGTTGACTGTGCGAAAAGATAAATTGGAAAATATATTAAATCGCAAAATGGTTAAGTGTTGGGGGAACTTGGCAGCCACAGACTGCTTACCTTCCTTCACAATCATTGAAGGCCGGAGAAATAACGCATATAACTGTATAACAATAGAAAGTGATCGAACTGCATCTAACAAGAAAGAACATCGCCTATGAGGAAAGACAACAAACATATAATAAGAAGAAAATTGTTGAAAGCATATGTGTGGAGCACAGCACAGTATGCCTATGAAATACGGGAAGTCTGAAACGCAGACAGAAAAATGGTAGCAGCCTTTTGAAATGATGTGCTTCAGATGTATGAGGACGATAGCATGGACAGACAAAGATAATAACAAATAAGTTACAGAAATAGTAGGGGAACAAGGATATCTGGGGAAAAAGAGAAATAGTAGGGCGGAATACATTCTAAGGCATTTTTGGGGAATAGTATGTGATATATTACAAGCAGAGATAGGAAAAAAGAGGTAGATGTAGACCTAGATCAGACAGTTATAGATGCAAACTGTGCATATTTCAGGGAAATCTGTAGGTTAGTTCAGAATAGGGAACAATGATGGTACGCGTCTAACCAGTTCTGGGACTGAAGACCTAATGATGATGATGTGGACATGTCATTCGTAATACTATTTTGAAAAAATGCGTAGAAACTATGAACGAATATTATAATTAAGGCTTATGCTAAATATTATAAATAAATTTCCAACTACTTAGGTACAACTACAACTAATAACTGAACTAATTCACAAACAGAGACAACATAAATGAAAATCTTATCCAACAATGAACGTGACGTGACTAACGACTCCTACTAATCTATGCTACCGACATAATACTGTGCATGTGATGCCTACGTGCAGCTTCTACCTGGAATCCCATCATCATGCATCTTAGCAAATCCCTAACGGTACTGCTCATTCCGGAAATGACGGAACGTGATTATAGCAACGGTAAATGAGCGTTTCAAAGCGATAAATAAATTTCAGGTTATTCAAAGAGCTGCTCCGAAAAATCACGCATAGCTGTCACGGTCAGTCGCAGCTCCTATAAAATCACGGAGTTTACAAACCACAATTATTTATAAAACCCACTTCTGCAGTAGCATGATCTTCGTGACCTGAATATATTTGTACGAAATATCTTGTTAGCACTGTCGAGGTAGGTTTAAAAAAAATGTGATAATAACTTTGTAAAGTGATAATGTTGCAAACACATTAATAATTTTATGTAAAGCTGTATACTGGTGAAAGATACTCGAAAACATTTATCGACATATTATTGATATAACTAAAACAAGGTGTCGCACTATATACGAATCTGCTAACGTGTTTTAAGGGCGCGATAACATCCTTCTATTTTCATAACACGAACTAATTTTAAAATAGCCGCCTTTGTGGTATAGCTTTCGCATGATAGAGGGAACTACTTTATTTTAACTTTAGTAGTTTAGTGGTTCATTTCCAAGTTTAGCAAGTAACGGTTGCTAGGAGAGGGGACGATGCTGGTTTATTTTCTCTATTCCTGTAACTATTCGTCGTAAATAACTTTCGGCGAACTCAAAGTTAGCAAGCAAAGCATATGTGTATTCTAATAATAGTCAAGGTCGTTTTCCGAAACAAATTTGTATTATATTTTTTCATTTATCTTGCATATTGTATTCGCTAATTTTTATTTTTGAATGTGTAGTTTATTGTTCATAAAGTGACATATCGTTATTATTATAAACAAACATTTAATGCTTCATTTAGTGTGGGTGTATTTGCGCTTGGGGGTAAGTATATTCTAAAATTCTTATACTTTGTGGATAGACGGATAAAGTAATGGCGAAAAGAGAGAAACTGTGTACACTAACTTTGTTATGTCCTTTATAAATTAGTTTAAAAACGGCATAAATCTTATTTATAATTTAAGCAGTCCAAATTCCAAATATTTATCTGAAATACGGAAAAAATTACAGTATACTTTCTGTAGTCGCATGATGTAGTTTTTTTTTATTTACGTATTTACATTTTTCAGATGGGCAAACATAAGAAGGTGTATAACCAAATTCCAAGTGGTACCAAAAAACGATCGTCCAAGTCTAAAACAGCCCACTTAAGGTGACAGAAAATGCAACAATTACCGCCGTAAGTTATAGTACATCCAGTAGTGTAGCTAGGATATCTTTATGTGGCTGTTTATTTTGGAATATAAAATCCAAAAACAACAAAACTATTTAAATGTCGCATATCCACCCACAAGAATTATACATTCTTCAGATGCCTTGAGAATAGAAAACCCACAAATTACCCAACTCTCCACTTAAGACTATTTGGAATTTATAAATATGATAACGCAAACTAAAAATATTAGTGTTTTCGCATTATTCATAGAACTAAGTTAGTGTGATTACCCTGAAATTATGAAGTAGAAAAAATTACTTAGTATTTTCTCAATGAATAGTTTTAAATGTACGTCAGAATAGCACATCTGTACTGTATTAGAAATACTCATCAAATTTGTAGAACACATACAGTGTGTACAGTATAAAATGCAGTACATGGGGATTTTGGAAACTGTAGGTGATACGATCTTGGTTAAATGGGACAAAAGTTGCATAATCATGAGGGTATCTGAGATCGGTTTTCAAATTTCAAAAATTTTTCATAGGTTACTAGATAGAGACAAAAAACACAAAATTGACGATTTCTTTATTTGCTCCTAGTTAGTCTACTAATTGAAATAGAATGTTCAAATTTGGTACATCATGGTAATTCCCCATTGCGTTTCACATTTTCAACTTAGATTTTGCCTATAGCATCTAGATTTTGCGTGACGATGTTCAACTTTTTATTTTTAAATAGCCGCCATATTGGATTTTTACATTTTTGAAATGATGACAAAAAACCCTTTCCAAAGAGGTATAACATGGCTATGTTTGATTGAATCAAAACACTAAAAATCACATAATTATGTTTTGGTCGTAGTAGGCTTTAATTTCCATTATGACAAAGAGAAACAATTGCTCAACATCTGAGAAACGTCAAAGTTTGTCCTTTATTTTATGTTTCAAGTAGTGCAGTTTAAAAAAACAGTTAATTAATTTACATAGAAATTTAAGCAAAGCATTTGCGCTTGAAATGGATCGCTTTACTAACAGTGATAAATATCAAATGTTAGAATGTTTTATTCTTTCTGGAAGGAATGATGTTAAAGCCGCTGAATTGTATTTAAATAAATACCCAGAACAACATCAACCAAACAGATGTATGTTTCGGAGATTACAAAATAATTTAATAAATTATGGTAGTTTTGGCTTGTCTAAGAGAAATATGCAAATTAAAAAAGATAATGAAAACGGCGTTTTACAAACAGTTGTCGAAGATCCTCGTACTTCTCTTAGACAAATTCAAAATATAACAGGTGTTGCTCATTCTACGGCAAGAGCTATTTTAAAACGTTTCAAGTACCATCCATATCATGAACAACCATGTCAGGGATTGCGTACTGAAGATCAAATTCGAAGAATGGAATTTTGTGCTTGGTACATCAGAAAGTGCAACGAAAATTCAAATTTTGCATATACAATTTTGTGATCTGACAAAAGTCGATTTACGAATTGTGGTATGTTCAACCGCAAAAATACAATTTTTTGGTCAGATGAAAATCCACATTTGAACCACCAATTTAGACATCAAGTTAAATGGGGATTCAACGTCTGGATTGGTATTATTGAAAGGTACATTATAGGTCCGTTTTTTTATGATGCAAATTTAAACTCTGCAAGATACTTAGATTTATTGCAGGGAAATGTGGCAGATAGACTAATGGAGCTTCCACTCGCTACTTTGCAAAATATGATTTTTCAAAATGATGACGCTCCACCCCACAATGCTCTGATTATTAGAAATTTTTTTAATTCTGAGTATAATGAAAACTGGATTGGAAATCGGGGACCAATTAAGTGGCCGGCGAGATCACCGGATTTAACTCCTCTAGATTTCTTTATATGGGGCCATTTAAAAAGTCGTGTGTACTCAGAAACGTATGATAATGTAGGCCAATTACAACAAGCAGTCCAAGAATTCGTAAATAAAATAACTCCAACTATGATAAGACGATCTTGTAAAGATGTTTATAAAAGGTGTCGGTTGTGTGTTCAACAAAATGGGGGGTTATTTGAACATTTAAAATAAATAATGAATTCATGTGGCTGACTATCGTTATATTTTTTTCCTTGATTGTTAATTTGCAATTGTCTGAACATGAATGACAACTAAAAACAGCTTAAATAATATTTTGTATTGAATAGATGCTAGTTTGTATTTATTGTTTGTTAATGCATAGTTAATGCATGGAATTACTATGCAAGGACAAAAAATTGATATGCTTAGATTTGCAGATGATATAGCAGTATTAGCGTCTAGCAAAGAAGAGTTAGAATCTGCTCTTAATGAAATGGAAACGGTTCTAACAGAGAGGTACGGTATGAAAATTAACAAAACTAAAACTAAAGTTCTAAGTATGCAAAGGTGGGGAAAATAAATCAAAAATAAGAATACAAGTATGTAACACGAACTTACAAGAGGTTAAGGATTTCTGCTATCTAGGAAGCCAAATAACGCAAGATGGGAAAAGCACAAAAGATATAAAACAAAGATTAGCACAAGATCGTGCTACATTTAACAAGAAAAAGCAACTACTGTGCTTAAAGACCACAAACATAAAACAAGGAAAAGATTGCTTAAAACATATGTGTGGAGCACAGCACTGTATGGGTGTGAAGCCTGGACAGTAGGAGAAGCGGACAAGAAAAAGGTAGAAGCCTTTGAAATGTGGTGCTACAGACGTATGATGAAGATATCATGGACAGACAAAGTTAAGAACGAAGAGGTACTAAAAATGGTAGGGGAAGAAAGAAATATGTGGAAAACGGTAAAAAATAGGAGAGATAGGATGATAGACCACATACTACGGCATGAGGGAATAGTGCGGAATATATTAGAAGCAGAGATCGGAAAAAAAGAGAAGAAGAGGCAGACCTAGGTTAGACTACTGCACACAGATAGTAAAAGATGTAGGCTGTAGGGGTTTCAGGGAGATGTGTAAGCTAGCCCAGAATAGAAATCAATGGAGGTACGCATCCAACCAATCCCAAGATGGATAAACTAATGAGGAAAAAAATAACTGTGCTTCAACATGATGATTATTATAAGTAACTACAAGAATTGGTTGGGCAATAATCTTGAATAATGTTAAGTGTTAAAGGATTTACTGGAAAACCATTATTTCGGCAAACGTCTAAGTGTTGGGGGATCTTGGTAGCCACATGTTGCTTAACCCCCTTCACTGTATCTTGTTGAAATAGGGCATAAAATTAGAAAACAATAGAAGGGGAACGAGCTGTATACACATGCTGTGTGAGAATTTCAGGGAACTATGTAGGCTAGCTCAGAATATAAATAAGTGCAGGTACGTGTCCAACCAGTTTTGAGACGGAAAACCTAATGACGAAAAAATAAGTGTAGATAAATCTGATGATTAGTATAAACAACTAGTTGTTGGTAAGTAAGTAAGTAGATTTATTGCATAACTCAATATAGGTTATTCATCATCATGATTTTGTTTTTGACCTTACTTAAGGTTGGTTTGACGCAGCTCTAACTTCTTTTCTAATCTGTGCTAATCTAAAAAGCTCTACATATCCTTCACAACCTAAATTTCTAATAATTTGACTAATATAGTTTGGTCTAGGTTTTCCTATATCCTTCTATCTTTTTCCTATCCAGCTGACTCTACATAGATATTAGCAACCTGTTGGTTGTTAAAGAAATCTAACATGTTTACATGATTACCATTTATAAGGAAATGAAATATAACCTGGTTATCCGCTTCAAAAAGGAAAAGTGTTAAATTATATGTTATGGTAAGGCTTAAGCAACGAAACGCTACCAACATGCCAGACCGCTAACCAATTGTGAGTCATGTCCTGGTGACATTTAGTTAACTGATTTTTATTTTTTTTTGTTTTGTTTTGAACTTACTTAAAGTCGGTTTGACGCAGCTCTAAATTCTTTTCTATTCTGAGCTAGTCTAAAAAGGTTTAAATACCCTTCACAACCTAAATCTCTAATAATTTGACTAATATAGCTTTGTCTAGGCCTTCCTACTCTATTTTTATTTGGTAGTCTATAATCTAAGACTTTACTAAATAGTCCCTCATGTCTTAACTGGTGCCTTATCATTCTATCTCTCCTGACCTTCAATTGTTTCCACATACAGGGATCCTCACCTATCCTTCTATAAACTTCCTCGTTTGTTACTCTATCTGTCCAACTAATCTTTAACATTCTCCTATAACACCAAGTTTCAAAAGCTTCTATCTTTTTCTTATCTACTTCTTTAATTGTCCAAGTCTCACTACCGTATAGTAGAACGCTCCATACGTACGATTTTAAGAAACTTTTTCTATTATCTAAACTATTACTACTAGCTATTAGTAAGTCTTTCTTTTTTTAAAAACATTTTTCTAGCTTGAGCTATTCTAGCTACTATATCCCTTCTGCTACGTCCATCTTTTGTAATTATACTACCTAAATAGCAAAATTCATCTACCTCCTCTAACTCGGTATTACCTATTTTTAATTTTGGTTTAGAACTAGGCTGTAACTCACTTGTCATTATCTTTATCTTTCCTGAGTTAATTCTCATACTATAGTTACTCTGTACTATCTCATCTAAAATATTTAAAAACTCTCCTAACTCTTTTCTAGACTCTGCTATAATGGCTATATCATCTGCAAAACGTAACATGTCTTTTTTCTGTCGCGGTACACTAATACCTATCTGTTTTCTCTCTCTAGCTAAGTTTAAAGCTTCCTCAATATAAACATTAAAAATCAAGGGAGACAGTATACAACCCTGCCTAACACCATTTCTAATCTTAGCTTCCTTATCTATTTCATCAAATCTAATTACTACACTTTGGTTTTTATATAGACTGTAAATAATTTTTCTATCCCTATGAGAGATTCCAATTTTTTGCAAAACCCTGAACATAACAATCCAATTAACCCTATCAAATGCTTTTCCTAAATCTACAAACGCGAAATGGGTCTTTTTATTTTTTTGTAACCTTTTTTCGATAATTACCCTAATCATTAGTATCGGTTCTCTAGTACCTCTGTCTTTACGAAAACCATATTGGTCTTCGCCTAAATAATTCTCAGTCAAAGTGTAGGGATAAAGGGATGAACCAATGATATGGAATTCACCTACCTTTAATGACTGCGATCTTGATTCAACGCTGGTCGATCAATGTAACAAAACTATTAATTGATTGCGGACTGTAGTAATGTTAATTAGCACACGAACCGATTGTACAGCACTAATTACTGCAAAATAACCACGACAACATATTGCGTACATGTGACGCTTGCTACGACTTTCGAAGCACTGAAATTTCTGTCCTTTCTCACCATTTAGTCCCTTTTCTTGTAGGTAGGTAGTGGATAAAACCGGATTATAGGAAGGGGTTAAGTACTGTTAGGTTAAAGGATAAGCGACATTAATTAATATCTATAAGCTTAAGGTAAAACGTGTAAATAGGGTAAATAAGCCTAAACACAAAGCTTCTACTCTATTTTTAATTATTATTGTTAGTATTTTGGAAGCATGAGAAGTTAAACTAACCGTTCTAAAATTCTCACACCTATCAGCTCCTGACTTTTTTGGGATTGGGATAATAATATTTTTTTCGAAATCTATTGGAACCTCACCTGTGTCATATATTACATTTACTAGTCATATAATCTGTCTAAAGTTTTCTGACTTGCATATTTTATTAATTCTGCGGGAATATCGTCTATCCCTGGCGCTTTATTTAATTTAAGATTCCGAACAGCTCTATCAAATTCCTCTCTTAATATTGAGAACCCTATTTCTACATCCTCGTCTTGGTCGTTCTCTAACTCATCCATATCGTCTCCCTTATATAAATCTTCTAAATATCTTTCCGATCTATCAGCTACCTCAACTTTATTTATTAGAAGCTCATTATTCTCGTCTCTAATACCATTATATTTTTTCCTATCTTCCCCATAAAAACTTTTTAACTGCCTTGTAAGCCCTGTCTGTCTTACCTACTCTCAAATCATCTTGTATTCCCTTACAATTCTCCTCCATCCATTTATTTCTAGCTTTTCTACACTCATGTACTATCTTATTTCTAACTGTATTATATTTTTGCTTACTTTCACTATCCACTTCTCTGAAAGGTTTAAGCTTTCTTCTATTCTCTATTAAATCTAATATCTCCTTTGTTACCCACGGTTTTCTAGCTTCTATTTTTTTCTTATCTATAGATTATTAAAGTATAAAAACAAAATATTATACTATAAAGCAAATTATTAAAAATACAGTTAATAATATACTTAGGTTTCATTTCTACAACTTACAATATATTTTTTTAAATTACTCTTAAATTTTCTTTTAGAAGGCTGATTTGTAACTGATTTTGGTAATGTATTATATATCTTAACGCCATAATGAAATACATTTTTTGTGGTTATCGTTTTATTCTTCTTGTATATATAGTAATTGTCTGCTTGTCTTGTGCTGTAGTTATGTATATCTGACACTTTAATTAAGTTGCTAACCAAGTACGAAGGCAGCAAACCATTTATAATTTTATATATAAAAACCATACTATTACATTTCATTTGTTCCTGAACATTTTAAAATTAAGGCATTCTAAAATTTTACGGGCTTAGGCAAATCTGCTACATTTTAATAAACATCTCATTGCACGATTTTGTATCTTTTGCGATCTTTCCAAATCACCTTGGTTTGAGACAAATAAAATGGTGCTGCAGTATGTTAAGTGTGGATAAACTATTGCTCTATATAAAGTTATTCAAGCAAAACTTGATAACTTTGCACTAATTCTTCTCAGAAATCCAACCTTTTTACTTACTTTATTTATAACCATCTGTAGATGCATTTTAAAAGTTAATTTTCGGTCGATTATTACGCCAAGGTATTTAATGTTCTCTACCAGTTCAATATCAGACCCATCTATTTGTACATTCCTATTTTCTGTTTTTATCATTTGATAACTTCTATCATTCGTTAGCAACATCCATTTTGTTTTATCAACATTTATCTTCAGCTTACTTCCAACTAAATATTTGCTAATTCTTATTAAGTCACTATTTACAGATTGAATCAGGTTTATTACATTTGCACCTTCAGCATATATTAAAGTGTCATCAGCAAACATATGCATCTTTGTTACCTTCACTACATTCACTATATCGTTTATGTAAATTATAAAAAGCAATGGTCCCAAAATACTTCCTTGTGGAACACCCCACTCAATTTCTGATTTACTAGATGTTTCCCGTTGCCATCTCGTTTCTTGCTCCCTGTTTTATAGGTAGTCTTTAAACCACTCTAACGCATTGCCTTTAACCCCATATTTTTCCAATTTTTGAATGAGAATATTTCTACTTATAGTCTCAAATGCTCTTTTGTAATCTATAAAGACTGCACACACTGCCTTTCCTTTATCCATTGATTCTTTCCAGTCATTTATAATTAGCTGAATCGCTGTTTCACATGAGTGTTTCGTTCGAAAACCAGACTGATACGTGGTTAGTATATTAGTCTCATCCAAGAATTGCTTCAGTTGCTTATATATTACTGTTTCTAATACCTTTTCAATTGTGGCCAACATATTTATAGGCCTGTACTCTTCGCATTTCTTTGTTGATACTACTTTTGAATTGGTGTAATTGTTGATATCTTTAAGTCCTTGGGCACAATACCATGCATAAGAGACATATTTATTATGTTTAGTAGCGGATAACCAATAATATCAAAAAGTTCTTTAAGAACTCTACTGTTTACACCATCCGGGCTGCTTTTATTTGCTTGCTTATATACCAATTCTTTTAGTTCATGTATTTTTAATAATTTAAAAGTACTTAATTCCTTCAGGCTTGTACGTATTTGGTCGTGAAACTCAAACTTTTCAATACCAATTGATGATGTAATTTCTGTTATACTATTTATGAAGTAAGTATTGAAGTTTTCAGCAATAGTTTTGTCATTAGTTTCTAGTGTATTCTCAAATATAATGTGCTTACTATTTTGAATACGTTCGGTTTTTAATACAAGTTTTAAAGTCTTCCACATTTTTACTGGGTTACCTTTATTTTCATCTATTTTCTTTTCATAATATTTAATCTTAGCTCTACGGATCATGAATATCACATTATTTCTGCATTCTTTGTATGCTTTCCAATCTTCCATACTTCTTGTGAATGTAAATTTTTTATAAAATTTATTTCGTATATTAATTACTCTTTGTATTTCTCCATTAAACCATAATTTTGAACTATTTTGTGACACCTCCTTGTCATATGAATTATGGTCAATTGCATTTTTAATGTTTGTGTAAAATGTTTTATAAAGTTTATCGATGTTGGTTATTTCATACTTCCAATCTGCCAATATTAACTCGTTCTTTATGGCCTCATAGTTAAGAATTTTCTTTATTTTGCTTTCTGCATCAACTTGGAGTTTTTGTGTGATGTGACTGTCTGCAACAACAATACTATGATCTGTAACTTTTGGAGTGTGCCATACTGTACTTTTTAATCCATTATTATTAGTTATCACTAAATCTATTAATGTTTCAGATTCCTTAGTAATTCTTGTACTCTCAGAAATTAGTTGTACAAATCCACAGTCCTTTACAATATTTTTTAACTTAATTGTATAGAAATCATTTATTTTATTCCAATCAATATTATAATCCCCAATCAGAATGATATCTTCACTACCACGTGATTCTACTAGTTCTTCTAACAAATTTTCCAACAGGTTTAGAAAATTTGCACAACTTCCACTTGGTGAACGGTAAAACACAGCTATACTTATACTTCTACTATTCAACTTAATATTACCAACAATACCCCAATATTCTAAATGGAGGCTATACTCTTTTAATATTTCAAACTGTAGAAATGACTGATAGTAAATTATGACACCTCCTGTGTCGTGAACTAGAATCAACCCTACCTAAACTGTATCCTTTAATGCCTATTTCATTACTTTCAATACAATTTGTCAGATGTGTTTCTGTTAAACATACCAATATTGTTTTTTTTCGATTGATTAGCTGTTGTATTTCGTCAAAATGTGTAGTTGAGCCTTGTGTATTTAAGCATAAAATTATTGACTTATAGTCTGCTGTTATATTTAAACATCTAGAAGGTAATTGCTATATGTAATTTATTTTACGCTTTTGTAATTCAATAATCCTTTTAAAACATGTACAATTATAGTCCCATACTGTATGCTGTTCATCTAATTCTATATTTAAACGACTTTTTGCTTCCACACAGTTAATACACTTAAATTGACTTTCTTGACAATCTGCTTCACTATGAGATTGTGCACACCGTGGGCGCACTACACTCCCTTTGCATTCTTTGGCAATATGCCCAAACTTACAACACTTATAACATCTTTTTATTGCCACATGCTCTAATACCTTACATCTCCTCCATCATATTCTCAATAATTCTTCTCTCATAATGTATTTAAATGTATCTGTATCCACTTCTACAATAATGTTGAATAACCCTTTAACAATTTTGGTTTCATACTTAATATTCATTTGAAAATTTTGTTTATGCTCATCTAACTTATTTTGATTTATTATTTTTTTGTAAATGCCTTCTTTGTCACTTTCATCTACTCCTATAATTTTTATCATTGGAAGTCTTTTTAATGGAATCTTTACTGTATATTCTTCTCCCATTTTTTGTGATATAGTTTTCTTCATCACTTCTACTGCCCTATTATTTTCACATTCAATAACAATACCACCATTTTTGGTAGTTTTCCCTACACTTACTCCAATTTCTAAACTAACAGGGTCAATATTATCTTTCAATTTTTTAAGGATTTCCTTAGAGTCTGTTTTTCCACCAATTTTATCGATTATTACTATAGGAGGTTGAGATACATTCCGTTTAGTGACTGCACTGTACAATTTATTAACATTGAGTTCTGCCTCTGGACACTTTTGTTCGAATAATGTATTTTTTATTTCTACCAAGTCTTTACTCTGTTCATCAAACTTTTTTAAAAGTTCCTCATGAGTTCTTTCCAGGGATTGTAATTTTTGCATAACTTCCCCAAGTACATATTTCGTCTCAGTCACTTGCTTTTCACACTTTAAACAATAAAATTTTAAAACTCTTCCTTTTTTTAACTGCATACATCTTATTTCAGAACTTGATAAGTCTGTACAGTCAAAATGTACTATTTTTGTACACCCATCACACTCACAACATTTGTCATCTTCTATATTTAGATTACATTACCAACAAACTTGCATATTATACCCTTATTATTAATACTTTTACCAAAAATATGTTTGCAATGTGGCAATTGTAATTGCAGAGATAAGAGCTAGTTATTGTGTAGATAACTGTTGATTATAACCAAAAGTTTGTATACTACCAATTTAAAATGCTAGTTATCTGTTGATATCATAGTTGTGATGCACTTTTTATAAAAAAAAGTTTAGTATTTTGAAAGCCTGTGTAGTTAGCTCTAAGATGATACCAAATTTGACATATAAGTAGCACTTTTTATCAGTTAATTTTAATATACTTTGAGGAGCACATTAACACTTTGTTAACAAAACCAATCACTTAATCATATTCCTGGTTGGTTGCGAAGTATCTGCAACTAATATTGACTGTGCGAAAAGATATATTGAAAAATATATTAAATTGGTAAATGGTTAAGTGTTGGGGGAACTTGGCAGCCACAGGCTGCTTACCTCTCTTCATAACCACTGAAGGTCGGAGAAATAGGGTATATAATTGTAAAACAATAGAAGGTGACCGAACTGTATCTAACAAGAAAGAACAGCACCTATGAGGAAAGACAACAAACATAGAACAAGAAGAAAATTGTTGAAAGCATATGTGTGGAGCACAGCACAGTATGCCTATGAAATACGTGCAGTCTGAAACACAGACAGAAAAACGGCCTTTTGAAATACTGTGCTTCAGATGTATGAGGACGATAGCATGGACAAACAAAGATAATAACAAATAGGTTATAGAAATAGAAGAGCGGAATACGTTCTAAAGCATTTTGGGGAATAGTATGGGATATATTACAAGCAGAGATAGGAAAAAAGAGGTAGATGTAGACCTAGATCAGATAGTGATAGATGCAGACTGTGCAAATTTCAGGGAAATCTGTAGGTTAGTTCAGAATAGGAAACACTGATGGTACGCGTCTAACCAGTTCCAGGACTGAAGACCTAATGATGAATGCATAGTTATGTAAGTTCTGATTAATACAGATTTATTTTCAATTTTTTACGTTTTTTACTGTTTTATTACCACTGAAAATTGAGTTTAAAATTTTTAGAGCAATTGTTTCTCTTTGTCATAATGGAAATTAAAGTCTACTACGACCAAAACATAATTATGTGATTTTTAGTGTTTTGATTCAATCAAACATAACCATGTTATACCTCTTCGGAAAGGGTTTTTTGTCAGCATTTCAAAAATGTAAAAATCCAATATGACAGCTAATTAAAAATAAAAAGTTGAAGATCGTCACGCAAAATCTAGATGCCATAGGCAAAATCTAAGTTGAAAATGTGAAACGCAATGGGGAATTACCATGATGTACCAAATTTGAACATTCTATTTCAATTAGTAGACTAACTACGAGCAAACAAAGAAATCGTCAATTTTTGTGTTTTTTGCCTCTATCTAGTAACATATGAAAAATTTTTGAAATTTGAAAACCGATCTGAGATACCCTCATGATTATGCAACTTTTGTCCCATTTAACCAAGATCGTATCTCCTACAGTTTCCAAGATCCCCATGTACTGCATTTTATACTGTACACACTGTATATAACAATATAACATTTATGTTTTTACCTCGTTGAATTTTGATAGCCGCGTTTTAAAAAATTATTATTTTTTTCTAAAATTCTATAGGATTTCATAAGCTTTAGATTGTTTTAGGCAACAATGCGAAGAATTTTTGTGCTATTTTCAACGAAGTAAGCTCTCGGATGCGTCATATGATTTTTATATAATTATTAAGTACTGACATTAAAAATGAGTAATTTTGCCTCACCTGCAAACAATGGTTCAAGCCTTCTAACTACACTGGTTATGCCCCTGTTACATTATAATTTCACAAATACACATATTAATTAGATGTCGTAATAAAACCCAAACTTTTTCAGTTTGAAATCCACGTCAGATAATTTAAACAAGCCTGGCCCATCAGGTTTGCAAAGATTACCTGAGGTAGTTAGTAATCCAAGTACTTTATCTGAAGAAACTTCCGACCCAGAAACAAGGAAGTCGCAGACTGGGACAAAGTATGGAAATTTGTATAAATAATCCAAATTATTATATCAAAAATTAATTATGGATTTGTTTGGGGTACTCTGGCAACTGGCAGTACATATGGCCATTCTCAGGAACTATTTGCAGTTATGGATATACCTCCCATGACACTGTACCAATTTAAAAAAAAGTTGAAGCTGAATTAGGCGCTGTAAAAAAATCTAATTGTTTAATATCTTACTTGATAGTTTGTTTAGGTATGGAAGGACAATCTTATGAAAGACATGGAAGAAAATGGAAAAGTAGAGTTAAAATTGACAAGACAAAACCTTGATGTCGATTCCATATATTACAGTATCTCTGGATGGAAGTTCGGAGCAAAAGGTCATATGGCCATAGTTATGATGCTGCTTCAGGAATGGTGAGTATCATTACTCTAACCTTTAATGCAATTATAATAAAATGATATTTTCTACTACATTTGCAATACTTTATAGTATTTGTACTATAACAACATATTTAAGTATATCTGGACATTAGGGAATTAATCAGCAAACTCTTGTAAAGATCATTATATCACAGATTTATGTATGCATAATTATTATGACCATTTCGAATGGACCTGCACCTTGCCGAAGTTCTAGACTACTAGAACAGGTGAAATGGCTTGCGTGTTCTAATGAGCTAAAGAGCCATACTACAGATCCAACCAAAGTAGTAGGGTCGTTAGTGAGGAACCAGACTAAGACAGGTCCCCGAAAGAGGGCAGCGGCTCTTTCGGTACTTAGATTGGCAGAGACCATAGGGGTCGGTATGGCAGTCTAAGACACACTACCACGATGTGGAAGGCAACGGGAAACCACCACATTATCTCCCAAGTACACAGTGTACTTAAATTGTTACAAACATGATGGCATTCTCTGGGGTAAAAGATTCCGGAGTTAAAATAGTCCCCCATTCGGATCTCCAGGAGGGGACTACTTCGGAGGATGCGATCGGAAAGTTAAGAATAAGAGTCGGGAACATTTTGCGAGTCGGAGCGTGGAATGTTAGAACTATGAAGCAAGTGGGTAAGCTAGAGAACCTAAAAATCGAAATGAATAGGTTATCATTAGACATAGTAGGGATCAGCGAAGTTCGGTGACCAGAGGCGGGGGATTTTTGGAGTGGAGACTTCAGGGTAATTCATACAGGAGCCGAGGAAGGAAATTTGGGTGTGGAGATAGTTATGCGGAAAAAGATAGGATACTGTGTAGAAAATTACTTACAAAAGAATGAAAGAGTACTCATGGTTAGATTAGAATCTAAACCGGCAAACAGTAATAATACAAGTATACATGCCCACCTCTAGCTACAGTGACGAAGAGGTAGAAGCGATCTACAAAGATATCGAAGACATATTAAGACACGTAAAAGGACATGAAAATTTAATAATTACGGGGGATTATAATGCAGTGGTAGTGAGGGTAGGGAAGGAGCGATAGTAGGTTTATTTGGTTTAGGCACTAGAAACGACAGAGGAAATAGGCTGGTAGAATTTTGCGACAAGAACAACTTAATCATTACAAACACATTATTCCAACATCATGCTAGAAGACGATATACGTGGAAGATGCCAGGAGATATAGGAAGATATCAAATAGATTACATTCTTGTTAGACAACGGTTTAGGAATTAAGTAAAAGACTGTAGAAGCTACCCAGAAGCAGATATAGACATACTACAACATCGTAATTATGAAGGCCGCACTTAAATTTAAAAATTTGAAAAAAAAATTGAAAAAGGCACTTGGACCTACAGAAACTAAAAGAGAAAGATATTCAAGAAAGATTCGAAAAAAGGTCAAATGAATTGCTCAAAGATATCGGGAAAATATCTGATACTAAGGAAGTAGAAACAGAATGGAATAACATTAAATCCAGCCTAGACATGGCGGCCAGAGATATTCTGGGGTATACACAAAAAGAAAATAAGAAACCATGGATAACAAAGGATATCCTGAATTTAATAGAAGAAAGACGAAAATACAAAAATAAATCAGACGAAACAGGAAAACAGAGATACAAAGCCATAAAATGGGAAATTATTCGAAAATGCAGGAAAGCTAAAGAACAATGGATTGATGAAAAGTGCAAAGAGGTACAAACTAAGATGGAAGTAGGAAAGACAGATGAAGCATACAAACTAATTAAAATCAATTTTAGGGATATAGAACCGTATAGCAAAAATATAAGGAATGCGGGAGGAAATGTCATTATAGAAAATGTAGAGAAAGTGGGTAGATGGCAAGAATATATAGGAAATTTATATGCAGGAGAAGAACTAACTGCATTAGAAAAGGAATCAGACATTGAAAATGATGACTTGGGATATTCTATACTTAGAGATGAATTTGAAATAGCATTAAAGGGTCTGAAAAATGGTCAGGCGCCGGGTACAGATAAGGTGCAAGCGGAGACTCTAAAAGCCGCTGGTCAAGCAGTAACAGAACGTCTCTTCCAACTTGTAAGCTATATGTATAAGACAGGCGAGATACCCAAAGATTTCAAAACGTAACATCATAGTATCTATACCAAAAAAGAAAGGCGCAGATAGATGTGAAAATTTTTGAACAAAAAGCTTGACAGCACACGTATCAAAAATATTAACTAGAATTGTACAAAGACGAATGGAAAAACGGGCTGAAGAAATACTAGGAGAAGACCAATTTGGGTTTAGGCGAAACATGGGAACACGGGAGGCTATCTTAGCTCTGAGGGTGATAATGGAGAAAACAATAGAAAAAGGGGAAAGCGTGTATATAGGGTTTGTAGATCTGGAAAAAGCATTTGACAATGTAAAATGGAAAAAAATGTTCGAAATACTCAAAAAGATTGGAATGAGTTATAGGGATAGACGAATAGTACATAGCTTATACAAAGAGCAAACAGCAGTAATAGAATTAGAGCAGGAACGTAAAGAAGTAAACATAAGGAAAGGGGTAAGACAGGGATGTTCCCTAACCCCACTAATTTTTAACTTGTACATTGAGGAGGCAATGAATACTGTCAAATGCAGGAAGACATTTGGAATTACTATGCAGGGACAAAAAATTGATATGCTTAGATTTGCAGATGATATAGCGGTATTAGCATCTAGCAAAGAAGAGTTAGAAGCTGCTCTCAATGAAATGGAAACTGTTCTAACAGAGAAATACAATATGAAAATTAACAAAAGTAAAACAAAAGTACTAGTATGCAAAGGAGGGAGAAATAAATCAAAAACAAGAATACAAATATGTAACACGAACTTACAAGGGGTTAAGCATTTCTGCTACCTAGGAAGCCAAATAACGCAAGATGGAAAAAGCACAAAAGATATAAAACAAAGATTAGCACAAGGTCGTGCTGCATTTAACAAGAAAAAGCAACTACTGTGCTCAAAGACCACAAACATAGAAACAAGGAAAATATTGCTCAAAACATATATGTGGAGCACATCACTGTATGGCTGTGAAGTCTGGACAGTGGGAGAAGCGGACAAGAAAAAGGTAGAAGCCTTTGAAATGTGGTGCTACAGACGTATGATGAAGATATCATGAACAGACAAAGTTAAGAACGAAGAGGTACTAAAAATGGTAGGGGAAGAAAGAAATATGTGGAAAACGGTAAAAAATAGAAGAGATAGGATGATAGGTCACATACTACGGCATGAAGGAATAGTGCCGAATATACTAGAAGCAGAGATAGGAAAAAAGAGAAGAAGAGGTAGACCTAGGTTAGACTACTGCACACAGATAGTGAAAGTTGTAGGCTGTAGGAGTTTCAGGGAAATGTGTAGGCTAGCTCAGAAGAGAAATCAATGGATGTACGCATACAACCAGTCCCAAGATGGTTAAATTAATGACGAAGAAAGTAGCTGCACTTAAACATCATATTTATTATAAGCAACTACAAGCATTGGAGGGGCAATATTCTTGAATAATGGTAATTGCATGAAAGCATTTACTGGAAAACTATTATTTTGGCAAATGTCTAAGTGTTGGGGGATCTTGGCAGCCACAGGTAGCTTAACCCCCTTCAATAAATCTCTGTGAAATAGGGCATAATATTAGAAAACAACATAAGGAGAACCGAGCTGTATTGCTGTGTGAGAATTTCAAGGAACCATGTAGGTTAGTTTAGAAAAGAAATAACTGCAGGTACATATCCAACCAGTTTTGAGACGGGAAACCCAATGACGAAAAAATAAGCGCAGACAAATCTGATGATTATTATAAACAACTAGTTGTTTGTTGTGAAATATCTGCAATTAATGTTGACTGTGCGAAAAGACATATTGGAAAAAATATTAAATCAGTAAATGTTCAAGTGCTGGGGGAACTTGGCAGTCACAGGCTGCTTACCCCCCTTCGCAACCACTGAATGTCGGAGAAATAGGGTATATAATTGTAAAACAATAGAAAGTGACCGAACTGCATCTAACAAGAAAGAACGGCGCCTATGATGAAAGACAACAAATATAGAACAAAAAGTTGTTGAAAGCGTATGTGTGGAGCACAGCACAGACAATATGCCAACGAAGTAGGAGCAGTCTGAAAAGCAGACAGAAGAAGAGTAGCGGCCTTTGAAATGCCGTGCTTCAGATGTTTGAGGATGGACAGACAAAGGTAATAACAAATAGGTTATAGAAACAGTAAGGGAACAAGGATATCTTTGGGAAAAAAATATGAGAAATAGAAGGGCAGAATACATTCTAAGGCAATTTTGGGGAATAGTATAGTATATATGACAAGCAGAGATAGGAAAAAAGAGGTGGATGTAGACCTAGATCAGATAGTGATAGATGCAGACTGTGCAAATTTCGGGGAAATCTGTTGGTTAGTTCAGAATAGGAAACAATGATGGTACGCGTCTAATCAGTTTCAGGACTGAAGATCCAATGATGATGAATTATTATGACTTATATTAATTTAGCTATTAAATAAATAATCAAAATAAAACTTAATGTTGCTGGAACCAAAATGTTATATGCACCCTGTATATCAAAAGCGTTCATATTTTTGTTGTATAAAGTGTCAAATTGTCTTTGCATGTATATTATGAACTTTCAAGTGGTCGATGTTGTTACGTATAGAATGGGGAGAGTGCAATAGGGAGTCTTATGCCAGAGTTTGGCCAAAACGGTTTTGCTCTATGTTGAGCAGTTGTTCACTATATTTAATAAAGGTTATTACAAACTATGTTTTAGTATTGATTACGTTTAATTAATAATACAAGTAATAACAACATATGTAAAACTCTATTTACAAAATAATAATTACATATAAAAATTTGTATTGCGTTGTTCGAATATTGCAGTAATGCTTTATATTTTTTAGGCTGCTATCATTGGAAGGCGCACCAAAAAGTTATTGTTTTTAGGAATTCATAACAGATACTGTTCGATTTGTGCTAGAGCCACCAACAAAAAACTTCCTCAAAGTAAACACATTTGTTATCGAAACTGGTCTGAAAGTTCATCAGCAATGGAAGCTGACATAATAACCGAAGGTTTTAAAATGTCAATCGAAATGCATGGATTTCAATACAAAACCTTCATTCCCGATGGAGATTCTAACGTGTTTGGTAGTATTAGACGAAATGTGGAATATGGTACGACTGTACAAAAAATAGAATGTATCAACCATGTTTGAAGAAATTATGCAAAAGCATTAAGGTGCATCAAAAAGAATACTAGTGTAAATTTGCCTGCTAGAAACCAACTGACAAAAAACAATTGCAGAGCTGGAAAATTCTGTTCAAAGTGTGATTTACAGTAATGCAAATGGGGATGTGGAGGTGCTAAAAGAAGATATTTTAAATACACCCAACCATGTTTTTAATGATCATCGAAAATGCAAATATTCATATTGTATCGATGTTGGCGAAAGAACGCAGAGCCAAGTAACAAATATTCAAGCCACTGGTCTGTTATTGCATATAAATGGTATATTATTACAGATTTTTAATGATTAAACCTAAATTGTGTCATTTTTTAGGGGTACTCGATTTGCTTGTACAAAAAGCACATAAGTTGTTGGACGTTGAAACAAATAATCGAGCAGAACTGTTGGGTATTTTACCACGATTTAATGCTGGGAAGAGGCTTAATCTTATCTTAATCCTTTGAGAGTAGATCACATCCAACAGGATTGCGATATGACAAGAGCTTCGATTGGCATTCTATCGAACCTCATGATTTTCGTTCGAAACTTCTTCAAAGGGGTGAACGAAGTGATTTGTAGTGTTTCTAAGTCTACAAAAAAAATTAGTAAAATGTCCACATAAGCCATTAAAACAGGTGTTCCGTAAAAGAAATTAATACTGCAAGTACTGCCAACTATTCATCTGACGATCATTCACAATTCATATATTCATTATTCTGGTCCATTACTACGTGAGAGGTCTACCTGCCCCCAATTCAAAAAAATTATTTGCAAAGGCTATACATTTACTAATTGTTCATATTGTATTCTGACTCGTACTTTATGATGAACGATAATACTGTCGTTCAAATACACAATATATTATTAATTCTGGAACTAATGCATTTGTGGTTGGAAGATATTAAATGAGTCATTTTGCAATATCGCGAGTATGTTGAAGCAGTAAGACGTGTGAATGTGCTGCTCTTGTAAACAAATCATTTGGATAAGCAGTAACATAGCCTAATTGTATATTTTTCAATTATTGTATAATTATTCATTTGCTTCACTAATTTTTCTTGTAGAGATATGTAGTGGTATAAGAGTAGTCTATGACTAAACTTAGCATGGACCTACAAATATGTCTTATATACTAATATTTAATATAATATTAACAAGAATAAAGTCAACTTCAATTCAAAAGCTGTTGGTATATTTATTACTAAACATTTATGTATTGAACCTAAAATATGGGGTTTAACAAATATTATTTACAAATGCCTGTTATTTCCTCTTTTCACCAATAGTTTTATATCATTTACATTGCTACATATTATGTAAAACAGTGTTCCTTTTAAGTTTTTGGTTGGTAGTGACACCGTCCAAAAATACCCATATACACTTTATTGTAAATATTACAATTGAACCTATTTTTATTTTAGCTGTTATTCACTAAAAAATAAAACATTTGTAATAACTTTGTTTTAATAAAGCACACTTTACAGGTAACAAGTCAGTTTTTTGTATTGGAAATACTTTCTTCGATATTAGCATTTGATGAAAAATATTAAACCGAAGACCAAAAAAATATTCTATTAGTTTGAAATATTTATTGAAATAAACGTTTAGTCGTTTTTGAGAGTTAATTTAATGTAACAAAATAGCTATTTTTTCACAGAATAAACCAAAAAGGAATTCTTTTATGGTTTATTTCTAATGACCTATAGATACGTCTAGTTTCGTAAATTGTTTGATCCTAAACAAACTGTTACGCTTTTATTTTTAATTTAGCCAAATATATATTTCATAATTAATGGGAGTTTTGAAACTTATTGTTTATTATAATCATTTTTTGCAGGGAGCACAATTTGAGAAAATGTCATTATCACATCTATTTTATGTTACATGTGAACTTTGTATGACCAAAACATGACGTAAGTCTGCTAAGTGCGGCTAAAGAATGAGAACACTAATAAGTTGCCTATATATTTAAAGCTGATTTTGACACTTTTCAAATTGAAAATATAATTACCATTGCAGACCCCTAGTAAAGATACACAAAACAATGAACATCCCCAAAGTGAAGTGTAAAATGATGTAGGAATAATTATTGTTTTTTGACAATGTCCCCCCAGATCGTTCAAATTTGTAAATCATTTTGCATTGTATCAAACTCGCAATGTAATTTGTAACAAAAATGTATCCTAATTCCCTGTGATGGTTCCACTAAGATATTTTAATAAACACTCCGCTCTTGCTAACTGAAGCAATATTTTACTTACATTGAATATTGTAGAATTTTTAGTTACGGTTTGGGATACGGCACACTACCCTTTTTTTTTAAAACTATTATAACATTAGAATAAGCTTTACAAAGTAACACTGCTGCAATAATTTACTTATCGCTTGTAAACATAAACATGGAAGTTTACAAACAACCATGGATGTTGAGGTTATGTCATTTTTGGATTCATAAATATTCGCAATTAATCCAATCATTATTATATTACACTTATCAAAAGGTAATTCACCATATATTATTAGTTTACTTCATTTCAATGCGCCAAAAACAAAGTTCAAAATAATTCAATATGAACTATTCTATTTTTAAACCTTATTCTACACATCATTAACAGTGCCATCTTCGGCGAAACTCGTGAACGATTTCTATTAAAATGGCGTAAAATTAATGTAATAATTCAATAAAATCCATTCAGTACACTACGACTATCACGATCAATATTTTGAAATTTTTTCTAAACAATGATTATATATGTATTCTGCTATCCAACGAATGCTTTTTTTTATATACAAATTAATTCTGTTAGATGTAGTAATTAAAATAAGGTTAGTGAATTTTAACATTACTTTTAACAGTTATTTCTTGCTTATTACTGCACTTTAGAAAAAAAGCAAACCTTCGTTAGAAAGTACAAAGTTTTGTGAGTCTAATGGTGAAGTTACATTTTGCATATTTTCAATCCAACAAAAGTTATTTACCAAACAGAATAACCTGTTTTTGATAGATTTTAGGCAGCCAACCATACATCCGATCGTGCCCTTAATTTTACCACATCTTAAGAGATGGTAATTTGGAATTTGCATGGTTGTTAGTTTGAATATATAAATTTTAGTTGCCCAACCTAACTCTTTGGCGTATTTTTTGTTTGTACGTTGCTCAATAACATTTATAATTTTTCTATACGGAATAGAAGGGAATCATCCATTTACAAAATTATAACCTTTTGAGTTGCCATCTACGCGACGAGGTCGGTATTAACAAACAACGATTTCTTTAATTGTGCTGTTTACACTACCAACGTACCATAAACACAGTGCATATAAATAATTGCTATTAGTTGCTAAGGAAAATCCTTCAAATAAAAAAAAAATTATAAATCAACTATCAACAATCATCTCTCATAATATCACAATCATATTATAACATACTTCTCATAGCTTGTACCATTCTCACATTCACATTCTCATATTCACACGCAAATACAATCACAAACAAAAAGCATCACCAAATTAATTATTAAGAGGCTCAAGCAAACACCAACAGTCAGAAACCATCGTCCACTCACCAAGCATCAGTAGCCAACCATTAACCACCCTACAATTCCACCTTTACCAACCAGCGACACACAAACAAAAACTAACCACCAAACGGGCAATAACACCCAAACAAAAAGAAAACGAAGATAGCAACAAGGTAGCCATAATTTTAATATTAATGCTGTATTAGGATGATGGGCAAATAAGTACAAGATCGACAAGCTGTAGCATTAAAAGTAATTTATATTTTGTTTAAAATCCAAAATTTCATTGAAAGTAATGAAATAAAATGCAAATTTATATATACAGTAATGTAAGACAGTTTATGAACAAAATATCAATACAAAACTCCTCTTATATGAAAATACAATTTGTATTTAATGTCAGTATTTTATACAACGTACATAAAAATTAAAAAATTTGCGAGACAAATTTTTAATAATCTAAAATTAACTAACAACGATGCATGAAGAAGATTCTAACGTTCATTAATACAAATTTTTGAAATTAGCATTGCAAAGTGTATTTTGTCTGGTTGTGTCAATTATTGAAGCAAATCTCACTAAGGATAGTTGTAACATGCGGTAACAAACCTACGATAACTAACTAGGAGAGAAAAATGGACTGTATAAAAAATTAAGTGATATTTAACAAACAACAAATAATTAATGTTTTTAACCAAATCAAACGTTTACTAAAAGCAGTCATCTGGTGATTTATGAAGCCGTGCCAACGGAAAAACGATGTAACATCTACTCCGCCTTTTGCGGGTGAAGCGAAGCACATTTGTTTCACTAGCGGTTCTGACGAAAACCAGTTCATAATTTTTTCTATGTAGAACGTGTAAAATAGCGATGCGGACTGTTCGAACCACAAATCGATTCTCTCTGGCTTTGTGGATTTTCCAGTCACTACACTGTTCTTGCACATGCGGAATAACGATTATTACTCGCGGCGCTTGTTTGCGCGTGCTTTCGGTAAACCATGAAAATTTTACTAACAAATTTAAATATACCGCGGTAAATGTAAAATAATCAACAAACTCAATGTAAAACGAAATGTAGGTATAAATTATTTACTATAAACGGAACAATAGTATAACTGCGATCAGTGCTTCGCATAAGCTAATCTACCTAAAAGGACTTCCCTAAATTAACATTAACAATAATGAATTAAAAACTTACTTACCTTAAGTGTTAATTATTTGAATTGCTATTGAAAATTCAAGGTTCATCAACATCCGTAAATTAAGTTTTGTGGTTATGTTTTTTTTAATTATTGTTTCTGTAGTTTTCAATTTTTATTGCCAACTTGTTTCTGCGTGCTGCCATCTTACAGACGAGGAAAATAAGCATTATTTGAATCAAATATGGGCCATTTAGTTCTCACCCCTTGATTGGTATTTTATTTGCTTTGGAAAAAGGCTTGCATAATGCATATGTTCGGACTATTGTCTCTCTCTGCTTGATCCTTGTTAACCCCTTCCCTTAAAAATCTTGAGAGGACTTAAAACCAGCAGCCGACGAGGGTGTTGTGTAGTCATGTTTGAACCACTGGAAGTGACAAACTAGTGTCGTGTCGTGAGTGCTCATTGACAATAAAATAGTGCCGTTAAGCTCGCTATACAGTTAACCTAATTACAGTCCACATCATCATTAGAGGAATTCAAAGTAAGTGTTTATGTTAAGTAATGCATGATATATCTTTTGATCCAACATTTTTGGCCTCCGAGCGGATTGAATTTCTTTTGTTAAATTGAATTTCACGCCCCAATTCCTTGATTTTGTTTGTTTTTTGATTGGAAGGGTGCTATAAGTTCATTATTGTTTTAAACTGTACAGACATTTGCTTAGAAGTTTTTAGAACAATTTGTTTGATTTGTTTTGCAATCTAAGTAAATTTTCGTTTTGAATACTATTTATTTTATGTTCAAGTTCTATTCGAGAATTTAATTAAGATAAATAATAACGGTACTAAAAAGCATTCTTGTGAGCTTGTGAAACAGGTATACCGGCGGGGTTTCGAATTCTTAAACGTTTCGGGTTAAAGACACGTGGTTTATGGTTGCAGCGTAGTTATTCATGTGTTATCTTTGCTGTGCGGTATTTTTACAAGCCTTGTTGTTTTTATTCCTTTTAGAAGATTTAGGCATTTTTCAATTTCAATTTTGTGCACATGCATTTTACAGTGGCATTGTATTGTTTGTAGAAACGATACTTGTCATTTATTGCTCAGACATCACTTCTCTGGGTGGTCAGAATAACAACCTTTTCCTATAGAATCTTAAAGCTTGTAGTTGCCGCTTTGTTGCTTTAGGTGGTATTGAACCCCTTCACAATAATAGTTACCACAGAAAGGTTGATTTTTCAAAGTAAATCTGCGTTAAGTAGATTGATAGCATTACAAAACGCATTGTCTAATTTAGATGGGACCGGTAATGATTATTCTCAAATTGAAGCTAGTATGCAACTAACTTCGCAGATTATATCAGATTTTGACAAATTGTATACAGAATGCATCTTAGACGATGAATGTATTGAAGAAGTTTTGGGTATTCAAATTAATTTAGATAAATATTTCTTGCAGATTAGAGCACGGTTCACTGAATGTCAAAGGCAGTTTGAAACTAAAGTGCCTCTAGCATCAATGGTAGACAATTCACAGTCAGTCACAAACAACATACGTTTGCCGACAATTTCATTAATAAATTTTAATGGGAAAATTGAAAATTTTGAATCATATTATAATGCATTTCATACTTTGATCCATTCAAATCAAAAACTTTCTTCTATTGAAAAGTTCTATTTTTTGTTAAACAGTTTAGATGACAAATCTAAACAACACGTTAAACATTTATCGGTCTGTGACGCAAATTACGGAATTGCCCTAAAAATTATTATCGATCGCTATGAAAATAAAAGATTAATTGTTACAAATTATTTAAATTGCATGGAAAAGGCTCCCAAATTGAATTGAACTACATCGGATAGTTTAAGGTCCTTATTAAATGTATTCATTGAAAGCTCCAGCGCTTTAAATGCTTTTGAAAATGTCGATTTGTTTGATTTTGTTCTTTTCAATTGGTTATTACGAAGGTTAGATTCAGACACCGCCAAACGTTTCAAAATGCAAAATATAAGTAAAATACCACGTTTTGAAGAATTAAGAGCGTTCTTAGATCAATCGTGTAAGGCTTTAGAGATAAACGATTTGATGTCTCAAAAAGCACCGAAAACCGTCATCTTTGCGACTAAAAGTAAAAATTGAGCCTTCAACTTGGAATAGACAAAATTCAACTCGTGGGACGTTTGTATCTACGACGTCACCTAACAAATGCATAGTGTGTAATGACTCGCACTTGATTTATGGTTGCAAAAAGTTCCTTGGTAAATCCAGTCAGGAACGATTTGATTTTGTTAAAAAGAATAATCTCTGTTTCAATTGTTGGTGTAGTTCCCGTCGTGTCAAAAATTGTTAATCCAAGGTTGTTTGTAAAAAATGTCGTAAACCACACCACACATTGTTGCATTTTGAGAATGCAAATACTTCTCCTACTACATCAAAGGATCATACAAAAAAAATGGTTGAAGGGAATGAAACAAATGAAGCTTCTACGTTTTCGATGCAGAGGCCTGAAGTTAGTTCATTCTTTTCTCGTTCAGTTGCTAATGCAACAACTTTGTTAGCTACTGCTCAGGTAGCGATTATCGATGGTTTTGGAAAACAACAAACTGTTAGGGCACTCTTAGATAATGGGAGTATGTCAAATTTCATGACAGAAAAGTGTCGTCAAAGGCTTTCTTTGCAGAAGCATAACAGCTTAGCAAAAGTACAAGGTTTGGGCTTGAATGCGTCTACTATCAGTGGTTGCTTAACGTCTCATATTCATTCTTGTAATCAGGCTGAAACTCAATCCAATTTCAATTTAGAATTTTTTGTTTTACAGGAAATATGTGGTCAACTGCCGGCCACACCTTTATCAAAACGTCATTGGGATCATATTGATGGATTACAATTAGCTGATCAAAAGTTTTTTGAACCTGCGAAAATTGATTTGTTGTTAGGAGCAGACATTTTCGCACAAATTTTGTTCAATGATCTCGGATCGGCCAACAAGACAAACCGGTGGCCATTCGCACCAAATTTGGTTGGATTGTGACTGGAAAAGTAGGTTGTTCAGAAACTATTTCTACATCGTTGGGTGCTTATGTGGAACCAACAGAAGAAACGCTAATTCGTTTTTGGGAGCTGGAAAGTGTTCCTGCTCACGTACAACAAAATACAGAAAACGTATTGTGTGAAAAACGTTTGTTGAAACTTATTCTAGAAACGAAGCAAGTCGGTTTATGGTTTCATTGCCTTTTAAAGAACCAGAACCAATTTATACTAATTCTCGTGCTATCGCTTTAAGTCGCTATTTGGGGTTGGAAAGACGTTTGCAGAATGACTCGGATTTATTAGCGTCGTACTATCTTTTCATGCAAGATTACATAAACACAGGGCACATGAGTCCTGTACCTCTTCTTTCGTTAAATAGTAGTCCTGTTTATTACATTTCGCATCATGCGGTAATAAAGCCAGAGAGCACAACCACTAAATTAAGAGTTGTGTTCGATGCAAGTGCAAAAACCTCAGATGGTATTTCACTAAATGACACGTTGTTGCAGGGAAAATCACTACAAAAAGATATTTTTGAACTTCTATTGCAGTTTCGGATTCACAACATTGCTTTCACTGTGGATATCAAACAAATGTATCGCCAGATCGAGATTATACCAAAACATCAAGATTTCCAACGTATTTTGTGGAGATTTGATTCATCTGATACTGTTGTTGATTATAGATTGAACACCGTTACTTATGGGATAAAAGCTTCTCCTTTTCTTGCTCTTCGTACGATCCAAGAACTAGCGAGATTGGAAGCGGTTCGTTACCTCCGCGCTTCACTTGTTTATCGTCCAACTCATATGTAGATGACATCATCGGTGGTTGTGAAACTGTTGAAGAAGTCAACTTGCTAGTTCAAGAACTGACTGAATTATGTAAGGTTGGTAGTTTTGAACTTAGAAAATAGAATAGTAATTCCACCTTTGTCTTGTCAAATATACCCAATTCACAAATCAAACAACCACCGAAAACGTTTAGTCAAGAACAAATTCCGCTAGTAAAAGTGTTAGGGCTCAAATGGTGTTCCAATTCAGATGTTTTTTTTCATACGATATACAAATTAGTGAGCGCCCTTGTACAAAAAGGAACGTTCTCTCGACATTAGCTAGAATTTTCGATCTCATAAGTTTCTTAACTCCTGTTACATTTTTTATTAAACATTTCGTTGAGCGTTTATGGACTTTGGGAATCAATTGGGACGTCGAGCCTTCCGAAAAACGTATTCGTCAATGGGACAAGTATTTGTTGCAACTTCCATTCTTATCCGAGTTGAAAATTTCTCGTCAGTTGATTTGTAAAGACTTAAAGAGCATCGAGTTACACGCTTTTTGCGATGCCTCAGAAGCAGGTTATGCATATGTTGTTTATTTTCGTTGTTTAGACAAAAATGATAATGTTTTCGTGTATTTTGTTTGTGCAAAAAGTAAAGTTGCGCCCATAGATAAAGTTTCGTTGCCACGGTTAAATTTGTGCGCAGCAGTTCTATTCGCAAATCTCGTAGAGTATGTGAAAAAACATATTTCAAGTTAGAATTTACCAACATCTTTGCTTGGTCGGATTCTACAATAACACTTTCATAGTTAAAATCGCCATCTAATAAATGCAAAACCTTTCTTGCGAATAGAATTGCACAAGTTCAATCGCTAGTTGCACCTTCTAATTGGAATCATGTCAAATCACAAGACAACCCTGCCGATTGTGCCTCTAGAGGCCTTTCTGCAACTGAACTTATCGATCACCTGCTATGGTGGGCGGGTCCTGTGTGGTTAAAATTACCTTTGGAAGAATGGCCTAAACAACCATTTCTTGATAATTCAGCATCAGAATTGTCACAAAGTTCTGCCGAAGCAAAAGTCCTGTTGGTTGCCATCGAACCCTCGGATCACGTTTTGACTTCTTTGTTAGATACATTCTCGGATTTGCAAAATATTTTGAAAATAATTGTTCACTGCCGCCGTTTTGTGTTCAACCTCAAATCACCTAATGGAAAATTAACTGGTGCAATTACACTTCGAGAAAGAACATCAGCGTTAGAATTATTAGTTAAACATGTTCAAAACGGTGCATTTGCGGAAGCTTTGGAAAAATTGAACAAGGGACATTTAGTTAACAAACAACTCCGTTCTCTTACTCCATTCGTAGATTGTCGGGGACTCCTCAGGGTGAGCGGTCGGTTAAAACATTCGAACATCTCACATAATGCAAAATATCCTTTACTTCTCCCTCGGCTCCATCGTCTAACAACTTTAATTATACAAGATTGCCATATTAAAAATTTACATTGCGGTAATCGTACAACCCAGTCATTATTGCAACAGCATTTTTGGATTTTGTGTGCTACGAGAGCCATAAGACAGTGTCTACGTGCATGTATTCCTTGTTTTAAAGTTAATCCTACTTCTATTGTGCCTTCTATGGGAGATTTACCTACTCTGCGAGTGACTCCTGGAAAAGCATTTCGTCATACTGGCGTAGATTTTGGGGGTCTTTTTCCCATAACAATGGGTCGGGTTCGAGGAGCCAAAACCTTAAAGGCATATATTTGTCTCTTTGTTTGTTTCAGCGCTAAGGCAGTACATTTAGAATTAGTTTCAGATTTGTCGTCAGAAGCATTTTTAGCTGCTTTCCGTCAATTCATTTCTAGACGCGGAAAGTGTATCCACATGTACTTTGAAATAGTTACTCAAAAATTGCTTTTTCCCTGGAATTGTTTTTGATTTTACAAAAATTAACTTTAATAATTTTAAGTGAAGTAGGACGTATTGATATTTGATTCTATATCAACCTCGAACTAAAATATCTGTTGTACACTTTTATTTCGTGTTATTAAGTTATAGCATGCTTGAAAAACAAAAAGTAAGTAACTCGTGTATTTAATAAGCTTGTGTAAGTTATTATAATACAGTTCGTATTACGTTAAGTAGTGAGTGGATACGGTGCATTAATTCTTCCACTGTTCGCATGAAAAGGTACATAAATACCAATTTCTTGAGAATTTCGTTGTTAATTTAACACATTCTACACAAAAGAATATAATTTTAAAATTAACTGAAGGACACAATTATCATACATTTTTTTAATTGTACAAATTTCATTAAGACGGCATAATTAAAGGACACCATTCCAATTAAACTGATTTATAGATTACAAAGCATCAAGCGTAATATTATTATTGGGAATTTACATTAACAATATATTACAACATATCCTATACATCGGAGCTTCGTAGTATATAAACAGGGAAAGTTAGCAACATCTATATTCGTTTATTTACAGCAAAACTTCAAACATGTTCAAATACGTAAGTAGTAGTGATTTTAACTATTAAAATGAATTTTTAATTGTAATTGAACTTCAGGTAACGGTACTCTGTATAATTGCCGTTTATGTTGAGGCGGAACAGTTGGGATTAGGTCCAGCTGATGGAGATTGGGGCTACTATGGAGATGCTACTTCACATCAAAATCATAATCAGGTTCCTTATAGTTATCATAAGTTCGTTTATAAATAATAAATACATGTTGTAGGTGTCTCTCGGTGCTACCCCTGTTGCAGTAGACAATTCTAATGGTCATGGTTATGGAGCTTATAGCGGGTATCCGTATGGTTTTGGTAAGTTAGGATATGGTGGGTATAACAGATATTTCTCTGGTCTTGATCATCCTGGAGGTTATGGTTCTGGTCTTGGTAATATAGGATATGGTTTTGATCGTTTTGGATATGGAAGTTATCCTTCAGGTTCTAATAACATTGGGTATGGGCGTGGGTATTATGGTGCTTATGGTAACTCATACTGGTAATTAGAAAATCGTTATAAATAGGAAATTTACACAGATTAGAATTGATAATTCAACAATAAATTTTAATAGTTTGACATCTTTTCTATTATGTAATGTTTGATTATAATAATTTTCATGATACTTTTTCGTATTATTGAGTTGCTTACAACTCCGTGTTCAAATACACACAGTTACTTATAAATTAATATAGTTCCATGCGCCAATGCCATATCAGAAAAGTATTATAAAAGTGCAATTCGAAAGGGGTAGTTTTAATACGTGGTATTTCCAATGACTATGATTTGCCATACATCGAATTAAATCTTTTAACAATCTCTAGATTGCTATACGTGAGTATCACTAAATTTAAAAGTAGTATTATTTAGACATGTTTATACCTCTTGATGCCAGTCAATCGAAAACATTTTTGAGAGGAATACCCTATTTCCAGTGAGGTGGTAGACAAATAGTGAAGTCAAATTAGGTTTTTATCTTGGAACTGGTTCAACCAACTCGGATTTTAATGATTGACGGCTTAAAATTTTACAAATATTAAAACCCCTATAGGTTAAAAATTGCCGATTTTTATTTATTTAATAAATTATTTAAATTATATTTTTATTATAACGTTGTACGAGAGAAAACGCAATCAAAATGTTGCAATACAACATAAATAATAGTGAACTTTGGATTTGTTTTTGAATTTATGAAAGTTTAAAAAGGCATATGTTGATGCCATGGTTATTATATTTAAATTTGTCATATAGTTATTATTAGTTTTTGAAAAGGAAAAGCATATCAGAAATAAACCTTACCCTAAAGTACAAGATTTATAGTTTTATTGTGTGTACCTTGCGTGTCTACAACTCCCGCCTAATCTTGTAGAAGTTATATTTCTTTGCATCTCGATTGCCAATTTGCGGATTAGCCAACCGCAACATCTTTTTTTCTGTTTGCCAAGTTCACATAAATACCTACGCAGAAGTTGTGTCTACATGCCAAGACAAGGCCGACGTTTAAAAAGAAAGCCAAAATATTTAGATTTCCATAAGGATATTAGCCAAATGCCAAATATTCCAACAAGCGATGAAGAGAGCCTTAACAGTGGTGGCACTGATTGCCCAAAGAACACCGCCACAGCGATTCCGACGCTGGGGTTAACAACTTGCTTAAACAACTCGTTGACTGCCTGGGTATTTTAGAAGCTAGGAATCAAGACTTAAAAAACACCATTAGAAAACAGTTTAAAAGTCAGCAGTATGATGCAACTTTGCAGTCAGTTCCAAAAGATCCATTTATTAGTTCTCATTGCTTACCTAGTCAAGCGGTAAATGTAATGCCTGTAAACAGTTACACTTACTGCCGCAACATGCATACAAGCACCATACGTTGTATCTTCTGCGCAGCAGTCAGTGTCTAGAATGTCATCTCCGAGCTATAATGCAATGCCACCAATCATCAACGAACCTGAAAGCCTTGCTATCTTGCATACACCGTCGCATTGCTTCCAACCACCAGTTTGTCAGAGATCAATGCCATTCAGTAGAATTAATGTTCCTCCAACAAGTTTAGCCAATGAACCTGTGACACATTCCTATTGTCAATCTAACATTGCATATCCTGTAACTGCTGTGGAAAATATGTTTATGTCACCACAAGTAGCAGTAAAGCCGAGCCAGGACATTGTAAAAATCCGTCAATTATATGATCTTCCAGAGTTTAGCGGACGCCCCAAAGACTGGCCAATTTTCATAAAAACGTTTCAAGAATCCACGGCTGCATATCAGTATACCTCTTTAGAAAATACGTTTCGTCTTTAAAAGAGTTTAAAAGCTGCGGCGCGTGAAGAGGTGGAGAGTTTGTTAATAAGTACACAAGAAGTAACTGACGTTCTTCAGCAACTTGAATTCAAATATGGTCGACCTAAAATTCTTATCAAATCGCAGATTGAAAAGGCTCGGGATATCAACCTATTCCCGAAAACCATTTGGAACGTCTAGTTAGTTTTGCTTCTAAGGTTCAAAACCTAACTATATTTTTGAAGAACGCAACGGCAACTCAACACTTGTGTAATCCCACTTTGCTAGATGAGCTTGTTTCGAAAATGCCCATGTCCAAAAGAATAGAATGAGCCACGTATACCGCTAATATAAATCTGTTCCCATTATTACAGCATCTTAGTGAATGGTTGAAACAACTGGCTAGAATTATAGCAAAAGTAACACTGAACACACAAACGGCAGCGAAGAGATCGCAACAGCTACAGCCAAAGTATAATTCCAAACAGGTGTTCACCATGAACAAGAATAAAGCCACTGGAGGTCAAATCAAGAAGTGAATTAAGTGTTCTGGGTCGCACCATTTGTCTCAGTACGACGAATACTGAAATGGTTCTTCAGACCTTCGATGGCAGTTGGTGAAAAACACAGGTTGTGCTTCTCTTGTTTGTCTGAAGGCCATAGCATGCAAAGATGCCGACACAAAAAACCCAGCCAAATTCAAGACTGTAAGAGAATTCACCATGTGACCTTGCATGACAGTACCTCACAAACATGCCGGCAAGAAACTACAAGTGCCCATCCAGTAACAACAACACGTGCAACATTTGATCCAAAAACCACGCAGTTGTTGTTTAAAATATTACCAGTTCACCTCGTTGGCCCCAGTAATTGCAGCATAAAAACTTAGGCATTTATAGACGAAGGATCGGCTATTTCACTAGTGGATAGGCATTAGATTTGGGTTTAACCTCAGAGAAGCGGCCACTCGCTTTGCAGTGGTTTGAAGGAAAAGTAGTGGAAGTACCATCTATGTCCGTGGATTTGAAAATTAAGTGTGTTGAATCAGGAAAAGATTGGTATAATTTAAAAACATGCACCATACCTATGTTAGAGTTGTCAACTCAAACAGTAAATTTGAATGACTTACACAGTCGATACCACGAGATAAAAGAATTTTTTCCAGTTTGTGAATACGCCAAAGCCAATTCAAGAATTATAATTGGTATCGATAATTGTCATATAACACGCTGCTTGAAAACAGTACGTTGTGGTCGTGAAGTTATTGCTGCAAAAACTCCGTTTGTTTATGGTGTGCAGCCTCGTGGAAAATCGTCTCATAGTTGCCACTTCTCAACTGTTATGCACATTCAAGAGGCAAAGCAATATGAAATTGACCGTATGATAAAAGAGTATTTTTCTACTGAAAATTTTGATATTGCCATGCCGTCAGGTGAACCTCTTGAATATAAAGAAATACTCAGAGCGAGGAAAATATTGAAGTTGACAACTAAAAGGATTGGTGACAGATTTGAAACTGGTTTATTATGGAAAGCAGACGATGTGACGTTACCAAATAACTACGCAATGGCATTTAATCGTTTGTGTTACATAGAGCTAAAAATGAAAAAAAAATCCGTCATTTTACGAAGAATACAACACCGTGATGACTAGCTACGTATCCAAAGGATATGCTAGAAAAGTAAGCCCAAACGAGATAACTCTCAAAACGCCTAGAACTTGGTACCTCCCTCATTTTGCCATGGTCAATCCAAATAAGCCAGGGACGGTACGCATCGTATTTGACGCCGCTGCAGCTGTAAACGGAATCTCGTTGAACTCAGTTTTATTAAAAGGTCCAGATTTAAATCAACCGTTGAATGGCATATTGTTTACATTTCGTGAAAATGCAATCGCCTTGTGTGCAGATATAAGTGAAATGTTCCTTCAAATTAAAATAAAAGAAGAAGACCTGCATTCGCAACAAATTCTTTGGAGGAGTAGAAATAAGGAAAAACCAGTCGAAACATATGTAATGACGTCAATGGTGTTTGGAGCCCCTTGTTCCCATGCAGTGCCTTGTATGTTAGGAATAAGAATGCCGAGGAATCGGCAAGTAGTGAGCCTGAAGTGGTGACAGCAATAAAAGTCAATCACTATATGGACGTCTTGGTCTCAAGTTTTTACAGTGAGGAGACAGCGCTACACATAGGCGGCCGCGTTAGGGATACACACGAAAAAAGTGAATTTGAACTTCGAGGTTTCGTGTCCAATTCTAGCACAGTACAATCTGTTTTAAATGGCAATCAAAGCCCTATGAGTGCCGTAATTAAAATTAATCCAGTTGATACTATAGATAAAGTGCTAGGAATAGTAGCAATGATCAGTTCTGCTTTAAATTGTATTTACATCGAGTTAACCCAAATATTATCAAAGTCGAGTAATGCCCGACCAAACGTGAATTTTTGAGCTTGATGATGTCAATATATGACCCGTTTGGAATGCTGGCCAACTTTACAATTTATGGAAAGGTACTGTTGCAAGAATTGTGGCGTGTAGGTGTCAAATGGGATGAAATGATTCCTAATGAAATTCATATGAAGGTCAGACAATTTGTAAAAGCTTTACAAAAGGTAAAAGACTTCCACTGAAATCGCCATTATTCGAGTTATATAAAACAACCTGACACAATTCTTGAGCTCCATGTTTTTGTCGATGCGAGTGAGATTGCCTTCACCACAGTCGCCTACTGGTGTGTCCTATGGCAAGATATTATTGAAGTTTGTTTTGCTGCGAGAAAACTAAGTGTGCACCACTAAAGGTCTTGTCTATTCCTCGTTTAGAACTTCAAGCGGCGTTACTAGGTACACGTTTGCAAAATGCAATTATAGAAAATCACAATGTGCAGCCAAAAAGGTCTTACTTCTGGAGCGACTCTAAAACGGTAGTTTTCTGGATAAAATCATACCATCGACAATTTAAAACATTTGTAGCACTTCGAGTAGGTGAAATATTAGAATCAACACTTGAAAATGACTGGAATTGGTTGCCGACAGCATTGAATGTGGCCGATGCTAGAACTCGTACTAAGTACCCGATAAATTATAAACGGAACAACACATGGTTAATGGATCCCGAGTTCTTAAAACAAACTGAGGAGTTCTGACCCAGATTTGTTGACAAACAAATGCCTATTGAATGTTTTGAAGAGAAACGTCAATGTCATGTGATTAGTTCAGATACGGTTATTATAGATTTTACAAATATTTCAATTTTCTTCGTTTAGTACAAACAGCTGCGTGGGTGATGAGACCTCTTCGTGTTATTCAAGAAGCTAGTAGAGATGGGAGTCTAAAAAACACAATAGCCGCTCTATCTGTAGAAGAGATTCAAGCCGCTGAAAAAATATTATGTAAGTTAGCCCAGCGTCAAGTTTTCAGTAGTGAAATTGATGATCTAATCAAAAGCGAGTTGTAGTCGAAGTGAACAGACGTATTTAAATGCGCTCTCTCTGTAATTATTATTATAATTCTATAATTTATACAGTGAGTTCTAGTTTGATAGTTTATTTAGCGAATGTGTATTCACAACCCGTATTAACTTTCAACATGTCATTTTGATCATTCGCTCTGGCCGGCCGGTACTTTTGTAGTTTGCTTATGCAATTTATGCAATTTGATGACACAAAAGTGAACTCTAAATATTAATTAAACTTGTATTGATAGTCTATTAGTGCATATTTTATCACCATGTGTTTAACAAGCGGTATGTACTTAGACTAAAATTATATTACATTACAATAATCAGCGTTCAAACTGAGATATAGATATCATACATTTATTTAAAATACTGTACATGCAATTAGTTTCATTTCAACGACTGGATATTGCTATCTCTAAGATATAATTTCAAAATATATAATGAGTGCCTTAGATAGCCTTGAAAAAAATTTTCTTTCAACTATGCAGGAGTTTGAAGCTAAACTTGCAGCTGCCTTAAAGGCTCAATTATCAAGTACTCACACATGTGTTCCATCTACGCTTGATGATCTGCAGTTGCAATTTGCACAATTTAAACAAAGCGTTTTTGACTCACTAAATAACATTAAAAACCTAATTGTAAACGTTGGAGATCAGATCGATCAATTGGAAGCTTATTCACGACGTAATTGCCTCTTAATTCACGGGATTAAAGATAGCACTGGCGAAGATACTCGTAGCTTAGCTTTGGATTTTATAAAATCTCATCTTGGACTTCCTGATTTCCCGGATTCTATGATTGACCGATGTCATAGACTTGGTCCCATTCGTAAAGATACCAGCAACAAACCACGACCTATAATTATAAAAATGGTGTCCTATAAATATCGTCATCAAGTGTGAATAAATAAAAAATTATTAAAAGGAAAACCGTTCATGATTACGGAATCATTAACAAAGCGCAGACTTCTGACGTATAATACTGCTAAAGAACACTTTGGTGCATCGATAGTTTGGACATTAGACGGACGAATTTTTATTCACCTGCCTAATAACAGTATAAAGAGTGTTATCAATTTGTCACAGTTAAATTCTTGCATCCAAGTTTGTGAGAATGAGACCGCAATTAAACGAGTTAAATATAGTACTCGAAGTCAAAGTAAAAGTAACTAAGTTGTATGCCTGGTATCTACCGCCTTATTTTGATAGTTATATGATAAGATAGGGTGCTCTATATTATTATATAATCTGGCGTTTCTTTTCAACTACATTTGTATTTGTTACTGTCATTTGATATTTGCTATTGATTTTGATTTTGATTTTGTGAGCTAACTATATAGTATAGGCTGGCTACCTTTATTTATTTATTTATTTATTTATATTTCAGTACATTACAGATTTATAAAAAAAATCCAATTGGCACTTAACAAATTTAAACATATAACAAAGGTTATAAAAAATTTACAAATTGCTATTAAGTAGCCTTTTCAGACTCGATAAAGTTATATGAAAAATGTTTATATGCATATAGTCTGTATTAGCTGTCATCATTATGCGGTCTATAACGGCCTGCTGCCCGTAGTTTGTCCTATGAAAATTTAATAAAAATAAATTATCAGAGCGAGTAATCTGATGTTTTACATGGAAATTCAATTTTGCAAGCAGGGCATTGCAATCAATCAAGTTGTTAACCATTTTAAACACAAATATAAACATCCTTGTTTCCTTCCTGTTTGTAGTGATTGGAGACCCAGTAATTGCAACCTTGCTCTCGGAGTAATATGATCACTTGTAAAGTGTATTTGGTACAAAGCAAATTTAGCGAACTTAGACTGCACCCCTTCAATGCGATCAATGTGACATGAGTAAGATGGTGACCAAATTATAGAGTTATACTCGAGCAGACTTCTAACCAAACCTGAGTAAAGTGCTTTTAAGGCTTTCATGTTGCGAATGGTTTTACAGTTTCTTTGATAAAACCCAAAGCTCTGAGGATTTGGATACTATAGCGTTGATGTGGTCTCTAAAGGTTATTTTAACATCAAAGGTAATTCCTAAGTCAGTGATACGCGAGACTGAATTTATAGAATGACTATTAATACTATAATTGTAGTACATAGGAATTGTGCATCTGTAAAAGCGCATAATTTTACATTTAGAAATGTTCAACTTTAAGAAGTTTCCATCGCAGTAGGTCACAAAATTATCTAAATCCTGTTGCATTTTGAAGCAATCAGATTTTGAATGCATCACCCTGAAGAATTTCAAGTCATCGGCATAAAGTAACACCTGTGAACTCTTGAACATGGACACAACATCATTGATGAAGAGCAAGAATAAAATCGGACCCAGGTGTGACCCTTGCGGAACCCCTGAATATACTGTTATCTCTCTAGATGAAATATTTCCAATTTTCACACATTGAGTTCTGCTTTGCAAATAGGATTGAATCCAAGATAGATATAAACCGTGTATACCTAACGCTTCTAGTTTCAACACAAGCAGAATATCGCATTATATCTTGTTTTGCTTTTGGCGCTTATTTGTTTTGCGCTTATTTGTTTGTACTGTCTGTTTATTATTATGATTAGGTTTAGTATTAAGTGTTTGTTACGGTTAGTGTTTGTAGTTAAGAATGTGTAAGTGTGAATGTTCGAGCTCAGTTACAGGGATGCATTGCTTTATACTGTTTGGTAAAGTGGTTTGCCCTATATTTAAATACTTATTTTTTTATTTCTGGGTGAAATTTATTAATGGCTGAAAATTTTTCTGATTTATGCTTAATTGAGTTGGATTTTCCTGAAAGAGTTGTTGGTATTGATTAGAACAACCCTACTCCCTGCCACCTGTCCCGTCTTGTTCTGCTCTCCTTTGTCAATCACTCTCTCGTCATCCGAAATCATTTCAATGCTGTCATATTAATGCCTGCTCACTATTTTCTCATTTAGATGAGTTTCTTTGCCTTTTTGAGTCTTGTCTTCCACACTGTGTTGCTGTCAGAAACGTGGCTGAAACCATCTTTGTCTGATTCCTTGGTCAAGTTAGAAGGATATAAAATTATACGAAACGACAGAACAGGGAAAAGTGGTGGAGGGGTGGCTCTTTATGTTCGTAATGATCTTAATTGTAAATTTATTGCATCTTCCCCCTCCATGTATAAGGCGCGTCCGGAATTTCTTTTTCTTGAGATTGTAGCTGCGCAGGCAAAAGTTCTAGTTGGAGTTGTTTATAAGCCCCCAAAAATTTGGTTTTTGGTTGATGTTGAGGAGGTAATTTTTCAATATGCCCCGCATTATACAGATATAATCGTGCTTGGAGACTGGAACATCAATTTACTGAATGATACTTCCGAGGTCCATTATTTTCGAACTATGATGGATGCATGTAATCTTAGCATTTTACCACTTAAACCCACTCACCATGCACCCCTTTCATCATCGATTATTGACCATATTATAATTTCGAATAAGAACAGAGCACTAAATTTTGGACAAATACCGATATTAGAAATCTCTAAACACGATCTTATTTTTGTATCATATTCACTTAAAACATATAAATTTCAACCTAAATTAATTACTTACCGGGATTTTAAGAGTGTTAATTCTGAACTTCTACAGACAGATATAGAACGTGCGAGTTGGCATGAAATCGATGAGGAAGCAGATGTTGATGCTAAACTCCACATTTTCAATACACTTGTTAACAATATTTTTGACACTCATGTCCCATTTAAAACAGTTTGGGTAACTAGACCAAAATCTCCGTGGTTAACCCCTAAAATTAATGAAATGAGACGAATGAGAGACAGTGCACTTGCATTTTATAAGAAAGTTAATACTGCATTGAATTATGACCGTTACAAAAGTATACGTAATAGGACCAAGCAGTTGATCAGAAACTCTAAATTAAAATATTATCATTCTATAGCTTCATATACCGATTCCCGAAGCACTTGGGCTGCTTTAAAGAAAGCTGGTATAGGAAAACCATTATTGCAGATGCCTTACAGCATACATGTAGATACACTGAATCGACATTTTTCTGCATTAAAGATGCAAGACAATACTGCTAAACTGAATACTATCAAACGCTTAATCAGTATACCGCCCCTTTCATTTCCACAATTTGTGTTTACTGAAGTGTCGACCGATGATGTCCACAAGTCTGTTCTGCGCATTAAATCAAAAGCTTTGGGTTTTAATAAAATATCGAGCTCAATGCTTACACAAATGTGCCCAATTGCTCTGGAATCTTTAACAAGTATAATTAATACATCTTTTAGCACTGCTCGTTTTCCATTAGTATGGAAAGACTCCATAGTTAGGCCATTACCAAAGAAAGCAAACCCTTTAGGTCCAGATGATTATCGTCCGATTAGCATTTTACCAGCGCTTTCAAAATCCGCTGAATACCTAGCACTTGATCAAATGTTGTTATTTTTAAAACAGTACACATTACTAGACAAATACCAATTGGGTTTCCGTGCGAATTATAGTACATGTACTGTGCTTCTGCGGGTAACTGATGATGTCAGAACGGCCATGGATTGTCAAAAACTTACTTAACTGATTTTATTAGATTTCAGTGCAGCCTTTAACAGTGTTGACTTTAACATCCTTTTAACTAAATTAAAATGTCTAAATAATTTTTCAGAGTCAGCAATCTCTTGGGTAGAATCATACTTATCACAACGCACGCAGCAAGTTAAAGATGAAAATGGTCACATCTCACAATCGGTTGACCTGGTTACAGGCGTACCTCAAGGCAGTGTACTCGGTCCCCTTTTGTTTAGCTTGTACATTCAAGACTTTTCCACAACATTGAAGTTTTGACGTTACAACTGCTATGCAGATGACGTGCAGATTTATTTCCATTTTTCTCCAACAGAAATAATTGAAGCGTTCCAGGCAGTTAATGATGATCTATCAAGGGTTGACGATTGGTGTAAAAATAATTTATTAACCATAAATCCGGCCAAATGCCAGGCTTTGCTTCTGGGAACACAAAATTTAATTAGATCAGTTCAGTCCGTGGATCTTCCCATGTTAATACTTGGTAAATCAAACATAAACTTTTCACCTATAATTAAAAATCTAGGTATCCTGTTGGATCCAAACCTCAGATGGAAAGATCAGGTATCAAGCGTGTGTAGAAAAGTTCTATTTACTCTGCATACTCTTAAGCGTCTAAAACGGTTTATACCGACTAAATTAAAGTTAAAGTTAGTACAATCATTAATTCTTCCACATTTCGATTATTGCGATGCATTATATACCAATCTTTCATCTAATTTAAGTTTACGTCTACAACGCTCGCAAAATAGTTGTGTACGGTTTATCTTCGAACTAAAATATTGGGAAAGAGTCACCCCATTTTACACAAGAATGTCGTGGCTTAAACTAAACAATAGGCGAAAACTTCACTTGGCAGTGCTTGTCTATAAACTTATTTCTAACCGCAACCCGTTCTACCTAACCCAACATTTTTCTTTTCTTTCAAATCGGCGCTATAACACTAGGCGAGATGACTTGCTATCTATCCCCATACACCATACCCATACATTCCATTTGTCTTTTCTTGTTTCCGGTTCCCTCTCGTGGAATACTATTCCTCTTGATATTAGGCAGGCTCCGACTGTGCAACGTTTTCGTAAACTCTTGCAGGAACATCTTTTAAACTTTCAGGTTTAGAGGCAAGTGCATTTTTCTAAACTGATGCTCGATGAGTGTGTGCGTGGGTTTGTATGTGTGAGAGAGAGTTGTGTGTGCATGTGTGTAAGTGTGTGTTGTGTGTGCATGTGTGTGGAGTAGGGTGCGTTTGTGCGAGGGTGTGTGCGTGTGTGTAGTGATTTCTTTTATTATTTATTTATTTTTTTTACCTTATTCAAGAGTACAGCTGTATGCAAGTTAGGTGTAAGACAGGGCCTAATGGCCCTAATCGTGCTTGATGCAGTTTGTATCAAAACTTTGTATCTTATAATGTATATTTAGTTTAATAATAAAGACGTTTCAATTCAATTCAATCTAAAAGCTAATCGGTCAGTTTCAAGTGGCAGCAGCATATTTACACTTAACCCTATGCTAAACGAAGAAGGTGTACTTTGTGCCTATGGGAGAACTGATTATGCTTCAGCATTACCAGAGTCTGCACATCGACCAGCCATACTCCCTAAGAGCCACGCTTTCACCTTTTTAGTCGTCTCATGGTATGACAATAGATTTCACCATCAGAACGAAGAATTAGTGATTAATGAAATAAGAAGAAAGTACTGGATATTGCATGTCAGAGTAGTTGTGAAGCGAATTAAAGCAAACTGCATTCAGTGGAAAATTAGAAAGGCTACACCAGAACCTCCTATGATGGGGCAGTTACCAGCAGATCGTTTGACACCATTTGTAAGACCATTTACTTACACTGGTCTAGATTATTTTGGTCCGTTGCAAGTTGCTATAGGAAGGAAAAGAGAAAAGAGGTGGGCCGCAATATTTACATGCATGACAATTCGCACAATACATATAGAGCTAGCCACTAATATATCCACAGATGCCTATATATTGTGCATAAGAAATTTTGTTAATCATCGCGGGGTCCCTATCAAGATACGCTCAGATATGGGCACTAATTTTGTAGGTTCTGATGGCGAGCTACATAAGGTTGAAGATATATTCGACATGGCCTACATTCAGAACGAATTTTCAGTTCGGAATTCTTACATGCCCGTAAGCGCGGTATACTAGACGCAACGGCAGTTGGTAGCTCTAATCTTTATACAGATTTTAGCATGCCCATCTTGTAATTTTAATATTTACCTACCGCATGAGGGTATCCAATTAACAATAAATAATAAATAACAGGACCTCTAACACCATCGTACCCTCACGTTTCGGGACGTTGCCTCGCAAGCTGCAGCAGTCGGTGAAGGGGGGGTTCATTAAACAAACACACTGAGACGAAAATTCGATTGTTTTATTGAACGAGCTACTAACTAAAACTTCAACTAATTACATATGCATAACAAAATATAAAGTAAATAACCTTATGTACAAAAGGGCGCCACCATGGGAATTAAACGGCCCATGGACCAATCGCGGTAATAGCTCTCGTCGCTCTTTGTTCGTGGGCGATGAACCAAAATGGCAGAACAGAAAATAAGTCACTTATAGTCTCCGGCTAGCACAAACACAACTTAACTAAACTTAACTAACAAACATATTTTGAATAGATACAGTTCTAGGTGTACACACCCCAATAACAAAAATTTATTAATGCTACCCTATTCTAATTAACTTGCATAGTGCGACGACCCTTTTAACCACGGGGTCATCTACACCATGAAAAATACGACCTTCTCAAGGGTCAAATAGTACCGTAACTTGACTTCGGGCCTGAGCTTTGCATTCTCAGGTAGTCTCGTGGATTAGTGATTAACGACCTCTGACACCGTCGAAACACAATATAATAGAAGACCCTTCTAAAACGATGCGGTCTCCAAAGCAATAATAAAACGGATCAATTTACTTGAACTGGGCATTCACCCGGAATTGTATTTTATGGAAGTCGACAAATACTGTTTTTAAACAAATAACTGACTTATGCTGCATAACACAGCCTTGAGTTCATAGTAATATCACATATACTAATTACTTACTCAGAGAAATAAATAACTTAAAACATAACGGCCCGCACTTGACTGCAGAGAAATAAACACATCACTAGTAACCGTTAGCTTTAACCTCTAACGCGTCTGGAAATAAACAACCCCGATTCCCACCGGCTGGCCTCCTTATATACATTTTGGTTAATTGAAAAATAACCCTTTCTTGACGCTCTTACTCGGCTTAGGATGCGCCGGTCGTAAATCTTTAATTTTAATTAAAACTGTCAATGCCTAAGATAACCACAACCGTAGCTCTCAGAATTGATTTTAGTTGAGTGCTCAGCTAATTGAAAAATTGCTTCAGACCACCCTGACATAAATAGGATCCTAAAGCATGATTGACATCTAATCATAGATATGGACTAATTTGACATGTTTAGTGCCCTTAAAGTAAGTGCCTTTAGAAAAATTGATTAACTCTTGGATTAGATCTTTCTGGGAACTTCGCTGAGAAGCTACTTGGGTGATCCTGCAGCCGCTACAATTCTAATAATTAGCATGCTAAAATTAAACTAGAAACTAACTATTTTTAGGAATACTAGAACTATTAGAGCTTATTAAAACAGTATGTTACAATCTGTCAATGACGTCACACAATATGCAAATTAAAATGCGTAAATGACGAAATATATAAAATGTTAGAAATGAAGTATAAACAATAAGGTACTTACATAAATAGGTACAGCTTTCTACAGAATAAGTTAAAGATGGCGTCTGCAACGTCCATCGGGGTTGCTAGGGCCACCTTCAAGATAATTTACGGATGGTGCGCCTAGCGTCCTTCGGGATTGCTCGTAGCTTCCTTCAGGATAATTTAAAGATGGTACGTATAGCGTCCTTCGGGATTGCTCCGACTAGCTACGGCGGTCGTGGGCTGCTCCCAGGTTATATTCAAATTATCTTCTTCCTATGTAGCGGTAATGACAGGAACGGGTGGAGAAACAATAACACGATAAGGCAAGGATATCTACATAAAAAAAAAGACAAAGATACGATACGATACCAGGCACGACCACTCTATTCGAAGTTCAAAAGCAAAAAGCTACGTTTCAGCGTCTCTCGGAAACTCCCACTTTTGTTCTCCCGCCACTCGCGTCAGCGCGATCTGGCGCAAACGCACTCTGACGTGACGGAAATACGCGCACCAAGTCTTTGAAATTTATGGCGCGAACTCCCGCACAGCAAGACTAAACTAAAAAATGTTTAGTGCCAAATTTTTGGCACGAAACAGAATATAAAATGGAAATTTAACTGCCCAGCGAACCCAAGCAGTGGTGGATGTTGGGAAAGGCTTGTCCAGTCGATCAAAAAGGTACTTGCGATAATGCTGTAGGAACTAGCTCCGCAGGTCGAGACTTTACGCAGTCTTTTGATAGAAGCTGAAAACATTAATAGCCGTCCACTTACTCACATACCGATAAATGCAGATGACCCGGAGTCGCTTATGCCTAACCACTTTTTGCTGGGTACAACGAATTAGACTCAAACTCCAGGATCAGAGACAGCATCTAGTAGCCGAAAGCAATGCCAGATAAGCCAGCAACTAAAGAACTGCTTTTGGCATCACTGGATATGCGAATATTTGCCAACTCTTACAAAGCGGACTAAATGGTTTTTGCCTCAAAAACCGTTTAAAGAAGGTGACCTGGCAATAATTTGTAATGAGGCCTCTCCCAGAAGTCAGTGGCGGAAAGGCGTGATTGTAAATACATTTCCTGCTAAAGATGAGCACATACGTATAGTTGAAGTTAGGACAAGCAGCAGTGTTTTAAAACGTCGTGTGTCAAAATTAGCTAAACTCGATGTGATAAGTAAAGCTTGATAGCTTTACGATAGGTGGAAATGTTGCAATACATCATAAATAATAGTGAACTTTGGATTTGTTTTTGAATTTATGAAAGTTTAAGAAGGCATATGTTGATGCCATGGTTATTATATTTAAATTTGTCAAATAGTTATTATTAGTTTTTAAAAAGGAAAAGCATATCAGAAATAAACCTTACCCTAAAGTACAAGATTTATAGTTTTATTGTGTGTGCCTTGCCTACTGTCTACATCTCCCGCCTAATCTTGTAGATGTTCTATTTCTTTGCATCTCGATTGCCAATTTGCGGATTAGCCAACCACAACATACAGTGCATTATTAATCTTCGTACCACAGATGACTTCTATCCTCATGTCCGTCTGTCTATTCTCCCTAATCTTTGCACAGATATAATAATTGGCCACGATCTTATGAAACAACACTAAAGTGGAAGTTGAATTTGGTGGCTTAAAACGTTTGTTGAAAGTTTGTGCTTTAGCTACAGCTAGTATTGAACCTGTAACTCTCTTTGAAAATTTAACATGTGAACGTAGGCCAATTGCTATAAAATCTTGCAGACAAACAAAGTGATTCCAAATTCATAGAAGCTGAAATTAAACGCTTACTCCCTGAGGATATAATTGAAGAAAGTAAATCACCGTGGCGAGCGCAAGTGCTAGTTACATCTTCAGAAAATTACCGCAAACGTATGGTAGTCGATTATTCTCAGACAATCAATAGATTCGCTCATTTAGACGCATATCCTCTTCCATGTATTGAGGATATTGTAAATAGTGTGCCTAAATATCGTCTTCAGCAAAATTAACATGAAAAGTGCATCAATTTCCTATCAAAAGGGAAGACCGGTTATATACTGCATTCGAGGCTTGTGGTATACTTTTACAGTTTAAACGGATTCCCTTTGGACTAGCGAATGGAGTAGCTGCGTTTCAAAGAGGCATAGACTACATTATTCACAATGAAAAATTATCAGATACATATACTTACCTAGATGATATCATTGTTTGTGGTAGAGATCAGAAGGAACATGATGAGAATCTTCGACGTTTTATAGAAGCTATTCAGAAATTCAACCTAACCATAAATAATGAGAAAAGCAAATTTTCTTTTCGTTCGATTTACCTCTTAGGATATTTGATATCATACTATTCTATTAGGCCTGATCTTGGGAGACTCAGAGCGTTGCATGAAATTCCACCTCCAAATAACACAACTTCACTAAAAAGAGTCGTTGGAATGTTTGCACATTTTTCCAAATTATATTCCTCGTTTTTCACACAAAATAAGTATCCTTTTTCATAGCAAATTCCCACTATCTCCTGAAGTTCTAAAAGTCTTCTATAGTATAAAAAAAGAGATAGAAAATGCCTCGTTCGCATCTATACATAGTGAGAATATGTTTACAGTAGAAACTGATGCTTCAAATGAAGCAATAGGAGCAACTTTTTCGCAATCCGGGTATCCTGTTGCCTTCTTTTCAATGACTTTTTCTCGATCAGAATGTAGACACTCGTCTGTAGAAAAAGAACCATATACGATCGTAGAAGCAAATAGGAAGTGGCGGCATTTCCTAATGGGAAGATATTTTAAGCTAATCACCGATCAATGCTCTGTTACATTTATGTTTGATCTAAAATCCAAAAGCAAAATAAAGAATGAACAAATTCTACGGTGGAGATTAGAATTATCGTGTTTTAGTTATAATATTTATAGACCTGGAATACTGCTGCAGATGCACTTTCTCGTATTTGTTCTGCAACAACTGCTAACAAAGCTCGACTTATGGATTTACATAATACTTTAAGTCACCCTGGAATTACTCGAATGTATCATTGGATTCGAATAAAAAATTTACCTTATTCTATGGAAGATGTAAAGAAAATGACTTCTTCTTGTCCAGTATGTTGTGAAATTAAGCCTAGATATATATTTAAGGGAAGGCTCATAAAAGCTACTTCCGCCTTCGAACGTTTAAATGTGGATTTTAAAGGCCTCTTTTATCCTGTACTAATAATCGTTATATTCTCACAATCATCGACGAATACTCACGATATCCTTTTGCCATTGCCTGTCCAGATATGACTTCTTCAACTATCGTTGCTGCTCTCAAAAATATCTTTTATCTCTTTGGAACTACCTCTTATACTCACTCTGACAGAGGAAGCTCATTTATGTCTAATGAATTAGAAATGTTTTTGAACTCTAATGGAATCGCTTTTAGCAGAAGTATGCCTTATAACCCTCGCGGTCATGGCCAAGTTGAAAAGTACAATGGCGTACAATTCAATTAGCTCTAAAATCCGAAAATACAAATATAAGTCAATGGAAAAGTGTACTTCCAGAAGTACTACATTCAATAAGAAGCTTACTCTGTACCTCTACAAATGAAACTCCGCATGAACGATTGTTCGGGCATCAAAGGCAAAGTGATAATGGTGAAACGATTCCAACGTGACTTTTAAGTCCATGTCCTGTTTATCTACAACAATTTGTTCGTAATTCCAATATGATCCCATAGTCAAAGAAGTTGCACTACTCGAAAGTAATGCCGAATATGCTCATATTAGAGATTCCGAAGCAAGAATTACCTCTGTATCTACACGGGATTTGGCTCCAGTTGGTAATGCTGAATATACACAGATTGAAGATTCTGAAAAAAGAATGAGCTCTATCTGCACGAGATCTAGCTCCAGTTCCTAATGTCCACATTACAGACTCCGAAAAAGAAGTTTTAACTCTCGAAACTAACGAAATGCAATCAGACACTCCTGAATCACAAGTTGAATTAAACAATTCTCGGAACGTTCAACCTAGTGTACGTAGAAGTTGTAGAACAAGAAGACTACCTTCTCACCTCAAAGAATACGTGTTATAATTTATAGGCCTGATGTTATTTATAGACATTTACTTTCCTATCTGTCATTAGCTTTAATGTGTTTAATGTTTACTCTAATTAACTGTTTATTTAAACCTTAAAAGAGTTTCTCCATTTCATTACAGACTTCTAGAAAGCAATACTTTATCTCTTCAACAAGCACTATATAAAGCAAGATCCCTGGAAACCGATCAAATACAATCAAATCTCTATAAAACATCGCCTATACCTACTGTTAACAATGTTTTATTAGAGTCTCAAAACGAAAACGAAAATTCACAAGTAAAGGCAGTACCGCAACGCTTTGAATCGTCCAAGAGATGCTTTTTTTGTGGCCGTACTAGACACTATAGAAGTACATGCCCCGCTAAAAACTCTTTAAATTATGTAATAAAATGGGTCATTGGGCTAATGTTTGCAAATCTTCAAACGCTAAACTAGTGACTGTGGGGGCTATTTCATCAGCAGTAGATGGGTCTTATATTACGTCTGCTATGCACCCAAGCCTAACAAAATCGTCTATTAAGATTAAAGTAAATGATAAATTTACAGATGCCTTGGTGGACACTGGTAGTTCTGAAAGTATAATAAACTCAGTCATTGTTAAAGGAAGGAACCTACCTACTGTTCCATTCTCCGGAAAGGTCTCTATGGCTTCATCTTCCTTGGTTTCCCAAGCTCAAGGCTTTTGTGTAGTAGATTTAGAAATCCAGGAACATTTGTATGAGAACGTTAAACTGCTGATTTTAAATCAGCTTTGCTCTGATGTTATTCTTGGCCATTATATCCTAAAGCAACATCTTCTTTAGAGCTCCAGTTTGGTGGAAAGAAACCTTCTATTCAAATCTCCTGTTTAACTCCAATAAAAGTGCCAGAAGCTCGCCTTTTGAAAAGATGGATCCTAGTATCGTCCAATAGCAACTAAAAAGATACAAGAAGATGAAAGGTTTATTGAATCTGAAATCTGCAAACTGTTAAAAGAAGGCGTAATTGAAGAGAGTCAGTCTCCATGGAGAACACAGGTGCTAGTTACATCAACAGAAAACCACAAAAAGCGTATGGTGGTTGACTATTCACAGACTGTAAATAAAACTACTCTTCTAGATGCCCTATATAAAGTGTTTAGTACTATTGATCTTTGTGATGCCTACCATCAGATTCCGATCAAAGAATTGGATAAGCCATATACAGCTTTTGAAGCATGCGACCGTTTATATTAACTTAACTGAATACCCTTTGGCGTCACTAATGGTGTTGCTGCATTCCAACGAGTTATTGATAATTTAATACTTCACGGGAAACTTAAGGGGACGTTTGCATATTTGGACGATATAACCATATGTGGCCGAACTAAGGAAGAGCATGATGAAAACCTAAAAAATTTTTTAGATGTGGCACTAAAATATAACCTTACAATAAATAAATCAAAGTCAAAATTCTCCCAGGAAGAAATACAATTGCTAGGGTATGTTATTCGAGGTGGAACTATCAAACTCGATCCTGATCGTCTTAGGCCACTTAAGGATCTTCCAGAACCACACAATATCTCATCTTTACGTAGAACATTTGGCTTGCTCGTTCACTATTCTCAGTGGTTCCACGTTTTTCAGAGAGGATTCGTCCTTTAGCTCACAGTAATGAATTTCCTATATCGGAAGAAGCTTCAAGAGTTTTTAAAGAATTTAAATAAGAAATTACTTCAGCCGCTATCACTTGAAACTGACCTGCTACCAGTAGAAACGGACGCTTCCGAATTTGCCATTGCAGCTACCTTATCACAGTGCGGTAGACCGGTTGCATTCTTGTATAGGACTCTTACTGGTAGTGAGAGACATCACTCTTCAATTGAAAAAGAGGCTTACGCCATAGTAGAGGCTCTTCGGAAATGGAAACACTGCTGCTAGGCAGGTATTTTCAACTTATTACTGATCAAAAGAGTGTTTCTTTTATGTTTGATCATAACTCTCATGGGAAAGTTAAGAATGATAAAATACTAATATGGCAGCTTGAATTATCTCCATTCAAATATGAAATTCTCTATCGCCCGGGCTCTAAAAACAGAACAGCTGATACGATGTCTAGACTTTGTTCTGCCGTGGGTCGCAAAGTTGACATATGCCAATTACACATAGACCTATGTCACCCAGGTATTACCCGCATGTACCATTGGTTGAAGCTCAAGAATCTCGCAGTCTCCTTGGATGAAGTTCGTCAGATGACTGCTTCATATCAAATATGCTCTGAAGTGAAACCCAGATTTTTTAAAAATCAAGGCACTTTGATTAAATCCACTTCACCTTTTGAAAGGCTCTTACATTTAAGTTTTTCTTTTACATAACCGTCGACGCGGTATACGCGACGCAACGGCAGTTGGTAACACCAATCTATAAAGTTGAGATTAGCGCGCCGATCTGTCAATGACGTCACACAATATGCGATTTATTACATGTAATGACGAAATATTCAAAATTCATAAAATTGGGTATAAACACATAGTACTCACATGAATAGGTCCAGCTTCCTACGGAATCCCTTCCGTCAGGGTTGCTAGGGGCCCCCTTCCGGATTATTTACAGATGGTGCGCATAGCGTCCTTCGGAATTGCTCCGGCTAGCTACTGCAGGGCTCCCTGGACTCGTTCGTTCTAGAGTCGTGGACTGCTGCCAGGTTGCTTTCAAATTATCTTCTTTACCTATGTAGCGGAACGGCAGGAACAGGTTTATAGGGACGACAATCAAACTAAAGGCAAGGGAATCTACATAAAAAAGATAAAGATACGGTACGATACGATACCCAACCATTCTTCTGGATGTTGCAAGGCAAAAAGCCACTTTTCCGCAGCGTCTTCCGGAAACTTCCCCCACTTTTTCTTCCTCCACACGCGTCGGCGCGAAGTTCGTCCAATGCACTTCTGACGTGACGGAAATACACGCCCAAGTCTTTCAAATTTAAGGCGATTGTGGTGTGGCCAACGTTACGTGATTGATATACTAGATCAGAGTAGCAGGGGGAAGAGAGTTTGAAAGAAGTGTAAATTAGAGAATTGGAGATGTATTAAATTGACAGAATAAAGCATATAGTATTGTTCAATTAAGTAGTAATATATCCTACAAATATACAAATACTACAATTGGCGACGAGGATTTTGGGTTCATGTAAAATAATTTGAAAAATTATTCCAACATGGAGAAAATGCATATTCCGTCATTTGCACTTCAAACTGCATCACCTCATGACTGTCAGAGATGGAAACAGACTCTTGAATTTTACTTCATCAGTGAAAAGATAACTGATGCGAAGGTCAAACAGGCAAAACTTTTACTGTTAGGCGGTCCGGCTCTTCAAGATGTTTATTTTTCTCTACCTACAGTTACCGAGTTTCCTGATGGTTCTGATGTTTACACATACACTTTAGAATGTTTAGAGTAAAAAATTGGGCTTAGAAGTACAAAGTGGTATGAACGGTATGTTTTATCTCAAGTGCACCAAGGAAAGGACGAAAACATTACCGCATTTCTTACTCGTATTCGAAAGCAAGTTCAACGGTGTAGTTTTAATGGACTAGCTGTTGACGAAGCTATCCTAGGTCAGTTAATTAATGGCATTTCATCGAACGAACTCCGTTCCCGGCTTATGGAAAAAGATTCTCTGATCTTGGACGAAGCTGAAAGGCTTGCACGTACATTTGAAACAGTGTTATCACAAGCTGGAATAATGGCTAATAACTTAACTGTTTCTGGTAATTCACCATTTTCTACCAATTCGACTTCCGTGTGCAAAACTACAGAACGGCATAAGAAGAAGAAGATGGGAGAGAAGGCAAATTTAGTTAAGCCTAAGCAAAATAAATTTTCATCTGGTGAATCTAAAACACTAATATGCGTTTGCTGTGGAACCGAGGGTCATGTTCCAAAAGACAGTAGGTGTCCGGCGCTTAACGCTGTGTGTAATAAATGCAAAAAGACTGGCCATTTTGCACGTATGTGTCGCTCAAGTGGTAATTCAAATTTGGGCACAGGTAAAAGTTCGACTGTCAAGCAAGTGACAGATGAATCCATTTTTTGCGTACTTAACTCAGAAACTGGTAATCAACCAGAAGAAATAGTTGCATGTAAATTCGGAGGAGTAATACATTCCGCATTCGTGGATTCTGGTGCACTACATACTATGATGTCGAAAGAAAACTGGGAAAACCTGCGTCTAAATGGCTTACAATTTTACTGTTACGAACCTAGTCCTGATTTAAATTTCTTTGATGGTTCTGGTCAACTTCAGTATACTGTATTGTTTACGGCGAGTGTAGATGTAGTTTGTAATAATATCTCGCATAGGGTTTCTGTCGTTGTCATTGAAGAGAATTTTACTACAATTCTTGGTCGTAATGATGCGAAGAAGTTTAAAGTTTTACGGGTTGGTTTGGATGCATGTACAGAAGTTCGGGTACAAACAATTTCTATAACCCCAACTGCGCCTTTAGGTAAGCTTAAAGATTTTCAACTGAGTATTCCTATTGATTCAAGTGTTGCACCATGCATTCAACCCCTTTGTCGAGTACCATACAGCTTACGAAAGCAGATTGAAGACCAAATTACAGAGCTATTACATCTAGAAATTATCGAGAAGGTCGAAGGAGCAAGCAAATGGGTATCGCCTGTAGTTTCTGTTCCTAAGTCGGACAACACTTTACGCATTTGTGTAGATATGCGTCGTGTCAATGAAGCTGTACTTAACGAAAAGCATCCCATACCAATGATTGAGGATGTTGCCCCATTACTGAAGGATGCAAAAGTGTTTAGCAAGATAGATCTCCGTCAGGCTTATCATCAGATTGAATTGGATCAGCAGTCACGTGAATTAACTACTTTTAATACACATATTGGTCTTTTCCGGTATCGTAGGTTAATGTTCGGACTGAAATGTGCACCTGAAATGTTTCAAAGAATTCTTGAAAGCGTTTTGTCTGGGCTTTTGGGCGTTTTTAATTATTTAGACGATTTGCTAATTTTTGGAAGAACGACAGAAGAACACGATGCTAATTTACAAGCAGTACTCCGTCGTTTACAAGAACTGGGTCTAGTTATTAATCCTGGGAAGTCAGAATTTCGAAAGAATGCCGTCTCATTTTTAGGACACATTATTAGTCACAATTCACTACGACCTACATTTAATAAAATTCAAGCACTTAAAGAATTTCGTTCGCCAGCCACAGCAGAGGAGCTTCGGTCATTTCTGGGTCTGGTAACTTACGTCGGAAAATTTATTCCTAACCTTTCTACGGAATTAGATTACTTGCAACAAACGGCTCGTTTTTCACCATTTCAATGGACTGGTAGGGCGGAACAAGATTTTATACATGTCCAGTCACTGCTGTCTAATGAAAGCAGCTTAGAATTTTTTGACCCGGATCTACCTACCATAGTTATGGCAGATGCTAGTCCCGTGGGATTAGGGGCAGTATTATTACAAAGAAAAGGAGATGATATTCATACGATTTGCTACGTTAGTCGCTCGCTTTCTTCAGTTGAACGTCGATATTCACAGACTGAAAAAGAGGCACTTGCACTAGTTTTTGCAGTAGAAAGACTTCGAATATACTTACTTGGACGGGAGTTCGAATCGGTTATGGATCATAAACCTCTACAAACAATTTTCGGACCACGTTCGAAACCGTGTGTTCGGTTAGAAAGATGGATTCTTAGACTCCAAGGCTTCAAATTCGTTGTTAGGTATGCTAAAGGCAAAAATAACATTGCCGATCCATTGTCTCGTTTACTTCAAGTGGATGAGTCAATTACTACAATAAATGAGATGTATGAAAGAAATTTAGTTATGTTTGTACAACAACTGGTACCGATAGCAGTTACTTTACACGAGGTAAAGAAGTCTACAGTGGAAGATGCCGAATTAGCAAGGATTTGTTTAGATTTACAGTTAGGTATAACACCTAAGTTTAAACCTTATTCTTTCCTGGCGTCTGAACTTTGTGTAGTAGATGAGGTATTGCTAAGAGGAGCTCGCATCGTAGTTCCTACTGCTCTTCGAGACCGTGTTCTACAGATTGCACATGAAGGACATCCTGGTATTACTAAAATGAAGGATAGGTTGCGATCGAAAGTGTGGTGGCCTGGAATTGACAAAGAAGCTGAAAAATTTGTTCGTACCTGCGACTATTGTCAAAAAGTGGGTAAGGAAATAATCATGGAACCTATGTCCAGACGCCAACTTCCAGATGGTCCGTGGCAAGAGATAGCCGTTGATTTCAAGGCTTTACCGTCGGCTAACGACCACTTGTGTGTCGTAACTGATTATTTTAGTAAGTTTTTTGAAATCAAAGTGATGAAGAGATGTACTGCGTTTGATACAATTTCCCACTTAAAAAAGCTGTTCGCTAGGTATGGCATTCCGTACTCAATTACAGCAGACAACGGTCCACAGTTCCGATCAGAATTTACGACGTTCTGTAAGTCATTTGGAATTCTTCATTATACAACGGAACCGTACTGGGCTCAAGCCAATGGACAAGTGGAAAGGCAGAATCGGTGTTTGCAGAAAATTATTCAGATAGCTTGTTTAATACAACATAATGCTTGTAGAGAAGAAATATTGGAGTACTTGCTAATGTATCGCTCTACACCCCATACTGTTACGGGTAAAAGTCCAGCCGAATTATTTTTTGGACGTGTTATTCGTGATAAATTGCCATCAATACGTGAAAGGGTTTGGGAACAAGGTGTTCGTGATCGAGATTCATTCAACAAAGCGAAATCTTGTATCCCCAATGAATTTCCAAGAAAACAAATCGCATTGGGTGATGAAGTTCTTATTAAAAGACCCTTTTCTAAAAATAAATTTCAATCCAAATTCGAGGAGGAGACAGGTGTGGTCACTAGTGTCAATGATCCAGTAGTGGCAATACAAACACCGTCGCGTGAAATTCGATGACATAAAAATGATGTTGAAAAGTATGCTCCACGGGATCCGTCGCCTGTTACTACTGCTGACGATCCGGTCCCTGAAGATGTCACTGCTATTTCCAGTTCGAATAGTTCAAGGGAACCAGTTGCTCGTCGTTGTCAACGTTCGGTACGCCCGCCAAAATGGTTGGATGATTATGTTTGCAATTAGGTGTTAGATTCTTTTAGTTCAAACCAAAGGGGGGATTGTGGTGTTGTCAACGTTACGTGATTGATATACTAGTAATTTTAGTAGAAAAGTTTAAAAAAAATGTGTTTTCTCGTTTGCACATACCTTTTTTTTGGCAATATTGAATTATTATTAGTATTGTAATAAATTAACGACATAATTTAGTGATACTGAATACTGTGGCGTTGTTGTTTTTTTTATTTTTAAAAAGAAAATATTAGTGGCAGGGAAATATAACAACAACGCACCTTGCCGGCTAACTGCTGGGGTTCGTTGGAGAGCACTATAGGCGTGGGTTTATGTATGAATAAAATTAGGGCCACTTAAGGGCAGAAAATTTAATGAGAATATAAATCTCAAACGAATAACTTGACTAAATCGGAAATATTTATGGGCACCACCTGTTTCGGTAATAGACGCAGTGACACATTCAACTGGAAACAGGAAAATTGAGTGTAAATCAAGCGTATGTAGAAGATAGTAATTATTATAAATAAAGTAGTCGAGAGGTTAATTTTAGCGTATCGCATATAATGTCATTTCAAATAATATTGAATACAATCTCTCATGCTCGAGTAATTCAAATAAATAAATATGTAAATCATAAAAAGTGATTATTATAAACTTCAAGAGTGTGCGACGATCAACGTAGTTACCATGGTTACCTCGTTGTTACAAACAAAACATAAACGTTTACGTATATGTGGATTTCAGTTGTTAAACATTATGGTAACACTAATTTAAGCAATAGAGTAGATTAATACATTTCCAGCTGATAATAATATTAGGTACGCTATTTTAATCTTGTAAATATTTAAATATAATATCAAAGAACTTCAATAAGATTACTAGCAACGTAATTGGGAATTAGATCTCTCAAGTACTAGCGAGTACTAGGATAAAATAATTTTCCAATATATTGTTGCGATCCACTATTAGGCAACCCGTCAAACATACAAACGCTTGGGGCACAGCGCCTTCTCAAGGATTCCAGAATTCTTCTAGAAATTACGGGAGCATGAGTCATCCTTGTAATCCAGAGTATATATAAGACCGCTAATGAATGCAAGGGTCAGTCTATTCTTGAATGTCTAATATAAATTATATAGTGTAAAGTAATAGTAGTTTTGAGCTTTAGAAGTATATATAAACGTGATATGCTGTGTCTAATGTACATGCAGCTTGTAGTATACATAAATAAATAGAAGTGTATAAACAAATAGTTGTGTTAGTGTTGTTAATGAACCTATGGTAAAGGAGTTAATTTAAGAAGATATTAGTGCTTGTAAATTCATTAGTGTAATAGTGCTTCATTGTTGAGTGAACTGAAAACATCTATAAATAAGGCATATACTGTTAATTAGACTTGTGAACAGTGAGTAATAAAGACCATTATTATTACTTGTTTTAAATTAAAGAAACGCGGTAGTAGTAGCGCGTTACACTGGTGTCAGCCTGTGTGGGGTATATAGTGATTAATTTAAAACACAAGTCTAAAGACATTTAAGTAGTTTGTATATGCCAGTTACGTGATATCAAAGTAAGATGGAGGCAGAAACTTTAATGAATTTCCTCAAGGATTTTAAATCCGGTATGGAGGAGAGGTCGGCTAAACTAGAATTGACACTTAGTGAAAATGCTGGGAAAATGGAGGAGAGGTCGGCTAAACTGGAAGTGACACTCAATGAAAACTTAGTGAGGTCAGTTGAACTGGAATCGACCCTTAAAGAGTTTAAATACGGTATGGAAATGACACTTAGTGAAAATGCTGAGAAAATAGAAAAGTTAAGTAAAAATACAGCCACGTTAGAACAAAGATTAATGGAAAGCTCCATTGCATTGAAAGAAGATTTCACTGAACAGGTAAAAACAGTTGAGCAAAAGCTAGACAGTAAATTGGTAAAAATGGAAGAAGATATGATGAGGTTGCAAGAACAGGTGATTTCACTAACAACACGGCCACTTGAAATACCAAGCCAAGTTGTTAATCAGAACATTCCAGAAACAGGAATCATGGAAAGAAGCGAGTCAATTCTGTCTAAATTTAAAGTAAAACCACCTACATTCAATGGTAAAACACCTTGGCCCACATATTTGAAACAATTTGAAGCTGCTGCAATAGCCAACGGTTGGTGCAACAAAGAGAAGGCTATCTCTCTAATAGTGGCCCTACGGGGGGAGGCTCTTAACATCTTACAAACGATTCCCGATCACCAGCAGAATGATTACGGCCTTTTAACATCGAAGCTTGAGATGAGATATGGAGATGCTCACCTTCAACAGGTTTACCATGCACAAGTTAAGAACCGCTCGCAAAAGACAAGTGAAAGCCTGCAAGAATTTGAAGCTGACATCGCCAGATTAGTTAGATTGGCATATCCAACGGCACCAGAGAGTTTCCTCGAACAACTGGCTGTACAAACATTTGTGGATGGCCTTAAAGATGGCGAAATACAGCAAGCGCTAAGATTAGCACGGCCAAAAATGTTAGATGATGCACTGGCCCATGCTCTTGAATTTGAAGCAGCTAAGCAGACATCACATAGGGTGAGTCACAAAGTTCGGTCTGCCTTAGAGGAACCTGGTCAAGCTCAGAACAGCATAGATGAAATAATCAACCGTGTGTTTGAAAAGCGAAAGGCGGAAAGGCTGAAAAGACTACGACCGCGGAGATGGCGTCTACGATGCTGGAGCTGCGGTGAAGTTGGCCATATGCAGAGACGCTGTACTCAACCAAAGAAACAACCGGTTGTGCCAAAGCTGGTCCATGTAAGGGGGCGAACTTCGACAGCACAGCGTAGTGCCCCAGAGATTATCATCCGTGCTGCATCGTCGGTGGAAAGTCTGGACAGCATTTATATCGATGGTAGAATTAATGGTAGGGTTGTCCGATTACTTGTGGATACAGGAGCGACAAGAACTATTGTGAGACCAGATTTGGTTGGTCGTGGAAAAGTGCTACCTGTATCGGTGTGTCTCCGAACGGCAAGTGGTGAGAAGATTGGTACTCATGGAGAGACTGCCGTTATGTTGACAATTGGGGACAAATTAATTAATCATCGAGTGTTGGTGGCTGAAATTACAGAAGAAGTGATCTTGGGAATGGATCTCATGAGAGAATATGGGTTTCATGTAAACATGAAAGAAAATGTGCTTCGGATAGATGATGATGAGATTCCATTTCAAGGGACGAGTAACCAGACGATGCAAGTTCGAATGATTTGCGATATGAAAATACCCGAGAAGGCGGAGATGATAGTAATGGGACGCCCGGATGGTACGCTCCGGGAAGGACAAGTATGCATGATGGAAGCAACTGAATCGGGATGGGTCAGGAGGACTTCTGATTGGAAGAACGCTGGTAAAGTCTCGAAATATGGTACCAGTAAGGGTGCTGAACATTAACCCTCATACAGTGAGCCTGAAGAAAGGCATGATTGTGGGAAGTTGCATTCCAGTATGTCATATTAAACGTTGTATGGACGACACGAAAATAAACCAACCAACGGTTGCTCACAGAAATTGCTGGATATGTTGATACCCTCGTGTCAAGGATTAAATGGCGATCAACTGGACAAGGTAAAAGAACTGGTCGGACGATATCGAGGTGTGTTTGCACTGGATGATAGTGAGAAGGGAAGGACGAATGTTGTGCAACACAAGATCAATACTGGAGATGCGCAACCGATAAGACAACACCCCAGGCGGCTTCCTTTGGCAAAACGTAAGGAAGCTGACCAAATTATCACCGATATGGAAGAACAGGGAGTGATTGAACCCTCGAATAGTCCATGGGCATCCCCGGTAGTGCTTGTCAAGAAAAGGACGGGTCGACAAGGTTTTGTGTAGACTACCGGCGGCTTAACAACGTGACAAAGAAAGACAGCTATCCTTTGCCCAGAATTGATGACACCTTAGATACTCTATCCGGATCTAAATGGTTTTCGACCTTGGACTTGAAAAGCGGATACTGGCAGGTAGGCTTGGAGCCAAACGATAAAGAAAAGACTGCCTTTACAATTGGAACTGGATTATGGCAGTTCAAGGTCATGCCATTTGGATTATGCAATGCTCCTGCTACTTTTGAACGATTGATGGAGTCGGTACTGCGTGGACTGTCCTGGAAGACATGTCTGGTGTACCTGGACGACGTGATAGTGTTAGGCCGGTCTTTTGAAGAACATCTTAAGAACCTAGAGGAGATATTCCAAAGATTACGCGGGCAAACCTTACATTAAGCCCCAAGAAGTGCCACCTATTTGGAAAAGAGGTGAAATACCTAGGACATGTCGTTTCGGAGACCGGAATAAGAGCTGACCCTGACAAAATAAAAACGGTACAAGAGTGGCCTACACCAGCAGATATACACCAACTACGCAGTTTTCTAGGATTGTGCACATATTACCGACGTTTTATACTTGGGTTTGCGAACATTGCCAAACCGTTAACAAAATTAACCGAAGATGGACAAGAATATGATTGGAATGACGACTGCCACAGCGCATTTGAACAACTGAAACGGCTACTAGTTACAGCACCAATTTTGAGTTATCCACGGATGGAGGGGAAATTTGTGTTGGATACCGACGCCAGTAACACAGCTATAGGAGGCGTTCTTTCTCAAGCGCAGGACGGACAAGAAAAAGTTATTGGGTATTTCAGCAAGGTCTTGTCGCGGCCAGAAAGGAACTATTGTGTGACAAGAAGGGAGCTGTTGGCCGTCGTCAAATCCGTAGAGCACTTTTATAAGTACTTATACGGCCGTAAATTCCTGTTGAGAACAGACCATGCTGCACTGAAATGGTTATTGTAGTTTCGAAATCCTGAAGGGCAAGTGGCAAGGTGGATAGAGCGGCTGCAGGAATATGATTTTGATACGGAACATCGTGTAGGAACTAGCCATCGGAATGCAGACGCTCTGTCAAGGAGACCTTGTCCGGTGGATTGCAATCATTGCTCCAAGATGGAAGAGAAAATAAGTGTCATCCATAGAATGACAGTAACCGATGATACTTGGCAACCCGAAAGAATGCGAGAAGACCAGGAAAATGACGCCGAATTGGGACGTATTATTGAGTGGAAAAATAGAGGACAACGACCAGCTTGGGAAGAAATTAGTATTTTAAGTAGGAGCCTGAAGGCATACTGGGCACAGTGGGACTCCTTGATGATGGAAAATAGAATCTTGAAGCGACGCCTGGAATTTGAAGATGGCACCGAGAGACTTCAATTGATAGTGCCGAAAAGCAGAGTGCCGGAAGTGTTGCAGCACTTGCACGATGGTATTTCCGGAGGGCACTTTGGCGTGAAAAGAACTCTCGAGAGAGTGAGAGAAAGATTCTATTGGCTGAACTGCAAAGATGATGTGAAGGAGTGGTGCCGGAAATGTGAATTGTGTGCCTCTGCAAATGGCCCGGTCTCAAAACGGAAAGCCCCAATGAGACAGTATAACGTGGGGAATCCTTTTGAGAGGGTAGCCATTGATATAGCTGGTCCGTTTCCTGAATCAGAGAAAGGAAATAAATACATCTTGGTTGCAATGGATTATTTTACCAAATGGCCGGAGGCATATGCTATACCTAACCAAGAAGCCGAGACGGTTGCAGATGTACTAGTCAGGAGTTGTTTTGTCGTTTTGGAGTTCCGTTGGAATTACACTCCGATCAAGGTCGAAACTTCGAATCAGTATTGTTTCAAAATGTCTGCAAGCATCTTGGAATCAGGAAGACTAGAACCACGCCACTTCATCCCCAATCGGATGGAATGGTTGAAAGAATGAACAGGACGTTAGGGAAGTACCTGGCCAAAGTTGTCTCTGAACATCAACGAGACTGGGACCAATATCTGCATTTGTTCCTACTGGCGTACCGATCTTCGGTACATGACAGTACAGGGTACTCGCCCGCTTGCGTAATGCTAGGACGTGAATTGCGGCTACCATGTGATCTTCAGTTTGGATTTAAACCTGGAGAAGAGATCGCAGGTGAAGATTACGTTAGTAAGCTTCGTGAAAGATCAAATAGTATTCACGAAAACGTCCGAAAGAATATACAGGCAGCAAGCGATCGAATGAAATCACAATATGACACGAGAGCACAAGAAGGTGGTTATCAACCTGGAGATTTAGTGTGGTTGTACAATCCACACAGAAAACGTGGATTGTCGCCAAAACTACAAAGACAATGGGAAGGGCCGTACGAAGTGTTAAAAAGGATTAATGATGTAGTGTACCGGATCAGAAGATCCCCTCGTGGTAAACCGAAAGTGGTACACTTTGACCGTTTAACATCCTACGCTGGCATCAACCAGGAAGACCCGAATAATGATAATGGTGTTCGGCAAGTTATTAATCATGAGCCAAATGTAGATTTTGAGAGCTTTATGGCGGCGTATGGTGGTTCCGCTAAAGCGAGATTTGGCGTTGTTGTTGAAAAACAGCAAGATCTGTTTAGAGCACCAGAAGAGTATTCCCTTGCACATTGCGTAGCTCAAGATTTGGCAATGTCAAGGGGAATAGCTGTTGTTTTCAAGAAAAGTTTGGATGTGTGGATGAATTAGTACAACAGCAGCCAACTGTAGGAAAATCTTTGGCCCTTCAAGATAAAAATCGTTATGTTTACTATCTGGTCACCAAAAATTCTTCATGGCAGAGACCTAGTTATGGACATCTATGGGAGGCTTTGCTAAATCTTAAGGCGCAGATGATGGAAAATGGAGTAACGAGACTAGCGGTGCCCAAGCTGGGCTGTGGACTGGATTGCTTAGACTGGAGGATAGTCCGAAATATGCTAGAAGTAGTTTTCCAGGAACCAACGTCCAGGTTCTTGTTTGTTGTTATCAACCGGTTGCCTACCAAGACCAGGAAAAGAGTGTTGACTGTTACTTCCAACGACGCGGTGGATGCACCAGAGGAGATAGCTGCCGATACCGTCACCAGTCATCGAATTGGCGTCAAGATGGATTTACAGTTACGAGACGTAACGGTTTTAAAGAGGGGGCAGTGTTGCGATCCACTATTAGGCAACCCGTCAAACATACAAACGCTTGGGGCACAGCGCCTTCTCAAGGATTCCAGAATTCTTCTAGAAATTACGGGAGCATGAGTCATCCTTGTAATCCAGAGTATATATAAGACCACTAATGAATGCAAGGGTCAGTCTATTCTTGAATGTCTAATATAAATTATATAGTGTAAAGTAATAGTAGTTTTGAGCTTTAGAAGTATATATAAACGTGATATGCTGTGTCTAATGTACATGCAGCTTGTAGTATACATAAATAAATAGAAGTGTATAAACAAATAGTTGTGTTAGTGTTGTTAATGAACCTATGGTAAAGGAGTTAATTTAAGAAGATATTAGTGCTTGTAAATTCATTAGTGTAATAGTGCTTCATTGTTGAGTGAACTGAAAACATCTATAAATAAGGCATATACTGTTAATTAGACTTGTGAACAGTGAGTAATAAAGACCATTATTATTACTTGTTTTAAATTAAAGAAACGCGGTAGTAGTAGCGCGTTACAATATCGTTTATACACACAAATACATGTTATAGGAATCTACCAACACCTGATTCTTCTGACAGGCTGATAGTAGCATCAAAATAAACTAAATAAGATAAGGAAAGAGATATACGATCTTGTTATCCGTTAGCTTCGTATGCTGAATACGACCCTCGACGGTGTATAACTGATGTGCATCCGGGCGTGTTATGTTACAATACAGATGACCAGGGTTTCCAAGATCGACGGTAAGTGTTTGAAAATAGATTCAGAACTTGTCTTACCAGGTGACGATACGAGAATGTTACTTCTGTAATATTTGTTGTGCTGTATCAAATCTCCTGTCCAGATTTATCTGGGCCTCCAAACTTCCAAGTTCCAAACTTCAAAAATTTCAACTCCCAAAAGTTTTCTAAGATAACCAATACAAAGGGAATTACAACAGAGCAAGATAAACGTATAATAAGATATTATTAGTAAATACTTACCCCTGTAGTAGGGGAACACGATAAATAAGTACTCGCAGGTACTTGATGAGATAAATGTGGTTTATCAGCCACGAGTGCTCACGGCACCATCAAATCCCAAAAAATGAATATCAATTCGCCTTATGTGAACTAGTTTAAAAGATAGCGCGTCCGCTCTTATCAAACCTTCACGTGTTTAGCAACTATATAAATGTTAATCAATATTCAAAATTAAATTTATACTGGGCGATACGGAATTGTAGGCCGATATAATAAGATATTAAAGAATTAAATAAAAGGAGCATTTGTAAATGCTACAATACTCTACATATTCTTTAAAAAACAATGTTGAGTTATACAGCTTAGGTTCAAAGTTTCTCAATAGTTGACAATACAGAATAGTTTCCGACACATGTGATGTATACCTAATCATTTCAATTTACTATCGACAATAAGCAATAATGTCTCATTTTTATAAATACAATCAATGTGAGGGCTGTTAAAATTGTAGTTTTCAGGACAGAACCTCAAACCTTGTTTCATATTTCTTTTCTGGATTCATTGTCGCGCTGTATCACCTAAACAAGAAGTTTTATTCCAATTTTTATGTATTTACACACGAATTAATGAATATTTAATTATATATGGAAGCCTAAAACCATAAAATTAAATAGGGTTAATATGTTGGTATTTCAAATGTAAACAAAATGAAGAAGTTGGGAAACATTAACAACGTATTTCAATACATAGGCTAAAAATATGGGATAATAACTATTACATATTGAGTTATGTCCAGTTGTGCAATTCCAAATAATTAACTTAACTTAAAAAAATAACGTACTGTCCATAAGAACCCCATCAATTATATATACGAGCATATACATTTAATTGTAGTTTCGATATACAAACATAAGAGAAACACTAAGATACCCACCTCACTGGTTGCCTAACCTTTCCAACTCATCTCGCGCGCTATCATTGGTGATTCCATTCCAGTTTGTATATAGTGCATTGAATTGAATTAGTTGTCGGCGGGTTCCGTAATGGAAGGCGATTTGCTATCTTGTATATAGAGCTTGACACTGCTGTCAATTTTTAAACGTATTGTTAACGGACATTTGTGATGTAAACGGAATTAATTTGCTAAACCGTTTTGTGTTTCAGGCATGTTTTATATTTAAAATAGTATTAACGTTTGTGTTTTTGAATCTTCTTCCGTTCCATTATACGTATATTTCAAGTTGTAGAAGCAATTTACAGCAATAAGAATGTCTACTGGAGTTGCTAAAGTGGAGAAACCTCAGCAGATCCAAGTGTTCGTCAGAACCAAGTAAATTCTTTGTATATATTTTATTTTTTAGTAATAGTAATAATAAATTATCTAATTATAACTCATCATCATCATCATTAGGTCTTCAGTCCTGGAACTGGTTATAACTACTTAATTTTAATTGTTATGACTTCATAAATGTAGGATTACTTGAAAACTTATTTTTTGTTGTGGACCAATGCAAATTAGACTAGAAGTCCATATCGCTGGAAAACAATAATCATTACAAAATTATTTGGCTAGTTAAAAAGTAAACTACTACCCTAGTTGTGCATAATGTTAGCGATGATCTCGCTCAGTAAAGATTTCTTTAAAAATGAACTACATTGCAATAACATTCAGTTGTTGTTTTTGAAATATTTATTATTTTTCATTTATTCATGATGCTGTAGTTAACGTTTACATAATAAAAAAAGAAATAACTTGTTAGTTGGTAAATGAGTGGAGTTTAGCCTTAGGCTATTCTAACACAAGATGGCCAGATTTTAAAAGGTATGCTATATTTTCATACCAGTGATTTGCTTTTTCTTTGACAGCAACTACATTGGTTTATTAAACTATCCATGATGTATATAATAATGCAATTGAGAAAATACTATTTTGCGATTACAAATAAGAAGCAATTACCGTTAAAGTTCAACAAAAGCCTATAATTGCTGATAAATGATTGTCTGCTAACAGCATACGTTCTTTGTCATTTTATTTTGCGAAGTCTTGTAAAAAACAACCTCGAATGAAATTTAAATAGTAATTTTAAACAAAATTGTTCACTTATAGGCAAAGGAAAAGCCACTGTTGATGGAAAAACAAAAGAAAACCAGGCTTGCTTGGTCAAAATCTAAACTGTCATAGTCGGTAGAAGATTGGTACAGAGTAATTTTTAGTGACGAATCAAAATTCGATGTATGTGTCGGTGATCACCGCATATGCGTGATTTGCAATGAGGCTTTCCATAGGGATTGTCTAAAATGGTCAGTAAAATTTCCTACAGGGGTGATGATTTGGGGCTGCATGGCAGCTTCAGGATTAGGATGCTTTGAATTTATTGATGGTTTTGTGAATGCTGTGAAAATATTGCAAAACAGTTTGCTACCAAGTATCGCGAAGTTAAATGCGAAAATTACATTTTTCAGCAGGATGGGGTGCCCTGCCATATGGCCAAAGCCACAAGAAAGTGAATAGATAACCACAACATCAGTGTTCTTTCTTGGCCTTCTAACAGTTCTGAAACAGTGTGGCTTAAAATGAAACAAACATTGAGGAATAACCCACAACGGACATTACCGAAACTTAGAACCAAACTAGAGCAAATTTGGAATGGATTTACTCCTGAAAAGTGCAGAACCTTAGTTGAGTTAAAACCTGACTGATTTCAAGCAGTCGTAAAATCTAAGAGCGATATTACTCCATATTAGATGTAAAAATTCTTGCTATGTCCCAATATTTAGTTGCCACCAAGGGGTAAACCGCTGACCTGAATTTTGTACACCAATTGCACTATTGCTCAGTTTGGTATAGAATTTGTAGCATTGCTCAACAAATTTTTTCATTGGATCATATTTTGCGCTATTGCTTAGTATTGCTTTACATTGCTCGCATTTTCTTCTTCGCATTGCACTCCATTGCTCGAATTTTCACACATTGCTTCCATTGTTTCGTATTGCTTTTCATTGCTTTCGAGGGTAATTGAATATTAATGCATCATATTACTACGTTTATAACTGTAATAAAAAAATAAAACGCTAAAGTGTAAAGATTACAACATTTTGAACCTTAACTACTTCATCGAGGAATGGAAAATAAACGCCATAAAAAACAAATTTTTAATTATATACATCACCTACTAATACAAGTCAGAGTACAAGCCCTAACACGTTTTACAGTACCGAACAAATAGGAATTCCAAACTCCAGCTGTATAAATGGTTGGTGGTAATGGATAAAAATTAAAGGTTGATTGTTACTTTAACCAGTAATCAAACTCGATGACATTATCTGCTATCTAGGTTATTTATTAAGTCTTGCAATTATAAAAGTTTTGTGTAATAATACTTCAGCGTCGAGCCCAACATACACAGGGTGTCTTATTTTACGTTAGTTAAGCTAGCGGCCACTATCTACTGGCCGCTAAATATGGATATACCGACCAATCTCCATCATTACAAAACCACGCTACTGAACTGAACACGCATTTCTATTGTTCAATTATGTTTCTTATATTGACCCAATTATCTCTACTCATTTTAAATCTAAGGGTGATTGAAACTAAATAATTTTGAGATTCCTATATTATTCTTATGAGTATATTTCAAGCAGTTGCTCCTTTAGATTGAAATATACAGTGTGTACAGTATAAAATGCAGTACATATGGATCTTGGAAACTGTAGAAGATACGATCTTGGTTAAATGGGACAAAAGTTGCATAATCATGAGGGTATCTCAGATCGGTTTTCAAATTTCAAAAATTTTTCCTAGGTTACTAGATAGAGGCAAAAAACACAAAATTGACGATTTCTTTATTTGCTCGTAGTTAGTCTACTAATTGAAATAGAATGTTCAAATTTGGTACATCATGGTAATTCCCCATTTCGCTTCACATTTTCAACTTAGATTTTGTCTAGGGCATCTAGATGTTGCGTGACGATGTTCAACTTTTATTTTAAATAGCCGCCATATTGGATTTTTACATTTTGAAATGCTGACAAAAACCCTTTCCAAAGAGGTATAACATGGCTATGTTTGATTGAATCAAAACACTAAAAATCACATAATTATGTTTTGGTCGTAGTAGGCTTTAATTTCCATTATGACAAAGAGAAACAATTGCTCTAAAAATTTTAAACTCAATTTTTAGTGGTAATAAAAACAGTAAAAAATGTAGAAAATTGAAAATAAATCTGTATTAATCAGAACTTACATAACTATGCATTAACAAAGAATAAATACAAACTAGCATCTATTCAACACAAAATATTATTTAAGCTGTTTCTAGTTGTCATTCATGTTCAGACAATTGCAAATTAACAATCAAGGAAAAAAAAAATAACAATAGTCAGCCACATGAATTCATTATTTAATTTAAATGTTCAAATAACCCCCCATTTTGTTGAACACACAACCGACACCTTTTATAAACATCTTTACAAGATCGTCTTATCATATTTGGAGTTATTTTATTTACGGCCTCTTGGACTGCTTGTTGTAATTGGCTTACATTATCATACGTTTTTGAGTACACACGACTTTTTAAATGGCCCCATATAAAAAAATCTAGAGGAGTTAAATCCGGTGATCTCGCCGGCCACTTAATTGGTCCCCGATTTCCAATCCAGTTTTCATTATACTCAGAATTAAAAAAATTTCTAATAATCAGAGCATTGTGGGGTGGAGCGCCATCATTTTGAAAATCATATTTTGCAAAGTAGCAGTGGAAGCTCCATTAGTCTATCTGCCACATTTCCTGCAATAAATCTAAGTATCTCGGAGTTTAAATTTGCATAATAAAAACGGACCTATAATGTACCTTCCAATAATACCAATCCAGACGTTGAATCCCCATTTAACTTGATGTCTAACTTGGCGGTTCAAATGTGGATTTTCATCTCACCAAAAATTGTATTTTGCGGTTGAACATACCACAATTCGTAAATCGACTTTCGTCAGACCACAAAATTGTATATGCAAAATTTGAATTTTTGTTGCACTTTCTGATGTACCAAGCACAAAATTCCATTCTTCGAATTTGATCTTGCACGCAATCCCTGACATGGTCGTTCATGATATGGATGGTACTTGAAACGTTTTAAAATAGCTCTTGTCGTAGAATGAGCAACACCTGTTATATTCTGAATTTGTCTAAGAGAAGTACGAGGATTTACGACAACTGTTTGTAAAACGCTGTTTTCATTATCTTTTTTAATTTGCCTATTTCTCTTAGACAAGCCAAAACTACCATAATTTATTAAATTATTTTGTAATCTCCGAAACATACATCTGTTTGGTTGATGTTTTTCTGGGTATTTATTTAAATACAATTCAGCGGCTTTAACATCATTCCTTCCAGAAAGAATAAAACATTCTAACATTTGATATTTATCACGGTTAGTAAAGCGATCCATTTCAAGCACAAATGCTTTGCTTAAATTTCTATGTAAATTAATTAACTGTTTTTTTTTAAACTGCACTACTTGAAATATAAAATAAAAGACAAACTTTGACGTTTCTCAGATGTTGAGCAATTGTTTCTCTTTGTCATAATGGAAATTAAAGCCTACTACGACCAAAACATAATTATGTGATTTTTAGTGTTTTGATTCAATCAAACATAGCCATGTTAAACCTCTTTGGAAAGGGTTTTTTGTCAGCATTTCAAAAATGTAAAAATTCAATATGGCAGCTATTTAAAAATAAAAAGTTGAACATCGTCATGCAAAATCTAGATGCCCTAGACAAAATCTAAGTTGAAAATGTGAAGCGCAATGGGGAATTACCATGATGTACCAAATTTGAACATTCCATTTCAATTAGTAGACTAACTACGAGCAAATAAAGAAATCGTCAATTTTGTGTTTTTTGCCTCTATCTAGTAACCTATGAAAAGTTTTTGAAATTTGAAAACCGATCTGAGATACCCTCATGATTATGCAACTTTTGTCCCATTTAACCAAGATCGTATCTTCTACAGTTTCCAAGATCCCCATGTACTGCATTTTATACTGTACACACTGTATGTCATTTTCTTAACTTGCGTAAAACCTGCGCTCTTAAAACTTGTTAGAGATCAAGTGTAGGTATACTAAAACAACACATATCTTTTACAGAAACGTGTACACTCCGGTTCACTATCTTTTTTGGAAATTGCGTAATGACACCATAAGAGAATTAAAAAAAATTTTCTTAGCTTCTGTAAGACCTGCGCTCTTGAAACTTGGTAGACAGCTAGTGTAGGTGTACCAAAACAACCCGTACCTTTTACAGAAACGTGTTCGCCTTAGTTCACATATTTTCTGAAATTTGAATAAGGACAACTTAAATTAAAAAATTTGTTTCTTAGCTTCTGTACTACCTACGGTCTAGAAACAAGGTAGGCAGCTATTGTAGGTGTACTAAAACAACCCTTACTATTTACAGAAACGTGTTTGCCCCGATTCATAAATTTTTTTGATTTTGTGTAGTGACACTATAAGAAAGTTAAAAACATTTTTTTCTTAGCTTCTTTAAGACCCGCGCTCTTGAAACTAGGTAAAAAACTAGTGTAGATGTGCTAAAACAACACATACCTTTTACAAAAACGTATTCGCTCCGGTTCACTAACCTTTTTGGCATTTGCGTAATGACACCATAAGAAAATTTAAAAAATTTTTTCGAAGCTTCTGTAAGACCTGCGCTCTTGAAACTTGGTAGGCAGTTAGTGTAGGTGTACTAAAACATTACGTACCTTTACAGGAACGTGTTCGACTTGGTTCACAAATTTTTTGGAATTTGTTCAATGACACCATAAGAAAATTTATTATTATTATTATTATTATCAGATCTTTATTCAACCAAAATTTACATGTATAAAAATAGTTCTTTACAAAAGATAATACATAAATCCCAGGGCGGGGTTCAGTAGCTACTAGAAAGTAGGTCCTGTTCTACCACCCAAACCCTGAACAATTATAATTAAATTGTAAGTGATAAAAGTAAAAGAAAACAAAAAAAAGAAATTAAAGAGTATTTACATATATACCTGTATGTATATGTGGTCGGTATGTGTGTATATAAGATCATTACATCCCATATGGTAATGGCTATTTATTTTAGTTTATTCTATTAAACTTAAAAAAACTTGTTTTTTGAATTTTAGAGGACTTAAATGCTTGTAGTTATTATTAATACTATTGTACCCGGAGCAAATTTGATATGAGAAACAATGAGTGAAAAATGCTGTTTTATGAATAGCAGGCGTAAGGGTACCTTTAAAACGAACGTTGATATTGTATACATCAGACCTAAATTGAATTTTTCTATATAAATATAATGGGGCCCGACTAAGTAATATTTTGTGATAAAATACGGCAGCATGTAAAAATCGTCGTTGTTTCATGTCTAGCCAATTGATCTCTTTTAACTTATGTGAAATTCTTTGAAATTTTCTGATACCAAAAATCAAGCGCAGACAGGAGTTCTGAATTTTTTGTATTTTTACTTGTGTTTTTAAGTCCAAAAAGGGTCCATATACTGAATCACAAAAGGAGAAATGAGATAGGACTAATAATTCACAAAGCATGATCTTTGTTTTTATGGTTAAAATATGACGATTCTGATACAAATTTTTTAGTGATAAATAAGCTTTTTGGATACAATTATTAATGTGTAATCTAAATTTTAAATTGCTATCAAGAATTACACCTAAATTTCTTGCATGATCAGCAAATTTAAGATTATCGTTATTAATCTTGAATTGTGGGTTAAAATTAATAAATTCTGTTCTATATTTCTTAGGACCAAATAAAAGTAATTCTGTTTTAGCCGGATTTAAGAATAATGCATGGTCTTGTGCTATTGAAGAAATATTTGACAAATCGTTGTTAAAATTGTTACAAGCCATTAGACAGTCGGTGGGTAAGAAGGACAAATAAATTTGCATATCGTCAGCATAGAAGTGGTGCTTAGAGTATTGCAGAGCTTTATAAAAATAACTAGTGTAAATAGTGTACAATAAGGGACCGAGTATGGAACCCTGGGGTACACCAGAGAGCAATGGAAGAGGGTTGGAAATATCGGCACTTATCTTAACCGACTGGGAACGGTCATGTAGATAAGATCGAAAAAAGTTGCAGGATATTTCATCTAGACCAATATATTTCAAAATTTTTAATAAAAGCAAATGTTCAATTTTCTCGAAGGCTTTAGTGAAATCGAGTAAGGCCAAAACAGTTAGTTTGCCTTCATCTGTTGCTCTCACTATGTCATCAACAATACAGTTCAATGCGGATTCACAACTAAAGCCCTTTCTGAAACCCGATTGAGTTGGTGGAATAACATCATTATTTAACACATATTCCTGTAACTGATTATTAACGATTTTTTCAAGAATTTTTGATAAAACTGGCAATATACTGATGGGGCGCAGCATCTTATATTCTGTAACATTGCTTGACTTTGGGAGTGGTAATATCAATGCATGTTTCCAATTTTTAGGAAACACACCTTGCAAGAGACAGGTGTTAATTATATTTACTAAATAAGGAAATATGTGCGGGCAACAAAGTTTAATCATGATAATACAGTATTGCCCGAAATAAACAGTACTGAAATTGTAATTGTTTTGTATGTTTAAAAAATACATATTATTGACACTTTATTATATGTTCTAAATGTGCACCTCCTCGTTCGAGACAGACTTCATAACGATGTTCTAAGTTTCTGGTCATGTTATTGAATAAGGGTTGTCTCAGGGCTGCGAAGAAGACTCTAACGGCATCCTTTAATTCATCGATGGTTTGTGGTGCCCGTTTGAAAACGGCATTTTTAGCCATGCCCCAAATGTATGCGTCTGGAGGTGTGAGGTCTGGAGAATGTGAAGGATAAGGGAAGTCAGTAAATCGTGATATGAATTTGCTTGGAAAATGTTCTTGAAGAAATTGACGAATTGCGGCAGCAGTATGGCAAGTTGCCCGTCCTGCTGAAAAATTGGTTTCGAAATGCCGTTACGTGCACGACAGAATTGACGTAGATCAGGGATAAATCGTGTTAAAATTTGTCTGTACCTCTGTTGATTAAGTGTGACTTGCCAACCATTCTCTTCGATAAAGTACGGACCAATGATTCCGTGTCCGGAAACAGCACACCAGACACTCACTTTTTCACTATGTAAAGGAACCTCTTGAACCTCATCGGGTCTGGCAAAGCCCAGAAATCGATTTGTGCGACGATTCACATAGCCTGACAAGTGAAAATGTGCTTCGTCTGAAAACCAAACATTTTTCAAAAATTCAGGATTTTCATACTGTAACGCGAGAATTCTGGCGCAATATTCCACTCTACTGCGATAATCCCGAGGATGTAGTTGTTGATGTACCTGAATCACATACGAAAATGTACCCAGCTCCTTCAGGATTCTTTGAAAGGAAGTTCTTTTTAAATCAAGTTGTAACGCTGTCCTTGCCTGGCTGACTTTCGGATTTTCTAAGATTTGCTCAAAAACACGTTCATGGTTATTGTTGTTAACTGTCCTGGGACGCCCCGAATTTCCTTTTCGTTGGCACAATACACTACCTGTATTTCTAAACTTTTCAATAACCTTCAAAATTACAGCATTACTTGGAGAACGTTTATTAAACCTTTGTGTGAATTGATCAGACACGTATAGCAAACTTGCACCATTACGTCAGCCGATTCCGTATGAACGAAAATAATGCTCTACCAGAAACACTTTCTTCTCTGTACTTAACACCATTTTTAACAATTAGGCCCTACTAATTACTTGTTTGAGGTTTACTTAACAGGTCTATACTAGCTAACTTGAGTGTGACAGCGCACGCATAAAAACACCGCCAACTTAGTTTCAGTACTGTTTATTTCGGGCAATACTGTACTAAGGTTGTCGCTACCCTCGGCTTTGGTCTTTATTGAATACAAAATTTTTGTAACTACATCCGATGTTATTAAGCTAAACGAGAAAACAGAGTCTGTGAACTTATTTTTATAAAAATCCAGAGCCCGTTTATGGGTTCCAGAATTAATCTGGCTATTTTGTACGTAGTACCTATTTAGTGCATTAACATCCCTTAAAACTTCTGCAATGGAAGTACATTTTGTATTCGTTATATTAAAGGACTTCAAGGTTCTCCACATTGCAGAAGGAGATTCTTGAGATTTTAATTCTAGGTAAGCTTTTCGTTCTCTACGAACAGCGAGTATGGTTAAATTACGTAAATTTTTATAATGAGCCCAATCCATAGGGTTTTGGGAACTCTTAAATTTTCTCAGAGCCTTATCCCTTGTGCATTGCATGCTTCTAAGAGCATCTGTTAGCCATGGCGCATAAGGTTTAGTTATCCTCCTCATACAATAAGGAGCGTGAATGTCAAATATTTCGTTAAGCACACTTGTTAGTAGATACATCTTATCGTCGATATCTGCCTCTCTATATATATTGTGTAATGGAGCACTTAGTAAATCATTTAGAAGGGAGTCCACATTAATATTCTTCAGTAGGCGATAAGTTTTAAAGTTTTCAATTTTATGCTTAACGAACTTTAAAGAGCAGCTGACTAGATCATGATCAGAAATATTTACACCGACAACCTCAGTACTACAAATAACTTCCAAATTAGAAGAGAACATTAAGTCTAGCAAGCTATGCCTGCTTTTTGATATTCTGGTCGGCTTTGAGACCAATTGTACCAAATCAAAGTTCAGAGCTAAGTCCGCCATTTCCCCAGTGAATTTATTGCAGAGATCTAAGAAATCAAAATTAAAGTCACCACAGAGGAACATTGTACCTGCACATGGGGTTAACAAGGATAGGGTGGTTTCCAATTCATTTAAAAAATAAGAAGGATCATACACCTCAGATCTGTAGCAAACCCCAAGCACCACTTTTTGTTTGTTTAATATAAAGGATAACCAGAGTTGTTCAATTGAGTTCAAAGTGACAAGTTCAATAGGTTTGAAAATATCCCTAATATAAACTGCAACACCCCACCCCTACCATTTCTATCACAACGCAATAATGTGTAATCAGGTATGTTAACATTTTCGGATTTTATTGAATCTGATAACCATGTCTCTGTTAGGCAGAGGATATCAATTTCGAGGTTTAAGATAATGTCCCTAACTTGAACAAAATGGGGATGTAAAGACCTTACTTTCAGAAGTGACCAATTCATAAGATTAGCATTCAGTAGTAGCTAAACATAAAGTACGATTAGCAATTTAACATAGCAGTACCACAAGAAGGTAATCGAATCAAAATTTTAAACAGGTATTTTGTCTCATATTCGTTTTATCATATACCGTCTCCTTATAATTATAACTATTAATCAACAAATGTTACCAGAGTCCATGAAATACGATAACAAGTGAACACGTTGTACTATCTAATCTGGTACAATACAATACTAGTTTAAGTCACCTTAAGTAAATCTCTAACAATTTTATACAAAAGCAAATATTCAATATTTTCTTAACAAAACAATTTATATGGAACAACCAGATACCAACAATTTCCAGTTACAACAGTTGCAGCCGCGATTTGATGAAGGTGCGCGACTCCATAACTAGAACTTTGTTACATTACACTGTATTTTAGGTGAACCAATATTTGGGAGCTGCAGTCTGCAGTTATCCCAGATTAGTGTATTTCAGTTTAAACTAAAAATAAAATTAAAAGCACTCTAAATATGTTGTTGTCGTATGTAATTACAGAGCAACTAAATATCGCCAATCGAACGAACTTGTTTTACAGCTCCATTGAATTTTACATAAATATTGCCATCTCTGGACCACGTATTTTTATACGTATATTTCTCAGAAGCTGCACGTAAAACTTTGACGCGGTAACTCGTAAGATTGTTACGTTTTTTTTTTTCGTGGCAGCACGTTGGGCGCCAAAAATAGATGTTACGTAATTCGTGGCCGTACGTAACAAAAAGAAAATCAGAGAAAAAAATGACCGGGCTCAATCGGAGAGTGGGGTGTAGAAAGCAGACCAACCTACCATGTATGCGGCCGTAAGGAGTTAGTGATAATACCTGCAATAAAAAAAATTAGTTAAGCAAACCTGAAAAAAAAAAGAATAAGCATAGCAGCAATGAAACGTCTAAGTTATTCAGTACTTTGTAGAATGTAAATAAAAGAGACTGTTTAGATAAACTATATAATATAACAACGGTAAAAGCAATACAGAAAAATGTTTAGTACAAAGTGAAGTAATATTGGGGAGTAGCAGAAACGTTTCCTCACACACCAATTAAACATAAATCAGACAAAATGTTAAAAAAATAAATAGGTAAGACACAATTGATATGAGTAACTCAGTAAATAAATAGGTAAGACACAATTGGTATGAGTAATTTAGTAGTATTGATTTTTCTTTCTTTCTTTTTTTATGTTTTAAAATAGCATGCAAGTCTATTGTAAAAGGTATCAGAACGACAAAGATATGGTAAAGCAACGGATAGATATTTAAAGTAATAACCAGTAGGAAATAGTTCAACTTACAAAAGTCCTTCAGCAACGCTTCCTTGCAACTGAAGTGTGGGATTCAACGATGTCCTGCACTAACGAAGCACTTCACCCTTGACACGTGAGGGTGTTGATGGAACTTATCACACGTTACACTAATCACACCTACGTATTTCAGTGGTGTTAGCAACAGACATTATCACGCGTCGGAACTATGTAGCCTTGATAAATTTCTTGGTAATCCTATTTCCTAAGACAACAATTTCGAAATATTCTGAAGCCCTAGTTTAATTTCAACTGGGACCAAAGGTATATTATTTTCATAAACATCCCAAAAAGCAGTGAGAAATTTCAACCAATACCTTTGTAAGCCGGTAATCTGTTATATTTCACCAATAACGCAATTTGCACAAGCAATGATCTATTTTAGATTCCTTGTTGTTAGAAAATTCAGAAACTACAGTATCACTGTATTTAAATAATCCAAAGTATGCGCTACTCTGAAAAGAAAAGGAAAGGACCGCGAAACTAGATCGCACACAAAACAACTAAAAAGAACCATAATGGGTAAAGCACGTGTATCACTTAAGTACGTCCGTCAAAAGGTTCCGTAAAACACTTTTGTACAGTTAATATACAATTTTTATTTCACAAGAAAACAACTAAAAAATCGTGCCGTGCTCGTACATGAACAATACGAAAATTAAATCCCGCATTAATTCTCACTATTGTCAAAGCAAACAGGAAACAGTATTTTTAACGTACTTAGTATATCGGAACAAAGAACAAAACACGACTCCTCGTCTGTTTATTCAACTCGTTCTATTACAACTGCTTATCGTATCTTATCTAGACTTGTTAATAACATCAGGAACATCCAAAACGTGAATGCCGCAATAATATATAATAATTAATTACAGCGGTTTATCATTTCCGATAAGTTGGAAAGCAATTTACGAATAATCCACATAAGGAACGAAATTTATATTTATGGCAAGACAAGAACGATACAATCTATTCATTATAAGCGGTTTATAATTTTCAATTTATCTATCTTTAAATTACTACACACGAGTGAATAAATATCAAATACAGAAACAGCAATTTGCAAAAATGCATTTATAAATTGGGAAACAGCGTAAAAGTTTAAAACTACAAAAATTGCACGTTACAAGATCTTCTCTGATTGAAATTTTACTACCCATCAACATCTTCTTTTTTGTAAAAACTAACTGTCGGTGGCAATACGATACAAACTTCACAATAACAGGCCTTACAGCATTATGATCACCATTCCGTTTTCCTAGTCAATGAACTCGATCGATTTGATCACTATTTATAACAATACTGAGCTTTTTATCAAACATAGATAAAATGCTTTCCAAAATATCCTCATTTGTGTGTTCAGCCAGACCATAAATTCTAAGAGAATTTCGCCGTGTATATTGTTCAAGTTTATCGCATTGCTGTACACATGTTTCATTTACGGCTTTTAAGTTGTTGACCTCAGTCTTCAGTTCTACAATTATTTCATATTGAGCATTTAATTTTGTGTTAAAATGTTCTGAGACTGCCTGAGTGACCGTATCAGTGATTGCCTTAATAAAGTTTACGTCCTTTAGCAATTTGCTTGTTGTTGCCCAAATTATTTGATTAATGTCTTCGAGTTGATTGCGGGTAAAAGGCATATTGAAATATGTTTTACAATTTAACACGTTCAAATAACTCACCAGCAATGCAGCTAACACCAAATAACTGTAATATTAATGATATTAAACTAGTTCACCTATCGCACTGATATATTTACGGAGCGCACAGCTGTACGTCTATTCAGCACAACTGCTCATCATCTAATCTTAATTAGCTTCTGTGAGACCTACGCTCTTGAAACTTGGTAGAAAGCTAGTGCATGTGTACCAAAACAATACATACCTCTTACAGTAACGTGTACACCTCGGTTCACTAACCTTTTTGCAATTTGCATAAGGACAACTTAAGCAAATTAAAAAAATTTTTCTTAGCTTTTGCAATACCTGTGCTCTTGAAACTTGGTAGGCAGTTAGTGTAGGTGTACTAAAACAACCCATATCTTTTATAGAAACATGTTCGCCTTGGTTCACAAATTTTTTGGAATTTGCATAAGGACAACTTAAGCAAATTAAAAAAAAAATTTCTCAGCTTTTGTAACACCTGCATTCTTGAAACTTGGTAGGCAGTTAGTGTAGGTGTACTAAAATAACCCATATCTTGTACAGAAACGTGCTGGACCCGGTTCACTAACTTTTTTGGAATTTGCGTAAGGACAATTTAAGCAAATTAAAAATTTTTTTCTTAGCTTTTATAATACCTGCGCTCTTCTAACTTGGTAGGCAGTTAGTGTAGGTATACTATAACACAACATACCTTTTACAGAAACGTGTTCACCCCGGTTTACAAATTTTTTGTAATTTACGTAAGGACAACTTAAGCAAATTAAAGTTTTTTTTCTTAGCTTGTATAATACCCGCGATCTTGAAACTTGGCAGGCAGCTAGTCGAGGTGTAGTAAAACCACCCATATTTTTTTACAGGAACATATTCGCCTCGGTTCACTAACTTTTTATGGAATTTGCGTAATGACACCATAAGAAAATTAAACATTTTTTTTCTTAGCTTCTGTAGACCTACACACTTGAAGTTTGTTAGGCATTACATGTGATTTTCCAATGCTCCACCCGAAGGTACTATATTGGCCAGGAAGCGAGTTTTTAGTTTGTTAGGCAGCTAGAGTAATGTGCTGTTATGTTTTAATAACTAAATGAAATGAAGAGTCAAGTTAGTTTTTAGGAATTGTCGGCCAATAATACAGGGTTATTACAAATGAAATAGACAGTTTGGATAGCCTTTAAAAAATCAGACTGGTGTATTTGAATATAGTAAGCGAGATAGGTTTAGAAGGAATTTCTTAAAGTTTATGTTGGTACAACTGTTAGGTTGGTACTGCTGTTAAAACAACGACCAGTCTAGCAAAATGGCCGCTACTAAAGTGGAGAAAGCTTATTGTGTTCTTGAATTAGCCAAAACAAAGTCTGTTACTGTTGTGCAGCGTCATTTCAGAACAAAATACGGTAAAACACCACCAACAAGGCAATCAATCTATGACTGGTATAAACGTTTCGAAAATAGTGGATGTCTGTGTAAAAGAAAGAGTACTGGAAGACCTCCTGTTACAAAAGAACAAATCGATAGTGTTCGTGATGTTTATTTACGAAGTCCAAGACAATCGACTACATCAGCAAGTTTAGAATTGCAAATTCCTCAACCTACTGTGTGGAAAATTCTGCGGAAACGTTTGAAAATGAAACCGTATAAATTGCAGTTAGTACAAAGTTTAAATGCCGGTGATAAAGTCGTGACGTAACAATTTTTGTCTGGAGATGCAACAATGTCTCGAAAATGATGACACATTCTTTAATCGCCTAATTTCTTATGGGGTTATGTAAAAGACAAAGTTTTCATACCACCGCTTCCTGTTGATATCAACGAACTTAAACAACGTATCACAAATGCTCTTGCTACAGTTGACCGTTACATGCTTAATAGCGTGTGGCAAGAATTCGACTACCGTGTTGATATCTGTCGTGTTACCAAAGGTGCACACATTGAACATTTGTAAAAAATTTAAATAAAAACTTAATCATTTCTTCTTTATAATCATATAAGTAATAATTTTAACTTTTCAAAAATAAACTTTCTATAACCTATCCAAACTGTCTATTTCATTTGTAATAACCCTGTATATAAATAAGTAATTTTCAATTGTGAAATTTTAGCAACACGTCAAATAACATAAAACAAGTAAGATAACAAAAACTTTGCTGTTCCATACAAGATTAGAAATTAACAATAATAACAGCAGAAATATATAATTGCTGAGTTTGAGAATGTAAGGTAAAATGAATGCATTCTTTCGTGATTATATCAAAACTACATGTACTCATGTGTTTGTAAATACTTGTATGAACAAACAAGATGACCAGCATGAAAAGTAACTTTAGCTGCATGCGCACACTTACTTCCAGCTTTATGTTTGTACAAGCAAGTTCCTATACTAGTCATCATATTCTTTGGGTGTTATTTATACATAAATAGAGTTTTATTCATCCAGTATTTTTCTTAATCTTTTTTTGGTATTAAACCACTCAGAGTTTTTAGAATTGTCTTTATTTACGTTTTCATCCATGACCTAGGATCGTTGTCAAAATAATAAAAACTTAGAAATTTTTATTATTTTGACAATGATCGTAGGTCAAGGATGGAAACATAAATAAAGACAATTCTAAAAACTCTGAGTGGTTTAATTCCAAAAAAAGATTAAGAAAAGTACAATACAAACCACAGCAAACATACACGGAGTATTTTTCTCGTAAATAAAAAATTTCAAATATGTGGCACGAGAAATTATCCCAAACAATTCGTTCAAGAATTTGTTGAGCTGTAACAAAGATTCTCCTGTTGTTGGAAGATCAACAGGAAGAAATATACCAACACAGACTACGGAACAGGGCATATTCCGAATTGGTTGAAAAACCGTCTTTGCCAACTTCGTGCATTGAACGGTCAGAAGTGATTGCACAAACACCGAAAATGAAAAATACAGAATAAACTCTCATGAACGTTAGTGGCCATCACTTGTATCATAAGATTATCGTATAGGTTAAAAACACCAGTTTCCCTACACAGTCTAGAATGTTTGCACGTACCTTTGCTTTCTAACAAGGCTCGACTCAATATAGGGACTTTACGAGTATGAACGTGATGTTTTTACAAACAAGTAAGTCATTCATGTTTGCACGACGTGTAGAGTGCTCTAATCGCTTTTGAAAAGATAAGTGTGCTAGTCCTGGCTTATCGTAAAAGATTCAGTTGCACTCTATTCCACAAATGTCTCAACCGAAAACTTTCTTGATATCGTAAAGTGAACTTCAATAATCCTTTTACGCAAACCATCCACATCCCCAGACGATCCAAAATCCTACAAACCAGTAGGTCTTCTCCCGATCCTTGGCAGAAACGCATCAATCACCACCAAAATTAATTCCCATACAGAAAACCACTCTCTTTTTTCCGATTACCATTTCACCTTCCGATGAGGCCGTAGCGCCAAGCTTACAATCCGCCTCCTGATCTCCTCAGTGAAATATATCGACCCACAAATGCGTCATCGTCAGTTTTCTAGATTTTCGTTTTGCCTTTGACCTCATGTGGTGACCCAACATCCTATCTCAGCTAAAAGTTGTAGATTTCCCAACCATCTTGCACGTCATAAAATCTTGTTTATTTTTTTCATATAGCGCATTCTGTTCAGTTTCAGTTTGCAGCATAGGAGCTTTCTTTGCTGACTATAAATTTTCAAGAGCGCAGGTCTTACAGAAGCTAAGAAATGAATTTTTTAATTTTCTTAAGATGTCCCTAGGTAAATTTAGAAAATTTTTGTACCGGGGCGAACATGTTTCTGTAAAAGGTATGTGTTGTTTTAGTACACCTACTCTAGCCGCCTACCAAGTTTCAAGAGTGCAGGTCTTACAGAAGCTGAGAAAAAAAATTTTAAATTTTCTCATGGTGTCATTACACAAATTCCAAAAAATTTTGTACCAGGTTGAACACGTTTCTGTAAACGGTATGTGTTGTTTTAATACACCTACACTAGCTGCCTACCAAATTTCAAGAGCCCAGGTGTAACAGAAGCTAAGAAAAAAAAAATTTAATTTTCTTTTGGTGTCATTATGCAAATTCCAAAAAAGTGAGTGAATCGGGGTGAACACGTTTCTGTAAAAGATGTGGCTTGTTTTAGTACACCTACACTAACTGCCTACCAAGTTTCAAGAGCGCAGGTATTATAAAAGCTAAGAAAAAAATTTTTTAATTTGCTTAAGTTATCTTTATGCGAATTCCAAAAAATTTGTGAACCGGGGCGAACATGTTTCTATAAAAGATATGGGTTGTTTTAGTACGCCTACACAAACTGGTTACCAAGTTTCAAGGGCACAGGTATTACAAAAGTTAAGAAAAAAAATTTTTAATTTTCTTATAGTGTTATTACGAAAATTTCATAAAAGTTAATGAATCGAGGAACACGTTTCTGTAAAAGATATGGGTTGTTTTGGTACACCAGCACTAACTGCCTACCAAGTTTTAAGGGCGCAGGCATTACAAAAGCTAAGAAAAAAATATTTTAATTATCTTATGGTATCATTACGCAAATTCCAAAAGAGTTAGTAAACTGGGCGAACACTTTTCTCTAAAAGTATGTGTTGTTTTAGTATACCTACACTACCTGTCTAACAAATTTTAAGAACGCAGGTTTTACTCAAGTTAAGAAAATTATATGTATTTCAATTTAAAAGAGCAACTGCTTAAAACATACATGTAAGAATAATATTGGGTTCTTAAAGTTATTTAGTTTCAATCACCCTTAGATTTACAATGCGTAATGATAATTGGGTCAATATAAGAAACATAATTGAACAATAGAAATGCTTGTTCAGTACAGTAGCCGTGGTTTTGTATTGTTGGAGATTGGTAGGTGTATCCATATTTAGCGGCCGGTAGATAGTGGCCACTAGCTTCACTAACGTCTTATTTTGGATGGTATTGTTAGGTTAACTTTGTTATCTGAGGAGATACAAAGTCGGTTAAATGGGCAATATTTTTTATTACTTTATTACCGGTTTATTATGATAATAAATAAATAGAATAAAATTAATTTCAATTAGTGTGAATTAAATACAAAATGGCACCATTTATGATTCAAAAATTTCAAAATTGGGACTATTGTAGGTTTAATATCCATATTGTGATGCACTGTTAGACAGAAAAAAAAAGAAAAATTAAAAAACGGCAGAAACAAATGTGGCGTCCATAAGAAATAAGAAAGTTGGTTTATTTAGCTAGGCAAACTTATATTCAAAAAATTTTTGTGTACGTTTTTGACCGAGATAGAAATGAAAGTTTAATTGTGTATTCATATTGCAACGCCCTATATTTTTTGACCAGCAATAAAACACGATGACATTTTAACTGCTATCTAGGTCTTTTATTAAATAAGTATAGTTACATAAATATGTACAAAATAAAGACAACAGTAATTATATTTTGCAATCAACATATATTAAATTTACAAATGCTTAAATGTAGCAACATATCAAATAAGTTCGTTATTTAAAAAATGAAACTAATACTACTTCAAAACTATTAAGAAAATGTGAACGTTGTGTTAGCTATATAATTAAGCTGTTATTTTTAGTAAGTTTGTATTTTTTGGTTATATTGTTAAGAGTGTTAGCTTTCTCTCAGGACGGCCAATAATCAAAATAAGATACACTTACAACTATTTTATTCAATTAAACCGTAAGCTAAACATGAGTGTTAGTAGACCGTCGCTTGGTCTGACACACGCGTACTACTCTTAAAAAAAATAAGCATTGCGGATACAACGGCTACCACCTAGTGGCAGCACTGCAAAGCATACTAGTAGTAACTATTATACATAATAAAGTACAATGCCAACACTTGGCCATTCTGACAGGTCAACGTCTTCGTTGACACAAAAAGAAAAACCTATTTTCAATACAAAATTAATTTAAACAATAATCGTCCAAACGCTTTGGTTTTCGTATTACACGCCCACTTCTCCCAACGTGTTCTACACATTCACTAGCACTTTTATAATCAACACTATCTCCATTAGTATCGTCTACGTCCACTACACATCTTTCAGTAGTCGATTAATTATCTTGTCGTGAGATGTCGTCATCGTTCACCGAATCTTCATCAGAGATTGAATCCTCCTCTTCGGGTAATTTAAATATTTTTAATCTACTCACATGTGTCGTAGTTGAAAATTGTCGACTTCTTGTACCATTGATACTATTTACTTGATAAATATCTCCCGGAAGCACTTCACTAATTGCAAGTGGACCTCTGTACTTCGGTTGAGTTTTCGTGCTCTTACCAGCGGCTGTAGGAAATTTTCGTAATAACACAATATCATCGACTGTATATGATTCTGCCAGACATCTTTTTAAATCGTGTCGTTTTTATATTTCACTTCTTCTTGGCGAATGTTCTTTCTGATTTCGCGTTGCAAATTCTGAGGAGCATGCAGTTTCCATCTTCATTCTCCACAGTTTACCATCAGAGAATCTAGGTAAAAATCCATATAACGCTTCGAATGCTGATTTTTTTGTAGTTTTATTAGGAAAAATATTCAAATTCCTTTCAATTTCTTGTACTTTTAAATCCCATTATGTTTCCGCATTCATACACACCATAACCTCTGTAATCAACGTTTGATTTACACGTTCGACCATTCCATTCGCTCTTGGCCATTGACTGGAATTTAGGGTATGTCGTATACCATGTTCGCGTACAAAATTTTGAAAAACGTCAGACGTAAAGCACGTAGCTCGATCACTCACATTACGCTGTGGTATTCCATATTCTAACATAAATTTTCTTAACGCAATTATGACTGCATCATTTTTCACTGTTTTGGATGGGTAAAGTTTCACAAACTTTGTTAATGCATCTGTTATCACTAACACATACACATTTTCTGCATCGGTTGCAACAAAAGGGTCCACCTGATCAATATGCACTCTTGCAAATGGTCTACACGGTGGCGGAATTGGATTCAATTCGCCCGGCCTCTTACCTGTTGGAATTTTATTTAGTAAACATTCTGCACAAGCACTAATGTGTCGACGCACATATCTTTTTAAGTGAGGAAACCAATATAGTTCCCTTATTTTATCCACACTTCTACACTAAAATGACCTAGTAAATCGTGACACTTTACAACGATGCTTTTCCTAATCGCTTTTGGAATCACATACAATTGTTTCTCTTGTCCATTTACTGTAACATTTCGATAAAGTTTTCCATCTTCAAAAACATAATCCTTCAAATCATGATTTTCTTGTTGTGCTCCCTCAGCTACAGGTTTTGCATAAATTTCAATTAAATTTCTCAATTTTTTATCGCTCTGTTGAATCATAGTAATGTAATGATCTTCACACATTGTTTGAAAAATTTCCAAACGTTCTTCGATTTCTCTATCAATGTCACTTGCACAAGACACAGGTGCACGTGATAATGCATCAACATGTTGCATTTACCCACCTGGTTTGTATTTTATAACTACATCATATTCAGCGAGTACACTACACCAACGCATCACTTGAGAATTTTTTATTTTCATTGTATTTATGTGTTAATGCTTGACAATCTGTATATACATAAAATGAAATACCATTCCGCGACCGTATGTTCAACAGTATAGTTCTAAGTTAATTCGTTGATAATAAAATACGACCTCGGAAATAACAAATTAACAAGTGATAAAACCAAAACAGGTATTGTTTTCTAAACATTCCTCTTCCTTTTATTACAGCTACATTAAATAAACCTAACCCAAACCACTTACCAAAACTACCTGAAATGTATCCTTTACCAACAATAACAGCCTCAACCATAAATCATTCAACCAGCCAAACAAAAAACCCACTCGCCCATCAGACAATAAAAGAAGGGACATATTCGAATGCAGTAAAAGCAAAGCACCAAATGAACAAACATCTGCAAGCAGTTTCCGTCAAAAGAAAATGCGATTATATTAAATTCATTGCCAAACACGAAGTTAGAAGATTATCTAAATGCAATCACGGAAATAATAGATCCTAAAAATATAACCTTTGCATCAAGAATAGCAAACAACCGGATCTGTATTTATTTATCTACAAAAGAAGATGCTGACCAGTTTGTAAACAACCATCCTAATATAACAGTAAATAACACAGAAGTGGAAATACGTAAATTACTAACGCCGACCATAAGGGTGGTTATTTCAAATGTTAGCCCATCCATACCACACAATATAATAGAAGACGCACTTATTAAGCTAAATATAACTTTAACAGGCAAGATGTCATTTATAAAAGCTGCATTATCAGAAATAAAATTTAAACACATACTTAGCTTTCAGAGACAAATCTATGTTAAACAAACTGCAAATTTAAACATCCCAGAATCAATAATAGTATTATTTGAAGAAACCCCCTACAGACTATTTTTATCTACAGAAACATACTGCTATACATGTAAACAAACCGGCCATTCAACCTCAAGCTGTGAGGAACATAATATACAGAGTGAAACAAAACAACCTGAACAAATAACAAACCTAAATGAAACAATAAGAAATAAAAGACCAAATCAGTCACCTGAAAGTACACCTACAGAAGAACTAAATGAAACTTACATTGAACATCAAATAAGAGAAGCAACACAAAAGAAAAACAAGAAACCAACCAAGAATCAACCCTGTCGAATTTATCACAAACCATACGGACAAACAAAAACAAAAAAGGATCCTACAATTAAAAAGAAGAACTTGGAACAAACTGAATCCCCAAAACACAATACAATAAAGGAAATCATAGAAAGTGATCCAGCCAAATACATTATCTCATTCGAATTTCAGGACTTTCTAGAAAACACGATCGGAACAAAAAAATACTAGAATTAAGTAAAACTATACCAAAGATACAAACCAACTCATACAAATGATGCATGAAATCCAAAACAATACTGATGACAAAAAAATAAAAACAACAATAACAAGAATAACTAAAAAAATGGAGGAACAACAAATTGAGTCAGAAATGTCTGATTCCTCAGTCGATAATCAATAACATGAACATCATTCAATGGAATTGTAATGGACTTCAATCCCATAAAGCTGAATTCCAAAAACTAATTGAAGAAACACAACCTAATTACATATGCTTACAAGAAACACACTTCAAAGAACATCAAAACATAAATACATACAATTTTATACAATATCGCAAGGACAGACTAAACACACATATAGCTAGCGGAGGGGTGGCAATTCTAGTAAACAACAAACAACATACAACAAGATGTACAAACTATCCTGAGAGACACATCCAATATTGAACCACTGCTGAACTATCTTAAAGACATAGAAATCCAACATCGTATATAAAATATATAAAAGATAAACATATATTGTACCATAGATTATAAATAATACTTCCAACCTCCGCTAATAACTGTAAAGGTGGAAGCGGATGAAAGTGAAATTAAAAAAAAAAAAAAAAAAAAAAATGAAATACCAATTAGAAAGCTTCGTAGTTTTTCAACACAATAAATAATTGCTAATAACTCTAATTTTGAGGAATGGTAATTTTTCTCTGCATCGTTATTTTTCTTACTGACTTAATACACGGGTTGAAGGTCGTCGTCAATTGTTTTTCTTTGCATTAAAATTCCTGATATACCGACGGAACTCGCATCAGTAAACAACACAGTTTCAACAGCTGATGGGTCGTATAACTTCAGAACAGGTTCACTTATTAATGCATCACGTAAATCTATAAACGCATTTTCTTGTGGACTCTTCCACTGAAATAAACAATTTTTCTGCATTAAGTTGCCTAATGCACGTGCTCGGGATGCAAAGTTCTTAATGAAAAGACGAAGATAAGAAATTAAACCCAAAAATCTTCTCACTTCATGTAAATTTTTCAGTCCTGGAAAATCACATATCGCTTGTGATTTCACATCACCTGGCTTAATTTTACCTTCAGAAATAATAAAGCCCAAGTATTCCACTTCACGATAACCAAATTTGCACTTTTTCAACGTTAATGTTAACTTTTCTTTTTGTAATGCTTCAAAAACTTTCTCCAGCTTTTCAAACATTTCTTCCCAATTTTTCGCAGGAATGATCAAATCATCGAGGTACGACATTGCAACTTTATTCTTTAATGGGCCCAGCACTAACGACATTAATCTACTAAATTCGTAGGGACCGTTTGTTAATCCGAAAATTAACCGCTCAAATTGTCCTGTACAATCTGGCGTAAGAAACGCGGTTTTCGCCTTTGATTCTTCCGTCAAAGGTAATTGTAGATAACCATGAACCAAATCTAACGTTGTAAACAAAACACCATGGCTCTTATTTTCAAAGTGCTCGTCTACAGTAGCAATTGGAAAATTACTTTTCACGGTTTAAACTAATCAATTACCAAACGTGGTTCACCACATTGTTTGTTTACTAGTAACACTGGACTTGCGTATGGTGAAGATGTTTCTGTTACTATTCCTGCATCTTTCCATTCATCAACAATGCGTTGTATTATTTTACGCTGCTCTACACTTGCTCTATAAGGTTTACTTCTAACAGGCTTGCCCGTATCTTCAATTGACACTTTTACAAGGTTAGTGCACCCTAATTCTTGTAAATTAAAAGCAAAGCAACTACGATACTTGCGGCACAAAATTAAAAGTTTGTCACGTGTTTGTTGATCGACGTCATCATCAACGTTTAACATTTCTGGCATTAAATCGAAATTTTCTACACTTGGTTGCACTATTGAATTTTCACTTTTCATTTTAATATAACCAATAGTTTGTCCTTGCGGTAAACAAACAATCTTATTTTCATAATTCGCAACTGGCACTTCAACTAAGTTGTTATCACATTCAACTTGAACATATTTAATAGAATTTCTTGGAATCACACACGTTTCCGTATTTTTCAATTTTATTTTACTATTTACAGTATCAACGTCAAGGTCTTTAAAGGGTAGGTCATTGTGCCATCCGAAAACAAATTGATTGCCAACCCGTACGTATGCAATCTGTTTACCTTCTGTAAACGTACGACCTACTATAGCATCTACCGATTGTGCTAAATCTGGTACTACATACATTTTGACTGATTCCACATAAACACTATCAATTTCGATTTTAGCTTCTAGTAAGAATTTGCATATAACAGCTGGTTTGTTGTTTCCAAATCCGTACAAATGCTCTGCAGTAGGGATTAAATTACCAAGCTTTAATGCAATCGACTCCTTTATTGTACACACACTGCTACCAGTATCAATTAAGCTTTTCACTGGTTGACCGTTTATTTTTATTAAACGTAGAGATTTATCAAATGCATTGCATTTTTGCAATGTTGCTTCTATTTGCATCACAGGCGATTCGTTATTCGAATGATCCGTAAGCACACGTTTTTGCGGACAATTCTTTGATTTATGATCCGGCTGTTTACAACTAAAACGGACAGATTCACCTTTTGGCTTGGGGCACACGGCTGCTATATGGCCTCGCTCTGTACAATTATAGCATTTCAGTCCGGTACCTGCTGGCTTCGGCGGGAACAAAACATTTTTGCTTTGCTTATTGGCGCCACCTATTTTCACATCTGGAAGTTCATTACCACCTGTTTGTATATTTGTTGTTTGTGAACCATATTTTTGATAGGTATATTCACGCCTTATAACTCGATACGAACTAATTAAGTCTTGTAACAACTCATTTTCATTGGCGTGTTGTTTTACTAACAAACCCGGAACGAGTTGGTTTTTATTCAATCCGGTTATGATTTGTTCTTTGCACTTCACAAATGGCAAATCTAACGCTTTACACATTTTAAGCTTCTCATGAAAATACATTTCGACTGGTTCTTTGTAACCTTGGATTAGTTTTATCACGTCGTTCCACAAATTAGTGACACTTGGCATTGTTTCAAATGTAGCACGAAATTCACGTTCAAAGTCCAGCCATGATTTTATATCACTACATCGGATATCATACCAATTACGCGTTGCTGATACTAAATGCATTCTCGCAGTTTCTAATTTAAATGTTTCTGGCCAGTTATGCAGTATTGCATAACTATTAATTTTGTCTAGCCATTTGATTGCACCTGAACCGCATAAACCAGAAAAATTTTCCACAGATTTCGATAAATCAGGCATCACATGAAAGTTACTTAACGCTTGCGTACTGACATTGCATGACGTTTGTGACATTTGTTGTTCCAATAGCGAGTACAACAATTTATCTGTTTTTGCCCTGGATTGTTCTATTCTCTCGAACATCGACGTTACTCTGAGCTTCTTTGTTATCTCCGTTAGTCGCCATCTTATACAAATTTTCCAACACGATTGAAAAAAATTGTCTTGCTGTACTCCCGGACTCTAGGCAATACAATCCCACTTCTGAAGTGTTAGCTTTCTCTCAGGACGGCCAATAATCAAAATAAGATACACTCAAAAGTATTTTATTCAATTAAACCGAAAGCTAAACATGAGTGTTAGTAGACCGCCGCTTGGTTGACACACGCGTACTACTCTTAAAAAAAAGCTTTGCGCATACAACGGCTACCACCTAGTGGCAGCACTGCAAAGCATACTAGTAGTGATTATTATACATAATAAGGTACAATGCCAACAATCTCGTTTGAAGGGGTCACTACCGTTTATTGTAACTGGCCCATGAAACATGAAATCTCTTTCAACAACACCCTCATCGGCAGAACCAGGCCAAACAAATTTGTTTAACTCATACTTTAAAAACTTCATTTTAAATTGATTTTCATTCAAAAGTTCAATTACTCGACCAATAAACCACTGTGTTTCATAACTGATAGCGTAGTAGTTTTCTAACATTAAAGGTATGTTAGATTTGAATTCCATTTCATTTTTAAAATCATCTGAATCATCTTTTTCAGAGTAATCGCCGAGGCTTTCGCGCTCTTTGTCGAACTTTGCTTTTTTCCTCGATTTTTTTTCTGTGGATTTTTGTATTGACCTGTATTTGTAGAAGCCATAAACCTTTTTATTCTATCTGTACTGAGTCGTCCGGTTGGCTCGTCAAGAAGCCAACATAAAGATGATTTTTTCACAACCATTGTTTTGTCTTGAAAATTAAGTTTAACAAATGACGACATAATGGGCACATCTGTCACTTCATTAGAAAAGTCTTTTAGTTCTATGGAGGTTGGTTCTTCATTAAAAAATTCTGTATCCAGATAGTGAAAATTATGCTCTGAATCGCTTAGAATACTATGTACGCATTCATCCATTTCTGCATCCGATGTTTCCTCTATTCCTTCTATAATCAGTACGTCTTGTGATGCCAGTAAGGAAATGTCAAGGTAATCCCGTTCGTCGATATTTAAGATATATTGTCAGCAACACTTTGAGCGCGCATCACAATTTCTTTAATGTTTATATTTATTAGCTCTTCTTCACTTAAAAGTTTTTGTTGTAACATATATGAAAATTTCTTTTGGTCACGTGGGAAAACATAATCTGCCCCAATTTCATGAATGATGTTGTTAATAACATGAATCCGATCTATACGATCAATTAACTTTTTCATACTAAAATTTATGACCGTCGAGTATGTAGAAGTCATGGATCTTGCAGTTCTAAGTACAATTTGCATGGCTGGCTACTCATCTGTGGCAAAAGAAACATATTTGATTGAACATCTTCAATTTGTAAATACTCCCTGTATGTTTGTTGTGGTTTGTTAAGCATTCTTCTTAATCTTTTATGGGAATTAAACCACTCATAGTTTTTAAAATCATCTTTATTTACGTTTCGATCCATGACCTAGGATCGTTGTCAAAATAATAAAACTTCAAGTTTGACATTTATGACATAAATTGAAGGTGACTTTGATTTATCGATGTTCAAAATATTTGGTTTGAGTACACTAAGCAAAAATTTTTATAGAATGATTGCCTTCAATTTGTGTTACAGCCTGGCACCGACTTTTTTTTTAGGTAGCCAATACGCTTAACGTGAAATCAGCTGATTAATTTTTATTGATGAATTTTATATAAATTCAATAATTTGTGGATTGGAAAACATTTTTTAACATGTTTCTATTTATACAATTGAGAGGATGGTTATTAAGAAGTGTGCGATTGCGTTACCATAAGGCTTAAGCAGTTGATTTTTATATTTATTTTAAGGGGGAAAAAATAATTATGATTTAGGTTACCTCTTTGGTAGATTTTAACATGGTTCTGAGACGACCTTTACACTTCTCAGATACCAATGTTGTTCCACGAAGATTGTATATGGTTCTGAGGCGACCCTAAGATGGGTTTACCCTTTGTCAGATACCAATACTGTTCAACGGAGATTGTATATGGTTTTGAGGTAACCCTATTGCGGGTTTACACTTGTCAGATACCAATGCTGTTTTACAGGGGTTGTTGATATGCTTATTGTTATGTAATTGGTTATTGTATGTATAAATAGAAATCATGTATGTAAGCTGTATTTCCTGTTAATATCGCAAGGAAAACCCAGGAAAAACTTGCAATACTACCTAGATATTGTGGGCATTTGATTTTCATTTGTTATTTCCTTTAGTAATGGAATCCATTGTTTACTGAAAGTTACGGATTCGTTTGCAGCGCAGTTATTTTTATGTAGGGTTATATAAGCAGCTTCTTTGATTTTGCGTTTTTGGTGGTTTTCTTCTTTGTCGATAATTTTTGCGTCCTCTCATTTTATTTTATGACTGGAGTCCCATGCATGTTGGCAAATCATGTATTTTTCAAATTTTCTATTTTTATATATGATTTATGTTCTTTTAATCGAACTTCAAATGGTCTGGAACTTTCCCTATATAAAACTTGTTACATTCGCACAGTATTTTGTAGATGCAGTTTTTTGAATTTTGTATTGCGTTTTTGGGTTTTGTTTTTGTTAATTGTGCTCTTAGTGTACTGTTGGTTCTAAATACTGTTTTAACTCTAAATTTGTTTCCTATTCTTTGGATTTTTCGGAGAATCCTTTTATGTATGGTATTGAGAGCATTTTTTGGTGTGTATCGTTGTTTTTGTTTTCTTTTTCTTTATTTTTAGGGTTTTTATTCATTTCTTTTTCTATTATTCTTTTAGGATATTTGTTACCTATTAGTGTACATTTGATTAGGTCTTTCTCTTTCTTTAAAATTTCTTTGTTTGATGATATTAATTTTGCTCTATCATACATGGTTTTGATAATTCCTCGTTTTACACATTGTGGGTGGTTTGAATTGAAGTTGAAGTATCTGTTTGGTTGCGTTGGTTTTCTGTATACCGATGTATTAATTGTTGTATCGTTTTTGCGTACTAGAATATCTAAAAACGGAAGTTTTCCATGTTGTTCTAATTCATATGTGAATTTAATCGTTGGTTCTATTTTGTTAATGGACTCTACAAAAATTTTAATTAGTTCTGTTTTACGAGGCCAAATAGCATAGACATCATCTACGTATCTCCACCATATTAGTGGTTTCAATTCTTGTGTGAATATTACATCTTTTTCGAATTCCTCCATGAATATATTACTAAAGATTACTGATGATTCCGAAGCTTTGTTTGTAGAATTGATCACTTATTTGAAAATATGTGGTATTGACGCATAAGTCAAGTAATTCCATAATCGATGATGTATTTAGTTTTGTTCTTTCCTTAAGGTTGCCTAAAGATGGCACCATTTGAAGTTCGATTAAAAGAACATAAATCATATATAAAAAATAGAAAATTTGAAAAATCTATGATTTGCCAACATGCATGGGACTCCAGTCATAAAATAAAATGGGAGGACGCAAAAATTATCGACAAAGAAGAAAACCACCAAAAACGCAAGATCAAAGAAGTTGCTTATATAACCCTTATTACACTTTTATTGGTGAAAGTTTATATGGTCGGTAAAACAGTTACTAAAGTTCATAAGATACATCGCGCGAGCGCAATGGATAAAAAGCAATGCAACGCCCTGGTGGAGGAAAGCGCGAACCTTTTACAGATTTGGCGCCATCATCTACCATGACGTCACCAATAATTTATATTGCGCCATAACCGGAAAATGTACACAAAATTAAGGCAATAAATAATACAGAATTAACTACAAAAGGTAATACGTTATTACTTACATAAGGAATCCGGCATCCGGCAGGAAGTCGCGCTACGGTAGCCTCTGCTCCGGGGCTTTCGGCAATTTGTCTCGGGGTCGTGGAGTCCAATTTGTCTCGAGGTGGCTGCAAATTTATCTACCTAATATGTAGGGAACGGCAGGATCAGGTTTTATAGGGAACGACAACAAGATAAAACAGAAGGGAAATCTACATACTAGAGATAAGGCACACTACGATACCTGACCGACCACATAACTTAAAGTTCACCGGCAAAAGGCCGCGATTTTGAGCGTCACGGAAACACTTCTCCCCACCCTTTGTCTAGTATTGCTCTACCCCTCTAGGGATAAGCACACTGCGCGAATGCACTACTCTGACGTACGGAAGTACCGCCTTGTCTATTTAAAAGATTCCCGCGCACCGCGTATTTGAAAATATGCCGCGAAACTTCCGTACACCAAAAACTAACCTAAAACAATGTTTAAGTAGCAATGGCACGTAACACCCTACATAAAAATAACTGTGTTGTAAACGAATCCGTAACTTTCAGTAAACAGAAATAACAAAAGAAATAACAAATGAAAATCAAATGCCCACAATATCTAGGTAGTATTGCAAGTTTTTCCTGGGTTTTCCTTGCGATAATAACATGAAATACAGCTTACATACATGATTTCTATTTATACATACAATAACTAATTACATAACAATAAGCATATCAACAACCCCTGTAAAACAGCATTGGTATCTGACAAGTGTAAACCCGCAATAGGGTTACCTCAAAACCATATACAATCTCCGTTGAACGGTATTGGTATCTGACAAGTGTAAACCCATCTTAGGGTCGCCTCAGAACCATATACAATCTTCATAGAACAACATTGGTATCTGACAAGTGTAAAGGTCGCCTCAGAACCATGTTAAAATCTACCAAAGAGGTAGCCTAAATCATAATGATTTTTCCCCCTCAAAATAAATATAAAAAACGACTGCTTAAGCCTCACGGTAACGCAATCGCACACTTCTTTAATACCATCCTCTCAATTGTATAAATAGAAACATGTTAAAAAATGTTTTCCAATCCACAAATTATTGAATTTAAATAAAATTCATCAATACAAATTAATCAGCTGATTTCACGTTAAGCGTATTTTCTACCTAAAAAAAAAGTCTGTGCCAGGCTGTAACACAAATTGAAGGCAATCATTCTTTTAAAAATTTTTGCTTAGTGTACTCAAACCAAATATTTCGAATATCAATAAATCAAAGTCACCTTCAATTTACGTCATAAATGTCAAACTTGAAGTTTTTATTATTTTGACAACGATCGAAACGTAAATAAAGATGATTTTAAAAACTATGAGTGGTTTAATTCCCAAAAAAGATTAAGAAGAATCTTCAATTTGTTTAAATTTAAAAAGTACAACAAGTTTAATTAACGCATGTGTATTTATTTCGATAAACACAATGATTGGTCAACAAAAAATTATTTTTTAATTTGTAACTTTTGCGTTTTTTAATAAATGATCTCCAAATTCTAAGGCAAAAACAACAAACCAAATTTTAAAAATTCTTTCCGAAAGTGACGTGTTATCCCTCAAAAAGGCAGCTGTAATGTTTTGCATAATTGTTAAATATAAAGTAGTTGCTTCTGCTTCAGGTACGTTTTTTAAACAGTGAATGACTTTTTCCGAACACATTTTTCTGCAGACAAGTAATTCATTTTGTCTTCAAGCTTAAGATCGTCTAATGTTAAAAGATGTTTATCTTTTGAAGTGTTGCATATCATATATTGTAGTTGCTCTGGCGATATGATTTTATGCCCTATTTTTAAACATAGTTTGTCATTCAACATTCTTGTACGAAGTTTTGTTAAAATATGCACAAAATCTTGGAAATAACAGCGGATGTTTAATTCCACATCCATATGAAACCATGGCCAATCAACGTCGTTCGATGTAGTAGAAAAACCTGATTGGAGACGTATGGCTTTTACTAGCCATGTATCTCTATCAGATGAAAATCCAACAATGGTTATTCCAATTTTTTTTGCAGCTTCTATCATATATTCCCATCTTTGAATAACGTCGGCGGCGCTAAATTTATTTCCTGTTTCAAAAATAGCTAATATATATGATGGTGCTTCTAAATTGAGTGGTTGTGCCACTATGATATAAGCATACGTAGCTTTAGGTGCTTTTTCAAAATATTCTTGAATATTTTCTGAAGAACATGCTATAAAGTAGTCTTTGTCTGGTATACCATTTTTTAAAGGTAATACAAATCCTACAATTTTATTTGTTGTAGAATCGTATTCAATCTTTCCATTAATTCTAGTACCATCTTCTGAAATCCAAATATATTTAGGTAAATTTCTATCATTCAAGTATTTTGCTAATTCAGAAAAATTAAATTCTCTTTCTTCAATTCTGATTCCACTTTCTTGAAGATATCTATTTAGTGTTGATATTGAAGGGAGGCTGTTTTTTAAGTTGGCATATAAAGTTTTATATCAAAAGCGCCCTGCAGTGTAATATAACTAAATAGATATTTTCTTTGTTAACTCGTCAAACATGTTTTTATTAGAAGGATGTTTACAATTTTCCAAAGCATTTTGCATAAGCTTTTGTAAAAAATTTGACATATATTAATTTTTCTTTTCTAAAGTGTCCAAAGTTAAATCATATGAGCTAGAAACATTAATTGTATCAATCATTTCGCTTGGCATATTTTTAGAAACTTCTTTTACAAAAGAAATGAAGTCTGTCATTAAGGCTTGATTTTTGACACCTGTTGGTTTTTTCTTCTATCTCGTTCGGCCTTCTGATATTTCAAAGACTTCCACTTTGAAGTGTTACTATTCAATGGTGGTCCGTAGCGACTTTCAAAATGGCTTTCTTCGTCGGAATATATTGTTGAACGTTCAGATATTGTTTTAAATTTTTCAATTTTACCGTACTCCTCAGATATGCCCCCAATGCTATCATAATTTTAAAAATCTATACCATTAGTTAAGACTGATTCTTGACAGTTTTGTTTAACTAAAACGTTTTTCTCTGAAAGTACATTTTGTGAAGCAGGCGGTATTATTTTGAAATCAGATGCTATATTTATTTTAGTAGCCATGGGAGTTGTTTTTAAATAAGATGATATTGTATTAACTTTTGGTGGTCTTTTTATGTTTGGTTAATTGATGATTCTCAAAACTTGAAAGGTTCCATTTTTTAGACAAACGTTCATTAGTTTTGCTAGTAGTTTTGTTAAAAAGTTTAGACTTGACACCACAACAACTCAAATCCGACGCAGGATCAGAAAGATTACAATTTACTTGTATGTTGTCAAAATGAGGCAGGCAATCGACATGATCGAGGCCATGCTGACCAATTTTTCGTACCGCCCAGCTTTTTAAGGTTTTTAAGTATTTTTGATCATTTTTTGTGTTAAATTTATGTTTGAAAAGCTTATTTTTAGTTCATTCCGAAATTCATTCCCGTCTGGAGTGTTATTTTTCCTATTTATATTTGAATTAGAACTGGTAGAAACGTGTTTTGTATTTTCGGAAACCTTTTTTTGAAATGGTAATTAGTTTTAAATTTTGAAATATGTTTTTAGAGTTGTACATTTTTATAAAATTTCACTAATGATTCTAAAATTTCTCGATGGCCGCCAAGAAATTTAAATCGTTCCTGTGTTGACGTAAACGGGCCATAATAGTTTAAATAATTTTGTTTGTCTATTATGTGCATCGATTCGGTTCTGGCAAAATGTTATATTTCATCTATATGTTTTGGTGTTATTTTAGCAATAATTCTTGCATCTTCATAACCATTGATGATCAACAGGTTTTTTTTATCTACAATGGTATTTTAAGTTTCAACTATAGCTCTGCTTTTGAAAACACATTTTCCTTTTCTTCATTATTGTCTGAAAATTTTTCAGCGCATCCGTAGACATCTGAAATATAAAAATGCTTTTATATACCACAATTACGATGGCATCTGCATTTGATTGTATATTTGGTGGTTCAGGACGTTTCACTTTCAAGGCTATATTAACCTAACATACGTGGCAAATTATTGCCCATTAAATACAAAATTTACAGTCATTCTAATTCTGCATACCTATGATGAGTCAGACATTTTTTGTGAATATCTTTGGAACTAGTTTCATTTGATTTTGAATCAAAACTAATTGATATTTACAATTCAAGAAACATAAAAAAGAATTTAGAAAAGTGAAAATCTTTCGGAAATGCATATTTCCCTTTAAATTACTTTGTAAGAAATGCAAATTTAAACGTGCAAAAAAACGAAGCGTCATCGATGGACCTACCTACCGTATACCCCCAAGGTTATTAGATTAAAACATTAAGCTTTTTTGCGAGGAACCGTTGTAAACCTGGTTAATGCTGTTCAATAACCATTTCATTTTCCTGGAAAGTTGATTAGTATCGGTTAATCGATTAGATTCTATACTTGCAATTGAATTCACGTGGCCACAGCTATATACTGAGTTGCAGCATAATATTCAGGTTTTTTAAAAATGAGGATTAAAGGAGATGGCAAGAAATGAAAATTTTGGGTGCAAATGAAAGAACACACGTAGCCTCATCCATACGGAGTATGATTGAAAAACGAACAACATAGTTTTCCTAAATATTTAATGCTAGTCAGCAAATTACGATTACTTTGTTCAATCTCCAGTTACATACTTACAAAAATTTCATCGTTAAATTTTAGTAAAAGGAAGGTTCGACCTTTCAATCTAATAACCTTACGGTGTACCTACTTAAAGCTTTCAAAAGTTTATGTAGGGTGCTACTTTAGATTTAAAAAGCATATCTGTTAACTTGAATATTCAATAATTTAATGAACATGTAAATTTACTGTGCAATGTTTATTTGCAAACGTTGCTCCTGAAATACTATCTATGATGGCACTACATAAATAAGAGCAAGAGTGTTAACATTAATTATAATTACTTACTTTATTCGTATTCTGTTCTGTGATTGTATGTAGAATTTAAATAGCTTCCCTGTAAGAGGCACTCACGATGCGACTAACGAAGTAACGAATGTTCATGCAGGCTTGACAATAAACTAGATTAAAAACTCCGGATAATGCACAATCATCGTCTTTAGTTTTAGACACGCGCCAACAAAAAATAACAGTATTCATAATTTATATTACACAGTTTCTCCATGGCTTTAATATTGCTTCGAATTTTCATGTATTGCTTAACGGTTACCAACATTTTCTAGGTATTGCTCATATTTTCTTGATGTAGTGCCTATTGCTTTAAATTTTTTGGCATTGCTTGTATTTTCTTAGTATTGCATCTATTGCTTTTCATTTTCTTGCATTGTTTGTATTTTCCTAGTATTGCTGCCATTGCTTTTCCATTTTTTTACCCTTGTACACCATATTCCTTCAGCGGTTTACCCCTCGGTTGCCACACAATTTAAACATTTTTCTTGCTAATTAGAGTTTGTAGAATAAGTATCTTGTTTTTGTGTTGCCGAATGGCCCCAATTGTTGTTAATTAATTAGTTAATTAGTATCAAATTAAAAAAATTACTATAAAAACAAATAAACTGTTAAATAAGTGAGTATGTATTTTATTTTGTCTCAATTATAGTTGTTAGAGCTCGTATTATATTTTACGTTTATACATATTGTTCATTTTAGTCAAGTAGGTGTACTCGACCTAATCGTTTCGTGTACTCACGCTTCTTTTATCTGGGGTGAATTTTAGTATATATTCAGTAGCTACCTTTCATAGAGTTTTTATTGATCGTGATCTATTAACAAATGGTTTTCGTTTTTTTAAAAATAATTTAGTCAAAAGTTTTGCAATTACATTTATATATGTTATAAGATATTTAAATACAGTATTGCCCGAAATAAACAGTACTGAAATTGTAATTGTTTTGTATATTTAAAAAATACATATTATTGACACTTTATTATATGTTCTAAATGTGCACCTCCTCGTTCGAGACAGACTTCATAACGATGTTCTAAGTTTCTGGTCATGTTATTGAATAAGGGTTGTCTCAGGGCTGCGAAGAAGACTCTAACGGCATCCTTTAATTCATCGATGGTTTGTGGTGCCCGTTTGAAAACGGCATTTTAGCCATGCCCCAAATGTATGCGTCTGGAGGTGTGAGGTCTGGAGAATGTGAAGGATAAGGGAAGTCAGTAAATCGTGATATGAATTTGCTTGGAAAATGTTCTTGAAGAAATTGACGAATTGCGGCAGCAGTATGGCAAGTTGCCCGTCCTGCTGAAAAATTGGTTTCGAAATGCCGTTACGTGCACGACAGAATTGACGTAGATCAGGGATAAATCGTGTTAAAATTTGTCTGTACCTCTGTTGATTAAGTGTGACTTGCCAACCATTCTCTTCGATAAAGTACGGACCAATGATTCCGTGTCCGAAACAGCACACCAGACACTCACTTTTTCACTATGTAAAGGAACCTCTTGAACCTCATCGGGTCTGGCAAAGCCCAGAAATCGATTTGTGCGACGATTCACATAGCCTGACAAGTGAAAATGTGCTTCGTCTGAAAACCAAACATTTTTCAAAAATTCAGGATTTTCATACTGTAACGCAAGAATTCTGGCGCAATATTCCACTCTACTGCGATAATCCCGAGGATGTAGTTGTTGATGTACCTGAATCACATACGAAAATGTACCCAGCTCCTTCAGGATTCTTTGAAAGGAAGTTCTTTTAAATCAAGTTGTAACGCTGTCCTTGCCTGGCTGACTTTCGGATTTTCTAAGATTTGCTCAAAAACACGTTCATGGTTATTGTTGTTGTTAACTGTCCTGGGACGCCCGAGTTTCCTTTTCGTTGGCACAATACACTACCTGTATTTCTAAACTTTTCAATAACCTTCAAAATTACAGCATTACTTGGAGAACGTTTATTAAACCTTTGTGTGAATTGATCAGACACGTATAGCAAACTTGCACCATTATGTCGGCCGATTCCGTATGAACGAAAATAATGCTCTACCAGAAACACTTTCTCCTCTGTACTTAACACCATTTTTAACAATTAGGCCCTACTAATTACTTGTTTGAGGTTTACTTGACAGGTCTATACTAGCTAACTTGAGTGTGACAGCGCACGCATAAAAACACCGCCAACTTAGTTTCAGTACTGTTTATTTCGGGCAATACTGTACTTGTGATTCCTTCTAATAATGTTTTAATTTTATGAAATAGACCTATATCAAAAATGGAAAGAGATGCACGATCTACAAATTGCGTAGATATCCTGGGGCCTAAAGATATAAGCATCAAGCAAGCTCATGGAAAAAAATACAACTTTGATAAAGTATTTGGACCTAACACAAAACAAGTTGACGTTTATTTAACTGTCGTTTATCCTTTAATATCCGAAGTATTGGCAGGATATAATTGTACTGTTTTTGCATATGGTCAAACAGGTGCTGGAAAAACTTACACCATGGTTGGTGGATCTAATTTGGGAAATAACGCATGGCAAAATGTAAGTATATAGACAGTGTTTGTTTTTAATATGTAACACTTTTTTATTAGGATGAAACTTCAGGTATTATACCACGTACATTAGCACATCTTTTTGATGAACTAAGAGTACTTCAACAAGAAAATACAGTTCGAATATCATACCTTGAGCTGTACAATGAAGAATTGTATGACCTATTAGCAGATACTGACGATAATAGTCGCATTAGGTAAGCGAAAATTAATTTCAAACATAAACTTGCAAGAAACATAGTTACATTTGTTATTTAATATCATTATCAGAACTGGTTTAACTTGTTTAAAAATGATAAAATTTTAAAGGGTTTGATGTTATTGTTTTTGCTGGAAGTGGTTACAGGTTAATTAATTACTAAAGGTATTATAGAAAATTATCAAAATTGTCAAACGTATACTGGTCTGTCAACAAGATTAGTTTAACTTCAAATGCTAATGGAAAAATTGGAAATATTTTAACAAGTTTACATAAAAATAAAATTTAGTGACATAATTGGATACTAAAATTTATTTTGTAACTGCTTAATAGTAAATATAGCTCTGGCTATTGCAGTTGGTAAATAAAATGTACCAAATAACGCGTTCATTGTGTATTTTCCTTCTATTTTGCAGATTATATTCATGTACTATCTGCAGGAGGTATGTTAACCTCTTACATCACCGTAAGCGAGGTATATGAGTTATGTTCAGGGTTTGTTACGTGCCAATCAAATTGGCCCTTAAACATTGTTTTTAGGTCAATTTTGATGTGCGGAAGTTTCGCGCCATAATTTCAAAAGACGCGGTGCGCGGAATTTTAATAGACTAGGCGTGTACTTCCGTTACGTCATATTGAGTTTGCGCACATCGCGCGACGCTAGAGGGTTGGACGAATAAGTTCGCGCCGATGCGTGAAAAAGACAAAAGAGTGGGGAAAAGTGGTGAGAGTTTTCGGTTAGACGCTTTAACGGGGGGTTTTGCCTTTGTTCTTCGAGTAGTGTGGACGCTTTGAGGTATCGTATCGTGCTTATCTTATCTATGTAGATTTCCTTTGCCTAATTGTCTTTGTTGTTGCCTTATACCATGTTCTCGTCATTCCCTGCATAGGTAGGTGACCATCTGAACCACCTAGGCGAGACGTACTGCACGACCCGAGATGACGAGTCACCATCTTTAATTACTCCGGAAGGGAGCCCTGATGAACCTTGATAGAGGCCAACTTTAGTTAAACCCCGCAGAACGTTCGGATTTCCGGGGTAAGTAGGACAGTGTTTAATTTGTTCACCGATATGAACTTTTGTTTAAATTTTTATATTTTCGATTATTACGCAATGTAATTTGGGCAGTGGCGACGTCATTGGTAGTTGGCAGCGCGGAATCTGTAATAAGGTTTGCGCTTACATCCGCGAGGGGCATTGCTCGCTTTCTTATTCATTGCACTTGCGCGATGTATTTATGAACTCTTAAACTGTATTACCGACTTCGTAAACTGTTTTATAGACTTTTAAATTGTAAGAACTATCATCAATTAAATTGTAATAGGTTTTGCAAAAAATAGGAATCTCTCATAGGGATAGAAAAATTATTTACAGTCTATATAAAAACCAAAGCATAATAATTAGATTTGATGAAATAGAAAAGGAAGCTAAGATTAGAAATGGTGTTAGACAGGATTGTATACTGTCTCCTTGATTTTAATGTTTATATTGAGGAAGCTTTAAACTTAGCCAGAGAGAAAAGAGATAGGTATTAGTGTACAGGGACAGAAAATAGACATGTTACGTTTTGCAGATGATATAGCCATTATAGCAGAGTCTAGAAAAGAGTTAGGAGAGTTTTTAAATATTTTAGATGAGATACTACGGAGTAACTATAGTATGAGAATTAACTCAGTAAAGACAAAGATAATGACAAGTGAGTTACAGCCTAGTTCTAAACCAAAATTAAAAATAGGTAATACCGAGTTAGAGAAGGTAGATGAATTTTGCTATTTAGGTAGTATAACTACAAAGGACGAACGTAGCAGAAGGGATATAGTAGCTAGAATAGCTCAAGCTAGAAAAATGTTTTTAAAAAGAAAAACTTACTAATAGCTAATAGTATTAGTTTAGATAATAGAAAAAGTTTCTTAAAGTCGTCGTATGGAGCGTTCTACTATACGGTAGTGAGACTTAAACAATTAAAGAAGTAGATAAGAAAAATATAGAAGCTTTTGAAACTTGGTGTTATAGGAGAATGTTAAAGATTAGTTGGACAGATAGAGTAACAAACGAGGAAGTTTATAGAAGAATAGGTGAGGAACCCTGTATGTGGGAACAATTGAAGGTCAGGAGAGATAGAATGATAGGGCACCAGTTAAGACATGAGGGACTATTTAGTAAAGTCTTAGATTATAGACTACTCAATAAAAATAGAGTAGGAAGGCCTAGACAAAGCTATATTAGTCAAATTATTAGAGATTTAGGTTGTGAAGGGTATGTAGACCTTTTTAGACCAGCTCAGAATAGAAAAGAATTTAGAGCTGCGTCAAACCGACTTTAAGTAAGTTCGAAAACAAAACAAAAAAAAATAAAAATCAGTTAACTAAATGTCACCATGGCATAACTCACAATTAGTTAGCGGTCTGGCATATTGATAGCGTTTTGTTGCTTAAGCCTTACCATAACATATAATTTAATAAACGTCACCATGACATAACTCACAATTAGGTAGCGGTCTGGCATGTTGGCAGCAATTCGTTGCTTAAGCCTTACCATAACATATAATTTAACACTTTTCCTTTTTGAAGCGGATAACCAGGTTATATTTCATTTCCTTATAAATGGTAATCATGTAAACATGTTAGAGTTCTTTAACAACCATCAGGTTGCTAATATCTATGTAGAGCCAGGTAGATAGGAAAAAGATAGAAGAGTATAGGAAGACCTAGACTAAGCTATATTAGTCAAATTATTAGAAATTTAGGTTGTGAAGGGTATGTAGAGCTTTTTAGATTAGCACAGAATAGAAAAGAAGTTAGAGCTGCGTCAAACCGACCTTAAGTAAGGTCGAAAACAAATTGATTATGATGATCTGTCAATGACGTCACATAATATGCAAATTATTACACGTAAATGACGAAATATGCAAAATTCATACAATGTATTATAAAAACGGAGTACTCACATGAATAGGTAAAGCTTCCTACAGAATCACTTCCTGATGGCAGCTCGTGGCTTCCTTCAGGATTATTTAAAGATGGCGGCTGTGGCTTCCATCAGGATTGCTCCAGGCTAGCGACTGCGGGGCGTGGGCTGCTGTCAGGCCAGGTTGCTTCCAAATTCGTATATTTTTTCCTATACGTAGGGAACGGCAGGAACAGGTTTATAGGGACGACAATCAAAAGGCAGAGGGAATCTACATAATAAAAGATAAAGATACGATACGATACCAAAACCCAACCACTCTTGTCGACGTTCAAAAACAAAGTCCAAGTCCCAACGTCTCGCGGAAACTCCCTACTTTTCTTCTCCCACACGCGTCGGCGCGATCTGGCGCACACGCACTCTGTAGTGACGGAAATACGCGCACCAAGTTTTTCAAATTTATGGCGCGAAATTTCCGCATATTAAAACTAAACTAAAAAATGTCTAGTGCCAAATTTTTGGCACGTAACAAACTGCTATTTAAGGTCAAAGACTCTTTGTTATCACATGTTTTATTTTACTAATAATTTAAGCAGTGATTTTGTACTGATAATTTTGTAAAAATTGTTCGTTGTGATTTTTAAATCAGCCTTTGACTACTATTTCAAATCTATTTGACCTCTGGCTACTTTTTTACAGAAAACTCACAAAACTGACAAGCTACAAAGTAAAAGAGGTTCCCACAATACAAATTGAATTTGTTTGGAAATAACCCATTTTATCGTTTAAAGTTAAATAGTATATCAATTATTTAGTAACCCAAGTCTAATGAATATTAAAAAGTTAGCTAAGAGCGACTCAAGCTCGCACCATTAGGGTTCTGTACCAATACTACAGTGAGCAATCAATAAAACACATTAAGTTGTTTTTATTTTTTATGTATATTTAAAGCTTATCCAAATTTGATTGTGATAACTGAAAAATAAATAAATTGTTCCACATTGTACTGGTACGTTGTCTATTACTGTGTTTCGTCTTGTGGTGTACGTTTGATGGACTCATTCCAAATGATGCGAAATATAGTGACAGCTCATTTCGTGGATGAATGTTAAAATCGATTTTAAAGTCACCAACTATAATAATTTTAGAGTAAACTGTTTTCCAAATAGGCACTTGTTTAAACACTTGATAGCAACATTTATGGCACATGTTGGTGATCGATAGACTGTCATAATTGTAATATCAAAGGTTTCAATGAAAGGCATTCACAATGGCCACTATTTGGGCTGTCTAAATGATAGGTCTTGCTCGAACCATCTACCACATAATTTAAAATTTTAACATTACGGTATGCAATGGACCCCCCAACCAGGATTTGCATTTGCTCTTGCCGGACCATCGTCTCTTGCTATTTTTGTAAAACCATCTACGTATAAATTATCATCACAAGATTCCCATGACTCGACAAATAAAATAATATGCGATGCTTTTATGGTAGGATCAGCTTCAACATCTGGTTAATATTTTCTTAATAATTAAACATTATGAAATATTATTTGAATATCGTCTTCAGATGGATACTGTAGGAATTGAAATCGGGGAACTAGTGGGTTTACCGTTAACCGTCTCATTTCTTCATTAACCGAACTTGTTTTTAAGCCGGTTGGAGGAGTAAATTTACTAGAAGATGTAACTAGAAAAAGTCCATTAGCAGATGTTGCTCTAGAACACGCTACTTCAACATCGATCTTTTAACATTTCGGCTTAAATTAACGACAACTTTTTCTAAAGTGGATCCCTGAGACTTATGTATAGTCATCCCCTCAACTGGTACTAATGGAAATTGAGAACGTCGTACAATCAAATTTGAGGATTTTCATTTCTTTATAGTATACGTTGAGGCTTTTAATGATGTCCACAAAGATTTTATATACATGCGATGATTTCGTGACGTTATAATAAATTTGTTTCTCGTCAAGCTTCCCGTATTATTGTCAAACTCTATCTAAATTTGTAAGGGTGTTTTTAGTAATAAATAAGACTTTATACCCAGAAAACGGCTATTCCACGCATGAATCAATACCTATCGAACACGGTTACAAGTTTAATACTCGGATGTCCGACCGATCACTAAAGATAAGCAACATAGAGCGCGGTTCATAGTTGGAGAGGTGACCGCGATACCAAACAGTTTTTTTTTTGTATTGTGTAATTGTTTCGTCCAAAATGCATAAAGGATGCTTTAATGTCTCAGGCTCGTATAGAATTATGTCGAGTAGGACATTTTGTGATTGGCACTTTTCATGCTTTTGACAGGATAACTTGACTTATATGAATCATTCTAGAATGGTTAGCAATTTTTTTTTTACATTTAATTATGCTGGTTTTGTGTTAAATGTAATAGTTGGGAACACCCATTCCTATTCAATTTCGATGTATTTATATATTATTTAATGGCGGAGTATCAAATAAAAAATTTTAACAACAAAATGTAGACTTATGAACACTTAAATATGGAAATTATTATTCGCATCAAAGAAACACGAATTTTACTTCAAAAATTTTTCCCCAGCAACTATTACAGTCAAAAAAACCTGTAGTTTTCCGATAGTCTATGACTCAATAGCTACTATCCCTATTAAAATCAAAATTTTAGCTTTAGAAATGTAGGAGAATAGGGAGAACGGTCATTTTTGACATATTTTCAGCTATATCATGAAGACTACTGGACCGAAAATTATAAAAAAAATATTTTTAGAAGCCTTTTAGAATACTCTTTCAAGTGATATCTTACCCGATATATTTATTAAAACTTTTTTTCTTTTGACCGAATTAACCTCCGCCATTTTAATCTAAAAATATTTGTTTTTTATTTTCTGACTGTCGATATATGTGTGCGCCATAAAGACCTAGCATTGTGCCAGATTTCAAATTTCTACGTTACATAGTTTCGGAGAAAAACTTCTGTGACGGACGGACAGACGGATACGCGAGTGATAAAGGTTCTGTTATATCTTATAAGGTATGGAACCCTAAAAATCATTGCAATCTATTTTACTATACAGTTCCTTTAACCATCAAAAATTATTAAATTTTAATCAATTTCAAAATCAACATGCAAGCTTATAATTTAAATTCTTTAAAATTCCATAACAAACATTAAATAATCGACTTTCAGATAACACGCAACTGCAAGCAATTTAAAATGTATATCAAACTCAAACATTTCATAATTAATCAAGTTCAAATTATTTAAATGCAAAATTAAACCAAAGGTAAAGTTTGTTTATTTAATTTTTTTATCAGTTAGAATTTTCGATCGTGTAAATTCATTTGCATGTATTATTTCATTCGAAAGTATCAAGGTCGTTCAATGAATTTGTATTTCTAAGCATTGTACGACGTCAAATTCCTGTAAGTAATTAATCTTTACAAGTGATTTATGAAATTTTGAGAGTGTGGTAACCGGGGCCAGGTGACACACTATAAAATAATCACTCTATTTAGTTAGGTGTGTTTATTGTGAAACCCTAACACTAACTATGCTAGGTACCTAGACGTAGCCGGAAAAACTTAAATACTAGGCTAACTACCAAATGCGGAGAATGGGGGGATTCACCTACGTACCAAAAAAAAAAACAAAAAAAGCATGTCACCCACGTTTATCTATTAACAATTAAAATAAATTCAAATTTCTTGATTCACATGGACAAAGAAAAGTATTAAATTTAAGTTATATTGTAAAGGACAAATTTTATAATGAATCCACGAAGTGCGCATTATTTCGCAGCTTAACATGTAATAAAACTCATTTGAAAAAAATAATGCTTAGATTTTCTCAATAGCAATAGCCTTTTCATTTATATTAAGGGATTTTTCCTAATAGGTTTTTACTCCTATGTGACCAGCTGAAAGGCACAAGGAAGTTTGACGAGGATTTCCAGTAAGTGTAAAGAGCCCACGGCAAGTTTCGGTGGAAAATGGCTCGTAGATGAGGAAACCTCAAAAGGCTAAGCGGCTAGTCGAACTATTTGCTTTGGGTAGAACATGAGCTGTGGGTCGGAGTTGGACTGCGACCAAAATGTAAAGAATATGGCGCCACCGAATTTTTCTATACGAAGAAGACCTTACTTAAGTCCCTTGTATAAGGCGAATGCGGAAACCTTTACTCAATTACCGCTATACAATATATTACTGAAACACAATCCCTAAAGTTTCTTACCTTATGGCTCGACTTTGACCTTTATAGATGCACTGCTACACCTGTGAACAGATTAAAACAAAGATAGCACTGTTTGTGCATTTATACCCAAAATTTAAAAAATTAATTTGAATCAACCTTCATTCATTCCAATTAATAAGGATAGTCTTGATCAAATAAAAATCTATTCCTTCAGTATTAAGTAAGTTATTTACAAGACATCTTTTTTTTATACAAGTTTGATCAAATTAAATTATTGTAAGATATGTACATAGGTACTTGATAGTATAAGTACTTCTCACAGTTAAAACATGGTAATTTCTATTACAAATGTCTAGCAAAATTTATTTAAAAATGAGTGAGCATGAGTTTCTTTTCTGAATATTTAACTATATGTAACAATTTCGTTTGGTTTGAGTAGCACTACTTAACCTAACAAAAAATATTCCACTTAGTAATTAGTGAAATATGAAATGTAAAAATTTAATTTTTAAGATTTGAGTAAATTATGTTTCAAATAATTAAATCAATTTTCATAAAATATAGAATTTAACTTTTCTTATCTCATAATGACATCTACCGTATATTAAATGTATTAATAAAAAGATTTAAAGTGAAAATTTACAGGTTCCTGTTGCTTAATTTGAAAAATAAATAGTCTGTCATTCACCTAATGAACTTGAACATCACCACGTGATCAAACAAAAAAATTATTTATCTGCTATATCCAATGCTACAGCTGACATATATGAAAGTAATTTACATACCAGATGTTCATCCGATGGAAAAATACCTGCTAGGCATATGGGCCATACCCGGAATTATAATTGATGATTTACAATTCGCCTGCTTCAACACTTAAATACAGGAATGTCCAATTCCATACAACCAAATTAGCTGCTTACTGAAATTCCAAACCGCATCACAGCGTCCATATTAAATAATTGATGCACGCCAAATCGACATTCGTACAAAGGTTAAACTTCACTAAATACTGATAAATTTCATTTCTTGTCCAAATAAATTAGTTATATTTCTTGAATTTCAAAACCAAGATGTACAAATTATCCTAAATTTTCCTACGTTGCATGTTAACCAAAGGCCCTTCAAACAAAATAACGTATCGTCATCTGCGAGCTAATTTCAGCAAGTGTGGACAACAAAAGTGCGCGTCGCCGAGACGATATCATTACCAGAAAACAATTTAATTTTCGTGTGCTTCCAACACGTGGACTCAATAAACGTCATCGTCCTTGCGTTCAAGGAACAATTGACCTCTTCTGACGACAGCTGAGTTGGAAGTGATAATATCACACGGGTTACCGCCTGACAACAAGCTTAATATTACAATCGTCTAACAGAGGGAGCTCTTATGATGACACTAACAAAGGGCATCTTTTGTCACCGCATAATTTAAAATTTTACACTTTCGAATTGAAAACTAATATTGTATTTGACAATATGTAATATGTATTTCTTAGATTGTGTAGCATTATTATACTTAAGTTGGTTATTATTAATTAAATAGGTTAAATATCTGTAGACATAATGACAGAAAATAAAATCGTTACAGTGTGTTAAATTAAAGTATTAAATGTAGAACAAGTTGTAGTAAGAATTAAAGAAATATAACCAGAAGCACTAACGAAGCTAGCTTTTAAACATGTATGGTGAACTGATCTCACAACATCAACCGCTGATAAATAATAATCCTCGATGTGCACAAAAGAAAGCGAGTCACATACCTCTATGCATCGGGGTGCTTATCTTGCAATCCGTTTAGGGTGAGTCAGCACAGCAACGCCACGGTAGTCGGGATCCATTCACCCTGTCAACGTAACTACAGCAGCAGTCTACAGACAAAAGCAGTTGATCTACGTCAATGAACAGTTGGGCCTACATAAAGAGAGAACCAATTTGGCTTCCAGCTAAGAGCGATACACACAAGATACCTCCTACTTGTCGAACAAAAAAACGTGCACCGCTCTTGAAGTACTGGGATGAGTAATGTAGAAAATATTTCAACGTACAAGCTGCAGAATCAAATTAAAAATTGGTTCAAATAACACGAATTTGAACTGCAATCCTTGCGTTATCAAAGCGCGATTAGCAAACTGGAAAACACGCTATCAAATAATAGTAGGATCCATTACTTTGACAAGTCTTTAGATGGGAAACACAAGAGCAAGCAATGCGTGAGTTTAGATGCCTGCAATCTAGACAAATTCTAATGCTTTTATTTTTTTTTACACACACCATGGGTGATATGTATTCACTTTGAGCTGGTTCAATGATATTTCCGCTCCAGCATTTCCGCTATCTGCTTGCGAACCTCCTCTTTATGTACTATAGGCATGGGATAAGTCCTCTTATTAAAAGGAGTCTCATCCTTCATTATAACCTCATGTTCATATCCCCTTGCACATCCTGGACTTTCAGAAAATACTCGACTATGCTACAATATTATCCCTATCAATGCCCCCCTCTCATCACTATTTAATAATTCTGACTTGCTCACAATTTTTGTTACATCCTCCTCTGAATATTTATGTTTTTCAGGGGCACTTTTTACTTCGGAATAGACACCTTGCCTTTCTTTATTTACACTAACAAAATTAATGTGGTACATTGATTTATTTACTTCTTCTTGACCTAGGTTGATTATCTTATATCCCTGATTGACAATTTTAATTTAAACCCCTTAAAGTCCATACTAACCTGATTTTTTGATAGCCAGTCACACTCTAATGTAAAACTTTTATTTAATTTTGGAATCACTAGACAAGTAATGTCCATTTCCTCTCCTGCTATTACAACAGGCAATAGTACTTGCTGCTTAACTTTTTGAGTTTTAGATCCTACTGCAACGGCTACATCTACATTTGTAACAGGTAACATAGGAAAATCACCTACTTTCTTTAATACATCATAAAAATCACTGGAAACCACCGAAACCTCGCTACCACTATCTACTAGTATATTAACCTGCATTCCTGCTATAGCAGCATTTATACAGGGACTTATAATTTCTTGAAAGTTTTCATCCCCTTCGTCGCCACTTAGCAACACTTGCCCATCATTGTAAAATTTTGTAATTAAATTTATATTATTTCTCCTAGCATCGTGTGAATTCGATTCTTGTTCCCTATCGTACCTAGCTTCTCCATGCTCTATATTAACCGTCCTTCTGTCCGTACCACTAATGCTATTATTTTGTGACTGCACATTATTACGATTTTGAACCGTGTTTTGATTTCTACCTTGGGTCCAATAACCAAGTTCTCTATTAGTACGCCAATTGCTAGAAGCTCTGCCTGTATCCCTAATATATGTTTCATCAATTTTTGTTAGGTATTTTTAACCTCTTCTATTTTAGATAACCCTAATGTAATGATTCCCCTTTGAATTTCGGGAGAAAAATGCTGGGACAGCATTTCAATCAATGTTTGCTCTGGTATTTTTTCACTTAAAAAACTAGCCTCTTTAACAAGTTGTAAGTAATATTCAGCCCTATTACCTCTTTCAAAATTACTATATTTTAATTTTAAATAAAGTTTCCTTTGCTTTTCAATTCCCCAATACTTTTCTTTAAATGCAGTAGAAAATTCTGTATAATTTTCAAAAGCACCCTCCTTTAAAGCGGCCCATTCTGCAGCATTACCTTTCAAGGAATTCAGCACTAAGCTGACCTTATGATATTTCGGAACCCCTGCATCAACAAAGCACTTTTCAATCTTATTTAAAAAGACCATGGGGTGAGTGACCCCATTAGGATTATAAATCAGTTGTGACCCTCCTAATTCCCGAAAGTAGGTTAAATAATTTTTATTGCTATCAGGGATCACCTTTTTTTCACTTTCTCTTACTACCTTATCTATATATTGTTTATCAACCAACACTCCCACAGTAGTTTGAAGCGACGCAATACCTTCTGCCAAACGCAATAATACACTTTGTAAGTCTCGCGAAACGTAATTTTCATCATGACCTCCACGTGCTCCTTCTTCAAAATCATCTTTTGTAATAGGCATAATTGTATTATCACATAACCTAATGTAATAAAACATGTATGTAGTAAGTAATAAGCAAAGTTTATAAAATTTATCTTGAGTAACTTTCCGCCTACACTTGTAAATAAACAGCTGATCAGAGTTCAAGTTCATACAATATAAAACAGATGCAAGTCAAACCTATACCTGTACACTGTCTGTCTTTCTTCATCCCACACATTATAGAATGCAGTAAATCCCTTGTTTATAGTTGGCAAATCTGTACTTCGATCTCAACAGGTTATATTCGCTTGTTTTCATATGGTCGACTTCAACATTTACTTGACCAACTGATTCTTGATTTTGAATGCTATTAACAGAATAATAGTAATATTTACCGCCTGTATTACAATTCCTGCTTCCGTTGTATACCACAATGCTATGAAATCATTTTCCAGTCCTTAAAATAAATAATCTCAGGTACCATAAATTATCTTTTTTGCGTAGATCCAAGAACGAATACATGAACATTGTAAAACCACTAAATTTTCTAATAGCAAATCAATATCTGGATAATTTTTTATATATAAACGGACATTAGCTACAACAAAACGTGCTACTTGCAAGTGTAAAATTATAATTATTCTAACTACAATATTATATTAAAATAGATACAATAGCGTAGATACATCTTAACTATTCAACATCACAACCGCGAGACCTCCGCAAACCTACGCTAGCCTTCCCCCACCATTCAACACCATCACAAGATAAACAAATCCATCTCGGTATTAATGTGCTCCTAAAATTAAAAGCAACCAATTTGGTAGGGTATTATCAAAACATGGTTGACTGTTATCTGTTCAATGACCTGTTCTCAAAGATACCTAACCTACCCAAGTTGTATGTTAATAGTTTGAATGGTAGGTACTAAGTACTCTTTAAAATATGAATCTTCCATTTATAAAATAATTTGAGTCATCTTTGGTAAGCTTTGGACAGATGAATAAGAGGATAGGTTAGCTAAGTCAGAAAAAAGGACTTTATTTATTTGAGTCAGCACAATTCTACCTGTTAACCTCTTTGCGCTTGGACAATGACATATCGGCGCCAGCATAATACATTATTAATCGAAATAAATGAATTATATAACTGTTATAATTTAGAATGAAATTATGATGATGTTATAATTTTTAACCTTTTAAAACCTCCAAAATGAATTTTGACAAACTTTGAACATGTGAACAGTATAGGATACAAAATTAATCCTTCCTTAGATCAAAAATGCATGTAACCTAAAAATTATATATCTTAAAGGAAATAGCCTAATCCTGTTGATGGGATTTAGGTACTAATACAGAAACTATTAAAATGAAATTAGATCATAAACATTTTAAAGGAACGTCACATATCGATGATGAAGTGCCAATAGCTCCTATCTATTAAATAACAGATTTCTCACACGAAGTTTCACAATTTAATCAAATATGGTATGGTTTTAACTAGTGGAGTAGAATTACTTTCAAAAATTCACTTTTATGACTGTAGTACTGGCATGGATTAACAAGGTCGTCTTTTTACTTTTTTGTGTAGTTAGGAGGTATTGTCTTTAACATAAGTTATCATTATAATACTATTGTAAGTTAGGAGATAATGATTTTTAAACGAAGTTAATAAAAAACAAAATTTATTTTCTTCACACAACAAAATTAATGAAAAACTTAAAAACTAAAACTTATAATAAGTATGCATTTAGTTGAAAGGCAGATTATCATAGTACATGTGACAGTCCTGGAAGAACTGACTTTAACTGTTGTAGATGATGAAATTTTGTAGAGGAAATAGGAAGTGGAGCATGATGTAAACTTGTGTAGCTAACTTATTCAGTAATCTTTTTAGCTTTTAAAGGCAAATCTTTCCAGTCTTTGTCAAAACCTAGTTTACGTTAATAGTTCCAGTATCAGAATTGTACTATATGACCTGAATGTCAACAACTGTTGGATCTCCTGCTTTACGACCCGGCCTTAGACTTGAATATCGCCAAGTTGTGGAATTGGCATAATCTTTGACAAAACTATAATCAACATCTACAACTTCATAAGGAAACGGATGTTTACGAGCTTCTCTGGTAGCAGAAATGTAATCACTTGGCAAGTGAATTGATTCATTTTTCAGCCGCCTCTCTATTGCACTGTGGACCGAGACACACTCCATTTGAGTGTGACCCGGTTCCAGAAATTTTTGCACCACGCTTGTATTATGTCATATTCTAAAGTTAAGCAACGCATTACTTAAGATATTATTTCGGTTTTAATACGTGCAACCGTCGGAATATATTACTATTGGTAGCTGTTTAGACAAACAATGTTGCTCTAAATAATCGATGATAAACGTTGCGAAAGTGCTTGCTGTTGAATCGGCAGCCGTTTCAACAAACCAGTAACTAGTAGTGTGATGGGTTTTGTTAAATTATACATCGTGAAATTGTGACACGTTAATTTTGTTTTGAAATATAAAGCACTTGCTGTCAAATACGGACAAACCTTTACAGCTTCCAAATCCATTGTGAGTAGAATAAACTCACCAGCTGCTGCTTTATTATTATCATTTTCTTTTTCTTGTCTTGCTCGGTCTTTGCGATTTATATGAGTTTGCTAGTCGCTGTCATTCGTATTCCCAGCTGAATGGCCAACACAAACATCACACATGTCCTTTTTCAAAACATATATCGAGATATTTTTGTCACAGACTGCCTTTTCAAATGTGAAACGGCAGACCACCGGCTTTTCATTTTCAGTACAGTATTTTTTGTAGGAATTATATAAATTTGTGATGGAATGGAAAAATGGTTCTAAAAGCAACTTTGTTGTATTCTTTCTGTTGTAATGCGAAGGCAGTTTCGGGATATTATCTAAAAAGTGTGCAACGTCAGTAGTTTTCGTGCTATTCGTCGTCTAGGGGTTTGAAGTCTCGATTGGTTTTGTATCTCTTTACATGGAACCGTACCGAAATTTGACTGTTACCCACGATTGCATAGTGAATGTTCCTAGGCAAAGTATATTCAAAAACAAATCTGCATACTTGCACACCTTCTGAGTAGAAGAAGTGTTAAGCGCCAAAAAATAATGTAAAGTTCCTGAACGCCTTGATTCATTTTTGGAAGTTTTCCTATCTACATTGCTGTGATTAACCAGGCCAGCTACATAAACTTTCCTTTGATCCCAATTCAGGGTATTACAAAAATTGTCAAAAATTTTCTGGCGCACCTCTTCTGTTATTTTACTACATGGGCAAAAGTAGATCTATCGTTGTCGGATTCCTCAGAGGCAGATGCCGAAGGACGGTAAGAACTAGATGAAGTACCAGATTCGCTTACAGAATCGTAATCATTATTAGTTCTGTTTAGGGCTAATGTATGTTCTTCCCTAGCACCTTGTCTTAAAACTGTATTAGGAACTGTTCTATTTTTAGCCTTGAAACAGTTTTCTACATCAAATGTAGTTGAAGACGGTACCGACGTTGTGCCTTTAAGCGTAGAACTACAGGAAATGGTAAGATCTGTTAACGAACGAGATTTTTTAATAAGTGCGGTTGTGTTTCGGAAGTGGCACAATTCTAAAGTAATATAACTTCCCTGCTTAATCATCTGGTATTTGAAATTATTTGGTACAGACCAACTCTTTTTTTATGTTGTATTATGCCATTGGTACTGAAGGTAGTTTTAGAAGTTAGTTCCAAATGAAAATGCGAAGTAATTGTATCATTCTTGCTTAGCAATGTTGGGAGTTGTCTATATTCAGAATTGTTGTCTATAACTTTATCATACCTTTTAATTATTCCTTCTGTTATTGCCGTATTCTCTGAAACTAATTATTTAGATTAATTCAGGTGTATAAATATTTCTAAAAATTAATTACTTTTGTTTTGTTCGTCTTTTTCCAATTCTTGTGGAACAAGTCTAGATATACATTCTTCTTAAACTTCTATAGATATACAATTGCACTCTATTTTATTATTTAACGCACAGTCCAACATGCGGCGTGACCGTCCTTTAAAATGTTTTGGCAATTGAGACATTTTATCTGAAAATACAATATTAAATTGAATAATATCATTCTATTAGCTCGTATCTGATGTAATTATTGTATTATGAAGACAATATTTTTAAGAAGTATCTTCTATCTACAGATTTGATAAACTTGATTTTAAAATACAATTTACATTAATTATTTTCACTGAATCACATAACCTACCTTTAAATGTTGCTTGTATATCAACACACTTAACACACAGTAATTATTTAAAAATAACCAAGATGCAATACAAAGCCAGCAATTATTAATCTGTTAAATTTTGTTTTAATCGAAGCGTACGACTACAATAATTTATTGCATTGCATTTCTTATATTCCAACAGACTACCACCTCCAACATCAATAGTGGGGGCATTCAGGGTCAAACAGGCGTGGATGTGCAGTTTAGTTTACAAAAACATCTTGTTGTGTAGTTCTTACGGTTTAAAACGCGAATTCTTGCATTTCAAAAGAGCCAATTCTTACACTTAAAAGTTCACAAATACAAACCCGCAAGCGTGGTATATTAGACACCACAGCGGTTGGTAGCGCTAATCTTATACAGATTTGGCGCGCCCATCTGTCAATGATGTCACCCATAACGAATTAAATACGCAATTGACGGAAAATATAAATTTAATTAGCGAACAAATTAAGCAATTTAAGTACTTACATAAGAAATCCGACGTCCTGCGGGGTTGAGTTAAAGTTGGCTTCTGTTGAAGTCCATCAGGGCTACTGATGGCCCTTTTAAGGCAATTAACGGAGGGTACGCCTAACAAACGGTTAGAGCCCCCTTTAAGATAGTTAAAGATGGTGACGGCTCCGGTAAGCTGTTAGCGGAGCATGGACATTCGGCTCGTTCTAGGGTCGTGGATTACTCCAGGGTCGTATCTAATTCCTATATGTAGCGGAACGATAAGGAATAGGTTAATTAGGTAACGACAATCAAAGATAAGCTAAAGGAAATCTACATAATAAAAATGAAGATACGATACCACACACGACCGCCCTTCTAGATGTTCAAAGGCAAAACGGCCACGTTCAAGCGTCTCACGGAAACACTTCTCCCACTTTTGTTCTTTCACGCGTCGGCGCGAAATTATTCGTCCAACCCACTTTTGACGTGACGGAAATACGCGCATCGAGTCTTTTAAATTTATGGCGCGAAACTTCCGCACATCAAAATTAAACTAAAACAATGTTTAGTGCCAATTTGGCACGTAACATAGTCATGTGGTTAATCTGTGGTCACTTGTTTCCAACTATCAGAAACCTTGATGTACTTAGAAGGTTTTGTTTTTAAATTCCCCTGAATTTAAATGTTGGAATTTAGCAGATATTCTTACTAAACGATTTTGTACCATTTTAATAACTTTATCACATAGCAGATATTTTCATTGCATGCTAAATTGTACTTTATGCATGAGGGCATAAGAAAGTAAAAATCACAAAAAATGTTTAGATAGGAGGTATTGCCACTTCATCGTCGATATTTTACTCTGAACCATAGAATGAATAATTACAACAAGAAGTGACACTCGGCGTTTTCAGTAAGACCAAATTTCTTTGTGGATGTCTAAAATCCGCCATTATTTTGTTGGTATATTCATAGAATAATAATGCACTCGTGCTAGCATAGTAGATTATTTTTCTGTGGTATATCTTACAACCTCCCTTTAGTTTATTGTACTGTTCTTGTTCTACATTGTAATTTCATTTCAATAGTTCCTTTATTACGTTACAGCCCAAATTATGCAGTTTTGCATACAATGATCAATTTAAATATTTAAAGCAATTTCTAACCCAGTTTTTAAATTTCCCACTGCATATGTGTCATCATCATTAGGTCTTCAGTCCTGAAACTGGTTAGATCTAGGTCTACATCCACCTCTTTTTTCCTATCTCTGCTTGTCATATATCCCTCTCTATTCCCCAAAAATGCCTTAGAACGTATTCTGCCCTTCTATTTCTCGTATATTTTTTTTTCCCAAAGATATCCTTGTTTCCCTACTGTTTCTATAACCTATTTGTTATTACCTTTGTCTGTCCATCCTCATACATGTAAAGCACAGCATTTCAAAGGCTGCTACTGTTCTTCTGTCTGCTTTTCAGACTGTCTGTATTTCGTAGGCCTACTGTCTGTGCTGTGCTCTACACATATGCTTTCGACAACTTTTTGTTCTATGTTTGTTGTCTTTCATCATAGGCGCTGTTCTTTTTTGTTAGATGCAGTTTGGTCCCCTTTTATTGTTTTACAATTACATACCCTATTTTTTCGACATTCAGTGGTTGCGAAGGGGAGTAAGCAGCCTGTGGCTGCCAAGTTCCCCCAGCACTTGAACATTTACCGATTTAATATTTTTTCTAATATATCTTTTCGCACAGTCAACATTAGTTGCAGATATTTCACAACCAACACCTGTAGTTGTTTATAATAATCATCAGATTTATCTGCGCTTATTTTTTCGTCATTGGGTTTTCCGTCTCAAAACTGGTTGGACATGTACCTGCACTTATAATAAATATCATGTTTAAGTGCAGTTACTTTCTTCGTCATTAATGTATCCATATTGGGACTGGTTGGATGTGTACCTCCATTGATTTCTATTCTGAGCTAGCCTACACATTTCCCAGAAACTCCTACAGCCTACATCTTTCACTATCTGTGGGCAGTAGTCTAACCTAGGTCTATCTCTTCTTCTCTTTTTCCCATCTCTGCTTCTAATATATTCCGCACTATTCCCTCATGCCATAGTATGTGGCCTATCATCCTATCTCTCCTATTTTTTACCGTTTTTCACATATTTCTTTCTTCCCCTATCATTTTTAGTACCTCTTCGTTCTTAACTTTGTCTGTCCATGATATCTTCATCATTCGTCTGTAGCACCACATTTCCAAAGGTCTACCTTTTTCTTGTCTGCTTCTCCTACTGTCCAGGCTTCACAGCCGTACAGTGCCGTGCCCCATACATATGTTTTAAGCAATCTTTTCCTTGTTTCTGTTTGTTGTCTTTGAACACAGTAGTTGCTTTTTCCTGTTAAATGTAGCACGACCTTGTGCTAATCTTTGTTTTATATCTTTTGTGTTTTTCCCATCTTGCGTTATTTGGCTTCCTAGGTAGCAGAAATCCTTAACCTCTTGTAAGTTCGTGTTACATATTTGTATTCTTGTTTTTGATTTATTTTCCCCTCCTTTGAATACTAGTATTTTAGTTTTAGTTTTGTTAATTTTTATACCGTATCTCTCTGTTAGAACCGTTTCCGTTTCATTAAGAGCAGCTTCTAACTTTTCCTTGCTAGATGCTAATACCGCTATATCATTTGCAAATCTAAGCATATCAATTTTTTGTCCCTGCATAGTAATTCCAAATGTCTTCCTGCATTTGACAGTATTCATTGCCTCTTCAATGTACAAGTTAAAAATCCATGGGGATAGGGCACATCCTTGTCGCACCCCTTTCGTAATGTTTACTTCTCTACGTTCCTGCTCTAATTCTATTACTGCTGTTTGCTCTTTGTATAAGCTATGTACTATTCGTCTATCCCTATAACTTATTCCAATCTTTTTGAGTATTTGGAACATTTTTTTTCCATTTTACATTGTCGAATGCTTTTTTCAGATCTACAAACCTTATATATACATGCTTTCTCCTTTTTCTATTGTTTTCTCTATTATCACTCTCAGAGCTGAGATAGCCTCCCGTGTTCCACTGTTTCGCCTAAACCCAAATTGGTCTTCTCCTAGTATTTCTTCATCCCTTTTTCCATTCGTCTGTGTACAATTCTAGTTAATAATTTTGACACGTGTGCTTTCAAACTTATTGTTCGAAAATTTTCACATCTATCCACGCCTTTTTTTTTGGTATAGTTACTATGTTACATTTGAAATCTTTGGGTATCTCGGCTGTTTCATACATATAGCTTACAAGTTGGAAGAGATGTTCTGTTACTGCTTGACCAGTGGCTTTTAGAGTTTTTGCTTGCACCTTATCTGTACCCGGAGCCTTACCATTTTTCAGACCCTTTAATGCTAATTCAACTTCATCTGTAAGTATAGGATATCCCAAGTCATCATTTTCAATGTCTGATTCCTGTTCTAATGCAGTTAGTTCTTCTCCTGCATATAAATTCCCTATATATTCTTGCCATCTACCCACTTTCTCTACATTTTCTATAATGACGTTTCCTCCCCCGTTCCTTATATTTTTGCTATACGGTATTAAATCCCTAAAATTGATTCTAATTAGTTTGTATGCTTCATCTGTCTTTCCTACTTCCATCTTAGTTTGTACCTATTTGCACTTTTCATCAATCCATTGTTCTTTAGCTTTCCTGCATTTGCCAATAATTTCCCATTTTATGGCTTTGTATCTCTGTTTTCCTGTTTCGTCTGATTAATTTTTGTATTTTCGTCTTCTATTAAATTCATGATATCTTTTGTTATCAATGGTTTCTTATTTTCTTTTTGTGTATACCCCAGACTATCTCTGGCCGCCATGTCGAGGTTGGATTTAATGTTATTCCATTCCGTTTCTACTTCCTTGGTATCAGATATTTTCCCGATGTCTTTGAGCAATTCATTTGACCTTTTTTCGAATCTTTCTTGAATATCTTTATCTTTTAGTTTCTTTAGGTCCAAGTGCCTTTTTCCGTTTCTTTTTTTCAAGTTTTTAAATTTAAGTGCAGCCTTCATAATTACGATGTTGTGGTCAGTGTCTATATCTGCTTCTGGGTAGCTTCTACAGTCTTTTACTTGATTCCTAAACCGTTGTCTAACAAGAATGTAATCTATTTGATATCTTCCTATATCTCCTGGCATCTTCCATGTATATTGTCTTCTAGCATTTTGTTGAAATAATGTGTTTGTGATGATTAAATGGTTTTTGTTGCAAAATTCTACCAGCCTATTTTCTCTGTCGTTTCTAGTGCCTAAACCAAATAACCTACTACCGCTCCTTCCCTACCCTCACCTACCACTGCATTAAAATCCCCCGTAATTATTAAATTTTCATGTCCTTTTACGTGTCTTAATATGTCTTTGATATCTTTGTAGATCGCTTCTACCTCTTCGTCACTGTAGCTAGTGGTGGGCATGTATACTTGTATTATTACTGTGTTTACCAGTTTAGATTCTAATCTAACCATGAGTACTCTTTCGTTCTTTTGTAAGTATCCTATCTTTTTCTGCACCCACATTTCTTTCCTCTGCTCCTGTATGAATTACCCTGAAGTCTCCACTCCAAAAATCTCCTGCCTCTGGCCACCGAACTTCGCTGATCCCTACTATGTCTAGTGATAACCTATTCATTTCGGTTTTTAGGTTCTCTAACTTACCTACTTGCTTCATAGTTCTAACATTCCACGTTCCGACTCGCAAAATGTTCCCGACTCTTATTCTTAACTTTCTGATCACATCCTCCGAAGTAGTCCCCTCCCGGAGATCCATATGGGGGACTATTTTAACTCCGGAATCTTTTGCCCCAGAGAATGCCATCAGGTTTATTTCAATTTAAGTACACTGTGTACTTGGGAGATAATGTGGTGGTTTCCCGTTGGCTTCCACATCGCAGTAATGTGTCATAGAATGCCATACCGATCCCTATGGTCTCTGCCAATCTAACTACCGAAAGAGCCACTGCCCTTTTTCGAGGACCTGTCTTAGTCTGGTTCCTCACTAACGACCCTACTACTTTGGTTGGACCTGTAGTTTGGCTCTTTAGCTCATTAGAACACGCAAGCCATTTCACCTGTTCTAGTAATTTAGAACTTTGGCATGGTGCAGGTCCATTTGAAATGGTGCATATGTGTATCTACAGAATAATGGCCGAAGGTCATGTATTTTTGGTACATGAAACGCAATATAATTTATGAAGTGTAATTTCTTTGCGAAGCGTATTATTATTCTATGCTCTGAACTAATAAATTTGCTTAATGCAGTATGTTGTTTCAGGATTTTTGAAGATCAGCATCAGAAAGGTTCAGTAATTATTCAAGGAGTTGAAGAACAAACTGTCCTAAACAAAAATGAGGTATACAAAATTTTAGAGATGGGCCAAGAAAAGCGACGCACGGCTGCAACTCTAATGAATGCACAATCTAGTCGTTCTCATACTGTTTTTACCATAACAGTACATATGCGAGAAACTACTGTCGATGGGGAAATTGTTGTTAAAACAGGGAAATTGCATCTAGTTGATTTAGCCGGTAGTGAAAACATTGGCAAATCCGGAGCGTAGACAAACGTGCTCGTGAAGCAGGCAGTATTAATCAATCTTTACTAACCTTAGGTCGAGTAATCAAAGCTTTAGTTGAAAGAGGTCAACATATTCCATACAGGTAGATAATATACGAAATTTTAATAAGTAATTCTGTTTTTTTAGAGAATCAAAATTGACCCGGATTTTACAAGATAGTTTAGGTGGTCGTACAAAAACTTCAATAATTGCAAACATTTCTGTTGCATCCAGTAATATAGAAGAGACACTTAGTACATTAGAGTATGCAAATCGTGCACGTAATATAACTAACAGACCTGAAATTAATTTGCGTACATCGCAAAAAGGTCTTATTATGGAATATTTGAATGAAATAGATCGCTTACGAAAAGATTTATCAGCTGCACGGTCTGGATGTGGAGTCTATTTAGCTCAAGAAAATTATGATAGACTAATACTTGACAATGAAATTAAAAAAGAGGAATTAGCTGAAAAAATTGTTTTTATTCGTGAAATACAAAAAAAGTTACAAAATTTAGAGGAACACAAGGCATATATAGAAGCAGAATGGCGTACTTTACAAATATCGTTTGAAGAATCTAAAATGTATAATAATCGCATTTCAAAGGAACTAGAGAAAACTGCTATTGAAAAAGAGCAAGAACAACATTTGGCCAAATGTTATGAAGAACGGGCATTAAAGTTACACGATGAAGCAAATCAGTTATTGAATGTAGCTAAATTATCGTTAAGCAATGAAGATCATCTACACAAAAAAATTGAACTTATACGCCAAATGGCTAATGAAAACGTGAATTCAGTTCGCACTACTATTAAAAAAGTTGCTAACATTGAACATACTCTTGCCGGTAATGTTATTCAGCATATGGAATATTCCTCTAGAACCAATAAAAATTTAATGCAGATTGTGAATGAATCACGTGAACAAATACCTATTACCAAACAGGAAATTGCTTCTTTCAGAAATAACCTTTTGGAAGACATAAGAAATTCAACAGCAAAAATATTTAATGACATGAATGACAATCAACGAAGTAACTTAGAACAGTGGATAAACGAAGTTTATGGAAATTGTGTAGCTACTTTGGAGGAGCAAACTTCTCTTCGTAACCGTCCAATTGATGATTTATTTACACATCTTTTGGAATCGATGAACGAAAGTCGACAACATCATGATGACTTCTGTGTTCTTCTTAACAAACAGGTAATTTTTTTTCTACCAATAATACCTAATTACTATCGAAATTTATATAATGTTTTCAAACAAGTCTGGCATGTTGGCAGGGATTCGCTGCTTAAGCCTTACCATAACGTATAACTTAATAAATGTCTTCATGACATAATACAATTAGTTAGCGGTCTAGCATGTTGGCAGCGATTCGTTGCTTAAGCCTTACCATAACATAGAATTTAACACTTTTCCTTTTTTGGAGGGGATAACCAGGTAATATTTTATTTCCTTATAAATGAGTTTCTTATAAACATGTTGGAGTTCTTTAACAACCATCAGGTTGCTAATATCTATTAGAAGCAGGTAGATAAGAAAAAGATAGAAGAGTATGATGATGAAACAAGTCTGTTCTGAATGAACCTGCGGCTTGTAGAAGTTCTAGATTACTAGAACAGATGGAATGGCTTGGGCGTTCCAGTAATCTAAAGGGTCAAACTACAAATTCAACTAAAGTAGTGGGATTTAAGATGGTTTCCCGAAAGAGGGCAGTAGCTCTTTCGGTACTTGGATTGGCAAAGACCATAGGGGCCAGTATGGCATTCTAAGACACACTACTGCGATGTGGAAGGCAATGGGAAACCGCCACATTACCTCTCAAGTACACATCGTACTTAAATTGTAATTAAGATGATGTCATCCTCTGGTGTGAAAGATTCCGTAGTTAAAATAGTTCCCTATTCGGATCTCCGGGAGGGCACTTCTATGAAGAATGTGATTGGAAAGTATAAAAAAAGAGTCATGAACATGTTTCGAAAGCTTTTGACAGTGTTTGTCACACGTTACTTATTGATAAACTTTGTTTTCTTGGTATAACAGGTTCATATTTGAAATGGATATATTCCTACTTAGTGAATCGCACCCAATGTGTGAAAATTGCAGGCATAATATCCAGAAGCATCAGTGTTTCGTCAGGTGTGCCTCAAGGGTCACACCTTGGCCCAATTCTTTTTATTCTCTTTATCAATGACGTTGTTTCTGCATTTAAAAATACGAAATGCCTACTATATGCCGACGACTTAAAGTTTTTTGGGTGTATTAGTTCTATACATGACTGTCTTTAAGTGCAAAAAGATATTTGACAATCTAGTAATCTACTTGGCTCATAATAAACTCAAACTAAATATTGGGAAGTGCAAAATTATGAGGTTCACAAAATGTAAAGACTTGATTTTGTTTGATTACTGCATTGGATGTTCTAAACTCGAAACTGTGGTAACCATCTCTGATTTAGGGGTTGTTTTTGATGTTGGTTTAAATTTTATTAATCATATTAATTCAGTTGTCTCTAAAGCATTTAGGATGTTGTGATTCATTAAAAGAAACTGTATACACATCAATGATGTCCAAGTTTTGAAATCATTATACAATTCTTTAGTTCGCAGTATTTTAGAATACAATTGCATCATTTGGTCACCTTATTATGCCACTCACATCCAGAAAATTGAGCGTGTACAAAACAAGTTCATTAATTTCATTCTCCGGAAGCTTAGATATCCCTATGCCGAATGTTCACATGAAATTTGGCGTCAGTTGGTCGGTTATCAATCACTGCTATCTCTACGTATTTCAGCGTTTATAATATTTCTTTATAAATTGCTACATGACATAGTTCACTGTCCGGAATTACTAAGCATGCTGCAGTTTCGGACACCAGTTAAAGTCACCAGGAGTAATGATTTATTCTACATCGGTAGTCATCGTACTAACTATGGGGCTAGTGCATTTAGTGATAAGTTAATGGGAGTTTACAACGCTTCTATACCATTCGATATCGATGTTACGTGTAAATATTTGAAGACATCTTTATCCATTTTGTAAAGTGTTAACTATGTTTCTTATTTTCTCATGTATATTATTACTATTTGGGTATTACCTGTAAGTAATTAATTTATATAAATAAAATAAAAAAACATTCTGCGAGTTGGCGCGTGGAATGTCAGAAGTATAAAAAGTAGGTAAGCTAGAGAACTTGAAAATTGAAATGAATATGTTAGCATTAGACATGGTATGGGTCAGCAAAGTTCGGTGGCCAGAGGCGGGGATTTTTGGAGCGGAGCCTTTAGGATAAGATAAAGTTAAGAACAAAGAGGTACTTGAAATGGTAGGGGAAGAAAGAAATATGTGGAAAACAGTAAAAAATAGGAGAGATATGATGATAGGTCATTTACTAAGGCATTATGGAATAGTGTGCAATATTTTAGAAGCAGAGATAGGAAATAAGAGAAATAGAGGTAGACCTACGTTAGACTATTGCACACAGATAGTGAAAGATGTAGACTGTAGGAATTTCAGGGAAATGTGTAGACTAGTTCAGAATAGAAATCAATGGAGGTACGCGTCCAACTAGTTCCAATGTGGAAAACCTAATGACGAAAAAAATAACTGTACCTAAACCTGATGATTATAAGCAATTACAGGTATTGATTTTGCAATATTCTCAACTAATGTTAATTGTGCGAAAGGATTTACTGGAAAACTATTAATTCGGCAAATGTCTAAGTGTTGGGGATGTTGGTAGTGTAATGTCTCCCTTTGTTTTATTTGATTGGTGACAAATAACCACCTAAAACGGGTACCTAAAGTTTGAATATAAAAATTAGCTCTTGATCCTATTACTATTTCTTTTATAACAACCCTGCAACAGAGTATTTCTAAAAGATAATCATTATGGTAGTGGATGCTTCTAACACCTTAAATTTTTCAGAATTTCAATTTTTAAATTGCTTTATTCTGACTTCCTGTACTTGTTCGTGAGCCACTTACAAGCTTTTACCTAACTGTATTCAAACTTATTTAAATAAAAAAAATAACACTTTACAAGCAATTTCTTTACTCGGATGTAAAACAAATTACACCACGGATCTATTTCTATGCATACCTAATTCCCTAACTAAATACTCTTAACCTAGTTATTTTCTATACTGCAGACAAGTATGTCATAAATCGCATTAAGGGTCAATTTAACATTAAAATTACGTACATTACGTGCACCGCTTTTCACCACCAGCGTTGCGTAAAAGATCAGGTGCAAATTCCAGAGCCTGTGTCCGTGTCCTGGTTGACGTGTGGCACAGTTGTTTGTAATATACTCACTTTCTATTCTAATAATGTGTATAGTGGCTATACCAACAACTACGTGCTAAAGGTCACACCGCAGGGTTGCTTTTTTGGGCTAACGGTATTCAGTTAAGTTTACAACTATATTCACTTTCAGTCCATTGAAAGTGAAAATGACGGGGTACCTGATGTTTTACATTACATGCTCACTCCCCCAATCTGATTTAGTGAAATCAGTTTATATGGACCGTTAATCGCACTCACAATTTATTTAATCAGTAACACTTTGGGATGATAAATCACTTAAAAATGGAACTGAACCGCTCTCGATGCGGTCAACGAAATATTAATCACCCTTTGTATTCACTCGAGGATCCCCTCGAGATAAAATCTTTTTCTTCTAATATTATAATAATCAACGCTTAGCGAATGGTTTCTCACTACTCTATCTGAGACTCAAAATAATAATCTTAAACTGAATACACACTGGTATTTATCAATTTTCGGTTCTTTGTTATGCTTTCTGGAGCTTTAAAGTGTTCATAAAGAACTTGGGTACTCTTAACCTATCAATTTCCTTTTGAAAGCACCCTTATTGATGTGTTAAGGTCCAGTTTTCTACATAATATCCTACTATTATATCCTTATTTACAAACTACGTTTAAATTTGACCTTAAACATGCTGGCAATAAATTTATGAAAATATTTATTACTATTAACTAACGTAATTTAATACCCCCTCACACGGACTCGTTATCAAATTACTTTAAAAATCGTGATTTACAAAACTTCCTGAATAGAATTTTGATTAGTTATTTAATTGGCGATGTCTCAGCATATTTATTGACGGTGACTATAAATCATAAGCGCCCACATTGCCGTGCGATGCCATGTGGTCGGACCACATGTCCTTATAGTATTTACTTTTAATTTGAATTAAAAGGAGATGTTACAGTAGCCAAGGGCTGCTTAACCCTCTTCACATACCACTGAATCTCGTTGAAATAGGGCATAAAATTAGGAAACAACAGAAGGGAAACCGAGCTGTATCTAGGCTGTGGGCATTTCAGGGAATTGTGTAGAGTATCTCAGAATAGAAATAAGTGGAGGTACCCGTCCAACTAGTTGCAAGACGGAAAACCTAATGATGAAACAAATAATTACTGATGATTATTATAAACAACTACAGGTGTTAGTTTTGAAATATTTTCAACCAATGTTGATTGTGCAAAAGGATATATTGGAAAACTATTATTTTGGCAAATGTTCAAGTGTTGGGGGATCTTGATAGCGACAGGCTGCTTAAACCCCTTCACATACCACTGAATATCGGGGAAATAGGGTATATATTTGTAAAACAATATAAGGGGAACCGAACTGCATCTAACAAGAAAGGGCAGTGGCTATGTTCGAAGACAATAAACAGAAACAAGGAGAAAATTGTTGAAAGCATATGTGTGGAGCACAGTAAAGTGCGTCTATAAAATAGGGGTAGTAGGAGAAGCAGACAGAAAAACTGTAGACGCCTTTTGGAATGTTTTGCTTTAGATGTATGAGGATGATAGCATGAGCAGACAAAATTAATAACAAAGAAGTTATAGAAATAGTAGGGGAATAAAGATATCTGTAGAAAACAAAATAAAAATAAATGAGGGAAATAGAAGGGCAGGATACATTCTAAGGCATTTTTGGGAAATAGTGTGGCATATATTACAAGCAGAGATAGGAAAAAAAGAGATAGAGGTAGACCTAGATTAGACTATGCATATAGTGAAGGCTACAGACCGGAAATTTCAAGGAAATATGTAGGTTAGCTCAGAATAGGAAACAATGAAGGTGTCTAACCAGGTCCAAGACTGAAGACCTAATGACGATTTCAAATAAGTGTGAAAGTGCGAAAATGCTAAAGGTGCACTATCATTTCTTCCCACTACTATGCAGTAATGCACTTCATGTGCATTTAAGAATGGACCAATAATAGCAGTCATTATTCTGTCGCTGTATATGAATCTATAATCCAACACTTTTAACTAATTAGGAACATCCAGGTCAAGGGTTATTTATGATCATAGTCCAACACCTGTGACCAATCAATACAAACATCCATTTTGCATAATCCCACGAGGTATAATTTTCGTCTCATGCGAAGTAAGTTGTTACACAATGACAAATAAATTTGCACTTGCCAGTGTTTGTGATACTTGTTTAAATGTTTCAAGAAGAAATCTGTACATCGCCTGAAAGTTTAGAAGCAGACGAAGTTAATATATTAAATTGACTGTTTTTCAGTTGTGGGAAAAGCATAATATTCCATTTGCCAGTTATGTCCATTATTCATTTGAATTGCGCCACTCGCCCTCATGCTGCAAACCTTCCTATAGTAACGACTATCATAGCTCTCTTGTAGAATAATATAATATTATCGTGTAGCAGTAAATCTTGGTGAAGAAGTGTCATGGTGGAGGTGAGTTCTAAATTTGACCTGTGTTGAACCAGTCAGATATCATTAGTATAAGCATTTTTAAATTTTTATCAAAATATAAAAATCAATGTTTTACTTATTAGTAATTTTCTTTACTTACCTATCCTTTTTCTGTTAATCTTTCAAACGCTTCTTGAAAAACAAATACTTCCTGCCACGTTTTTATTTTTCTATTGTGTCTTTATAGCTATCTAGCGCCGTCCTATAGGAATGGGCACTTTTAGATCAGCTCATTCAACGTATGCGAATCGTATGTTTACGTCATGACGGCAGCACTACCTTCTTGAACACGTACTAGACTACAATGAAAACATAGCCAGATATAATCGAACTCGATTTATGGAAGATGTGAATGTGCACATGCTTATAAGTTTATATTACATCCAGCGGCTCCTCTGATATCTGAACGTTGAATTATTTTGTTATGATTGGACTGCATCATCCAACGGTTTTGTTGGATCACATATCGGACCGATTTTTTTATTCGGATCAGAAGATTTCGATGTTTTGAATATCCAATGTCGGAATTGAAATGGGACTCCAATTTTGCCGGTTCGTGTGCAACGGACCTTACTCTAAAACAATAATATATTCTAGTTTACTTCACATTCTCCAAGGTATATGGTGTCATCATTCATGGCTCCATGCGTGTGACTACTATGCCCAAGGTTCCAGGTTCAAATTCCGACACGGCCCGTTTCAAAAATGTTAAGCGAGCATTTTTCACAAAAATACTGGTTTCATTCGGATGAGAAGTAAAATGGAAATCATGTGTGTGTGTTGTCACGCTTGTTAAAGATCCCCACATTGCTTGCAAAAGCAAGGGTTCGGCAAAATTCAGAATTTTCCAGGTAAAAAAAACTTGCCTCTGACCAATGCAGTACTTTCGGGTGAAGCATTGGAAAAATCAAATGTAGTGAATATATGACAACGTAAAGATGTATGTTGATTTATAACTAACATTTATAATCTTGTCCCTTTAGGATTTCATGTGTGTTGCATGTTTTGTTGTAGATATAAAGTTTCTTCAACACTAAATGGACTGACTATAAATAATTTCAAACTATTATTATTATACTAGAATTGGTTTTCAGTCCCTATGGGTCTGATTTTTATTTGCCTGGGCAGCTCTTTTGCTCCAGAACCTTTTTTGTCTGGAAACCCCTTTTGCCCAGTCTCGCAATGGCATTCTCGCTCTTCATGCTCAAAGAAACCTTCTTTAAGTATTGGTTTGTTCACGCTTTCTCGTGCTTTGCACTTAAATAATCATTTAAAGTTTGCTTTATCTTTTTATCAAATAAGTAGCGACAAAGCCACACTAACATTAACGATTTCAATTGTATTAATGCATGTAGTGAGATGGATTTGTTTATCTTGTGATAGTGTTGAACAGTGGGGGAAAGCGAGCGTAAGTTTAGAAGGGACTCGTGGTTGTGATGTGGGATAGTTAAAATGTATCTACGCTATTGTACTTATTTTAGTATACTATTGTAGTGAGAATAATTATAATTTTACACTTGCAAGTAGCAGGTTCTGTTGTAGCTAATGTCCATTTATCTATAAAAATGATCCACATATTGATTTGCTATTAGAGAATTTAGTGGTTTTACAATTTTCATGTATTCGTTCTTTGATCTACACAATAAAAGATAATTTATGGTACCTGAGATTATTTATTTTCAAGGACTGGAAAAGGGTTTCATAGCAGTAGTTTTACGTTTAATAATTAATTTAAATTAGAAATAGTATTATTTTCACTCGCAAGATAAAAAAATCGATGTTACATAGTCAAGTGTTATAAAATATATAATCGCTCCAATTGTTTATACATCCTGTACTTTCATATTTCTTCTGAAATGTGATTGTAACGATTGATACAAGATGTTACTGGGTGTCTTTTTAAGTCTTAAAAAAACAACCTTGGCATCGAACTCGAGACCACTTTCGTGCTATGTCTGAAAGTATTAGCACTGAGCTGTTGTACCGAATATTTGTTGAAATGTCAAATGCCTTTATGCATGTATTTTCTAATGCCATGCAAAAATGCTTCGATTCACGGAGAAATTCACTATCTAATGTAACTTTTGGGCAGGTTCGAACATGTCAATGCGCAGAATTAATTTTTTTAAATAAACCTATATTCGAAATCGGTATGAAATTAGATTATAAATCGATTTTTAAGACTTATAATACATATTAGGGATTTTATAGCGGCATATTTTGCAATTTGGAAAGCAATTGGTTTTTTTTTTATTTTGATGGTAACACTTCAGCCACGTCCGGCGGTGTTTGCAACCCAATTTTGACACAAGTTGAATAATGTTAAGCAACTTTACTCGCAAAATTCTTAAAAAAAGACCTCTTACATGGAAACAGCATTCAGTTCAGTTTCTAAATCGATTATAGAGTATCTCCATGCATATTAGATATTTTATAAATACCCATAGTTAATTCTGGAAACCAACTCGATCTTCCTTCTTTCACACACTAGTAGATGACACCTTGCAAGCTTTCTTGCATGGCGTTTTCGGCTAGAGCGTTCACAAAACTGAAAACTCTTAAAACATTTTCTCCTAACGTATACACGAAAAGTGGTCTAACGGACGTAAAATTTAATTCCCCATCCATCCCCTACCCACCCTCGCCCTCGCGGAGGAGATGTGCAACTAACCTTTACTCGGATCTCTCAACTATCAGAGCCAACGTCAGGTATCAATTCTAATAGCAGGGTGGATTGTACCAAATACTATCCAGAATTTTTTATTGTGTAATCAACCAAACTTACGAAGTAAGTTAGGGTAATAGGATCGCTACGTCGCCGCCGTCGTCCGTTGCACGTTTTTTTCGTTTTACAAACATTTGATATATGGATCTTGTTCAGTTTTTTACGCTGATTAAGAATATGCTATCCATTTTTCGATATCTCATTTAGTTTTCGAGTTATTCGACTTTAAAGTCGAAATTTTGACTATGATAAACTTCACTCCAGCAAAAAATAAATAAAGTTTTAGGTTAATATCGACCTCTTGAGCATATTTTCTCATAGCTCTCATAGCTCCATACCTCCTGAACATATTTTCTCAAAGCACCAATGCTCTAAGTCGAAAGGTTTTCGAGTTATTCGACATCTTGTTTTTAATGTATATGTAATATTTATATTTTTGATAACAACATATCTGTAAGTTTGGTTAGAAGTTCTGCACATGAGAACTTAGATTTTTTTAACTTATTTTCTTTTTACAGATAAAGGACATCAGCAATACACTTGATAAATATTGTAAATCCACTGAAATAAATGTTCAAGAAATAGTGTCCAACATATTATTGGAATTTACTAAATTGGATAATTATTTGGCTCAGCAGCAAAAATGTCTACACAATCAACTGCCTCGAGTTCTTGAAGACCAAAAGGCAAGTAAATATTCTGTTTTTAACAATAGTTTTATATATCTAATACCAACACATACATTTGCGGTGATAGAGTACATCGTGCATAGTTAAAATATTGAATTTTAACTAAGTTTTATTTATTTCGTTACAGAAGGAAAGTATTTTAAAAAATTGTTTTTAGGATATTCAGCGGTTGTCAACACTCATTATGGAAGCACAGAGCTTAATTCCCGTTTTAGCAAACAATGCTGTATCTCGTCAAAATGATATTCTCAATGAAAGTACATTAAATCAACATTGTGGAATTTCAATAACAACTGTCAAGGACGATCTTAGAACCAAATTGTCGCCTGCACTAGCTACAATGAATAGAAATACTGAAGAAGTAGTAAGACTGCAAGAAGGTTTAATGAAAAAAATTGATGTAAAGAAAGAGCAGGTTTGTATATTTTAAAATCATTTTGTGTGTTTAGGTCATAGTAATTTCTTAATCTGCATTGTTATTTAAAAACAAATTAGTTAAAATTCAGGTAATATATTACGTATATGGTGGGATAAAGGGAAAACGGAAAGTTGGATAAGAAATAACTGGATTACAGACTTGCTATGGTAAACCGTGCGGGTCAGGAAGAAAAAAAAACCAATTAAAGTAAAGACTCGCACGAAATTACATAGCCAAAGGAAGAGATGCCAAGCTAAGGTCAATCAGAGATTGGGTGTGGGAAAGTAATCGAAAACAAAACCCAAGAAGAAAAACCGAGTCGTCTCTCTGAAATAATAATTAGTTGATTAGTACAAACAGAAAAATAAGAAAATAAGAATACATATATATATATATATATATATATATATATATATATATATAAAGTAAGATGTATCTGTAAACAAACTCTTATGAAAATAATAAGAGCCATTGACAAATACAAATCGGGCTGGTAGTTATATAGCCATTAACAAAACATTAGCTTTATTAATTCATAGGGAGGAAACATCCACTGACCAATGGTTTCGCTTGTTAGCCTCATCAGAGTGGACTGTTCCCAAGAACCCTATGAAGTAATCAGCTATTGTAATGATATAATTCGAAACAATCACTGTACTATGGCAAAAGTAAATAAAACCGCCATCAGGTGATAAAACACCAACACTACTAAAGTGTGGAAGTACAGAATTGAACCGAAACTGCATAATAAATTTTAAAAATGACTATAAAAGTACGTTGGGCCTTTGAGATTTGCGGAATGTTACAGCAAAATTTATTTGCTAACGTAACAAACCTTCTCGTGGCGACACCGGGTTCATGCCCCAAAGGCAATTCAAATAAACAAAGACAAGTTATTTGCAGTCCGCAATAAGAAAATAGTATATAAAATAAGATGTATCTGTAAACAAACTCTTATGAAAATAATAAGAGCCATTGACAAATACAAATCGGGCTGGTAGTTATATAGCCATTAACAAAACATTAGCTTTATTAATTCATAGGGAGGAAACATCCACTGACCAATGGTTTCGCTTGTTAGCCTCATCAGAGTGGACTGTTCCCAAGAACCCTATGAAGTAATCGCTATTATAATGATATAATTTCGAAACAATCACTGTACTATGTATCACTATCACTATGTACTGTATCACCGCAAATCTCAAAGGCCCAACGTACTTTTATAGTCATTTTCAAAATTTATTATGTAGTTTCGGTTTAATTCTGTACTTCCACACTTTAGTAGTGTTGGTGTTTTATCACCTGATGGCGGTTTTATTTACTTTTGCCATAGTACAGTGATTGTTTCGAAATTATATCATTATAATATGATTACTTCATAGGGTTCTTGGGAACAGTCCACTCTGATGAGGCTAACAATGTCGAAACCATTGGTCAGTGGATGTTTCCTCCCCATGAATTAATAAAGCTAATGTTTTGTTAATGGCTATATAACTACCAGCCCGATTTGTATTTGTCAATGGCTCTTATTATTTTCATAAGAGTTTGTTTACAGATACATCTTACTTTATATATATATATATATATATATATATATATATATATAAAATATGATCTGACAAATCAAGTAACGAACTGCTTTAAATATAAACTATAGGCTGTTTAATTAAAATATTGGGAACTATTTAGTTCGAAGAAATGCTTCAAGTAAGGTGTATTTATTTCTATTCCTGACGTTCGAACCTCTTTGGGTTCTTTTGAAGGCTAAAATGGTGACACAGTTAAAATAAAATTGAATTGAAAACTTACATATAAATTTACACTATATTCTAATTCTAGCGAAATCTTCAATAATCCAAACTTTAAAAACATTTAAACTATAAAGTTTGGATTATTGAAGATTTAGTTGAAGTTAGAATGATAGTAGTAAATTTATATGTAAGTTTTATTGCAATTTTATTTTAACTGTGTCACCATTTTAGCTAAAAGAACCCAAAGAGGTTCAAACGTCAGGAATAGAAATAAATACACCTTACTTGAAGCATTTCTTCTAACCTAAATAGTTCCAATATTTTAATTAAACAGCCTATATTTATATACAGGTGAGTTTTAGTGTGGCAAGTCGATAACTCCGTTATTATAAAAGCTACGTAAACCAAATTTGAGTCATATTAGGCATGCCTAAAGTGCACATTTTAAAAATATTTGGAAGCATACAGGGTGTTTCATAATTCCCATATTAAACTTATATTTTTTTAAATGGAACACCCTATATATTATTACATTTTTGAAAAGCTCATAAAAAGAGCTTTAATTTGATATCAAATTGTATCTGTCTATTCCTTTTAGTTTTTGAGATATTCAACTGTTTTTAAAAAACATGACCCTGATTAGATACATTGTCACTGCACTAATACACAACTTATGTTAATTTTCAAGATGCAGAAAATTTTACCATATACCATAGTATATCTGTAAATATCACTTTTTTGAAATTTCTTCCCAGTATACAGGATGTCAGGTTTCGCAAAATGCAATTTTTAAAATTTTTTTTAAATGGCACCCTACCAATTTTATTGCTACAATGGATAGTTCATTAAGTGTCCTTTCATTTTTGTTAAGCATTCCCTATACCTAAATCCATTACTTTCTGAGATATTTTTGATTTTCTTCAAATTTTATGAATGTTTTTAATTTACATAACTAAAAATAATTCACTATTGGAGAATATTATAAAACAATTAATACATTTTGATTAACAATCAACTACAGTTATCCAATAACAATTTTCACTAAAGATATAACAACCTACAATAATACGCTATCAACAGAATTCTGCCAGATCAACAATATGCATTTTATAGAAAATGTTCAAGCAGGAAATCAGGCAGGCTTTGAAAAAAATAACTATTACATGTAAAGTGTCATTTAGGTTTATTAATTGTAGTGTGTTGTCATTTAACAGGATATCTCTCTTGGTATATTCTTGATGCAAGTAGGAAATTTCTTAAACTTTCTCCCAATACCCAAATCATATCTATTTATTGTTCCACGGTAAAATTCATTTTGAAAACTCCTTCAAAGATTACATTTAAAACAGAACTGATAATGTGTTAAATGACAACACACTACAATTAATAAACCTAAATGACATTTTAATTGTAATTGTTATTTTTTTCAAAGCCTGCCTGATTTCCTGTTTGAACGTTTTCTATAAAATGCATATTGTTGATCTGGCAGAATTCTGTTGATAGCGTATTATTGTAGGTTGTTATATCTTTAGTGAAAATTGTTATTGGATAACTGTAGTTGATTGTTAATCAAAATGTATTAATTGTTTTATAATATTCTCCAATAGTGAATTATTTTTAGTTATGTAAATTAAAAACATTCATAAAATTTGAAGAAAATCAAAAATATCTCAGAAAGTAATGGATTTAGGTATAGGGAATGCTTAACAAAAATGAAAGGACACTTAATGAACTATCCATTGTAGCAATAAAATTGGTAGGGTGCCATTTAAAAAATTTTAAAATTGCATTTTGCGAAATCTGACACACCCTGTATACTGGGAAGAAATTTTAAAAAGTGATATTTACAGATATACTATGGTATATGGTAAAATTTTCTGCATCTTGAAAATTAACATAAGTTGTGTATTAGTGCAGTGGCAATGTATCTAATCAGGGTCATTTTTTAAAAAAACAGTTGAATATCTCAAAAACTAAAAGGAATAAACAGATACAATTTGATATCAAATTAAAGCTCTTTTTATGGGCTTTTCAAAAATGTAATAATATATAGGGTGTTCCATTAAAAAAAATATAAGTTTAATATGCCCTGGAATTATGAAACACACTGTATGCTTCCAAATATTTTTAAAATGTGCACTTTAGGCGTGCCTAATATGCCTCCAAATTTGGTTTACGTAGCTTTTATAATAACGGAGTTATCGACCGTTGCCATACTAAAAACTCACCCTGTATATATATATATATATATATATATATATATATATATATATATCGATATAAATAATAAAGAAAACCCTTTCTGGTATAAGTAATTGCTTTTCTATATTATTATTTCAAAATATGGTTACAAATGTGATACAGATTAAACTAAATAGTGTTCGTATGCAGCACACAATCAGGTAACCGTATACTTAACACATACAACAAACATATCACTTATAGTAAATGAGAACCTAGATTGTAAATCAGTACTAATAATTAAATATCCTACACTTTTAGGTAGTATAAGTCGCGTGACAAGAAACGCACGATCTCGGTGCCTGTATCGGACCACATACATTTTAATTATTTAAAACCTGCGTAGTTAAATTATATCAGGCTGAAGGCTAGATGATAAAACATATCAACACTGCTAGCATGTTCTTAAAACTAATCAGTATTAGTAATGTTGGTTAGTAACAATATACAACGTGACAGCCGTAGAAAGTTTAGGAGGTCGCAGGATTAGTAAAGTGTGAGATTTTCAAAAGCTCACGGTTTCTGTCACGAGGATTAAATGGCCAGTAGCAATATACAGCAACCATTAATTTTAGCTAAGCGGAACTGGAGAAGTCAGCGTCACCAAATTGTTTCTTAGTCAGCAGTCTTGGTTGCAAACCCAGTGTACGAGAAGTGAGTAATCTCACAGCGTCAAGGAGCGAGAATGTAGGCGGAAAACCAACCAACCGATCTAGAAAATTTATCCTAAAACGAGCTAAAAGCAGATTTTAAATTAGTGCTACCTCCAACTGTTAGCTAATACCTACCCGATACATACAAGAGAAAGTAATTTGAAGGGAGGATGCATGTACCAGCTCGTATAATTTCTTGTACAATCCCCACGGTAATTGTACAAAGGACAGAATCAGTACTCCAACGAAAACCGTTGGTATTAGAAAACAGAATGAATAATTCGTAAATAAAATCCGATGCAACGAGTGTTGACAGCCCATCTGTGCAACAAATGTTCAACAAAAGTACTTGCGAAACTTTTATAAAATTGATAGTATAATCCAGTATGAATAGGAACCGCTTAGAATGAACAGGATGTCTACTGTCACGAAAAGTTATGAAAGTCACGAAAAAGACGCGAATTTCGTTTTGCTGTAACTAAAGTAACGAAAAGTCACTAAACCCTATATCTCGGTCACGAATTTTTTCTTCATTGTTTGATTATCGTACGTATTTCCATAAAAAAGTCATAAAATTTTATAGCCATACTTCAGATGTTGCAGCAAATAAATGTTAAAGGACAAAAAATTCCTATATCGCACCGAAAGCAGCCTGTCGCTTTTCATTATACATTTATTCAGGTGGGTTATATAAATCCTGTGGTTTTTGTTTGACGCCTTGGATCTAGAAATCATGGCTTATCAATGCTTGAGCAGCAATTTTGTGTGTATATTTCTGACATGCTTTTTTATTATTGTATGCGGCTGTAATAAATACCTGCTATTGTAATCAACCCCAGACACTGTGGTCCTGGTGCCAATGACCTTCATTGTAATACGGAATTGGAATGTGGGGTAGGTAGCAGCCGGACGACCACATTTAAAGAATATTACTGCAAGTCAGTCGTAAATAAAACCTTATGAGATGTGTTTAATTTTGATTATTTGTAAGGTGACAAGATTTTACTGTTTTTAAGTTTACACAGTGCGTATGTACTTAAGTGAAAACTTTCTTGTAAAAATGCCTGGAAAGTGTTCGTTTTCTGAACTTTGGCTGACAAATCCGATTTTTAAAAGCTGGTTACAACCAGTACCTAGAAATGTTCATGTTGCTTTTTGTGCCAGCTGCAAAAAAAAATTTGATATTTCAAAAGTATATATATAATGTAAAACTTCATTCCAAGGGACTAAAACATTCTAAAATAGCTAATCCAATACTCAATATGAAGCAACCAACTATAGAGAATAATTTAGTTGAAATACTCCGGTTTCAGACTTTCAACAAAATGATATTTCAGCTTCAGTAACAGCTGATTTACCTGCAAAAGTGTATTCTGAAGAAGCTGATCGTGAAAATAAAAATATTGTGTCATACATGATCCGTAACAAGATTACTAAAGTTCAAACATTATGGACTACGCACAAGATAGTATCTTATTCTTCATCAAGAATTCATCAGGATGCTACTGAACTTTTTCCAATAATGTTCCCAGATTCTTTTATAGCGAAAAACATGCAGTTACACAAAAACAAAATATGTTATATAGCCACTTTTGGCTTGGGTCCATTTTACCAAAACGAACTTTTAAATAAAATTAAAGATTGTATTTTTTTGTGTATAAGTTTTGACGAAAGCCTGAATAAAGTTGTGCAAAAATGCCAAATGGACATTCTTGTTAGACATGGTGATGATGAAGATAATATGGTTAAAACAAATTATTTGTCTTCGTGTTTTCTTGAAAAAACCACTGCCATCGATCTTTTACATGGTTTTTTAAATACCCTGGATTCTCTTAGTATACCCATTAAAAAAATTTGTAACATCAGTATGGATAGACCTAATGTGAATCTTAAGATGCTTCGGGAACTAAAAGAACACATTCAAATTTCTGGTAGCGATGATGACCCCGTAATGTTTGATCTTGGTACGTGTGAGCTGCACATTGTTCATGGAGCGTATAAAACAGCACACAATAGCATTGGTTGGTTTATCCAATGAATTTCTACGTGCATTGTATTACCTTTTCAAAGACACTCCTACTAGAAGAGGAACTTTTATCTATCATACAGGTACAACGTTTCCACACAAATTTTGTTCAATGATGGATGGAAAATGGTGGTGTTTTACAGCGAGCAATTAGCAAGCTATTAGAGCCTCTTAAAAAGTATATTACAGCAGTTTCAACTTGTCCACCAGATTGTTCTAGTTTTAAGAAAATTAGTAAAGCTTTGTCAGATAGTTTCTTGCTAGCAAAACTAGAATTTTTTAACTAAATATCAAACAAATGAGCCAATGTTACCCTTTCTTCATCACGATCTAAGTTCGTTGCTGCGTTATATTCGGGAAAGATTTATAAAAAACGAATTAATAAAAAGTGCAAAAATGTCTTTGGATTTAATTAATTTTAAACTTGATGTTGCCAAAAATTTATTATCACCAATGCAGATTGATATTAGCTTTGGTGCTAAAATGGCAATCAAGAACTTGAAAAAACTGTTTCAGAACTTTCAAATTTTAGTGTTTAAAAAAGATTGTCAGACCTTTCTTAAACTCCTTTTTAAGAAAACCAGTGAAAAGTCACCTCTTAAATATAAAATTGTTAGAGGTGCATCATGTCTTTCTCCATATGTAATGAAAAGTGAAACACTTAGGAAACAGAATTCAAGACGCATTAGAAGAATTTGTAGAAAAGAAACATAAAAGTCCAGGTTGTGCCGATGGTATAAAAAGACAATATGAAACTTTGTGTGTATCAGAACGTGATTCTTTAAAAGAGTGGCATAATGAAGGGCTGGATATATATTTTACCAAACTTTTTGTAAAATCCTCCTATAAACGATAAACAATTTCTTACTTTTGTAAGGATAATTTTGACAATGTATCATGGTAATGCTATGGTAGAAAGGGGGTGTTCTATAAACAATAAATGCTTACAGCACGGCTTAGAAGAAAGATCATTGATTTCACAAAAATTAATTTATGAAGTAACATTTAAGAATTTAGATATAACTGCGAAAATGCTTCATGGTGTAAGGAATGCATCTTCTTTAAAACGTGAAGCTATTGCCGAAAAAAAGAAATCTAAGGAAAAGGAAGTATGCATTAGAAAGCGGATTGTGAAGGAAGTTGCAGACTTACAAAAGAAACGGAAGGACATAGAGAAGCATAACTTTGAAGAACTAAAAGCATTGGACATTGAGTTGGAAAAATTAAAGAAAAAATTAAAACCAATATGAATTTAAATTGTGTTGTTCTCAAATAACCTTTATATATTCCCTGTATGTTTGTTGTGGTTTGTTAAGCATTCTTCTTAATCTTTTTTGGGAATTAAACCACTCATAAACCACTCATAAAATCATCTTTATTTACGTTTCGATCCATGATCTAGGATCGTTGTCAAAATAATAAAAACTTCAAGTTTGACATTTATGACATAAATTGAAGGTGACTTTGATTTATTGAGGTTCAAAATATTTAGTTTGAGTACACTAAGCAAAAATTTTTAAAAGAATGATTGCCTTTAATTTGTGTTACGGCCTTGGACCGACTTTTTTTAGGTAACCAATACGCTTAACGTGAAATCAGCTGATTAATTTTTATTGGTGAATTTTATATAAATTCAATAATTTGTGATTGGTAAACATTTTTTAACATGTTTCTATTTATACAATTGAGAGGATGGTTATTAAAGAAGTGTGCGATTGCGTTATCGTAAGGCTTAAGCAGTCGTTTTTTTTTATATTTATTTTGAGGGGGAAAATCATTATCATTTAAGCTACCTCTGTGGTAGATTTTAACATGGTTCTGAGGCGACCCTATGGCGGTTTTACACTTGTCAGATATCAATGTTGTTCTATGAAGATTGTATATGGTTCTGAGACGCCCTAAGACGGGTTTACACTTGTCAGATACCAATGCTGTTTTACAGGGGTTGTTGATATGCTTATTGTTATGTAATTAGTTTTTGTATGTATAAATAGAAATCATGTATGTAGGCTGTATTTCATGTTAATATCGCAAGGAAAACCCAGGAAAAACTTGCAATGCTACCTAGATATTGTGGGCATTTGATTTTCATTTGTTATTTCTTTTAGTAATGGAATCCATTGTTTACTGAAAGTTACGGATTCGTTTGCTGCACAGTTATTTTTATGTAGGGTTATATAAACAGCTTCTTTGATTTTGCGTTTTTGGTGGTTTTCTTCTTTGTCGATAATTTTTGCGTCCTCCCATTTTATTTTATGACTGGAGTCTCATGCAAATTGGCAAATCATGGATTTTTCAAATTTTCTATTTTTTATATATGATTTATGTTCTTTTAATCGAACTTCAAATGGTCTGGAACTTTCCCCTATATAAAACTTGTTACATTCGCAGGGTATTTTGTAGATGCAGTTTTTTGAACTTTGTATTGCGTTTTTGGGTTTTGTTTTTGTTGATTGTGCTCTTAGTGTATTGTTGGTTCTAAATAGTGTTTTAATTCTAAATTTGTTTCCTATTCTTTGGATTTTTTCGGAGAATCCTTTTATGTATGGTATTGAGAGCATTTTTTGGTGTGTATCGTTTTTGTTTTCTTGTTCTTTATTTTTAGGTTTTTCTATTAGTTTACATTTGATTAGATCTTTCTCTTTCTTTAAAATTTCTTCGTTTGATGATATTAATTTTGCTCTAACATACATGGTTTTGATAATTCCTCGTTTGACACATTGTGGGTGGTTTGAATCGTAGTTTAAGTATCTGTTTGTGTGCGTTGGTTTTCTGTATACCAATGTTTTAATTGTTGTATCGTTTTTGCTAACTAGAATATCTAAAAACGGAAGTTTTACATGTTGTTCTAATTCATATGCGAATTTAATAGTTGGTTCTATTTTGTTAATGGACTCTACAAATTTTTTAATTAGTTCTGCTTTATGAGGCCAAATAGCATAGACATCATCTACGTATCTCCACCAGATTAGTGGTTTCAATTCTTGTGTGAATATTACATCTTTTTCGAATTCCTCCTTGAATATATTACTAAAGATTGGAGATAGTGGACTTCCCATTGCCATTCCGAAGCTTTGTTTGTAGAATTGATCACTTATTTGAAAATATGTGGTATTGACGCATAAGCCAATTAATCCCATAATCGATGATTTATTTAGTTTTGTTCTTTCCTTAAGGTTGCCATCTTTTTCTAGTTTGTTTTTTATAATATTGAGTGTTTTGTTTATAGGGACATTTGTGAAGAGATTTACTACATCAAAACTTACCATTGTGTGTGTATTTTCAATTTTTCATCATCATTTTGTTTTCGACCTTATATAAGATCGGTTTGACGCAGCTCTAATTTCTTTTCTATTCTGTGCTAATCTAAAAAGCTCTACATACTCTTCACAACGTAAATTTCTAATTATTTGACTAATATAGCTTGGTCTAGATCTTCCTATATCATTCTTTTTCCTATCCACCTGGCTCTACATAGATATTAGCAACCTGATGGTTGTTAAAGAACTCTAACATGTTTACATGATTACCATTTATAAGGAAATGAAATATTATCTGCTTCAGAAAGGAAAAGTGTTAAATTATATGTTATGGTTAAAGCTTAAGCAACGAATCGCTGCCAACATGCCAGACCGCTACCTAATGAGTTATGTCATGGTGACGTTTATTAAATTATATGTTATGGTAAGGCTTAAGCAATGAATCACTGGCAGCATGCCAGACCGCTAACTAATTGCGAGTTATGTCATGGTGACATTTAGTGAACTGATTTTTTTGTTTTGTTTTCGAACTTACTTAAATTCGTTTTGACGCAGCTCTAAATTCTTGTCTATTCTGAGCTAGTCTAAAGAGGTCTACATACCCTTCACAACCTAAATCTCTAATAATTTGACTAGTATAGCTTTGTCTAGGCCTTCCTACTCTATTTTTATTTGGTAGTTTATAATCTAAGACTGTACTAAATAGTCCCTCATGTCTTAACTGGTGCCCTATCATTCTATCTCTCCTGACCTTTAATTGTTTCCACATACAGGGTTCCTCACCTATCTTTCTATAAACTTCCTCGTTTGTTACTCTATCTGTCCAACTAATCTTTAACATTCTCCTATAACACCAAGTTTCAAAAGCTTCTATCTTTTTCTTATCTACTTCTTTAATTGTCCAAGTCTCACTACCGTATAGTAGAACGCTCCATACGTACGACTTTAAGAAACTTTTTCTAAACTAATACTATTAGCTATTAGTAAGTTTTTCTTTTTTAAAAACATTTTTCTAGCTTGAGCTATTCTAGCTACTATATCCCTTCTGCTACGTCCATCCTTTGTAATTATACTACCTAAATAGCAAAATTCATCTACCTCCTCTAACTCGGTATTACCTATTTTTAATTTTGGTTTAGAACTAGGCTGTAACTCACTTGTCATTATCTTTGTCTTTACTGAGTTAATTCTCATACTATAGTTACTCCGTAGTATCTCATCTAAAATATTTAAAAACTCTCCTAACTCTTTTCTAGACTCTGCTATAATGGCTATATCATCTGCAAAACGTAACATGTCTATTTTCTGTCCCTGTACACTAATACCTATCTCTTTTCTCTCGCTAGTTAAGTTTAAAGCTTCCTCAATATAAACATTAAAAATCAAGGGAGACAGTATACAACCCTGTCTAACACCATTTCTAATCTTAGCTTCCCTTTCTATTTCATCAAATCTAATTACTACGCTTTGGTTTTTATATAGACTGTAAATAATTTTTCTATCCCTATGAGAGATTCCTATTTTTCGCAAAACCCTGAACATAACAATCCAATTAACCCTATAAAATGCTTTTTCTAAATCTACAAACGCGAAATGAGTCTTTTTATTCTTTTGTAACCTTTTTTCAATAATTACCCTAATCATTAGTATTGGTTCTCTAGTCCCTCTGTCTTTACGAAAACCATATTGGTCTTCGTGTAAATAATTCTCAGTCAAAGCTTCTACTCTATTTTTAATTATTATTGTTAGTATTTTGGAAGCATGAGAAGTCAAACTAACCGTTCTAAAATTCTCACATTTATCAGCTCCTGACTTTTTTGGGATTGGGATAATATTTTTTCGAAATCTATTGGAACCTCACCTGTGTCATATATTACTTTTACTAGTTCATATAAGCTGTCTAAAGTTTTCTGACTTGCATATTTTATTAATTCTGCGGGAATATCGTCTATCCCTGGCGCTTTATTTAGTTTAAGATTCCAAACAGCTCTATCAAATTCCTCTCTTAATATTGAGAACCCTATTTCTATATTCTCTTCTTGGTCGTTCTCTAACTCATCCATATCGTCTCCTTTATATAAATCTTCTAAATATCTTTTCCATCTATCTGCTACCTCAACTTTATTTATTAGAAGCTCATTATTCTCGTCTCTAATATCATTACATTTTTCCCTATCTTCCCCAAAAAACTTTTTAACTGCCCTGTAAGCCCTGTCTGTCTTACCTACTCTCAAATCATCTTGTATTCCCTTACAATTCTCCTCCATCCATTTATTTCTAGCTTATCTACACTCATGCACTATCTTATTTCTAACTGTATTATATTTTTGCTTACTTTCACTATCCACTTCTCTGAAAGGTTTAAGCTTTCTTCTATTCTCTATTAAATCTAATATCTCCTTTGTTACCCAGGGTTTTCTCGCTTCTATTTTTTTCTTACCTATAGTCTGTGTTGCTGCATCACGTACAGTCAGTTTTATTTCTTTCCATCTATTTTCTACGTTCCCTTCTACAGCTGTCTCTTTGCTCTTATTATCTAATACTTGTTTATATTCCTCTTTTACCCTACTATCATTAAGCTTACCTAGATCCCATCCCTCTCTTTTAACCTTTCTTAATTTTTTTAATTTTAGTTTACACTTCATTTTAACTAAGTTATGATCGCTATCTATGTCAGCCCCTAGATAACTACGACAGTTTTTAACATGGTTTCTAAATCTTTGTTTAACTAAAATATAATCTATTTGGTATCTAACCCTATCACCTGGCGCTTTCCAGGTATATCTTCTCCTAACATGTTGTTTGAATAGGGTGTTTACAGTTACTAATCTATGTTCCTGGCAAAACTCAACTAATCTTTCTCCTATATCATTTCGTCTGCCATACCCAAATTTTCCTACCATTTTTCCCTCACTACCTTCTCCCACTGACGCATTAAAATCGCCCATAACTATTAAATTCTCATTTCCCTTTACTCTTCTCACAATACTATTTATATCCTCGTATACCTTTTCTACTTCCTCATCCTTGTACTAAGTTGTTGGCATGTAAACCTGTACTAAAACAGTGTCTGTGGGTTTTGTACTCAATCTAACCATAATTAATTCTATTACTAAATTGTAAGTACTCTTTAACTTTATGTCCTAATCTTTTACCTAACACTATTCCTACCCCTGCCTGTCCATTAGTTGAAGAAGTTGTAATTATTCTATAATTATCTTTCCAAAAGTCATTACTATCTGGCCATCTCACCTCACTAATACCTAAAATGTCTAGCTTTCCCTTTCTCATTTCGACTAATAAATTCGTTAACTTATCTACTCTAAGTAATGATCTTACATTCCAAGTCCCAATCACTAAATCGAACTGTTGTTTTATATTCTTACGATGACGAGCCCCAAGTACCCCCTCCCGGAGATCCGAGTGAGGGAGTATTTTACCTCCGGACAAGAATTTTACTTGTGAGCTCTCCATCATATGTATTTCGTGTTTTAGGCCATGCACACCTGGGAAATATTGTGGTAGGTTCCCATATCTTTCCACAACGCAGTTTTTAAAAATTTTAGCAAAAAGCTGTATCCGTCACGGCCAACCCCCAACAACCTTGTAATTTTTATGTTTGACAATTTTTCTAAAAAGTGTTGGTTGTTTTTTATGAAAGAATCCGTTTTGCCTGCTAATGGATTTATAATTTTTAGGAGAAATTTTGCTAAATTATGGCATGCTGAATCTATGGAGCTTGTGATAGGTCTTAAAGGAAGTTTTTTTTATGAATTTTTGATAGACCGTAAAAGTGGGGTAGTTTACTGTAATGTGGGACCAGTTTACTTCTTTCTTTGTCTTCGAATTCATTTTTAAATTTAAATAGAGTTTTGTATATTTTATTTTCAATTGATTTTGTTGGGTTCGTTTCTAAACTGGTGTAATTCTCAGTGTTTAATAGTTCGTTGACTTTTGTGTTGTAATCGTTTTTATTCATTATTACTGTTGCATTTCCTTTGTCAGCAGGTACAATTATAATTGAGTTATCGTTTTTTATATTACGAATTGCTTTTATTTCGTTATTACTTATATTTGGCTTTATTTTGTGACTCTTTTCTATTTCAATTTTGCATCGTACTCTAAATTCGTTTGCTTGATCTTCTTCGAGTTGGTTTGCTGTTTTCTCAATACAGCTAATTATTTAAAAGGTTGGTATTGATTTGGGTGTTACTGCAAAGTTATGGCTTTTTGATAGAATTGATTTTTCTGTGTCGTTAATAGTTCTGCTTGATAAATTTATCACGGTGTTTAGTATGGTGTTGCTGGTTGCTAACGTTTTATTTTTCTCTATAAATAGGTTATTAAATTTCTTTATGTGAATTTCTTTTTGTTTGGAAAATACTGATTCGTAGTAAGTTTTTGCACTAATGCGAATTTTATCAAAATCATATTTTGTTACCTTTATTCGTATAATTTTCCCCCTCAAAATAAATATAAAAAACGGCTGCTTAAGCCTTACAGTAACACAATCGCACACTTCTTTAATACCATCCTCTCAATTGTATAAATAGAAACATGTTAAAAAATGTTTTCCAATCACAAATTATTGAATTTATATAAAATTCACCAATAAAAATTAATCAGCTGATTTCACATCAAGCGTATTGGTTACCTAAAAAAAGTCAGTCCCAGGCCGTAACACAAACTAAAGGCAATCATTCTTTTAAAAATTTTTGCTTAGTGTACTCAAACCTAATATTTCGAACATCAATAAATCAGTCACCTTCAATTTATGTCATAAATGTCAAACTTGAAGTTTTTATTATTTTGACAACGTCCTAGGTCATGGATCGAAATGTAAATAAAGATGATTTTAAAAACTATGAGTGGTTTAATTCACAAAAAAGATTAAGAAAAACCTTTATATACTTAATTATGACAAATGTCCTAATTATTTAATTTTGTGATTATAATGTTATGCAACTTAACAGCAATAGAATAAATACAAGTAAGTTTTTTTAACACAGGTCACTAATATTTTAAAAAATTGTCACTAAAAGTCACGAATTTTCGTTTTTGAATCTCAGTAGACACCCTGAAAGGACAGAATCAGTACTCCAATGAAAACCGTTGGTATTAGAAGACAGAATGAATAATTCATAAATAAAATCCAATGCAGCGAATGTTAATAGCCAATCTGAAGGACCAAAATGTTGGTTCAAAGGATGTATCATGCATTACTTAACATAAACACTTACTTTGAATTCCTCTAATGATGATGTGTACTGTAATTAGATTAACGGTATAGCGAGCTTAACGGTACTATTTTATTGCCAATGAGCACTCACAATACGAAACTAATTTGTCACTTCCGGTGGTTCGAACATGACAACACAACACCCTCGTCGGCTGCCGGTTTTAAGTCCTTTCATGATTTTTAAAGGGAAGGGTTAACCAGGATCAAGAAAAGAGGGACAGGAGCCCGAACACATATTTTTATGTGCAATGTAGTTTAATTTTTTTAGTTCAATTAAAATTTCTGATGAAATGGTACATTACACTAAGTTATCAATGACAGGTAGGCAGACATCACCACTAGCGATATGACTTAGTCTTTGTTGGTCAAATAGTATTATAAATAAAGTTGTGTGTGAAATTTATTTACATTGTACAGTTCTTGTTCCACAATAAAGTTTAATAATAATAATAATTTTAAAATTTCTAAAAGAATGTGACAAAGTTAATATGCAGTTTAATATTATGTTTTATAGGTAAACACTGATATGACAAAGCAGGAACTGTTAAAAAAAATTCAAACAGACAGTAATACAGTGGAGGAATTCATGCTTAATAAAACGCAAGAATTTCTAACTACCCTTGAAGTATTAAATGGTAGTATTAAAAATAAACAAGAAGAAAACCAGAAGAATTGTAAATATGCTGTAGAGGTAATAATTTTTGTATTTCTTTCTATTATACATGAAAAAATTTCAGTCTCATGTTCATACAATGGAGGAAATTATGCTGGTCGAAACCAATAAAGAAGAATCCTCGTTCAATAAATTGACTGATAATTTCAATATAATGGCAAATAAGATGGCAGAATTGGAAGATCACATAAATATAAATAAAAAATTAGTTGAATCTACTTTAACAGATACACAAAAAGAATTATATAGTTTAGCTAACAATGATACTCTTGAAATGGGGAAATGTGGTGATACTCCAGTTCGAGTCGATTTTCCATCATCTATTGCTTTATTAAAGCCAAGCCCTCGTCAAAGAATATTAATGCGGCACAAAGAAAAAAATAACATGGTATTCCGTATTAGGTTTAGTTGTTTTTTTAATATTGTTTTTAACAGAAAGAAAAAATTGAAGATGCAGAAAATGGCAACACACCAAAGTCTTCAAAACGTGAATTATCACCAACTAGGACTATGTCGCCCCTTCTGAGTTTAAATGGTTCTCATCGAAATAATATTTTAAGTCCACATTCTATAAAAGTTTTAAAGAACGAAGGACTTCTAGGTGTAAAAGAGGTAAAAATTGGTGCTAAATAGAAAGCTTACTAAAATGTTTCATTGCAGTATGAGAAAGAGAATGTATTAACAGACAAGTAGTATTTAGTTTTTAGGTTATACCTTTAGTTTATAATAATTTTACTATCACTTTGTGTAGACCAATGTAATTTTCATTCGTTTATATAGATTTTTACTTCAGTATCGTGTTTTCGATTTTATGAAACGATAATTAATACTAGTTCTAAAGCTAAACATGCAATAATCGTAGATGCAGAAATACATAATAGTTGCAAAGAAAACTCTTTTTTTTTAAATTTTAATTAGAGGTGAAATTGTGTAAAATGCATGGGTTTAAAATTTTCTTACACAGGTATTGATTTGTTTCAAGTCCAATTCGATTGTTTTTAAATAAATACAAGTGTAAAAGTTGTGCAATTTCACTCCAGATTATTTAGTAGACTTTTTGCAGGGAAACCTAGCAAAATTTGTTACTCAAATTCTGTCTTATCAGCAGACCACAAGAATCTCCATAAATTGAATAGTGTGAATACGTGCATCAAGTTGGACCAACCCATATCAACAGGGTGTCTACTGTCACGAAAAGTCACGAAAAAGACACGAATTTTGTTTTGCAGTAACTAAAGAAATGAAAAGTCACCAAATCCTATATCTCGGTCACGAATTTTTTCTTCATTGTTTGATTTTCGTATGTATTTCCACAAATACGTTATAAAATTTTATAGCCATACTTCAGATGTTGCAGCAAATAAATGTTAAAGGACAAAAAATTCCTTCATTGCACCGAAAGCAGTCTGTCTCTTTTCATTATACATTTATTCGGTTGGGTTATATAAACGCTGTGGTTTTTGCTTGACGCCTTGGATCTAGAAATCGTGGCTTATCAATGCTTGAGCAGCAGTTTTGTGCGTACATTTCTGACATGCTTTTTTATTATTGTATGCGGCCGTAATAAATACCTGCGGCCATGGCACCAATGACCTTCATTGTAATAGGGAAAGATTTATCATAATTCTTATTTGTAATAGGACAGGCAGAACTGGTAACTGTGAGAGTTTGAGTGCCAGTTCCAGTAATTAGATCAGAGGTGATAGAATTTGTCACTGATAATGTTTGAGTACCAACAGAACTATGAAAATAAGAAGTATCATTTGAATTTGTATTTAATAACCTATCTACTAAGGTCTGAAGTATATTAATCTTAAGCTTGGCATCATGCAGCTGCTGATTAAGCTGTGTTTCATTTGCAATGGCTTCTTGGATAAAATAGTTGTGATCAAGTTTTAATTTAGCTAAGTGGTGGACCAATAACTCATTGTCCTCAGCAAGCTGTTGAAGTTTGGAGTGAACTTTATCAGTATTATTAGGGGTAGTAGAAAAATTTGTCATTGAGGAAATGCAGTTTTCACATAACAATAGGTTATCATTCAGTAACTTTTTATGTTTAACTCTATGAAGACAGCTCTTGTGGTAAACACAATGGATGCACACATAATTGTTAAAAATTTTTTAGGACAGCATAAAAAGCCGGAAGATTTAAAGCAAGACTCCATAAGTAGATCATTTTCAGCCATAATAAACTAAGTAAGTAATCCGTAATATAAGTAAGCCTTATGTATAATGAAAATTTAAAATTAATTGCAGATAGAGAATAAATGCAAATATTATATTATATAATTCCAGATATGCTTCAAAGTGATTCTTGTTAATTATGATACCAGTATATGTGTAGCCTTCAGTTAAAAGATAAGGAACAAGTTCAAGAACCAGATGGCTAATAGGTTAACAATATAAAGACTGCTGGCCTTCTTAGATACGGTGATTAATCAGTTATAAATGCTGCACTCGGCCAACTATCAGCATCATGACGAAGAGTAAGAAGTAAACTAGACTTTGATATACTTTTCACTAAATAAAATATAATGAATAAATGATAATAAACAAAACATAATTATTGCTTCAAACACTTATCTTTTTTAACAATAGCGAAATGAAGCACATTTATTGATAGCGGCCGTTCAAACTGAAAGCGATAGTTGACTGTATGATTTCGTCCATCTAATACGGAATACAAAAGTCGACTATGTTCTTGTCTTCTCCATGGCAGGTGATAAAAAGTTCTTGCACAGGCGAAGGACTGCAAAATTTATCGCTGTCGTGTCACTTACAATAGGCATAGTGATTGAAGCAATTACACTGTACATGCAAAGACATTTGAATATACCAGGCGGAGGTAAATAATCAACAAATTCCAAACGCCATAACAATTAAGAGGCAACTTATTTACAATATAAACGAAACAATGAGTGATGAGTTTTCGTATGTGTGTCTAGAGTGCAACCATACGATACTTGACAATTTTCATGTTACAAATTTGATTCTTAAAAATAATTATTAGAATATCTTGCCATAGTTATATAGGCAATTTTGTATTAGTGCAATTTTCTTACATTAGAAAGTATCTCAGTAATTAAAATTTGAAATAAGAATCTTGTTTTAAAAACTCACATGTAAATTTGTAAGGAAAACAGGTCCGTCTATCATATTTAAATCACCTAATTCCCTTAATAATAACTTAAATATCTAAAATTTGGTCATAGATTTAAACGAGACCGTTAAATATATTGTCCTTTTATCATGTAACGTAAAACTCGTTGTTTTTACTAAACTTTTAATACCACAGGCTTATTGAATTTAACCTTCATAATTTTTGTTTAAACATAGAATGAAATTAGACTTGATCTAGCTCAGTAATATTGAACTGAAATTTTTTAAAAACTCTGAACAAGAAGTTTGCTTCTGCACATGCTACAGATAATTTCAATAATGAAATCCATTAAACAGTTTTCATATATAGCATTTAATAAATTAATATTGGCACTTACTGTGTTATCTTCTGCGATCACAACGCCATAGGTCATGAAATATTCCATAAAAAATGTTTATAACGGACTTGTAATTTTGTTGCGGTAATTTCGATAGCTCCGTGGTAAAGAAAAGTAGGCATCGCCGTGGATCAATGTAGTAAGCATAAGACTACGGATCCCAAGGTCCTGGGTTCAAATCCCGACATGGCCGACTGCTTGAAAAATGGCAGGTGAGCATTTTTCACAAAAATTACGCCCTCGTTCAGATGAGAGGTTAAATGGAGGTCCCGTGTGTGAGTGTTGTCACGCACGTTAAAGATCCCTACCTTGCCTGGAACGGCAAGGGTTCGGCAAAATTCTAAAATTTCCAGGCAACAAAAAACTCGCCTCCTGGCCAATGTAGTACCTTCTGGTGGAGCGTTGGAAATGTAAATGAACGGTAAAGAAAAGTAAATGACAATTAACAGAAAACATATAATTAATGATTTTAAACAGAACAAACAATTACTTCAAACACTTACCTCTGTCTATAAAGCGAAGCGAAACAATTATTTAAAGCGGTCGTTCTAGCGAAAGTATCCGTCCTTTACAGGAAACGAAAATCGATTCTCCAATATGGCGAAGCGTAGCACATGTAATTTTGCGGCAGTCTACAACGGAAAGCGATACTACAATGCTTCGTGTCTTCTCCATGGCTGGTTATAAGAAAATTCTTGCACATGTGAAGAGCATAGTTTTCTCGTTATCGCGGCACTACAACAGGCTCGATGTCTGAAGTAATTACGGTACAGGCGGCTCCATAGCGTAGTTGGTATGTGTGACTACTACCCCTAAGGTCCTGGGTTTGAATCCCGACATGGCCTGCTTGAAAAATGTTAGGCGACCATTTTTCACAAAAATATGCCCTAGTTCGGATGAGAGGTAAAATGGAGGTCCCGTGTGTGAGTGTTGTCATGCCCGTTGAAGATCCCTACCTTGCTTGGAACAGCAAGGGTTCGGCAAAATTCAAAATTTTCCAGGACTCGCTTCCTGACCAATATAGTACCTTAGGGTGAAGCATTGGAAATCACATGTAGAGTAATTACGGTACATAATAACATTTTAATATACCGGGCGGAGGTAAATAATCAACAAATTCTAAATGCGAAAATAAACTAAGCGGTAAATTGTACAATATAAATGGAACAGGACTGTAAGAATGATTGTACAATATTGTCCACATCGAAATTTTAATGACACCATGAATATGCATCGATACTTTCACGCACTTCTGACTCAAACAAAGTCATCCTCGGCGGCGGTTTTTGTTCAATGATGCACCAAGGGCAGTATATAATAAACAAGGACAACAAAGACAGGTGTGAGAAAGGTAAAAAATTTTAAAGGATTAAAGATTAGGAATGCTTTAAAACGCTCTAACAAGTTAATAAATGCTTTTATGCCAATACACATTTTTATTGATGCGATCTTGATTATTTATAGTAAAATTTGAAACCTTCAGAGGTTCATTTAAATATTATTATCTGTTTTATTATTATGTCAAGATCTAAACTGCTGTCTCCATGTGTATTATAATAACTTGTTTTTATTTCAAGTTTAACTTAAACTTTTCTCAAACTATCTTAACAATCGTCTACAATACCTTAAAATTAACAATGACCCGAGTGATCTCCTTGAAATACAAACTGGTATTCTGCAAGGTACAATCCTAGGCCCACTATTGTTCATAATATACATAAATGAATTACAAAAACTGGACATTAAAGGCAAGTTAATATCTTATGCTGACGACACGGCATTGGTTTGTTCGAGAGATTCATGGGACGAAACACAACGTATAGTCGCAGAAGATATGTTAAAAATTGGCTAGATACACACTTGTTGACAATAAATTTTGACAAGACAAACTACATTGCTTTCACAATAACAGAGAAAAATAGACCTACATTTAATTTCATCCAACTTAATGATGTCCACAAAACCAGAATTTTAGCAGTATCAAAAATAAAATACCTCGGTGTCTTGGTTGACAAACACCTAAAATGGAAGGAACATATCACATATCTAACTTGTAGAGTACGTTTTTTGATATATAAATTTTACCAATTAAGAGAATTTCTTTCGAAAAATATGTTAATTGTCCTCTACAAATCACTTGCAGAGAGCCTGCTTACTTATGGTATTGTCGTCTGGGTCGAACATCAATCCACTGTTTAAAATACAAAATACTCTACTTAGAGTTATGTTTAAAAAGCAGAGTAGGTTCCCAACTAAATTGTTATATAACGAAGACGTTTGTAACATTTCACGCATCTACATTCTTTCTGTCTGTAGTTATACACACAAAAAGGATAATCTCAGAAACTATATAAATCATACATACCACACAAGAGGAAAACATAACAAACACCTAACAATACCAAGCAGTGCCAGAACATTTAATCTAAAATTTATGAACTACCTGGCCCCCAAGTTTTACAATCGCCTACCAAACTATATTAAAGAAATACGCAACCTTAAACTATTTAACAAACACAGCAAAATATTTACACTGAACAATCAGGATAGTTTTGCAGATCTCACAGCATAAGGCCTTTTTAGGCAGTTTTGTATATAACCTGATTCTTGTAAAATCATTATATCCATTCACTAATTGTGGCCTGACCCTGTAACCTTGTCTTTAAACTCTGCTTTAAATTTGAGTATCGGGAAGTTTGATTTATTTTCTAAACCAAGTACAAAATTTAAGTGAAATGAAATGAAATTAAATTGTATTAAATTACACAATTTTTCCTGGCACATACAGGTGTATACATCTAGGTGCCTATTAGTAGTGAGACATAAAAACGTGGATATATTAATTAATTTGGTCCAATTAGTTAACATTACACACTAGGTGTTATGTACATAAATTAGAATAGTTTCTTTCTGTTTTGTATTCAATATATTCAATATTCATAATCGATTTTTTGTTATCATGGATATTTATCTTGAGGTTCCTACACCATTCCTAGGGTCACAACAGCTAGCGTTCAAACGGGTGTAGTGGTGCCTAACATTAATTCTTTTACATATCAATTTTTACAGCAAACCTCCCTGCCCATTGCTCTAACACTGCAGTAAAGTCCAGACTATTATCATCTTAGACACGGGCAAAAGTCTTACAACGTCAAGTTGGATGGCCTATTTAAATTGTTTATAATTTTAATTTTTTTAATTTGGATTTGATGAATACTAACGATTGGTGTAAAAAAATTTTGAATTCTTGATGTGGACCCATCCAATTTGACGCACGAGTGTGTTCATTGCTGAATTTTGTCATAAAATATCAAATAGCTAGGTTCGACAAATTTTTGAACATCGCATTAGTGATTATTCTGTACTACTTTATTAGTTTACTAAAAAATTTTTTAGATACATAATTTCACCCGTCACTCCTTCGACAAGATATACTGTAAAAAGCAAATCCTATTCAAGTTACTTATAACTCGTCACAGTTATATCATTTAATACATTGACAAACAAAACTATGGCATTAATTTTCTAAGAGTTACATCTAGTGCGCTGTCAACCAGGTGATCTATTGGTTTAATTATGAATGGAATTATTGCTAAACCTATACCAGTTACTATCCATTTCCGAACACTTACAGTGATTAATTGATTTTTCTTAATAATAAAATTTGTTAAGGCACATGCTCGATTTATTGTCAATCCTGGAACTACGACCGACGCCAACATTTGCCAAACTAAAGTGTCAGTGGCAACGTACACTATTTTCTTAAGATGATTATGTTTAATCGTTTTATCCTAAAAACAACATTGAGCATATTTTTATTAATATGCAACTTACATTATAGGCCTCGAATGTTTTAGAACCAGTATCTGCCAGTACATATGCTGTTGCAATTCCATATGAAACCATTATCATTTTTGGTCTAATTATAGCACGAAAGGCTTCACCTACTTCGTTAGCATAACCTTAAAATATAGAAGAATATTAAAAATGGCTACTAAAAAAGCTTTTTGGCACAATCCAGAAAAACACTGCTGTTTTATAATTATTCAAGATTTTATCAATACATAATTTTATGCAAAAATATTAAGCGAATAAGCTTTTAGTAAAAATAAAGTCACGGTTTTCAGGGTAAATGTGTCTCGGGTCATACATTTAATAATTTTCTCCATTTGCAATGGGTTAAATATGTTACTTGTCAAGTGAATTGACTCGTAACATGCCTTTTCATTTATTGGATATTCAAGTGCCATTTATTATATCTATTAAAGTTTTTGTACAGGAAGTTTATAAAAGAACTCATTGATTTAAAAAAATCATAATTAAAAACGAAACCAGTAATAAACTTTCGGGTTTTGAACTTGGGTTCGGTATATTGTAAAAATTGTTTTGCTAATATACGATCGCAGTGCGTGGCCTTGGAGCGAGCGTGGTGGAGGAAGAGTGCTACTGCTTCCGCAGGCCGGCAGTCGCCACTCACAGCAGAAAACTCAGTGAGTGATTTGGTTTATTCAATCGAGTTCAGTGATCACAGTTCAGAGTAATTATCAAAGTGAATATGGCGGTGATGCATCTACTAACAAAGCTATTCTGCAGTGGTATGATCACTTTCGGGAAACAAAAAAATTAAGCCACCGGGTAGGTCTTCAGTCTCTGAATAGAATGCGGAACGGATCCGTACATCTTGTATTCGTAACCCTAAAAAGTCATTGGTAAGGCAAAGTTTGGAATGGGGAATACCTAAGTCTACCATGTATAAAGTGATGCGAAAGAGGGTATAAAACATATTTTTTTATACGTTGAGGCGCTAGTGTAACTTTTTTTTTCAAATGGGCGCCAGTGAACAAAAATCTTCCGACATAGCTAGGGGTCTATTCCTGGGTAGAGCAATAAGAAGTGGGGGGGTAAGTCGAATTTTGTTTGCAAACCAAAGCTAAACTAAGCTAAATAGGCGCCACCAAGTCCTGAGATAATCACGATAACAGCAAAGCACAATTCTAAGGGCGGACGTGGAAACCCAAAGATAATACGATCGCCTTCGTTAACAAAAACTTGTCTTACAAAAATAAGACGCAGCTCCTGTAAGAAATTGTAAAGAATAAATAAATAAAAATGTAGAACACCGTTTGTGTCCTATAAAAGTATCAAAAATAAAAATGTATATCTAATATGATATTGGCACAAAATTATTACTCAAAAATTTTATCTTTGTGTAATCAGATTTGATCGCATTTGACCAAAATAAAAGCCTCAAAGTTTAACTAATTGTTTATTAAAAAAAACTCTTTTTTTTAAATTTCGGAACTTTTTAACAAGTAATAAAAATTTCATCTTTAACATCTATATCAAAGTCAAGGTTTTGAATTTTTAAAACAAACAACTACACTTCAAACATGAACCTGCTTTAAACATTTGAGTGAAAATAATTTGTAAGCATAATACACTGAATTAACGTTCTAACCTGGGCAGATTTTTTCAGATAGATTACAATTTCTAGATTCTTACACAGCGTGTCTTTAAATTTTCAGATTTAGATTTTATAATTTACATGTAGATAAATGCTAATAACAAAAATAGGAATGTTTAGTTTAAATTCAATGACAGCTGCACAAAGCATCTGCTTTCATGACAACATCTGTCAACTGTGCAACACTAAAAAAAGTATGACGTCGAAAACATACGTTGAAATTATCTAAGGTTCGGATGGAACAAAGCTTGTAATTATATAAACCTAACTTGACAAAATTTCGTTCTACGGCTTATAAAACCAGTTCAACAATAATTGAGAATTACTCAGATTACATGTTGAAAACATAATAGCAACTTTACGTGCTTCATATGATAGTCTGTTTATCAAATTTTTATAACATTCAAAACACATGCATGAAATATCTTATATCTAATAACGAACCAAACTGCCTCTGTTGCTCCACGACAAATCGAGATGGAAATTCTTATTCTTCAAGCAAGGTTACTAGCCATTTCTAATTTGGGACGACTGCAATCAAAACCAACTTCCATAATTCTTAGTTGACAAATTCTTAGTTAACAAATTCTTAGTAGACAAATTCTAAATTGACAAATCTTAAGTGACGAACCCTAAATGATGAATTCTACATGACGAATCCTACATAACGCGCTAAATAAAAGAAACCAAATTAAATTAGTTCGTAAAATATATACTTTACCAACCGTTAGTAGAAGGTACTGAAATTTGTTCAAGTCTAGCATGACTTGAACCACTCACACAAAAATTTTAACTTAGGTCGCATGCCTCTAGTCTGGAATACATCTTTTTGAATTGATAACTAGACTGCGACCCCGAACCAAACTAGAACGAATGATAGCGATGGTATTAAGACTCGCAGTTAAAGGTGGGGAAATACGTAAGCGACAGCTAGAGATGCTCGTGGAAATAACTTTATGTCACATAGATATTTTAATATAAGAAGATTAATAAAGAACAAGGCACGCTTAGCGCATTATCCTCGTAATTCAATGCGAATAATTATTACTGAAATTAAACATGTTACAGGTATAAGATTCAACTTCTGCATGAAATCAAGCCCAATGACAAAGTGAAAAGATTCGATTTATAGCAGTCTACATTTTGAACAGGATTGAAGAAAATGAGAACTTCCTAGAAATTTTCAGATAAGGCGACTTTTTGCATAAGTGGGTCTGTCAACTGACAGACTGTAGAATTTGGGTATCTGAGTCACCGCATGAATTCAAAGAACATCAGCGAAACTCTCCCGAAGGCAATGTTTGGTGTGCATTGATGTATGATCGTATCGTAGGACCTTTAATCTTCGCAGAGAAGACAATTAATGGGGATGTTTATTGTGAAATGCTTGAACTATACGTTTTCCCACAGATAGATGATATCAAACTAGAAAAGGGACCGACTGTCTTCCAACTAACTATAGCAACCATGTCCATGATGTGTTGAACTTGCGCTTCCCTGACAGGTGGGTTGGTAGACGTGAGCCGCTTGCATGGCCACCAAGGAGCACAGATCTAACTCCACTAAATTTCTTTTTTGGGGACATGTAAAAACATTGTTTTTCCAAGAAGATCCGTGACATTGTTCATTTGAAGGAGAGGATTGTTGCAGATGTAGCATCCGTCACGCCTGATATGCTGCTGAATACCTGGGAAGAAACTGATTATCATTTAAACGTGGCTGGGGCAACAAATGGTACACATATAGAACTTTGTTAGGTATCAAAAAAACTTGAGAAGATTCTCTTTAATGCGATATAGGTTTAATAACTATTATTTTAACTTTACAGTGTACAAATAAAACTTTAAATCAATGAGTTCTTTTATAAGCTCCCTATATTTTGTATAGAAGAAAGAAATTCGTTTTGTTTCTTAAATTCGGCCTTGAATATTTTATAATTTGCTGTTCCGTGTGAATTGAAATAACTTGTAACACGTCTTTCAAATAGTAGATAACCAGTTACCGTTTCTTATATTCGTTAAATTTACCATATTTAGTTTAAAAGTAAAGTAATCCCCCTGTTTTCTGGATCCGGTCTAGAGTATGTTATAAATTGTTTAGTTACATTGTAGGTTTAGAATTATCTCTTAAGTATAAATACGCTAAGCTTCTTTGGGATTTTTCATTGTTCTCAGGGAATGGCTTTGAACACGCATTATCGAGTTGGTTGTAGGATATCAACTAATTTGAATGGGTCAATTCCAACAGTGGTGAACATAGTGTTGAAACAAGTGAGGGGATTTACACAAACCAAAACGTGATTCCTTCAGTTTAGGATTTGACAAAGTGCTGTCAATGTAGTGTTTGTTATCGTTCCTCACTTCTTACCTTTCCTTTAGGACACAACGAATATCGACCACAACGTCAAAGAAAATGTGCAAGAAACCGGATGCCACTGAAATTCATGTGATGAATTTGTCACCAAGGATTGAATGGAATTATAATTTTAAGGTTTGTACAAAGAATAGTATATAATACCTAGAGGGAGAGGTGTTTCATTTTCCACAAGGCGCAATTTGTAGCGCGAGGGCTACAAAGCACCAATGTGTATATACTATTTTTTTCACGTCCTAGGGGTAGAAACACCACAAAAATTAAATAATATTGTACTATAAAAAGTGTCCTTCACTTTTGACAAAGTAATAAATTTAATATGTAAGTAGCCTATAAATGGCGTGCAGAAAGGAAAGCGCATTTTTATACAGAAACGTCATGTTGGTATATTTTAATGAGAAATCAAAAAGCTATAATACTTCTACGTTATGGGCACAATAGTCGATGATAAAATCATGTCTACTAGTTTATGACAACCTTGATGCAAGCAGCTATCCAAAATTAATTGCTCATGTAGAAAGGAAGTCGGATGGTTATCAAGCCAAAAATCTAAGGTTTTATTGTGAGATCAAATTGAAAAGTTTTTGTTAGAAGGGGATGACGACTAGTATTTAATGATTAAGGTATGTAATTATAAAGATACTATAAAAATGGTAAATTTTTATTATTATAGGAAGCCTTAATTATTGGAATTGCAGGTGCCTGCCATTGAGGAATCATCAAATATTACAATCGATCGCATTGAAGTGGGAAATTCATCTTTAATCATTACAATACTAAATACTAAAACCAAAAAAATAAGATCATTTGTTTTTATTAATCAAAAAGAAATCGTAGATTTTATGGGTCTATATTGCAAATATGCTTGACTTTACCCTTGTGATGTTAACCGCCGTTGCCTTTTCTTATTTTACTAAGGAGGAAGATGTACACGCCAATCAGAGGGGAAGAATACATTTGGTAAAATGTCAGGCATAATTGCGATCTATTTAAATTTACCAAACCCGTCAACATACACTGGACACTGCTTGCGCAGGTCTTCAACTACATTACTTGCAGACTCTGGGGCTGACATCACAACTATAAAGAGACATGGACAATCGAAGTCTACGGCCGTGGCCGAATGCTATATTCAAAATTCTGTTCAAAATAAAACAAACATTGCAAATAAAGTGCTAAAAGGTATCTCAAATACGTGTAATTTAAGTCACAAAGTGTTAATTTAATTTCAGATAACAAGGAACAAGTGATATTTCTCCAAATGTTTTTTCAATAATTGTGGATCAGTTTTGTTAATTGTAAATATGAATAAAGAATTAGTTTGTGTTTGTAACTTTCTCTTAAATTCTCAACATAATGAAAACTCCCTAGGGAATTGGTGTTGATTTTAGGCGATTTTAATGTTACCAAGTTTATCAGTTTTCCTATTGTTAACAATAGCAAAGAGCAATTAATTTTTGACTTCAATCACTTTTTAAATCTTTAACAGTTTAATAATGTTGCAAATGTTAACAACCGATTATTATATTTAATATTAAGTGACGTTGATTGTGAGGTTGTACGCGATTATCTGCCTATCGTTGATGAGGACGAGCATCATCCTGCGTTGCAGCCTATCTTTCTCTGTAAACTCACCTATAACTCTTGAATAATAAAACCAGAAGGTATAACTTTAGGAAAGTAGATTATCCCCGCCTCTACCAAGCACTTTGTGATATCAATTGGTTTTTTTTGGATAGCATAGATAATGCCGAGATTGCTTGCGACGATTTCTATAAAATTTTATATTCTACGTTTGACTCACTCGTTCCAGTTTATAGCAATAAATCTACTACGTTTTCTTAAATGGTTCACATTAGAAATGATCAACAACATTAGGTTAAAGGTTAAATTGTTTATGAATTACTGCAAGTATGGATGTCAAGATGATTTTTTTATAATACAAACGTCTTAGAAGGCTCATCAAAATTCAAATTAAAGCATCTTATAAAACCTATATAAAGAATGTTGAACACTCACTATCACTCTACTGATTCTAATTCATTTTGGAACTTTATGAACTCTAAAAAAGGCAGGTCTCGTATACCTAGTTTGTTACGTGCCAATAAATTGGCCCTTAAACATTTTTTAGGTTAATTTTGATGTGCGGAAGTTTCGCGCCATAAATTCAAAAGACTCGGTGCGCGTATTTCCGTCACGTCAGAGTGCGTTTACGCGAGATCGCGCGGGAACTTCGCGCCGACGCGTGAAAGAACAAAAGTGGGGGAAGTGTTTCCAGGAGACGCTTGAACGTGACTTTTTACCTCTGACCTTTGTGGAGAGCGGTTTGGTTCAGGTATCGTATCGTGCCTTTAGCTTTATCTATGTAGATTTCCTTGCCTGATTATCTTTGTTTGTCGCCCTTATACCATGTTTCCTTATCCGATCTCTGCATAGGTAGGTAATAAATCTGTAGCCGTTGGCTGAACCGCATTCCACGCCGGAGCACCATCTTTAATCACCCCGGAGTGGAGCCCTGAGATCTCGTCCGAGCGATTTGGATGTACGTTATGCGTACCCTCCGTTAATTGCCTTAAAAGGGCCATCAGTAGCCCTGCTGGACTTGAACAGAAGCCAACTTTAACCCAGGGACATATTCATGTGAATAATTGCTGTATAATCTATTGTCTTAAATTTATATATTTTTTCCGATAATTGCGTATTAAATTTGTGCATTGGTGACGTTATTGACAGATGGGTGCGCCAAAATCTGTACAAAGGTTAGCGTTACCACCTGCCGTGGCATCGCTTATTCCGCGCTTGCGCGAGGTATTTATCGACTTTTTAAATGTAAGAATTCGTGATTTTAAACCGTAAGAAGTTCTGTGCACAATGGTAATAACACAATTTCATTGCCAGACAGAATAGTCAGTGCATTTAGAGATTACTTTAATAGTGCAACACCACCTAATCAACCTTCGACGTGTAGAAATTTGCTTGTTAATATGCTATGTATAAATATTGATAATATAACGGATGCTGGTGAAAAACGCAATACGTAAACTTAAAAATAAAAACACTGCTGGCCAAGATAAAATTCCTAGTTTTCTTATAAAAAGATTGCTCAGCTGTTTTTATTGAACCACTTACCCGAATTTTTAACATTATCGTACAAACTTCAATTTTTCCGCAGGCATGAAAAATAGCAAAGATCAGTCCTATCCTAAAAAAATGGTGATCCCGATGATATATAAACTACAGGCCCATCAGTATGCTGAATAACTTTGCTACATTGCTGGAGTTGATACTTTACTCTCGTATTTATCCGCTGATTAAGAGTTATATATCTACGACTCAACATAGGTTTATGACTCAGTGCTCCACCACTACCAAGCTGGCCTGCATAACACACTTCATTGCTGCAATTCTGGATGAGCAACGTCACGTTGATGTCATTTATACGAACATATCTAACATTTGATTGTATATCATTTGAATTACTTATCGAAAAGCTTAATAATTTTGAATTCAGCAGCTCTCTACTAAAACTTTTTTCGTCATATCTCTACGACAGAGTTCAGGCCATTACTTACAGCAATTACTCGTCTGACCCTATTATTCCTTCATCGGGTGTCCACAAGGGTCTAATCTTGAGCCTCTATTATTTCTTCTTTTCATGAATGATTTGTGATAAGTTATTTTGCAAGCACTTGTTATTTGCTGATGATCTAAAGATCTTTACTATGATCAATTCAATTCAGGACTGTCTACTAATTCAACAGGATCTGAATATTATTGACTAGTGCGATAAGAATAGTTTACGTTTAAATATTGCTAAATGCAAGGTCATTACGTATACTTGCAAACGTGAGCCGATAATATTTAGCTATGACATTAAGGGTGAGTTACTATCTCGATGTACATCTATTAAGGATATTGGTGTTATATTCGACGAAAAGTTTACATTTATTGAACATATTGATAGAACATGTCAATCGTCAGTGAAGGTATTAGGATTTATTATACGTACTTGCAAAGTTTTTACAAACTCTAAAGTTAAAACAAACCTCTTCTATTCTCTGGTCCGAAGCAAACTTGAATATTATTCTTGTTTTGGTATCCCACGTATGATTATCAAATACGTAAAATTGAAGCAATTCAAAGAAGGCTATTAAAATATTTAGCTTTTAGAACAAATAGAGTCTATCCCCCTCGAGGGTATTGCCACACGACATTATTGACTCAATTTGATTTTCATACACTGCACCGTAGAAGAATCTTGAATAGTCTGACTTGGTTGCACAATCTCTTACATAACAAACTGGACTGTCCTTAATCCAGTTTCACATACCAGCTTACTTCGCACGCAAAACCTTAGAATTCTCCATACTTACGCCACACACTAATTGTTATTCAAGTCGCCTGTTAATATGATGTGTCGTAATTTTAATTTACTGGATACAGATAGTGATATTCACATATGGTTCCGAGTTCGAATCCCAACACGGTCCGCTTGAAAAATGTTAGGCGAGCATTTTTCACAAAAATACACCCTCGTTCGGATGAGAGGTAAAATGGAGGTCCCGTGTGTGAGTGTTATCATGCACGTTAAAGGTCCCTACCTTGCTTGAAACAGCAAGGATTCGGCAAAATTCCAAATTTTCCAGGGAAAAAAAACTCGCTTCCTGGCCAATGTAGTACCTTCGGGTGGAGTATTGGAAAATCAAATGTAATGATATTCACAAATGCACACGAATTATTGTTACTCGTTTAGTGCTGCTAAACTGCTTTTTTCTTTTTTTGTGTGTTGTTATTAATTACCGATTCACATTACTACAACTTTTAACGTAGTACGATATGAATTAACAATAGAGTATTTTGTTATGTATACACTTACTTAGTTCACTACATTTTTGTTATTTAGGTTTTATGTTGTCCTATAACTGGATGTAATGTCTGTTGGGCAATAAATAAATAAATGCCAATTTGAATGGATTTTTCTTGGGTAATAATACTTAAGGAGTTGGACAGAGCTTCGTGCAAAATATCAATGTCATAAGTTTTTACAAGGTGCTGTCTGTACAAGAATAAGTTGCAACGATTTTAGAAAAATCAAAAATAATTTTACTTTATAGTTCTAAATCTACTAATAATTTAGGAGAGTTTCAATATAAACAAAATACATAATATACAAAATGTTTAATGGTTCCAATTTAAAGCATGTGCAGTGCCAAATAAAAGCATAATAATAAAGTAGCACGACTTCACTTACAGAAGCTACAAACATTGAATTATTTACATAATATACATGCGAAAAGCTTAATTGAAAATAATCTATTTGCTCCTTGATATTATACACGTAAGCAACCACAGTTAATATGATAATTACTATTGATAACGCAACCAAAAATAACAAAGTCAAATGCTTACATCACCAAAGTAGCACTAAATTATCAATGTATAGAACAATGTATTCGTGCATCGATTAAAGAAGTATTGAGATTAATAAATTTACCCAACAAACGAATAGGTGTATCTCGAAAAATGTCTTTATCTTTAATTAAATTTTCTTCAGAAGCCTTGGCCATTTTTCTGCTTTTACATACCAAAAGGACTAATTATACATACATCAGAAATACTGCTATTTAATGCTGTAGGAATATAACATTCCAGAGAATTATAATTATTAATCATGGATTATGAAAAGCAAAAATGGGGTTAGAATCACATATAAAAACAAAATAATAACTGTCATAAACAAATATTGATCTAGCAGATAAATGTTCAAAGATTTTGTTCATGCAAGACGAATATCCAATTGAAACTGGCAATAACATTTTTGAACTTTCAACCCGTTATGGAAAATAAAATAAAACTCTAGTCGCCTTATGGAAATAATGTATATTAGCAAATTTATCAAACTGCGGCGTTTCAAATCTTAGAAATAAGAATCATCATCAGACAGAGGTTAAAATTACACAATTACACTTAGGTTTTGTTTTATTTTATTTTAGATTGCGCTACCTCATTGGGAGCCCTGGATCTTCAATAACAAAAAAAAGTTTGTTTTGGAAGTTATTAAAAATTTTACATGTAGTTTATGTAAACAGTTTTTGCTTAAGTTTGTTCATAGATTAGTAATGGGTTTGTTCACCATAATATTTCAATTACATCATCGTTTATATGTATTTTAATTTATGGCTACAATCGTTCCAATTAGAGATAACTCTAAAATGGGTTTCAATTAAATTCTTAACCTGAGAAGAGATCACTATTAGCCACTGTTTACAAGTTGTCACAACCTTTACGAGCGTTTTTATTAAAGTTTGATTAAAGTAATTTAAAAATAACATGCGATTTAAAGAATACGCCTCTCAAAGATAAAACTGACATTAATTTTATAAATCTGTTAACGGTACAATTCCACTACCGATTCTTATATTGAGGTTAAGTTATAGATATCTTATTTTTAGTGTTTTCCATAGATAAGCCCGAGCTTCAAGGTCCGTGTTCCTTTCGTTTGAGCGCCACGCTCGGAACTCTTCCGCTTCTGTTTTCCACTTTCCCCTCGAAGACCGCCCGGGCCGCAAAGCCCTATGAGTTAGGTTATGTTTGTATATCGTTCACCGCGGTCACAGATTATCCATCATATAAGGTGCTTTCCTTTCACAGAAAAGAACAGCTCCGAACAGCCCAGGGCTTTAAAGCTAATGTTCCCTTCAATTAGAGCGCCAAGCCCTGAGCCCTAAAATTACGTTTTCCCCTTACCCCTTGAGCACCAGAATATTAGCTTTGGCGCGAAGCCACTTTCTACTTATTTATATAAAGAACTACTGCTTGAAGAATCAGAAGATACTGTATTAATAGATTTAGAAACAACTAATTCCTAAAATGATACATATTAAACACCGATCACAATATGTATCAAAATCATCTATTCTTTTACCTGCAAAATCATTTCTTCTTTCAAAGAATACATGTCAGGATGTTGGATAATAAGACATATATAAAAACGTAAAGCGTACATACTACTAATTTGAGGTTATGTGTTGCTACGGATGATAAGTCCGTAATTCTTAAATGCGTGTTCCTTTCAGAGAGAGCTCCCAGATCATTAAGTTTCGGATCTCTATAAACCTGAAAGGAAAGCTAATATAATCTGTGCCGCGGTGTTGTAGTTGTTCACAAAATTCGTTCACTTTGTTTGACCCAAAAAACACTATAGTGTTTGTTGATTTAGAGGACTATCTTAGACCTACACAAGGTAAAACATAAATGTAGATATGTAATTAAAATTACAATTATTGTTTTAAGATGAAAGGTTTGATCATCTTTGCTAGTGTTTGCGAGAATTACCGCAAGGTATGAAGAAATGTTTAAAGATTCAGGGTCTAAACAGGATAGAGATCAAGATAATTCTAATTTTACGGATGAGCAGCTAACAGAGGATGGAACTGAACCACCTAACAATTCTGATAAAGAAAATATAAGAACCCAATATTCTTGGCATTACGATGCAGTAGTGGAGCTGATAAATGCAATGGGAAATCATTTGGAGGACTTAAATCACCCCCAAAAAAGAAAAAATGTGTATGAACTTTCAAATGATTTGGTCAATGTGAAATTTACGGTAGATGCCGGTATGGTTCAGAACAAATGAAAAAGCCTACTAAAAAGTTATTGAAAGCACAGGATAATAAAACTGGGACGGCATAGCTCTTCCAAATTCAATTTTTTTGACATGACGAAGGAAAGTTTGGGTAGCAATCCCACTAACGCTTGTTCCCGCTCCATTAATTCTGATAAGGCTTCAACCGCTACTGCGGTTGCTGGTGATTCGGATTTAACGAAACAAGACAGTCCAAGCTGCAATACGTATAGTGAAACAGTGACGACACAAAGATCAAGAAGTACGAAAACGCAAATAAATGAGAAAAACAAAGCGAGAATATTTAGCTATGGAAAGGTAAGAAAATTGCAAGTGTCAAAATCGTCACGAGGAGTGAATGCAAGTGGAACAGGCACGAGTTGCAGTAGAAACACAGAAGATGCAGTTAATTGAAAAACTTTTGGACAAATCGTAATATTGAGCGTTGAATATAGACTGCTGGCTTTTTTTGCAGATCCTTTGAAATTATTAAAAAGTAAAAAAAAATTAGTTGTATTCTTTATTGTATAATGTGCATATCAATGAAGCGTATTACTATGATTAGCTTATGGTATATTAAACATTATGTTAAATACTTGTTGTAGCCTATTTATTTGTTTAATATCTACATCAAAATTATGAAGAATGCGAGTGTGTGTAGTTTGGCTAAAATCCTCCAAATCTGCTTCAATTATGTCGTTATTATCGATACAAATGTATGCAGAACGCAAGCACCCATTATAATTTTACTACTGAGCTTTAAGTTTCTATTCTCTAACACCCGTAGTCGCCTAAACCGTCCCTTTAACAAACCAAAAGTAGGTTCAACAACTGCCCGTGTTGCAGAAACCGTATAGTTGAATTGTTCATGCTGGTGGTTTAAATGCCCATTATCTTTAAAGGGTGTTAGCAGCCATTGTTGTGTGTTGGGATAAGCTGTGTCGCCGATGAGAAAATTGGTACCCATAAAATTTTGGTTACTTGTAATTTTTGCAAATATGCCAGACTTCTTTAGTAATCTAGCATCATGCATTGATCCCGCTTCTCTACAGAACACATCAATGAATCGTTTACTGTAATCTACGATACCCTGCAGAAGTAAACTATGGTAACCTTTTCGATTCACATATGCAATTTGATCTTGGGCAGGTTTCGGAATTTCAATGTGGCAGCTATCAACAAAGCCTATTGTACATTGAATTGGTCTGATATTGTGGAATACTTCAGTTACATGCTGCACTGCTTGTCCATCAGGTCACTTTATAATTTGTGGAGCAAGAAACAGTAAAAATGCAAGCACCCTTTTTAAGCATTTGTGTGCTGAACTCGGAGTAACATTAAAACGATCCGATACTTCTCTAAATGTTTCCATGTTACTTAAATACCACACCATTAAGAGAAATGCTGTTTCGGCAGATATCTTCTTTCGCCCATCCCTGTGGGTTGGAATAAAATTAGAATTTCGTAGTAGTCCTAAAATGTTACTATTAATCAATATTATTTAATTTGTACTTATCTGTTACTGTTCGGTTAACTCGCGTATAGATCCGGTGTATTAGTCGGATCGGTAATAATAGGTTAGTTCGAGAATAATTCCGATATATATTAGTGATAGTGTATTCCCACTCTTTTGTTATTTTTAAAATTAGGAGTTACTTTTCATACTGGGTGGAAGCAACATGTAAATATATTATTGACGGGTTAAATGTGTGTACCGTCCTTTTATTGTATGTAACCTATGTAGTGGTTACTGTGTGATTTGGAGTCAGTGTTTATATTTTGGTTCATGGCGCTATATTAAAGAACAGGCAATTCACGTTTACGCTGTCCATGTGTGTCCACAATAACGAGCACTCGTATATGCAGTCTACTGGAAGGACAGGTGAGTGTTTGTTTGCTTTATTATATAGAAACCAATTGTTTGCATTGTCTCCAACTCTGAATATTTTATTTAATTTAGTTATTGAAAATCCTATGTAATTACAGTCCTACTTAAAATTTCTATATCGTGGAAAGTGTATAAAACCCGTACAGTTACGTTACCTATTGCCTATTGCATCCTGAGATGCAACCTAAACTGGGAGCCGTCATAACTATGTACTGTGTTCTCTACATATTCCAATATGCTAACCAATTTTCTTCTTTTGGATGGTGATTCGTTTTCGAAACAAGAGAAGTCGCTACTACTGGTTGACGATCCGCTATCGTCAAAAGTCATGGAGTGAACTAATTCCTGGAACCAAACCATTTCAATTTAAGTACCACACACTTTATATCACATTATACCTGTAGACTTAACAGACTCGTTTCAGAAGCCGTAGGTGAATAATACAACAAGAATACAAAACAAATTTTAAATTAATTATTTTGCAACAATAAGATCGTGTACTTATATTTATATAAATTTACAAAACGATGTCGTGTTGTTTTCAAATTATACGTTAGGAGATTGTCTAATTTTGTCATCACTTGTCTCTGTCTTTTTCGGCGTTCCTTTCGGGCGAGCTCCGATCTGTCCCAGGGTTTCAAGCCCAAGAGCTTCAAGCACTCGATAGGAAAACCTCTTTTGTTTACAGCCTACTATTATTATATATCTAGATCATTTAATTTGAAAACTGTTTATCTTCTAGCATTTTGTATAAGATTATTCCGTTAATCGTTATTATTATTCCTTAGGATGTTGTTATGAAACAGTGCACCACTCCTAAAAGTTTTTCGCATCTCAGATAATCTCACCTCACTTCAGCAATCCTCATTTCTTTGCACATCCTTTGTTAGTGATGTGTGTTGCTCGCAACCCTTTTTGTCCCTAATATGTTGCATATGCTTTAATGAGATTTTCTGCTCAAATGTTGTGGTTTGATGTTGAGTTATTTATTTCTACATAACCTTACTTTATTATTTTTCAATGAAAAATTGGGATTACTGTAATAAATAGCCATCCTCATTCCTTTGAATATTGCCTGGTTGGTTGACGATATTAATGTTCGTTTGTAATTAGCATGAGTGGTCTAAAGAACATTCACAGGGTGTCTACTGAGATTCAAAAACGATAATTCATGACTTTTAGTGACTATTTTATAAAATATTAGTGACCTGTGTTAAAAAAAACTTACTTGTATTTATTCTATTACTGTTAAGTTTCATAACATTATAATCACAAAATTAAGTAATTAGGACTTTTGTCGTACTTAAGTATATAAACGTTATTTGCGAACAACACAATTTAAATTCATAATGGTTTTAATTTTTTCTTTAATTTTTCCAGCTCAATGTCCAATGCTTTTAGTTCTTCAAAGTTACGCTTCTCTATGTCCCATTTCTTTTGTAAGTCTGCAACTTCCTTTACAATCTGCTTTTTACTGCATACTTCCTTTTCCTTAGATTTCTTTTTTTCGGCAATAGCTTCGCGTCTTAAAGAAGATGCATTCTTTACAGCATGAAGCATTTTCGCAGTTATATCTAAATTCTTAAATGTTGCTTCATAAATTAATTTTTGTGAAATCAATGATCTTTCTTCTAAGCTGCTCTGTAAGCATTCTTTGTTTATAGAGAACCCTCTTTCTACCATAGCATTGCTATGATACATTGTCAAAATTATCCTCACAAAAGTAAGAAATTGTTTATCGTTTATAGAGGATTTTACAAAACGTTCGGTAAAATATATATCCAGTTTTTCATTATGCCACTCTTTTAAAGAATCACGTTGTGATACACACAAAGTTTCATATTGTCTTTTTATACCATCGGCACAACCTGAACTTATATGTTTCTTTTCTACAAATTCTTCTAATGCGTCTTGTATCCTATGTTTCCTAAGTGTTTCACTTTTCATTACACATGGAGAAAAACATAATGCACCTCTAACCATTTTATATTTAAGCGGTGACTTTTCACAGATTTTCTTAAAAAGGAGTTTAAGAAAGGTCTGACAATCTTTTTTAAACACTAAAATTTAAAGCTCTGAAACAGTTTTTTTCAAGTTCTTGATTGCCATTTTAGCACCAAAGCTAATATCAATCTGCATTGGTGATAACAAATTTTTGGCAACTTCAAGTTTAATATTAATTAAATTCAAAGACGTTTTAGCACTTTTTATTAATTTGTTTTTTATAAATCTTTCCCCAATACAACGCAGCAACGAACTTAGATCGTGATACAGACATTTGTTTGATATTTAATTAAAAACGGTTCGAGATCAGACACTATGGACAAAAGAAATTCTAGTTTTGCTAGCAAGAAACTATCTGACAAAGCTTTACCAATTTTCTTAAAACTAGCACAATCTGGTGGACAAGTTGAAACTGCTGTAATATACTTTTTAAGAGGCTCTAATAGCCTTATTGCTCTCTTTAAAACACCACCATTTTCCACCCATCTTATTGAGCAAAATTTGTGTAGAAATGTTGTTGTACCTGTATGATAGATAAAAGTTCCTCTTCTAGTAGGAGTGTCTTTGAAAAGGTAATACAATGCATGTAGAAATTCATGGATAAACCAACCAGTGCCATTGTGTGCTGTTTTATACGCTCCATGAACAATGTGCATCCCACACCTACTAAAATCAAACATTGCAAGGTCATCATCACTACCACAAATTCGAATGTGTTCTTTTAGTTCCCGAAGCACCTTCAAATTCACATTAGGTCCATCCATGCTGATGTTACACATTTTTTTAATGAGTATACTAAGAGAATCCAGGGTATTTAAAAAACCATTTAAAAGATCGATGGCAGTGGTTTTTTCAAGAAAACACGAAGACAATTAATATGTTTTAACCATATTATCTTCACCGTTCCAGTATCTGACAAGAATGTCCATTTGGCATTTTTGCACAACTTTATTCAGGCTTTCGTCAAAACTTATACACAAAAAAATACAATCTTTAATTTTATTTAAAAGTTCGTTTTAGAAAAACGGGCCCAAGCCAAAAGTGGCTATATAACATATTTTGTCTTTGTGTAACTGCATGTTTCTCGCTATAAAAGAATCTGAGAACATTATTGGAAAAAGTTCAGTAGCATCCTGATGAATTCTTGATGAAGAATAAGATACTATCTTGTGCGTAGTCCATAATATTTGAGCTTTAGTAATCTTGTTACGGATCATGTATGACACAATATTTTTATTTTCACGATCAGCTTCTTCAGAATACACTTTTGCAGGTAAATCAGCTGTTACTGAAGCTGAAATATCATTTTGTTGAAAGTCTGAAACCGGAGTATTTCTAACTAAATTATTCTCAATAGTTGGTTGCTTCATATTGAGTATTGGATTAGCTATTTTAGAATGCTTTAGTCCCTTAGAATGAAGTTTTACATTATATATTGTAGCTTTTGAAATATCAAAAAAAATTTTGGAGTAGGCACAAAAAGCAACATGAACACTTCCAGGTGTTTAGCGCGGGGGGTCTTATAAATTTATATCGACTTACCTCTGCGGTTTTTGTTGTGCTAAGCTGCAGTTCCTTGCTCCTCAACTAAGTGAACTGTATTGGAGATTATAGTACGTCTTCCGTTGCACTTGCACTGTGTTTTTTAGGGGTTTATCAAATTAATTCGGCGGCACTATTGACAAACCCACTTTTACCGAATGAAGAACCGACTGTTCTGCTTCGATATCGATGAGAGAGTGTTTTTCGTCACTACCCTTAGTCCAACTTATTTACACATGCACAAGGAATTTTTACGACAGGATATAAGGGAACAAGGGATGACAGTTTTACTATTAGATTTACAACTACAAATTTACGACTTAAAATTAAACAGTACAAGGTGCAACAAAGAGACTGAACATCAGGTACTGGTTGTAACCAGCTTTTAAAAATTGGATTTGTCAGCCAAAGTTCAGAAAACGAACACTTTCCAGACATTTTTACAAGAAAGTTTTCACTTTAAGTACATACGCACTGTGTAAACTTAAAACGTAAAATCTTGTGGCCTTACAAATAATCAAAATGAAACACATCATAGTGTATAAATACAATAAGATATTAATATTAATACAAATTAGTTACATAATTATATATATATAGTAATTTCTTAAGTACTCTCATGTTAATACATATTTTCTTTTAAACTGCAGTACGAATTAGAAATGACAATGAAAACAGCATTGTCTTTGTCAGTATATGTAACTATTCCGCCCTAAAACAGTATGGATAGAAAAAATACGTATTTTAAGGTTTGATATGGCAGCATCAAACCGTATGTCTGTTATAACTAATATTTATGTATTATTATAACCTTTAAATAATTTTATTTACTTTCCCGTCACTTTTTGTTGTCTTTTCAAGTAGTTCTTGGTTTTTTGTTGTATTTACGTTTTTACATTTAGCTCAAATCGCAAATTCAAAAGTTTTTTTCAAAACTAAAAGGATTTCTTACACATTAGAAACGGTAAATACAGCCATCCAATAACAACACTATATACTGTCACCGCTTTGCTTTTTAGTTGTTCAAAATGCTTCGAAACAAACATCTCAAACCCCAAACACACCAGGTGATTTTGAACGTAATAGATTATTTTGAAAGAGAGCGTGATAATGAAGGTGTTTTAGTTTCCTTTGGAAGTGTTATGCAGGTACAAAAATAAATACATTTAATCCTCCAAATCAATTAATTATTTCTTCAGCGAACCTCTGTAGCATGTGGTGTTAGTCTTAGTACTTTAACTAGGATTAAGAGAGGAGGCTGTAAAGGAAAATTTTCCAATTCATTCGACGTGAGGAAACGCAACCGATCAAAAAACAAATCTTGCGATGTTGAAGATTTTATAAAAGATGCATCATCATCATCATTAGGTCTTCAGTCCTAGAACTGGTTAGACCCGTACCATCATTGCTTCCTATTCTGAACTAACCTACAGATTTCCCTGAAATTTGCACAGTTTGCATCTATAACTATCTCATCTAGGTCTACATCTAACTTTTTTTTTCCTATCTCTGCTTGTAATATATCCCATACTATTCCCCAAAATGCCTTAGAACGTATTCCGCCCTTCTATTTCTCTTTTTCCCGAGATATCCTTGTTCCTCTACTATTTCTATAACTTATTTGTTATTATCTTTGTCTGTCCATACTATCGTCCTCATACATCTGAAGCACAGCATTTCAAAAGGCTGCTACCGTTTTTCTGTCTGCGTTTCAGACTGCCCGTATTTCATAGGCATACTGTGCTGCGCTCCGCACATATGCTTTCAACAATTTTCTTCTTGTTCTATGTTTGTTGTCTTTCCTCATAGGCGCTGTTCTTTCTTGTTAGATGCAGTTCGATCACCTTCTATTGTTTTACAGTTATATACCCTATTTCTCCGACCTTCAGTGGTTGTGAAGGGAGGTAAGCAACCTGTGGCAACCTAGTTCCCCCAACACTTAACCATTTAGTGATTTAATATATTTTCCAATTTATCTTTTCGCACAGCCAACATTAGTTGCAGATATTACGCAACCAACAACTAGTTGTTTATACTAATCATCAGATTTATCTGCGCTTATTTTTTCGTCATAAGGTTTTCCGTCTCAAAACTGGTTGGACACGTATCTGCAGTTATTTATATTCTGAGCTAGCCTACATAGTTCCCTTAAATTCTTACACAGCATGCGTATTCAGCTCGTTCCCCTTCTATTGTTTTCTAATTTTATGCCCTATTTTACCGAGATTCAGTGAAGGAGGTTAAGCAACCTCTGGCTACCAAGATCCCCCAACACTTAGACATTTGCCGAAATAATGGTTTTCCAGTAAATCCTTTCACACACTTAACATTATTCGAGAATATTGCCCAACCAATTCTTGTAGTTACTTATAATAATCATCATGTTTAAGCACAGTTATCTTTTCGTCATTAGTTTATCCATCTTGAGATTGGTTGGATGCGTACCTCCATTGATTTCTATTCTGGGCTAGCCTACACATCTCCCTGAAACCCCTACAGCCTGCATCTTTTACTATCTGTGTGCAATAGTCTAACCTAGGTCTGCCTCTTCTTCTCTTTTTTCCTATCTCTGCTTCTAATATATTCCGTACTATTCCCTCATGCCGTAGTATGTGTCCTATCATTCTATCTCTCCTATTTTTACCGTTTTCCACATATTTCTCTCTTCACCTACCATTTTTAGTACCTCTTCGTTCTTAACTTTGTCTGTCCATGATATCTTCATCATACGTCTGTAGCACCGCATTTCAAAGACTTCTACCTTTTTCTTGTCCGCTTCTCCTACTGTCCAGGCTTCACAGCCGTATAGTGCTGTGCTCCACACATATGTTTTAAGCAATCTTTTCCTTGTTTCTATGTTTGTGGTCTTTGAGCACAGTAGTTGCTTTTTCTTGTTAATATAGCACGACCTTGTGCTAATCTTCGTTTTATATCTTTTGTGCTTTTCCCATCTTGCATTATTTGGCTTCCTAGGTAGCAGAAATCCTTAACCTCTTGTAAGTTCGTGTTACATACTTGTATTCTTGTTTTTGATTTATTTCTCCCACCTTTGCATACTAGAACTTTAGTTTTAGTTTTGTTAATTTTCATACCATATCTCTCTGTTAGAACCGTTTCCATTTCATTGAGAGCATCTTCTAACTCTTCTTTGCTAGACGCTAATACCGCTATATCATCTGCAAATCTAAGCATATCAATTTTTTGTCCCTGCATAGTAATTCCAAATGTCTTCCTGCATTTGACAGTATTCATTGCCTCTTCTATGTACAAGTTAAAAATCAATGGGGATAGGGCACATCCCTGCCTCACCCCTTTCCTAATGTTTACTTCTCTACGTTCCTGCTCTAATTCTATTACTGCTGTTTGCTCTTTGTATAAGCTATGTACTATTCGTCTATCCCTATAACTCATTCCAATCTTTTTGAGTATTTCAAACATTTTTTTCCATTTTACATTGTCGAATGCTTTTTCCAGATCTACAAACCCTATATACACGCTTTCCCCTTTTTCTATTGTTTTCTCCATTATTACTCTCAGAGCTAAAATAGCCTCCCGTGTTCCCCTGTTTCGCGTAAACCCAAATTGGTCTTCTCCTAGTATTTCTTCCGCCCGTTTTTACATTCGCCTTTGCACAATTCTAGTTAATATTTTTGACACGTGTGCTGTCAAACTTATTGTTCGAAAATTTTCACATCTATCTGCGCCTTTTTTTTGGTATAGTTACTATGATGCTACCTTTGAAATCTTTGGGTATCTCACCTGTCTTATACATATAGCTTACAAGTTGGAACAGACGTTCTGTTACTTCTTGTCCAGCTGCTTTTAGAGTTTCTGCCTGCACCTTATCTGTACCTGGTGCCTTACCATTTTTCAGACTCTTTAATGCTAATTCAAACTCGTCTCTAAGTATAGAATATCCCAAGTCATCATTTTCAATGTCTGATTCCTGTTCTAATGCAGTTAGTTCCTCTCCTGCATATAAATTCCCTAAATATTCTTGCCATCTACCCACTTTCTCTACGTTTTCTATGATGACGTTTCCTTGTGCGTCCCTTATATTTTTGCTATACGGTTTTATATCCCTAAAATTCATTCTAATTCATTTGTATGCTTCGTCTGTCTTTCCTATTTCCATCTTTGTTTGTACCTCTTTGCACTTTTCATCAATGCATTGTTCTTTAGCTTTCCTGCATTTTCGAATAATTTCCCATTTTATGGTTTTGTATCTCTGTTTTCCTGTTTCGTCTGATTTATTTTTGTATTTTCGTCTTTCTTCTATTAAATTCAGGATATCCTATGTTATCCATGGTTTCTTATTTTCTTTTTGTGTATACCCCAGAATATCTCTGTCCCCCATGTCTAGGCTGGATTTAATGTTATTCCATTCTGTTTCTACTTCCTTAGTATCAGATATTTTCCCGATATCATTGAGCAATTCATTTGACATTTTTTCGAATCTTTCTTGAATATCTTTATCTTTTAGTTTCTCTAAGTCCAAGTGCCTTTTTCCGTTGGTTTTTTTCAGATTTTTAAATTTAAGTGCGGCCTTCATAATTACGATGTTGTGGTCAGTATCTATACCTGCTTCTGGGTAGCTTCTACAGTCTTTTACTTGATTGAATGTAATCTATTTGATATCTTCCTATATCTCCTGGCATCTTCCACGTATATCATCTTCTAGCATGATGTTGAAATAATGTGTTTGTGATGATTCAATTGTTCTTGTCGCAAAATTCTACCAGCCTATTTCCCCTGTCGTTTCTCGTGCCTAAACCAAATAAACCTACTACCGCTCCTTCCCTACCCTCACCTACCACGGCATTAAAATCCCCCGTAATTATTAAATTTTCATGTCCTTTTACGTATCTTAATATGTCTTCGATATCTTTGTAGATGGCTTCTACCTCTTCATCACTGTAGCTAGAGGTGGACATGTATACTTGTATTATTACTGTGTTTACCGGTTTAGATTCTAATCTAACCATGAGTAATCTTTCGTTCTTTTGTAAGTAATTTTCTACACAGTATCCTATCTTTTTCCGCATAACTATCCCCACACCCAAATTTTCTTCCTCTGCTCCTGTATGAATTACCCTGAAGTCTCCACTCCAAAAATCCCCCGCCTCTGGCCACCGAACTTCGCTGATCCCTACTATGTCTAGTGATAACCTATTCATTTCGATTTTTAGGTTCTCCAGCTTACCTACTTGCTTCATACTTCTAACATTCCACACTCCGACTCGCAGAATGTTCCCGACTCTTATTTTTGACTTTCCGATCGCATCCTCCGAAGTAGTCCACTCCCGGAGATCCGAATGGGGGACTATTTTAACTCCGGAATCTTTTACCCCAGAGAATGCCATCATGTTTGTAACAATTTAAGAACGCTGTGTACTTGGGAGATAATGTGGTGGTTTCCCGTTGCCTTCCACATCGCGGTAGTGTGTCTTAGACTGCCATACCGACCTCTATGGTCTCTGACAATCTAAGTATCAAAAGAGCCGCTGTCCTCTTTCGGGGACCTGTCTTAGTCTGGTTCCTCACTAACGACCCTACTACTTTGGTTGGACCTGTAGTTTGGCTCTTTAGCTCATTAGAACACGCAAGCCATTTCACCTGTTCTAGTAATTTAGAACTCCGGCAAGGTGCAGGTCCATTTGAAATGGAAAAGATGCAGTTAAACATAAAATTTATGAGATGCACTCGAAAAGTAATATGAAAATTAATTGTAATTAGTAACTAATTTTTATATTTTTAGGACTTCATGTAACTGCACAAACACTCCAAAAAGAGCTTGTTACTGCCGGCATATATAATTTCAAATTAACTAGCTTAAGAAGACTTTTACCTACCATAGGATTTTTTTATAAAGTAGATGATAGAAGGCGAGGATTGTTCGAGAAACAACATATAGCTGCTGCATGAATAAAATTCTTAAGGGATTACCATTCCAATAAGGAAACGCAACTATATGAACCTGTTTTTCTTGACGAGACTTGGCTTTTCAGTAGGGAATCTGCCAAAAAAAATTGGCATGATAATTCTCACAAAAGCATCAAAAAGAAGCCATTTGGAACAGGAAAACGATTAGTTGTTAATTTGTTGCTGTCACTGTGGTTTATATACTTACTAAATTTAATGATGAGCACGTACAATTAATATGGCGTGAAGCACTTGGAAATGACAAATATTGGCAAAACTGCATTCACCATTCAGAAAAATGTATGATGGAATGGTGGCAAATTGAAAAAAAGTTTGATATGGTACTGCCCCTTATTATCAACTTAGAGGATTCAAGCAGCATGACTCTTATGAAGAGCTGTTACTGAAGCTGAAATATCATCTTGTTGAGAGTCTGAGACCGGAGTATTTCTAACTAAATTATTCTCAATAGTTGGTTGCTTCATATTGAGTATTGGATTAGTTATTTTAGAATGCTTTAGTCCCTTGGAATGAAGTTTTACATTATATATTCTAGCTTTTGAAATATTAAAATTTTTTTTGCAGTAGGCACAAAAAGCAACGTGAACATTTCCAGGTACTAGTTATAACCAGCTTTTAAAAATCGGATTTGTCAGCCAAAGTTCAGAAAACGAACACTTTCCAGGCATTTTTACAACAAAGTTTTCACTTTAAGTACATATGGGGTTGATTACAATAGCAGGTATTTATTACGGCCGCATACAATAATAATACTGGATCTTATTTTCTCTAATATTGAGTGCATTGTGATGAGGGATACTTTACCGTTTGTAGATGAAGATGTACATCATCCAGCCTTAATAACTACTATCACCATGAATATCGAGCGTCATATTAATTTTCCAATACATTTAAATAATAGTAAATACAACTTTCGAAAAGCTAATTTTAAAGCAGTTTATAGCGCATTATTAGAAACAGATTGGTCTATTCTTGAAAATTATTTAAACGTTAACCTAGCATGTGATAAGTTCTACGAAATTCTGTATACAATTTTCGATCGCCACATGCCGCTTTGTACGAATAAGACACATGCATATCCGATATGGTTCACGAAGGAAATCATTGAAAGCATTAAAGTCAAAAACATTATACGTAAAAAGTATAAAAATTCAATATCTGTTGAAAATTGTAATCAGTTTAAACTAATAAGAAAAAAAGTAAAACGTCAAATCAAGAATGCATACGCAGCTTACATTTCTAGCACTGAGCAACTAGTTGCTACTGATCCAAAGCAACTTTGGCAATTTGTCATGAATAAGAAAAATGTAAGTCGTATTCCGGCGATTGTAAAATATGGAGGCAATGAATATCACGCCCCGCAACTAATTGTTGACGTGTTTGCTGAATATTTTAATAGCGTGTATCAACCAAACCCTCTTTTTGTGAACTCCGATGACTTCAGGATTCCTCAATATAACAACATGCCAATTATAAATCTAGCAGGTATTTATGAAACTGACATCTTATCAGCTATAAGTAAACTAAAAAATAAGGCATCGGCTGGTCTGGATCAAGTACCCAGTTACATTATCAAAGACTGCTGTAACGTATTTGTGATCCCGCTTCTGATAATTTTTAATTTAAGTCTAAAAACATCAGTATTTCCCACACAATGGAAGTTAACGAAGGTTTGTCCAATTTTTAAGAATGGAGATACCGTTGATATCACTAATTATAGATCAATCTCAATTATTTCTAATTTCGAAGATATTTGAGATCATTCTATCCAGACATATATATATATATATATATATATATATATATATATATATATATATATATATATATATATCAATGTTAAGCAAATTATCTCGCCGTTCCAACATGGCTTTATGGAGAAGAGGTCAACAACTGCTAATTTAGCTTGCTTGGCGCAATTCGTATCCGATGAACTAGATAAACAGGGTCAAGTAGATGTTGTATATACGGACTTAACTAAAGCTTTTGACAAACTAACTCACAAAATCCTGCTCTTAAAACTACACGAAATTGGCATTAGTAATACTAACATCGCACTATTGGAATCTTATCTTCAAGACAGACCTCATCATGTAATATTCAATGGTTACAAGTCAAATCAATATATTCCTACATCAGGAGTCCCTCAAGGCACGACCTTAGGCCCCTTATTTTTTCTTATATTTATTAATGACTTGAGCTACCAATTAAAATGTCAAATATTAATGTTTGCGGATGATGTGAAAATATTTTCATCTGTATTAAATCACCATGACTGTGCCATACTTCAATCGGATTTATCTCACCTTTACAATTGGTGCACTTTAAACAAGCTGAGTTTAAACATTCAGAAATGTAAAATTGTTTCATATACTCGTAAAACCGAACCAATACTCTATGAATACATGCTTAATTTGGAGATATTATCAAGATTAAGGTCAATAAAGGATCTGGGTGTATTATTCGACTCTCAATTCACGTTCACTAAACATATTGTGCAAACTGTCTCGTCTGCTTATAAAATGTTAGGTTTTATTACACGCACTTCTAGTGACTTTGTGAATATATCTACAATCAAGTTGCTATATTTTGCTTACGTTAGGTGCAAACTTGAATATGCCAGCATTATTTGGAATCCAAATTATGAATGTCACAAAACATCAGTTGAAAAGGTACAGAGGAAAGCTCTAAAGCTTCTATGGTTCAAGAAGTATCACACTTATCCACCCAGAGGCATTGACCACTCTGTTTTACTGAACACTTTTGAATTTGACTCGTGTGAAAATAGACGCATTCGTTTGGGTTTAACTTTCCTCTATCAGTTATTGCACAATAAAATTGACTGTCCGGATCTGCTGCAAAAGTTCAACTTTCACGTGCCCCGATTAAATGCTAGACTGGCATCAACTTTCCATCTTTCGCATGCAAGAACAAATGTGCTAATTAAGTCGCCTATTCACTTCATGTGTAGATACTTTAATCAAATAAGCGGAGGAAATGTGGATATAAACCTGTGTAGTCTAGATGAACTACTGAGAACTATAACGCAAAGCTGAAGTTTTTTTCCCATTCCTTTTTCCCTTTTTTACCATTAAGAGGTTGCTTCAACTTTTGGATGCCTTATTATTAAATTATAAAATTAGAGTTTTCTTTTGCTGTTTTTGAGTATGTATAACGTATTGGTAGGATATTTAGCACTTGTACACTACCTATAATTTTATTACTGTTATTTTTTAAATTAGTGTCTTGTAAGTGGCATATGCTGTTAGACACTAAATAAATATATAAATAAAAAAGCATGTCAGAAATATACACACAAAACTGCTGCTCAAGCATTGATAAGCCGCGATTTCTACATTCAAGGCGTCAAACAAAAACCGCAGGGTTTATATAACCCAACCGAATAAATGTATAATGAAAAGAGACAGGCTGCTTTTGGTGCGATGAAGGAATTTTTTGTCCTTTAACATTTATTTGCTGCAACATCTGAAATATGGCTATACAATTTTATGACGTATTTGTGGAAATACATACGATAATCAAACAATGAAGAAAAAATTCGTGACCGAGATATAGGATTAAGTGACTTTTTGTTACTTTAGTTACCGCAAAACGAAATTCGTGTCTTTTTCGTGACAGTAGACACCCTGATTCAAATGATCATATATGGTTAAATAAATGTAATCGTTGGCTTTTGTATAGTAAACTAAAGTCAACTGATTTAAACTGAAAAACCACTCCGTAAGGGTATTTTCAATATCCCACACAAGTTTTTAAAACTTCCCATATTTTACCACAAATAGATACATGATTCGCTTTCAAGACAGTATGTGTCATGGTTTCAAAATTCGGGGTTAATGCGTATATGTGGCAATCAACAGCTTTCAATTCACAACTGGATGTAAGATATCAAACCATTGATCACTATATTCACTAATTTCGTTTCCTAGTGTAAAAACTATTAACTTTATTTCATTTGCAATGAAATCCTCTTAACCAACCAAGATGATGAAGATACATGTTTTAATAACATATGACCTACATCGTTATGGCTAAGTATCTGTTCTCGCCCAGGTAATATCTAGCACTTCACTATTAATTATTATAGTAATTTTAAAGTTTAGTAGATTATTAAAATTACAAAACACTAAAGACGTTAGAGAAGCTATATCCCTTGTTCTAAACAATGTTTAAACAAGTTTTATATATAATTTTGAATGTAGAACATGTATTTGATATTCATTTAAAACGTTCATGTTTGAAGGCTGCTAAGATCAATTTTTATGTTACACAAGATTGTATTTTTTTCATACAATTAAATGTTTAGAATTAGTTTTAAGCAAGTTTTAGTAAGTAGATTGCAGTTTTTTAAATGGTACTAAAATAATGCCGTTTCCTTTATCAATCATCAAACGACCCTTCACTATTCTTCCTCCATCTATGCCCTTTTTTCAATCTCATCACCATCATTAGATTTACAGTCCTGAAGCTGGTTGGATGCATACCGCCATCGTTTCCTATTTTGAGCTAACCTACACATTTCCGTGAAATTCCCTGTCTACATCTTTCACTATCTGTGTGCAATAGTCTAATCTAGGTTTGTAGATACCTCTCTTTTTCTTTTCTCTGCTTCTAATACATTTCGCACTATTCCCTTATGCCTTGCTTATCATCCTCTCTGATTTTTACTATTATCCACATATTTCTTTCTTCCCCTACCATTTCTAGTAACTTTTTGTTCTTAACCTTGTCTGTACATGATATCTTCATCATACACCTCGCAACACATTTCAAAGGCTGCCTATATTTTTCATGTTTGCTTCTCCTACTGTTCACAGCCGTTGTCCCATACTTCACACATATCTTTTAGCAGTCTTTCTTGTTTTCATGTTTGTCATCTTCGAATATACTAGTTGCTTTTTCCTGTTAAATACAGCATGCTCTTATGTTAATCTTTGCTTTATATCTTTTGTACGTTTCCCATCTTATGTTATTTGGCTTCTTAAGTAGCAGAAATCCTTAACCTCTTATAAAATCCGGTTTCCCATTTATTTTCTGATTTCGACTAATTTTGACCTCTTTTACATACTAGTACTTTAGTTTTTTTTTTATTTTACATATCGCAACTGTTAGTGTTGTTTCCTTGTGATTAAGAGCTGCTTGTAACTCTTCAGTGCTAGATGCTAATACCACTATATCATCAGCAAATTTGCGCATACTAATCATTTGTCCCTGCTTAGTAATACCAAAATGTCTTTGTGCATTTGACAGTATTCATCGTCTCGCCCGCAGTAATTTTTTTCTTAACCATCCTCCTGAGTCTTTACGCTCAAACGAGTCCTCAGTTAGGATACTGTTAGAAATAGATATTATTATTAAAAAACACAAATCACTTAACACACATATCGGAACAGTCTGCAATAGTTTTAGCAACAAAAAAATACAAGACTGTTCTAATATGCATGTTAAGTGATTTGTGTTTTTTAATAATAATAATATCTATTCCTAACAGTAACCTAACCTCAAAAAGTCTATTGTGGGACTCGTTCGAACGTAAAGACTCGGGAGGACGGTTAAGAAAAAAATGGTTAAGTCTCGCTCCTTTCCTAATATTTATTTCTTTATGTTCCTGCTCTAATTCTTTTACCGCGGTTTGCTTTTTGTATAAGCTATGTACTGTACGTCTATCCCTATCACTCATTCCTATCTTTTTTAGTATTTCAAACATTTTTCCCATTTTACAATGTCGAATGCTTTTTCCAGATCTACAAACCCTACATACGCGTTTGCTGTTTTTCTATCGTTTTCTCTGTTATTTCTCTTATGTTAAAATCGCTTCCCATATTGCTTTAAATCCAAATTGATCTTCTCCTAGTATTTGCTCAACATATTTTTCCATTCGTCTTTGTACAATTCTAGTTAATATTGTTGCCATGCGTGTTTTTGAACTCATTGTTTGATAATTTTTACATCTATCCATATCTCCTTTTTTTTAATATAGTCACTCTGGTGTTACGTTTGATATGTTTGGGTATCTCGTTTGTCTTATATATATATATATATATATATATATATATATATATATAGCTAAAAAGTTGGGAGCAATGTTATTGATCGTCCAGAGGCTTTCAAAGATTCTGCCTGTACTGTTACGTTCATTTTCGGCAATAATTGATTATTTTATTTACAATAATTTTTAACTAAAATCCTTTGCTAATTAATTATCCGTTTATCTAAATTCCATGTCCACGGTTAAATAAAAGCGTCGATTCATAATTAAAAAGAAATACGCTGGCCAATAATTTTCTACTAAAATCCACTTTGCTTCTAAAAAGGAAACTTTAGTCGATAAATTAAATATCCTGTATATTTTACATGGTAAATACTTCCGCTAATTAAGAATAAATTCTACTTCCCAGAATTCTCTAACGTAAAGTTTACGCTATACCCAGATAGTCTATAACGTGTTCCAAGTATTCGATAATTGCTTCTTATGTGTTTTCCGTCGGAAGAATTCGTCAAATTAAAGTTGCATATTATCCCAATATAAACAGTGTTTTTCCAGGTTAATTCTGAATAGAAATATTACTTTAAACTCTGGTCAATGGCCGAACCAAATTGATTTCATTTGCTTTCCAATCTACACAACGGAGACACGTGTAGAAATGTTTGGTTATTTCCGTTATGAGAATTTTGCACATGCAATACGGCATGGCAGATATTTAGGGTTTTTAGAAAATTGTATTTTTCGTCGAAATTAAATTAATTTTTACTGATAATTGCTGTAGCTTCTTCCGGTGGCCTTAAAGTCATGATGAATGGTTGTTCCTTGCTGTAATGGGAGGCCAAGTGCATTGTTTCTGGGTGTAGGCCCACCTACTCGTTGCCGTGGACCAGCTAGTGACTTAACCCCGACGTCAACAACTTCGATGGTGTTTTCTTTCTCCATCATTTACGATTGCGCCCATATCGGTTGGGATTTTCGGTTTAAGCTCATGCATGCCTAAATTTAATCCGTTTAGACGACAATTAGTGAATTAATTTGGGATTTATTGACACCATATGAATGCATTACTATTTGCTTTAAATAAGTAAGAGTGTACAACTTATTAAAGTGGAAATGATTTGAAGGCTTGCTGGCACGTTTGAAAATGTTGTTGCCATTAGATGTATATACTTAGTTTTAGATTTACCATGCTGATTTAGAGCTGTTGATTTTAGAGGGGTAATTTCGCTTAATTTCTTTGTTTTGTTGAAACTCAATCTAGGGAGTAACCTAAAACCGGCAGTCACCATTTAAAAAAAAAGATTTGTTCTTTTGGTTGATACTTTTTCTTAGATTTAGTGTGCAATTATTTATTGCATGTACAGATTGTGTTTAATTATAGGTTTCTTTTGTTGATATGTTGTGTTTTGAGTATGAATGAATGTGTGTAATTTTCTTTCTTTATTTCATGCCTCTCTTAATTTTTGTTGTAGGTATAATACCCCACCCACTCGCCGATTGAACCCGGTCCATTTCTTCTTTTTTGGTTTTTTTCTAGGCCACGTCAATGCACGTAGCATAAATTACAGACAGCCTGATGTGGGGCTGCGATTTTGTTTAGTTAATGTCTTCTGCGATTTGGTTTTCGTTAATTTTCTTCTGCTGCGATTTTGTTTCATGTAACTTTAGCTCCGATTTTTATTTTAGTTAGTTTTGGCTACGAGTTCGTTTTAGTTAATTTTTGCTCCGATTTTTTGTTTATTATTGTTAGTGCCTAAGTTCCTATATGACCCACATTTTCTTGGCCTGATATTACTTATGTTTCGTCCCTTAAACTTAATATTATTGGTAGGTTAATTTCAGATTATTGGACTTGTGTTTTCGCCAATACTCCTAGTCCATTGAAAACGCTGGCGCTTAAGATTTTTCTTTTCTTCCTACCCTTTCTGTATATTTTGTTCTCCCCATCAAACCTAGAGTTGGTTTTTTTCCTACGATTTTTCCTTTGTTCTACAACCCTATTCTAATTTCTTGTTCGTATTCAAAATGACTTCTTTTTCGACTTCCCCCCCAAGGCCTCCCAGCGTGGGAGTGGAATTTGAAATTTTCTTGTAATCCAAACACTCTTACCGTACATGATTTTTTGGAACGAGTCGAAAAACTCCGACAAACTCACCATGAGTCGGAATTGCAGTTATTTGAGTCTGCTGTGGATTTGTTTGAGTCGAAAGCGTTACTTTGCTATCGTGGTTTTCGGACTATGTCGTCTAATTTACTAATTCAAAATTTTGAACCCCCAGATCTTACTTATAAGTTTGCTACTACTGAGGAAAATACTTTTGCTTCACATGACCGAGTTGTTAAGATTTCTCCGACGCCTACGAGTAGATCCGATACTTCCTCCGTATGTTCTACTGTTCTTCCTCCGTGTTTTACTTCTACTCGTCAGGTCGTATGCTTTAATTGCAAAAAACCTGGTCATATTTCGACACATTGTACTCATCCTCAAGTACTCCATTGTTATGGTTGCAGATATAAGGGAGTTTCTCGTCGCAACTGTCCGAACTGTCATCCTACTACCAATCGTTCTTCAAATAATCCTTCAAATTCTGCCCTCACCTCTAGCTGCCTAATTTCTTCTGCTTCTCACTCTACGTTCTCTTCTGTCCCTCATCTAGGCTATCAGGCTCCTACTATCAAAACATACCTTTCTTCGGCAAATATAACTTCGAACAAATTTCTTGCGTTTCTATTTCTTCCTCCTATTCTACTCCTTCTTCTGCTTGCCCTACTTATTCACTCTCACCCTAAGCTGTGCCTCCACCACCCTTACAACCCATGCTTCGAATTAGTAACTTGCAGCTAGCTTTTCAAGAATCTGTTCCCGCTTTCTGTCGTGCCTGCAAGCACAAACGTCGCTGAAATGACCATAACTTCTAATTCAGTCTGCGAAGGTCCTGTTGAGGTTCACAAATCTATATATTTAATGTCTGTTGCTGTTACTGTCAAGATTTTACCTGTTCCTACTTTCTTAAATGCTTCCTCTCAAGAAAAATTCCTATTGTGCCGGCAATCACAGCCGTAGCTGAAGTGAAAATAATTTCTAATGCGGGTACAGAAGGTCCAGTTGAAGTTAGGGAACCCGTAGCTGTGATGTCTGTTGCTGTTGCCGTTAAAGCTTTACTTGATCCTGTTTCGTTACCTATTCTTACTCATTTTTCTCACGCTGACAAAGTGCTATTTACTTCTGTTCTTTTAACTAAGGTTGGTGACATCCTAGCTGATGTTCTGTTATCTAATGCTGACGAACTCCTACCTGATTCTGCTCCTTTTCCTAAGGTGGATACTTCTACAGCCAATATTGTTTTATTTCCTAAGTGTGATACTTCTAGTCCTGCACATAACGTCAATGAAATTTTATCTACTTCTGTACCTTTCTCTAACGTAACTGAAGTGTGTTCCGCTTGTTTCTTTTCGTCAGGTTGGTTCTCGTACAGCCAATACTTTTTCTTTTTCCACCGTTGATATGCTGATAACCCATGATGTTTCCTTTTCTGCCGTTGACCTTCTTACCACCCATCCTAACAATAAACAACGTCCTTCTATGAGGCGTTTCGAGTTTTCTAAACTACCTTGCCATCTCCTAAACCTAGTGCTATAACTACTACACCCCTGCTATTCCTATTTGGCAGAAAACTGCCCAAAAGGGGCAGACTTTATTCTATGCTCCTTCCGAACCTGAGGGCATGTCGGCCAAACCCTAATGTCCTCGATCTTGTTTCATTTTCCTTCTGACGGCGTAAACGCTTTAAGCCCAATATCTAGTCCTTGTGTCCCAGATTATGACGACTTTGCTTTCCTTCGGACATGATTTTTGGACATTACGATTTCGGTTTACTTCCCGGTTTTATGCGGTTTTCTTTCGTCTTCTTGTTTTTCTTGCACCCCGTGTGGGTCCGCGAATAGAACAATCCCAGGGCATGACCTGCCTGTCGTAAGAGGCGACTACAGCGGTCCAACACATACACACACACTCCATACCTCCACACATTTCTGTTTGGTTCTCCTTTCTTTTGTTCTCTTTTTGCTTTTTCTTGCACCCGTGCGAGTCCAGGAATAGAATAGCCCCATGGTACGACCTGCCTGTCTTAAGAGGCGACTACAGCGGTCCAACACAAACACACGCACAACACATACCCACACACTTCTTACACACACACACACACAATATACACACACCTGCTCATACATAACTACACTGGAATTCTGTTTTATTTTCTTTTATACGATTCTGAGGTTTTTTTTTTTGTTTTGTACTTGGTGTTGGTGTTATTCTGTTTGGGTTTTCCTTTGTTTTTGTTGCTTCCATTCCACATTCTTCTTTTTCCTTTCACTGGTCTTCTTTACTGTCGGTCCCTATACCGATAGTGTTTTGATTATGAATGTGTGTGTATTTTTCTTTCTTTATTTCACACATCCCTTAATTTTTGTTGTTTGTTGTTAATTTTTGCCCGGTTCATTTTTTTTTTGTTTTTTTCCTCGGCTATGTCAATGCACATAGCAGTGCTCTATATGTACCCAGCACATTATTTTTCAAACTCTTTAAAGCTAGTTCAAAATTATCATTTTGGTATAGGATATCTCAAGTCATCCTTTCTTATTGAATATAGCAGGGATAAACAGCTAAATTGTATTCGAAAAAATACCCAAATCAAATCTAAAAAGAAGAGAATGCCTGAAAAATCTCTCTAGAGCATTGTTCCTCGATTTTGTGAAGATCGGGTTTACTAACTCTTGCAGCCTATCAAACTAAGGATAAGTGAGATTTTCAACTTAGAAACTGGGTTAAAAATATACATACCTAAGAACACACAAGCTGAAAGTTATTTTAGATGTTTTTTCAAGAAAAAAATGTAAAACAAAAACTGTTTGTTGTGATTGCTCAAAATTTATCTGCAAAGAACACACTGTAACATTTGTGAAGCACAACATTTTGAAATTTCTGATGAAAGTGTATGTATTTTATTTAATAAAGTTTTCAGTTAGCATTTTCATTTATTTTTCGGCTAGAAAGGAAGGCCTGTCTATTTCCAGTAAGATATAAACAGTTCTGTCAAAATGACCGTATCACGATCGCCCTTGTAAAATTTACATGTAACGCGACCGATCTCAGATTAACCATTAGAGATGCACATGCATGCTAAATAAAAATAATTCATCAGCCAAAAATAAATGTAACTTTAAGAAAATAAAACTATTATAGCATTGTGTTATTATTTCCATACGACATATTTGCACATCATCTTCAATGTCACTTCAAGTTTGTAATGCAAGCAATGTTTGGAGCAATGGCCAATTTAACCAATTAAGTATTAGAAAAAATACATTTATTTGAAAGTAAATACTTAAAGTTTTTTACTTCTATAGTTAAAAATTTTAAAATTTATACAATTATTATAATATACTATTATTACAAAATAAATAAACCTTACATCTATCATTTCTTAATTATTTTAAATTATTCTAGTACAGCTGTTAATGCATCTAAGAATCGTGTCCTATCTTTAACAGCTGTATCGAAATCTAAAACAAACATTTATATCACAAAAACAGTCACATAAAAATACCTACAAGCCATATCGAAGTAGTCATATGATGCATAACAGTTGATTTGATTCACAGCTTGCTCAAATGCTTTACCAAAGAAACTATAAGATATAACATAACTAAAAGTTATAAATTGGTAAACATACTTTTGGGATGAATTCTCAGCGAGTGGTGAAATTCCTAAAACAATACAGGTTCCACTTTCAACGTCCTTGGGTGCAGAAACAATTAAAGGCAGTCTGGATGCTTTACGGTTCCTTGACATTGTAACGTAGGCTCGTAAAATAAATTGTGCGAGTAAATTAAGAGTATGTGGATGTGAGTACATGAACCAATCCAGAGAGCCCTAAAATTATTAAAATGTATGTTTCAGCTCAGAGATAAGGAGCTAGCATGGTGTATAATATTAGGGCATAAGATACAAACAAAAAAAATTACTGATACTACAAAAATTCAACAGTTTTTACGTAACCATAATAATCAATAGTAACACATTTTGTATAACCTTTTTATAAATGCTCCAAAAACCTGATAAATACTCCTTTCTACTTATACAAGAAAATTTCACCTTAAAATTAAAATTTTGTTGTTTATACAAATTCACTACTGTCTATTTTATCAAACCAATCATAAAGATATCCAACACACACCAAAACATCAAAGTTCGAACAAAATAGTATAATTTACCTGAAGGTTACTGCACTCGTGGCTTCAATGCACATCGGACTTGCTAATTACACCATTCCAGCTGGTTTATGTTTACGGCTTCAGATTCTGACCGCTTTTAAAATTTTTCTACACCACCATTCGTCTAAATTGGTTCAGGACTTCTCAGGAACTCATCTATGTATATCCCCGAAAATTAGCAAAGCAATTCATAATTCGTTCACGCTATACAAAGCTGCATACTTAAATGTATTTATTTATCGCTACTTATCTATCTTTTCTAAGTGCACTAATGCATAATAACTTGTATCGTAGCACGTATTCTGCTTGCAGTATCGTATAACATCAAAAAATTAAAGAGCAAACTGTTTTAAAGTATTCAATAATCAAAAAATATAAGAGAGCCAAACACCTATAATCACGGGTTTATATAATAGCTTGCCTGCACGTCGGATTTGTCCCGCAACGGACAATTTTCAGAATTTCGCATTCTCTGTTCTCCCTTTCGACCGTCCGGCACGCGGTTCTACAAAATTTGCACTCGCGCCAGTTGAAAATCTAAGAAATTTCCACACGACTCGCAACGCGTCTGCGAACAACTAATCAATTCCGTATAGAGATTGATGTTTCCACCTCTCATATCTGCATCTTATTTCAACCAATCGTTTCCTCGTGACGTTGCTCAAATCACGCCTTTTATTATGCGTGTCTCTGCCTTGCGCATTTTATCCGTCTTTTTCTAACTTGGTCTTAGTGGTGCAAATCGATATTCTTTACTATCGGTTATTTCAGTCCACGTGGATTCATATGTTAATATAAGCTACGGTTTATCCGACCGTTTGCAATATACGCAGAATTTTCATGTTTATCCAAACAAATTAAACAGAACGTGACATTTAAAAATACGCAGGTGTTCAATCGTAACATTTTAAGCTTCTAGATATATTTGTATGCTAGCAACGCGTCTCATATTTGGTATTATTGGGTTTTTAAAAGCTTTTATGCATATAATACCTTAATAATTGTTCAATTAACTCCAATCAAAATAAATGATGAATGGCATTGACTTCTACCCTTTAATTTTTAGTGAATACAAATTAAATATTAATTATTATTTGTACACTTTGTTTAATACCCGTTACTTAAAAATTGAATTAATTAATATAAATTTCGCACGTAATTTCTATTTGTTTCTTTATACTTGGAACAATTAAATTACACACAAGTTGAGCATTTTAATTCTGCTTGTTTTTATAGAAAGCGTCTAGTGAATAATTTAAATCCCTCATTTTTAATTAAACGAATAAATTTTTATGCTCCACGGTTTTAATAACGAGTATTATCTAATAAAATTGTATACAAACCCTACATTCTAATTGAATGATTTAAATCTTCACAGTAGGCCTTTAATTACGCGTACTTTTTCCCAAAGCTTCCTTATACCCGGTGATTAAAATTATTTGATGTCGTTAATTAATTTTCTACCCTGGTCTAAATTTGAGTAATATATATATATATATATATATATATATATATATATATATATAGCTGTGAAACCTTTATTTGAATCGAGCCTCACGAATTGTGCGTCAAAGAATGCTGTGAATCCTACAAAAAGCTATTCATTAACTCAACTGTTCCGTTGACTTTCTTCTGTTCATCGCCTCGGCTGCTCCCCTAGATAAACCTTCATCCTCATTCATAAAAAAAAACAAACACATTCCTACCACAAACATCACCGTTAACTCTATTTACATCAATATTCACAATACATTAAAATTTCAAAATTAAAATTCAGCATAAATTTCAGTATCAGAAAATTTCAAGATTTAAATTTGTTATCATTTTAATGTGCATCCAAAATTAAAGTCCTTGTAGGATGCCTCCTAATTAATATAACAATATATGCAGACCTGAGTCTGAGTACAAAGGGAGCATCTACCACCCCTTTACGTTAATTAACCAGGTTCGTCTAATTGAGCTCAAAGACATACCCAAATTTTCATCATAATCCAGAACATAAATACTAAATACTCCTTTCGACTTAAACAAGAAAATCTCACCTTATAATTAAAAATTTGTTGTTAGTACAACTTCATTACTGTCCATTTTAAGTAAATAAATTATAAAGTTATTCAACACACACGAAAATATCAAAGTTCGAACAAAATAGTATAATTTACCTGAAGGTTACTGCACTCGTAGCTTCAATGTACATCGTCCCTTTGTTAATTACACCATTCCAACTGGGTTATATTTACGGCTTCTGATTCTCAACGCTTTTAAAATTTTCTCCATCACCATTTATTTAAAGTTGTTTCGGGGCTTTTCCGGAACTCATCTGTGTATATCTGAACCTTGTTTTGTGGATCCAGTCATGTTTATGAACCATTTAATTATTAACACCCCCGAAAAATAGCAAAGAAATTCATGCTTCTTTCACCAATATACGCCAAAACTGCCTACTTTTGTGTATTCATTTGTCGTTGTAAATTTTACTAATTGGTACAGTGATACTAACTTTATTACCTTGTATCTTCTTTTCTAAGTGCACTAAAGTACATTTATTGTAGCACGTAAAGAACAAACTGTTTTAAATCACCAAAATATACGAGCAAACTTTAAATTATTCTATCACACTCGGAAAACTAAAAAAAGCACTGTTTAACGCATTGAATCAAGTCGCAGATGTAAGAGAGCTTGTTCATATTCCCCTGGGTATATATAGAGGTTAGCCTGTCTGTCGGTCGAGTCCTCAAAACGGACAATTCTAAAGAATTTCGCATGCTATGTTCCCATTCCGCAGCCCGGCATGCGATTTTTACGAATTTTGCACTCGCCCCAGTTAAATCTCAGAAATTTCGACACGGCACGCAACGTCTGGAAATAACTAATTGAATTTTATACAGAAATGTTATTTTTACCTCTCAAATTTTGCCTTTTACTTTCAACCAATCGCAACCCTATGACGTTGCTCTACTCACGCCTTTTACTATATGTGTCTCGGTCTTGCGCATATTATCTGTCTCTATCTAACCTGTTCTTATTGGTGCAAATTGATATTCTTTATTATCGATTATTTCAGTCCACATGGACTGTTATCTGGGTTAAATAACCCCGTATCTAGTCTTCCCGTTAATATAAGCGACGGTTTCTCCAACATTCTCTGAACCCATTTGTTATCTGCAAATTTTACGCGGAACAAGCTTTTTTAAAAATACGCAGGTGTTCAAACATACTATTAATTCTCAGAGCTTTATTTCATGGTATTTTATTGGGTTTTTACAAGTTTTTTGAGTCTAATAATTTGGAATGTGTTTGGTGTGTGATAAAGTGCTCTGTAAATAAAATCAGTTAGGTAGTGAAATATCAGCTTAAAATAGCTCAAACTGTGCAAGATTGTGCAACTAAATGAAAAGAACATTAATAACTACAATTCACAACCAGTCCTCCAACAGTACAGCTGAAAATCTGTAGTAAACCCTTGATTTACCTATTTTATTTCATCTTACATTATGATTGTGATATCAGTTGACCTTTAGCAGTTGGTTATCTATTACCTTTAAAGAATTTTAGTGTGGTTATCTGCTATTCCTTGTTTACACTAAACACAATCTCAAGAACAATTTAATTATAAATTGTTGACCATTTTTGTTAAGGAGATACAGTTTATATTGGTTGCATTCATCTGTAAAACAAAACAACTATCTGAAACAGTTAATATCTGCTATACATAATATCATATCTGCTACAGTGAAGTCTCCTTTAGTGCTCTTACTTTTATAATCATGTCTATTTGTACAGCTTGTAAAATTCCATTCAATGCTTCTTCATATATTGTACCATGCTCTGTTTGTTCAAATTTATTTCATGCCACATTGATTGTGCAGGTCTATCTGCTTCTGAATCAAAAGTTTTGGACCTTAAGAAGAAGCAGATGATGGTCTATAAATGTATAGATTGCCATTCTAATGGCAGAGGAAACAATTTTGTTGATGTTCACTCTCTGTCTGCTGACCTTAAAGATATTAAAGCATCTTGTGGAATTTTGTCAACACTCCAGACTGAATTAGCTGATGTCAAGTCTCATATTGATGGTATTGTGAAATCACTAGAAGAGCTGCCTCGTCTACAGGGCCAAGTTGATACCCTACAGCTGAGAATATCTGAACTGGAATCTGCAAATCCTTGCTCCACTAATAATACTGAGAAGATGTTCTCTGAATTTCAAGATCGTATCTCACGTTCATGTAATGTCATTCTTTTCAACCTTCAGGAGTCAAGTAATGGTAATGCAATTGATGACATTAATCTTGTGAAAACTGTATTGGAGCCCATTGGTATTGAACTTTGTGATATTAAAGTTAAGAGAATTGGGCGGCTTAATGTTAACAATAATAATAAGACTAGACCTATTATTGTAACGCTTAACAGCTCTAGAGATGTTTCTATTGTTTTCAGGAACAGGTTTAAATTGAAGCACCCAATCAGAGTATCGTTTGATAAGACGAAATCTCAGCAGCAGCAATATGCTAATGCTCTCTCTGAACTTAGGACAAGATCGTCTGCTGGGAAGTTGACCTTGTGGTCAAGTATTTGGATAACGTTCCCACTGTTGTTCAAAAGAGCAGTATTACCGCAGTCACAGACAAAAACTAGTTCATGTTGATAAATCTAATCTAGTCATCTATTATCAGAACTGTAGGAGTCTGAAGAATAAGTTTCGTACATTACAAGTAAATTTAAGTCAGCTGACTATTTCGCCTGATGTTATAGTTTTCACCGAGACCTGGTTGGATAATGCTGTACTGGATAGTGAAATTGGCCTGGATAATTATGTGCTATATAGAACTGATAGGTCTGTTCAACATAGTAACCTTACGCGGGTGGAGGTGTGCTTGTTGCTGTAAGCAAATCTTTTCATTCTGCTTTATGTGAAGTTGATGATAGTTGCTGTGAGCAGGTCTTTGTAAAGATTAATCTAAATTTCAAGAAATTGATTATTGGAGCAGCCTATATACCTCCGATGTCCTCTATACAAGTATATCAGTCTCATTCTGCTGCTTTGGAGTCTCTACTTAATTCTTTTACTAATGATGAAATGGATGTTATCTTGCTGGGAGATTATAATTTGCCGCAGGTCATATGGACAAATGAAGAGGATTGCTCGTTCAAGATTTTAGGTTATCTTAATCCTAGTTCTGCGTCTGCCGTTGAAGTAGTGAGTGATATGGTGAATACCTTTGGTTTAAAGCAGTACTTTCCTTTACCTAATAATAAGCCATATTCTTTGGATTTACTATTTACTACTTTGGCTAAAATCAGTGTAATTTCTTCTGATGAGTATATATTACCGGTTGATATTCACCATGTCCCTTGCTACTTTGGTATTGATATCTTGCCAGGCTCTTTTGTTAATTTGCGTAGCATAATTAAAAGTTTTGATTTCTACAATGCGGATTGTGATAAATTAAGTCTTGAATTTGATAATGTTGACTGGGACTCTCTCTTAAATTCTAATGATGTAAATTTAGATGTTGCTTGCTTTGAAGATCTAGTCCATAATATTATAAGTCGAAATGTGCCTTTGAAAACTAGACGTATTTCTTACTATCCAAGTTGGTTTTCTGCTGAACTTTGTAAATATTTAGTATCTAAGAAGATTGCACATAGGCGCTGGAAAACCTCTGGTAAACTTCATGACTTTATCGAATTTAAGATGTTAAGAGCAAAATGTCTAAGACTGTCTAGGTTAAATTACAATGATTTTATACTAAAGGTTGAGAATAGTTCTATAAGTAATGTTAAGTCATTCTGGTCATTTGTCAATAAAAAAAGATGTTCTACTAGTTTTCCAGCTGTTATGCGACTTAATAGTTGTTATGGTCGTACTGAGTCTGAGATTGCTCAGCTGTTCTCTGATTGTTTCAGTTCTGTTTATAGGGTAACGCCAATCTTAATGCTCCATTCTTGAATAGTTGTCCTGAACTTGATGTGCCTGTGATTAGTTCTGAAGATATTGACTATTGTATTAAGAGTATGAATGAAAGTGACAGTACAGGTCCTGGTTTATTACCAACTAGGTTATTGAAGAAATGTATTGCCTCATTGAAGAAGCCTCTTCTTGTATTATTTAATAAGTCTATCAAATTGAGTGTCTTTCCTACTTCTTGGAAACTTGCATATTACTCCGATTTTTAAGTCTGGCAATAGACAAGATATTTCGAATTATAGGCCTATTTCACTGCTTGGCTCTTTCTCTAAGCTTTTTGAGTCAATAATCGTTAGTAAATTAACTAATCTAGTTTATCCTTTGATTAATAGCAGTCAACATGGTTTTATTGGAAGATCTACTCTGACTAACTCTCTTCAGTTTACCACAAATATATGTGTGTCTCTTGAATTGGAAGGACAGGTTGATGCTTTGTTTCTAGATTTTGCCAAAGCTTTCGATACCGTTAATCATGGTCTTCTTATTCACAAATTATTTTGTTTTGGTATTAGAAATGAATTTCTCTCTTGGTTTAAATCTTACTTAGAAAATAGGGTTCAAGTAGTGAAGATTGGTGGGTGTTTATCAAGTCCTATTCGTGCTATTTCTGGGGTTCCGCAGGGTTTAAATTTAGGTCCGCTTTTGTTCATACTATTCATAAATGATGTCTGCAATGTAGTAAAATTCTCTAAAATCCTTTTATATGGATGATCTCAAGTTATATTGTAATATAAGTAATACCACTGACTGTATTAATTTGCAGTCAGATCTTAATGAAGTTGTTAGATGGTCAGTCGAAAATGATTTGTTGTTAAACATTGCGAAATGTAAAACTATGTCCTTTACTAGGCGTTCTGCTCTTACTTTCGATTACAGTATATTGGGTATTGATTTAGAAAACACTAATTCTATAAAAGATCTTGGGATCTTTCTGCAATACAATTTTAGTTTTAATATGCATTTAGATTATGTTATAGCTAGATCTCTTAGGATGCTAGGCTTTATTATACGATCTACTAAGGACTTTAAATCTACAAACTCTGTTATTTCTTTGTATAGAGCTTTGGTCATGCCTATTCTTATGTATGCCTCTGTTATTTGGACGCCATATACTGCTTGTGATACAGTAAAACTTGATAAAGTTCAACATTTGTTACTCAGATATCTGGCATTCAAGAGTGGATCTCCTATGTTACCATTTGATCATAATTATGGTCCTGTGGCTTCTAAATTTAATTTGCCCACCATAAAATCAATGCATGATATTTCTGATGTTATCTTTGTTTATAAGGTTCTAAATGGTTTCTTAAATTGTGAATTTACAGTGGGGCATTTTGCCCTTAGTCTTAATTCATATCCGACTAGACATCATCGTTTACTGCGGGAGCAAACGCATAAATTTAATTTTGCTTTCTATTCTGCCTGTCCTAGACTGCGTAGGAAGTGGAATTCTCTTGATGAGACTGTGCGAAATTCTGATCGCTTAAGTTGCTTTAAACCTATTATTCGTAAATTACTGCATAGGTACTGAGTCCTATATTCATTTTGTTATAGTTTATAACTAAGTTATATTTTATAGTCCTTTATTTTGTTATTCTTTATTAATTTTGTATAAGGACCTTTGTGTCCGTAGATTTATCAATAAATAAATAAATAAATAAATATTATCTGTTACTAACGGTTCAATTAACTCCAATTAAAATAATACCCTTTAATTTTTAGCGAATCCTAATTAAATATTCAATTATTATCAGTACATTTTGTTTAATACCGGTTACTTAAAATAGAGTTAATTAATATAAATTTTGCACATAATTTCTCTTTGTTTCTTTACTAGGAATAATTAAATTACATGTAGAGCTTTCTAATACTGCTTCCTTTTTTTATAGCAAGCGTCTTGTAGATGATTTAAATCTCTTATGTTTAATGAAACGAATGAATTTTTATGCTTCACGCTTTTATTTAACAACGCGTACCTTTTCCCAAAGCTTCTACACGGTGATTAAAATTATTTGATGTGATTATTTAATTTTCTACCCTGGTCTAAATATGAGTAATATATACATAAAATAAAAATAAAATAAAAATTACATAAAATAATTTTAATCACCGTGTATAAGGAATTTTATTAGATAATACGCTTTATTAAAACACCGTGGAGAATAAAAATTCATTCGTTTCAGTAAAAATAAGAGATTTAAATCATGTACAAGACGCTTTATATCAAACGAAACAGTATTAACAAGCTCTACGTGTAATGTAATTATTCCGAGGAAAGAAACAAATGGAAATTAGGTGCAAAATTTATATTAATTAACCTTATTTTAAGTAACCGGTATTAAACAAAGTGTACACATAATAATTAATATTTAACTTGTATTCGCTAAAAATGAAAGGATAGAAGTCAATTTTAATTGGAGTTAATTAAACCATTATTAATAATAAGCATAAAAGTCTGTGAAAATCCAAGATTATAATACCACGAAATAAGGCTCTGAGAATTAATAGTATGTTTGAACACCTGCGTAGTTTAAAAAGCTCATTCGGCGTAAATTTTGCAGATAATTAATGGTTCAGAGAATCTTGTAGAAACCGTCGCATAATAGTTACGAGAAATGCTAAAGGTGGGTTATTTCACACTCCACATGGACTAAAATAATCGATAATAAAGAATATCAATTTGCATCAATAAGAACAGGTTAGATAGAGACAGATAATATGCGCAAGACCGAGACACATATAGTAAAAGGCGTGAGTAGAGCAACGTCATGGGGTTGCAATTGGTTGAAAGTAAAAGGCAAACTTGAGAGGTAAAAATAACAGTTCGGTATAAAAGTCAATTAGTTATTTCCAGACTTTGCGTGCCGTGTTGAAATTTCTGAGATTTAACTGGGGTGAGTACAAAATTCGTAAAAACCGACGCGCGGGCTACAGAATGGGAACATAGAATGACGAAATTCCAGAAACTGTCTGTTTTGAGGACTCGACCGACAGACAGGCTAACCGCTATATATACCGAGGTGAATATAAACAAGCTCTCTTACATCTGCGACTTGATTCAACGAGTTAAACAGTGTTTTTTTAGTGTGATAGAATAATTTAAAGTTTGCTCTTATATTTTGGTGATGCAAAACAGTTTATTCTTTACGTGCTAACATGAATATACTTTAGTGCACTTAGATACAAGGTAATAAAATTTAATATCACTGTACCAATTAGCAGAATTTACAACGACAAATGTATACACAAAAGTAGGCAGTTTTGGCGTATATTGGTGAAAGAAGTATGAATTTCTTTGTTATTTTTCGGGGGTGTTAATAATTAAATGGTTCAAAAACGTGTCTGGATCCATGAAACAAGGGTCAGATATACACAGATGAGTTCCGGAAAAGCCCTGAAACAACTTTAAATAAATGGTGATGGAGAAAATTTTAAAAGCGTTGAGAATCAGAAGCTGTAAATATAATCCAGTTGGAATGGTGTGATTAACAAAAGGGACGATGTACATTGAAGCTACGAGTGCAGTTACCTTCAGGTAATTTATACTATTTTGTTTGAACTTTGATATTTTTGTGTGTGTTGAATAACTTTATAATTGATTTACTCAAAATGGACAGTAGTGAAATTGTACTAGCAATAAAATTTTAATTTTAAGGTGAAATTTGCTTGTTTAAGTAGAAAGGGGTATTTAGTATTGATGTTCTGGATTATGATGAAAATTTAGGGTATGTCTTTGAGCTCAATTAGACGAACCTGGTTAATTAACGTAAAGGGGTGGTAGATGCTCCCTTTTTACTCTGCATATATTGTTATAGTAATTAGTAGGCATCCTACAAGGACTTTAATTCTGGATGCACTTTAAAATGATAACAAATTTAATCTTGAAATTTTCTGATACTGAAATTTAGGCTGAATTTTAATTTTGAAATTTTAATGTATTGTGAATATTGATGTAAATAGAGTTAACGTTGATGTTTGTGGTAGGAATGTGTTTGTTTTTTTTTATGTATGAGGATGAAAGTTATCTAGGGGAGCAGCCGAGGCGATTAACGGAAGAAAGTCAATGGACCAACACAGTTAAGGTAATGAATAGCTTTTTGTAGGTTTCACAGCATTCTTTGGCATCCAATTCGTAGGGGCTCGATTCTTAAAGCAGAGTACCCAGAGTTTGGTGGTTTCACAGCAAATCTTTGACGCCCAATCTGTGGGGCTCGAATGTTTTTTTTTGAAAGGGCCAGTTCCTGCAGATATGGGTGGTATCACAGCAATATATATATATATATATATATATATATATATATATATTGCCGTGTAACCTTGTATGAATCATGCCCCTCGAATTGGGCGTCATAAATTGCCGTGTAACCCCTATAAAATCATGCCAGAGTAAAGGAAAACCTTCAAGAATTTATTAATTTACCAAAAATCGTCATAAATTTCACAAATAGGGAATTTTCGAAAAAAAAAATTCTTACCCAGATTCCTGCTCCATCCTCTTAATTACTTCAACAGCTCCCTGGCTAGCTCAGTTGGGCCTCCTCTTCGATACCTAGATTTACTATCATACTCTTTATTGTTCACGCACACTCGCAATTACATTTCGGTGCTCAAGTTACACCTCAATAATTCTATCTTTGTAAAGTCCAGGATTTTAAATTGAAATATCAAACACATTGAATGTAACAGGAGTAAATGGGCCCTGAATAATACCTTATTTTTCTTTTTTTTTATTTATAATTATTTCTAATTAGTACACTCTGGAGTATGGTGAGCTCATGATAACCTAGTTTATTTTATTAATGTATGCTTTTTTACTTTGCATACTCTTACTACAAACACAAAAAAACCCATGTACTCTTAACAATAAAATTTTAAATTCATGAGGAATGTTAATAAGCTTTATATACACCTTTAGATTTATATTCAAATACCATAATAGAAGTTAGTTATACGTATTATTTTCAATACGCAAAATACCATCAAAGTTCACTCTCACACATCACAATAATTTTCATAGTTTATAAAAAACAGCAAATTCTAATGCGTTACCTGGAATTTCTTGAAGATCCCTACTCCGTTGACGATGAAGTTAAGTTCTTGCACCCTCGGTCTCGTGGTTCTGCTCTGCTTGCCGCCTCCAGCTATTTATAGATGAACACCATCTAAGTTGTGCTGCATGCTATTCATTCAAGATTCATCCAAATCCAAGTATATTACACTTTTTTATAATTGCATACTTTAGTTTACGTTACTTCACTTCACAAGCTTGTTAAAATATCTGTTGCACCTCAGTTAAAATTAAATTCGACACTAACCGCGTTTCAAACTATGAGGCCAACACTGTACTATCTAATTTAAAAATTTTAAATACTTACAAGCTCGTGGTAGATTTTTGTACGTATTCTAAAGCGATGAAAATACCAAGAGAGCCCTATTAATTTTCTTAGAGTATTTATACAATTCAAAATGCCACCTCTCGGCCACTCTTCACGCGAAATACTTCATTTAAAATAATACTTCTTCAAATTTTGGTTTAACCGTTTTCGAAATCTTTGAAATTTAGCTCGTTGATACGATATTTTCCGAAAAACCCGCATTCAATTTTTCCCGTGTTCGTCTGTTGTACAACTAACTATTTAGACCAATGATATATTCAGCGATGTCTTAAAAACCCCGCCTATATTAACTCTATTCCTCTCTTATGCATATTAGATGTTTCCTTCTAACCTTGTTTGAGTGGTAGAAAATCGATATTACTGTCCGCGTGCTATCTAACCCACATGGACTGAATACGTGCGTTTCGAAGTGAACTGCTATTATGCCTGTCTTATTCCGAAGCATATCGTTGATTGTCCATCCCTTCTGCGCGTTAAGGAAACTTTTAGTTAGCGTTCATGCGAACCGTCCGACCGACAGATAAGGAGAAGTTGACCTTTCCACAACATGCAGGTGTTCAATTAACTAACGTTTTAAAATAACATTTCTAGGAGTTTGCGTTTCAAGGTATTTCATATATTCGATGTGTTTGTTTGTTAGTAAAGCGTTTCGCCTTCGAATTATCGATTTTTCACGCTCTTATGCGTTTTAGACGTTATATCCCTTTGACTAAAACTCAATTACATTAATTAATAACTTCCATTGGCTTATACAATTTATTTTCTTTACGAACCAAACTAAATTTTAATCACTAATTGTAAAATTATGGTAATACTTGTTACTTTCAATTAACTAAATGAAATAAATTTCGCACGTAAATTTTGGTTGTTTCCTCTATACAGGGTGTTTGAAATTGCATTGTTTATACCTAAATTTAACCCTTTAAAACCACTACAATATATATATTACTCATATTTAGACCAGGGTAGAAAATTAAATAATTACATCAAATAATTTTAATCACCGTGTATAATGAATATTATTAGATAATACGCGTTATTAAAACCGTGAAGCATAAAAATTTATTAGTTTCATTAAACATAAGAGATTTAAATCATGTACAAGACGCTTTATATCAAAAGAAGCAGTATTAAAAAGCTCTGCGTGTAATGTAATTATTCCTAAACAAATGGAAATTACGTGCAAAATTTATCTTAATTAACTCTATTTCAAGTAACCGGTATTGAACAAAACGTACAGATAATATCTATAGAAACTTGTAAAAACCCAATAAAATGCAAATCCTAGAAGTGTTAGTTAGAAGTAGGATGTTTGAACACACCTGCGTATTTTAAAAGGCAATTTCAGTTTAATTTGTTTAGATAAACATGTCGATTCTAAGGATATTGGAAACGGTCAGATGCTTTAGCACGAAATACAAAACAGGGTTTATTTAAAAAGCTCATTCGGCGAAAATTTTGCAGATAATTAATGTTTACAAAGAATCTTGGAGAAACCGGGGCTTAATATTCACGAGAAGGTGCGATACGGGGTTATTAAACCCAGATAGTCCACATGGACTAAAATATAATCGATAATAAAGAATATCAATTTGCACCAATACGAACAGGTTAGAAAAGGAAAGAGAAAATGCGTCAAGCAAAGACACATATAGTAAAAGGCGTGATTTAAGCAACGTCACGAGGGTCACAATTGGTTGAAAATAGGATGCAAATATCAGAGGTAGAAACAACAATTTCTGTACAAAATTAATTAGTTTTTCTCGGACATGTTTGCGTGCCGTGTGAGAATTTCTGAGATTTAAATGGGGCGAGTGAAAATTCGTAAAACCGACGCGCGAGCGACGGACTGGGAACATAGAATGAGAAATTCTTAAGAATTGTCTGTTTTGAGGACAAAAGCGACGTGCCGGCTATTCGCTATATATACCGGTGGTAAAATGAATTTCGGCCTCCTAGACTTTTGACTATTCGATGCGTTAAAAGCTCTTACATCCGCGACTTGATTCAAGATGTTAAACAGTGCATTTTAGTTTGATAAAATAATTTAAAATTTTGCTCGTATATTTTAGTGATTCAAAATAGTTTGTTATTTACGTGCTAACATGAATGTACTTCAGGGCACTTAGATACAAGGTAATAAAATTTAGTATCACTGTACCAATTAGCAAAATTTACAACGACAAATGTATACACAAAAGTAGGCAGTTTTGGCGTATATTGGTGAAAGACGCATGAATTTCTTTGCTATTTTTCGGGGGTGTTAATAATTAAATGGTTCAAATACGTGTCTGGATCCACGAAACAAGGGTCAGATATACACAGATGAGTTCCGGAAAAGCCCAGAAACAACTTTAAATAAATGGTGATGGAGAAAATTTAAAAGCGTTGAGAATTAGAAGCCGTAAATATAATCCTGTTGGAATGGTGTGATTAACTAAAGGGACGATGTACATTGAAGCTACGAGTGCAAGTAACCTTCAGGTAAATTATACTATTTTGTTTGAACTTTGAGATGTTGGTGTGTGTTGAATAACATTCTAATTTGTTTATTTAAAATGGACATTAGTGAAATTGTACTAACCATAAAATTTTAATTTTAAGATGAAATTTGCTTGTTTAAGTAGAAAGGGGTATTTAGTATTGATGTTCTGGATTATGATAAAAATTTGGATATGTCTTTGAGCTCAATTAGACGAACCTGGAACGTAAAGGGGTGGTAGATGCTCCCTTTTTACTCTGCATATATTGTTATAGTAATTAGTAGGCATCCTACAAGGACTTTAATTCTGGATGCACGTTAAAATGATAATAAAATTAATCTTGAAATTCTTTTTAAAACTGAAATTTATGCTGAATTTTAATCTTGAAATTTTAATGTATTGTGAATATTGATGTAAATAGAGTTGACGTTGATGTTTGTGGTAGGAATGTGTTGTTTAATTTTATGAATGAGGAGGTTTATAAAATTAGGTGAGCAGCCGAGGCGAAAACAGGATCACAGCAGTTTATGACGCCCAATCGGTGGGACTAGAATTTTTTTGTTGAAAGGACCCAGTTCCCGCATTCAAAGGAGTATATCACAGCAATATATATATATATATATATATATATTGCTGTGATAAAGGGTTGTTTAGGGGCGTATTAAGTAGTAAGGGTCGTGTAGTAACTGTAAATAGTGATAAGAATCAGAAAACTGCATTTATTTATCAGGAAAATAAGTAATTCGTACATTATGTAAATAGCAAGCATTTAACACCCTGTATATAGACCGTAATTAACTTTAAACAACGCCAGCAAGCACATCTTTCGATAATAGAACGCGTATTCAGCAGAGAAATAATCGTACATGTAATTAAACATACGATGAGAAGTGTTATACAAGTTTATAAAATAAATACGCAGAAGATAAGATGAAACCTAATAAATTCTAATGCAATCACGCTTGTGATAAAGAAGGAACGATGAGCACTTTGATAAGAAAATGCACTTTCAAATAAATAAATACATGAACGAAAACAGTGCTAGATTTATTTTTGTACAATTATCCAAAAGCATTATCTATACAAAACACAGACTTAAGTTAAAAGTCTGGCCACGATAACAAATAATAATGCAAGCAAAGATCGCAAATAAACACCATGGCACGAAAATCCGAAAAAGTTTCATCAGAAATCAGCTTGCAATATTGAAGACAAAAGCTGGTTGGTCGTGACAATCTGCAAAACTGCTTGGAAACCCAATCCAAAGATAGTAGGAAAAAGCTATTTAACACCCACCGGTGATAAGGTAGCACAGTTTCCACTTGAAGCAGGTTGAATCCACATCACTTTTAACCAAAAATCTACGCGTCAGATAAATAAAGTTTATAATACAGTGAAAATAGTGCTGCATAAAAATTGTGTTAAGAATATATGAAAAGTTTTTGATGTTTTTTCAGAAATCGTGAGTAGAAATTGGTTAATTAATTTAAATTATTTAGGATGCGTTTACGTTGATATTTTCGACGCAATTGTTAAATATTTGCAATGCCAATTTATCTATGTTTCCCGGTAATTTAATTTTGATGCCATTTATTGAGTTTTAAAATCTCATCTTTACTTGTAAACTATACTTAGACATATTTATGTTCTCATGCATTTAATTCTGTATATTTTATATACAGTGTCCTCTTAATTGACATTATGTAGAATGACTGATTTACTCTTATAATTTCTGGAATTCTTTGATTTTCTTAAAGTTAAAGTTGCTTATATTTATTCTACGACCACTATGACTTAATCTAGCCTTAAACTACCCTATTATCATAGCATTATATATATTGATAACGCCGTACTCGGTGTTATAACGTTTTCACTTAACTGCACCGCTCTGTGTTCTCACTTCAAATTTTACTAATTTTATTATTACGCAATGGCTAGCCCTTTTTAATCTACACAGTGTGCACAACGTTATGATGATCAATTTTCTCTTCTCCACCCCTTTATGATTACCTATTTGTTTGACTTGATAAAACGAAGTCAATTAATTTCATATAATGGAAAGAAATATTATTTACAATTTTTGAAAAATATTAAAATACACTCCTCAATCAATCAATATCATATGTGTCATTTATCCCAAAATTTATATACTTTGAATTCAATCTAAAGCCACCAAAAACTACCTCTTTACAAAAAAATCTGGAACGTTCTAGACCTCTTTATGATATATTACGTAAGTTTAACGTATGCAAATGTTTCTTGTTGACTTCATTACAAGTTTTGATAAATTGAATAAATTCAGTATTAAAAATTTAAATAGAAAAATATCTTAAAATAAATTAGATCTGACCTGAGATATGTTGTTCCTGTTGTGGATCAACACCCCCTCTTCATTTGTATACCAATGATCTGCTTAGTTGAACCAATATTCGAGTACAGTTACCCCTTGTTTTCCAGAAATTGCCTCGTGCTTCTTTATTTTATATTTGTCTGCAAATGCTTTGAATTTCTTCCCTTAAATGCTTTCGACACAGCTTAAAATTGTACCAGAATTGTACCAAAATTCGATCAGAATTGTCCCCTTAGGATCCACTTGAGAATCCACTTAGAATTAGTACTTCTATTTACCAGAAATTTGAAATATTATTATCGTCACCAACTTGAAATATTCAGAAATGTACCAGAAGTATTATTGTCGAAGCTGATTTAAAGTATTATTATCGACGCATACTTGAAACATCCAGTATTATTGTGGACACTGATTTGAAGCCTTATTATTATAAATATTTAATTTAAATCAAATACCCAAATTCTATTCACGTTTTCTATAAAAAAAACGGTAAAAACTCTTCGTAATTGTTGCACGATTTTCACTGTAACTTGAACTTGATATTCTATTATACTTTATTTTACGCGTGGATTTTTGGTTAACAGTGGCGCAGCTTCGACGTCCATTAGTTGTCATCTGACCTGTCTTATCACAGAATGGGTGTTAAATAGCATTTTCCCACTACATGTGGGCTGGGTTTTCAAGCAGTTCTGCAGATTATCTCAACCAACCAGGCCCTGTCTTCAACATTCCCTGCATTTTAAAGTGGTTTCTGATGTAATTAATTCGGATTTTCGTGTAATGGTGTTTATGTTCTTGATACCTTATTATTCGTTATCTTTGCCATACGTTGTTTTGTGTAGATATCGCCTTTTCGATAATTGTACAAAATAAATGATGTAACTTTAATGCTGTTTTCATTTGTGTATTTACGAGTCTTTTGAAACTGCATTTTCTTATCAAACGCTTATTGTTTCCGCGTAATTGCATAAAGCTTTGTTAGGTTTTATCTACTCTACTGCGTATTTGTTTTATAACTAATTAGACACCTCAACGTATGTTTAATTACATGTACGATCATTTCTTCTGAATACGCATTCTATTGTTGAAAGATATTCTTACTGGCATTACTTAAAATTAATAACGGTCTGTCTATATACAGGGTGTTAAATGTTTGCTATTTACATAATGTACGATTTACTTAATTTTCTGCTAAATGCAGTTTTCTGATTCCTATTGCTATTTATAGTTGCTACACGACCCTTGCTACTCAATACACCCCTAAACAACCCCTTATTACAACAATATATATATGCAACCCGGTTTTCCTTACCGCAACCTTATTTAACCCATACACTTCCATATCACATTTTATTTCAACTCACTCTGTTATGGAGTAAAATTGAATACTGTAAAACTTACCTCTTGTACTATGTAATAAATAAAAGATCCAGCTGATATAATTTTTTTCATATCCAAAGCGCTCTGCACTGTTTTAAATAAACTCATTGTAATAGTTTTTCCTTTTTCAATAGCTGCATTTAAAATCTTTTTATGGGATCTAGATAGGCAATCTAATGCCATTTGAAAGCATTCTTCTGCCTTTCTATTTGGATTCTAAATTAAGATATAGTTACGCAACTAACGTGCCAATGTCATACTTACAGAGAATTCTAAAAGAGACAGCATGGCATATACTACATCTGCTGCACAGTATTTATTTCTAAATCCATATGATAATGTAAAAGTAGCATAAATAATATCAGTCAAACCATATCTCTCAGATAATTGTTCTATAACACCAAGTAATTCTTCCCTTAATTGTAAATCCATCGATAAATAATTTTGTCTACTTTGTACTAACGGAAACCTAAAAAGAACATAAATTACTTGCTAAACTAGGTGCTGGCAATCTTTTTTAGATGCGAGTCAAAATCTACAAAGATGTTAATATTAAGAAGGCATTTCAAGTATATCTTCATTTTAAAACAGTTTTATAGTGAATGGTGACATAAGTTTTATTGAGAAAATAATTACGCAACACAACTCTTTTAAAACATAGAAAAATCAAAATTACAATTATAATTCCTATGAAAACGATTGTAACAGTAAAGTTTTAGTTCTTATTAATGATCTTGAAGCGAAACGCTGCATTTCCAGTTATATTTTGCCATTTGCGTTTTATTACATAGCAATAAAACTAGATCAACATCTGGCACATGCTTGTTCTGTCCTTGCATTGTGATTTCTAGTTATAATTTTCAATTAAGCAGTTGCTCGATATTCTTTACTTAGTTTACATAACAATGAAATTGGCCACGAACGACTGGAGACTTGCTCTAAAATACATTTGTATGGATGTCTAAATGAACAGACACAAGAAGTTGGAGTAGTTGAGTCAAAATGTGCAACAATAATTAAACAACTTCTTTATAGCAACTACATTTTTATAACATGTATTTATAACAATGCTAAACAGCAACGCTTATATAACGATATATCTAGTGCAACCTTTTGATAACTATAATAACTAATTACGACTAATTACCACGTTCTACTTTCAACTATTCATGTTTTTTTTTTCTATCATCTGTTGATACAACATGATAGTCTGTATGCAGAAATCTCTTATGAAGTCTGAGATATGATGATTCACATTATGACAAACCTCTGTTCGTTTGATACAACTCGAAGAGATTCCACTACGAAATTCTTTATCAAAATCCTGTCGACATTTGACGAGGCAAAGTTGACTCAACCCTCAAATTACACTACAAAAACTTTCTGGTGAGTGTTATTCCATAGTTTAAAGATCTTCTTTCTTGTTTTTGCTCTCCCGTGAATCAAAGGTTATTAAATTAATTTAGACCAAATTAAATAACTTCGTGTTCTTATACCATAAAAAATCTTAATTATGCTACGATAAAAAGATCTAGTTTTGTTTGATGTTATACTGAAGTGTGGTTAACGTAGTAGTCTATATATTCTTAATTAATAAAACAAGTAATGTAATTTGTAATGCTGATAGTTCAGAATTAAAAAATGTCCTTTCTATTGTATAACAATATGATTTCATTTTTCAGGTTACACAAATTTTGCAGTGCAGTGCCATACGTTTTTTGATGCATATGACCGCTGGCTAGTGACGTTCCAATCCCACAAAAGCCTATGAAACGAAGAATTTTTTGGAATTTACAATATGTATATTATTTAAAATTATTATTGCAAAACCTATGGGTTACTTTTCTTAAGATGTTATTAGCGAGATAAATTGATATCACCCACAGTCCACTGATAACCCAACGTTGTGGTGGTTCCAGACTCGAAGACAATGAGTAGAGGAGAAAGAGACAGTCAGTTGGGGAATGGACGTGAGCGAGGGTAGATGTTAAAGGGCTCCGTCCCGGCATCATTAATTAATAGAGTAGCATATTAATTGTTTTTATGATAAATGGTGCGACTACAACATGATCCTGTGTTGTAGGTACTTTGTGTTTTTATACGCATTGATATTTTACTGTAGAAGCTTGTTTTTGTACACGTTATATAGTTTATAGCATTACTAGAAGCGGTTTGTAGTCCCTACGGGACTACTTTGAGTGCCCCGCCCTCTTTGCACCCTGCCCTGTTTCGTCCCGCCCTCCTTGCGCTACGCCCTCCTTGCGCCCCGCCCTTTTTGCACCCAGCCCTCTTTGCATCACGCCCTCTTTTCGTGCCACCCTCTTTGCGTACCGCCCTCTTTGTGTGCCACCCTCTTTGCACCACGACCGCTTTGTGCCCCGCCCTCTTAGAGCCCAGCCCTCTTAGCGCCTCGCTCTCATAACGCCTGCCTTTTTTGCTGGAAACCACCGGGAACCATCATAAACCATCGAGAACTATCGGAAACGTTTGGGAAACGTCGGGGACCTACCGGCCCCCACGGGGCCCCACAGGACCCCACGGGTACAAACCGGGACCCACCTGGAACCACATGAAAGCACTTAGAAAAAATCAAGATCACTTTGCCCTGGTACACTTTGTCAAAATCAGTCGGAGGAGTCGATCCGATAAAGATCACTTCGCCCTAGTAGACTTTGTCGAAAACACTTACAGTCAGTCGATCGGGTCAAGATCACTTTGTCCTAATTTCCTTTTTTTTAAAATTAATAAACAGGCTTATTTTATATGTTTGATATTTGAGGTTAATTTAAAAAATAATAGTTATAGATGTGCTTGAGAAACCTTAAGCAATTGTTTTTGAAGAAATCAATCCATGTTACTGAACAGTGCCTGTTAAAGGTAACGAATGCAGCTGATCGTCTTATTTTAAATGACATGCAATGAATGGTATTGGAAATATACCTGCAGCTAATTTAGGCAATTACTGGTTTCACCTCCTCAATTTTATTGTACGAAGCAATTTCATGCTGTCGGTATATAATAGTTTATAAGTATTGCCCTGTATTAGAAATGGAAATAACAAATAAAAACGTTTACATGTTAATAATACGTTTTTGAATGAAAATAAGGAATAATTAATGTATTCTGTTTAATAGTATGACGGTTATAAATTTAGATACCTTTAAATAGCAGAACAGCCAATCGAAATTGAACAATATTTAATAATTGTTAATGTAGTTAGTTTTACATATGAGCATATTTTTAATAACGTGTTCGTTAATAGGAACTTATCTTAAACACAAGCTGCGGCTGAAGCTAATGCAACAAATTGTACCGTTATAGATTTAACCGAAAAATGCGTCTTGCATGCCGTAATGTGCGTTTAACAGATCTCCAATAAATTGTAGAAATGAGTGTACGTAAGCGTTAACGAATGTAGGTTTTACTCTTAAAATTTTTGTTTGTAGCACGTAATTGGTATTTTATAAGGAAATCTAGGTAACCTAGTGTGTCATAGTTTTACAAAACTACACCATGCTGCCCCGCGTTTACAACGTATTGGATATGGTCGTTAAAATAAATTGTAAATAAATGAACGTAATAAATGTGACATTGTTTAAAAACATAATACATACGTGCAAAGTGGATGGAAGACATGTTTTTAGTCGCAATGATAATTTTCATGTACGTTTTAGATGCTTTACATTGGTTCATGAACAATTTTGAAAATCAACAGTATAGGTTATTAACAGTAATTTATGATGTTTAATTCGCTGCAGAATTATGATAAAACCCGGTTAAATAAATAACGATAAAGCGACGTTAATGTTATGGACTATGTTTATTCTTTAAAGCGGGTATTATTTAAATTAGATATAAAATTACTCGAGCTTTCTATATATAGCAAATGTTCTATGTTACATAAAGGAAAACATTGTATTCGATTGTTTGAGTATAGTCTGTATATGCGCCTAACATCAATCTGTTGTTGACGTTACCCGTATGAATTAGACAAAATTTAATCGAAATTTTAAGGAAATATTATATCACCAGTTTGCAAGCTGTTAACAATTCAGGTTTTAGGATACGGACAGCGTATATTCATATATATTAGAAATTTTTATAGGCGTAATAAGAATTTTGGAAACCAACTCGAGCGTCCTTCTCTCGCACGAAGGCGCTTCGTGTTTTTACGTAATATTGTCTTACGATTTATATGGTGATAGTTCTTACAATTTAAAAGTCGATAAAACAGTTTACGAAGTCGGTAATACAGTTACCAAAGTTCATAAAATACATCGCGCAAGCGCAATGAATAAAGCGAGTGACGCCTCTAGCGGAGGGCAGCGCGAACCCTTTTTACAGGTTCCGCGTGGCCAACTACCAATGACGTCACCAATACACAAAATTATATTGCGCCATAACCGGAAAATTTAAGAATTTAAAACAAAAGGTAATACATTAATTACTTACATAAGGAATCCGGCATCCGGCAGGATTAAGTTAAAGGTGGACTCCGCTCCGGGGCTGTTGGCTGAGCATGGACATTCAATTCGTCTCGGTCGTGGAGTCCGGTACGCCTATGGCTTCAAATTCATCACCTATGTAGGGATCGGATTAGGAAAAAACCAGGTAAAGGGCGACAACAAAGATAATTAGGCAGGATATCTACATAGGTAAAGCTAACGATACGTTACCAAAAAACGTCCACTCTACTCAAAGGTCAAAGGCAAACAGCCACGCTGAAGCGTCTAACCAAAAACTCTCACCACTTTTCCCCACTCTTTTGTCTTTTACACATCGGCGCGAACTTATTCGTCCAACCCTCTAGTGTTAGCGATCTGCGCAAACTCACTATGACGTAACGGAAGTACGCGCCTAGTCTTTTAAAATTCCGCGCACCACGTCTTTTGAAAATATGGCGCGAAACCTCCATACACCAAACTTAACCTAAAACAATGTTTAAGGGCCAATTTGATTGGCACGTAACAATTGGATGATTTATAATTTTAAATTTAACAAACTTTAAAAAAATTGTGTCCTCATAGATTTTGAAGGTACATATTCGTTCGCTTCCGTCGGCTTTCACTACCTGTGTTTGACGTTTCTCGAGGTAATTATATAAATTTTAATACCTGTTTTAAGAAAATACTATACTACCAGCTTGCAAACTGTTAATAATTCAGGTTTTAGAATACGAATAGCGTTGTCTGGCATATATTAGAAATTTTTTAACGCCCGAATACGAATTGTAGAAACCAACTCGATCTTTTTTCTCTCTCGTACCAACGCTAACGAAACAGTTGCCGACCTCGTCGCACGGCCCGTTCGGTTTTTTAGATCGGAAATTTTTGAGGGATCCAAGCTTTTTTAACACGTTAACGAATACGTCGCTTCAAATTAATCTTTTCCTGGAAAATCCTTATTTCTCCGCAATTTATCGGGTTTCCGCGATAAAAACCGGCCTATGCAACGCAAGCAAAAATTCTCCACCTAACCACCACCCGCCCGCGCCCTCAACTCCGAAACTCTCGGACGCAAATCCCAAAAAGCGATCGATTCGCGCCTTTCAACTTTAACACAAAGACGGGCATACAAAACTTATAGTTATTAGAAATTTGCATTCGAATTGTTTTTATTTACATGTGCCACTGATAAACAGCCCGCCTGAGACTTCAAATACAGCAATAACAGTTTCAACGTTTATTCTGTGGAGATTGTTATTTTCATAACTTGCGTTTTGCTTGTTTCTCTTCTATCGGTATGGTTTCTAGCATGATGAAACCAAAAGGTCATTAGCCAGTTCAGTTGAATTATTGTTTCTTACGTTATTATTCAAATCATTGCACTTTGCCTTAACTATTAAATTCAAAACATTATTTAGATAAATGTGATCATGGCGGACGAAAACATTAAATATACTGCAGCAACCAACAACAAAACGCTAGTGCAGCAAACGTCTTTCACCAAATTATAGGCCTATTGTTGATATACCTACGATATTTATATTCGTATCGGTTGGAAATGTTATAGGCCACAAAATATGTAAACTGGGATAGACCATATGCGGACTGTGGTCCGCTAGTTTGACACCCTTGCTCAAAATAAATAAACACAACACGAAAAATTAAGCTTACCCCATATCTGCTAGTAATTGGTGTAATTGTGCATCGCCTCTAATTGACCATAACTTTAGTTTACAAGCACTAAACATGGAATATTTTAAACTAGACTCAACCGACCAATGTCGGTACAACATTAATTTGAGATCCTTTTCATATTTAATTTTTAACGAAGTACAATCGTCTGTATTATTGGACCTATTATGCAAGCGAGTTACATGTGATTGCAAATTACTGGATTCTAACACATAATCTGTATTTTCTATCTTTTCGAAAATTAATTGTTCTGATACTGCTACTATTGAATACCATAATAAGTCTTTGTCGTCTCTACTTAACTTCCACGCTAGCTCAAACATATAAAGAGCACTCTAAAATAACAATATTTTTAATATAAATCTTTGAAACGGGTATAGATACATACTGCTTTTACATAATATGAATTTTTTGAGTATTCAAAAAGAATTTGTTTTCTCTTTGCTTCCCATAGACGCCGTTCTCTTCTCTTTAATATTTCTTCTTCTCCTAACCTAAGCCTTTTGGATGCATGGTCTGTTTGATTCTCTTCGTCTTCTGATTCATGATCGTGTTCAGACTCATTTTCGCTTTCTTCACTTTCGACCTGCAAAATTAAACTTTTAATTAATTCACAATATACACAAATAATGATTAAAATAAGTTATAATATAAATACAAATATTGGCATATATATATCAGTACATGGTAGAAGGGCATTGATTAGCCTTCTAAAATTGCTTTGTCTACATCTATTCACATAACCAAACTGCATCTCCAATCAATATTGTAGGCTGTACAACAGTGGCGACTACTCAATAGGTGCTCTAGAACCACAGAAACAACAACCAGCCATTCATCTCAAACAAAAACCAAAGTGAATCATATTCAGGAGTAAGAAAGACTACATAACCACTAACCAACCACTAAAAGTTGTAGTGAGGTATCTTTCTATTATATTGTATATAAGTACATGTGCTCACTGATGTGGCGTAGATTGTAATTCCACTAATAACACAAAAAGGAGTGGGGTTTTCTGGAGGAAACCAAAAAACAGTTCATACAAGATGGTTCGTTCCTACTGCCCTTCCTTATTTAATTCTTATGTTTGCATTAATTACTGAAAGAACTGTGGTTAAGAAGTTCCAGTACTAATAACACCTTTTGGTTTGCAGTAGTAAATTACTGTTCGAAAACATCAGAAAGTTGTACGTTGGATATATTACACTGAATTTGTGATCACTTGTTACGTTTACTTTGAACATCCCGTACATTTTTTCTGTTAATAAGAAATACGCAGTCTAAGAATTTTCAACTCAAATCCCTTTGGCGTTAAAAACGAAAATTAATTCAGTAAATTAAAATAACCCTTTCACGTGTTAATTCATTTATCTATTTGTAAAATTCGATTCCTATTGTTAGATCTTAGAGCCTAATTAATAATAAATACTTGTAACAGTTCGTTTTTCCTCTGCTAAATTAACGCTTAACAATTATGTAGTGTTATAAAATTTTTGGATTTGCTTTTATAATTTAATATAAATCATACTTCAACAATTGATACAGAATTAAAAGTAAAGTATCATAATTTCAGAACACCCTAATTATTTGTTCTTTAATTTAATCATATTGTTAGCGCTCAACCCTGTTGATGTAGGAAATACTGATGAGGCCGCTAACGAAGCAGCGCACGCAACGCCACTGAAGGTCGCTTCCTGTCTGGTGGAACAACAAGTATACTGAGGCAGTCGTAGTTGAGGTCCGCTAGCCTGGGTCACAAAGCTACCTTAATTGTATTTTACGAGTTTTGAGTTATTTTCATTATAAAAGTATTATTAGTAAATGTTCCGTTCTGATACAATTATTAATAAAAGTCAGAAATAGTGGTTACTTTTAAAACTGAATTATTTTATAGCTTAGTGCTAACAATATAGTAAATAAAGCGCATAGTTATAAATGTCCAGTCTGTATTGTAAAACTTCTACAACGTATCTCCAAGGTGATATCGATAGCGTGTTTGCGCGCACCTGCTTGTTAAGGATGTTGTCTACGAGCCGGCCAGTTGGCTTTTGATACCTGCAACGTCAAGATGGTAAAGTTTATATCAAAAGCTGACTTGCGAGTCGCAATTCCGTTCCCAATAATGCATCGATCCAATTGTTTGAAACTCATCATGGTTTGTATTTTCTATATTTAACACATTCCCTGCCAAGCTGATTTTCATACATGTGCCTCTACGCGCCAATGTTATTTTATGGTAGTTTTTTGTATAAAAGTTGTTACCATTCGGTTATTTAGTCACAATTTATTTATTTTGCAAAAAAAACTAAAAAGTATATGTTGGTCCCATCGAACCAACGTGGCCGGTTGAAGCACGTTGTGGCTGTACACGCCGTTGGTCCCATAGTGTGATACGGGTTACGAGACACGAAGCGACATAACCTACAATTTTTATATGATAAACTATGTGTGTAACAAAGAGTTGTCAGTTTGTGTGTTGTTTTATGTCTTTGTCTCCGAAACAAATAAATAATGTAAGTAACAATTATTATATTCAAGTGATCAATTCGATAATATATGTTGTTATTCCAGAATGTCTAAACGTAAACCGACAAGCAGTCAGATACAAAAATACGCAGATAATTTTGGTGATATGTCAGACGATGATGACTTCGAACCGTTTGAGGGGTCAGATAGTGATGAGTCATTCCAGTACGAATCCGAATCGGACATGTCATCAGATTCAGAAACTATAGAAAATATAGAGACTTTCATTCAAAATACAAAACGAATGAAATCAGGTACTGATGTTGCATCATCTTCCACAAGTTGTTCAGTACCTGAAACATTAACAAATGCAGTGTTGCCGGTTCAGGAAATACTGGCTAATGAGCAAGAGTCGCCGAACTTAGGACCATTATCTGAAGGAGGTTCAAAATCAAATGAAGATACATTATTATGGGGGCCCACAATTGGAAACTATAAGTCGATAGATCCTTTCTCTATTTCATCGGGAATAAAACCAGAGGTAGCAGCATTATTGGCGGACAGTACACCAGGTGATTTTTTTGATGCTATAGTAGATAATAAAGTTATATCCCTTATTTGCAACGAGACAATGAGCTATGCGACACAACTTGTTGTAGTTGAGGATGCTCCACCAAACTCCCGCCTGCATGCTTGGAGTCCTACCACAAACTCTGAAATTAGACAGTTTTTGGGGTTAGTGGCTTGGATGGGATTAGTAAAAATGCCATCACTGAATGACTATTGGAGTACTGACAGACTATTGAGGAACAATTTTGCACCAAGCGTTATGTCAAGAAATCGATTTGAATTATTATTACGTATGATTCACTTTGTTGACAACGCAGAGGCAGATAAAAGTGATAAACTGTATAAAATAACACCCCTGTTGGATATTTTAAAAACAAATTTTCAGTTGTTGTATGTCCCTGAAGAATTGATATGTGTAGACGAAACTCTTCTACCATTTAGGGAAGGCTAGGGTTTCGTCAATACATCAAAACAAAAGGCACAAATATGGAATAAAGTTATTCAAACTTTGTTCTGGGATTGGGTCACATATAACATAAAATATATGCAGGAAAAGAAGACAGTACTGTCACTCCACAAAAAGTTGTACTACATCTTACTCAAGGTTTAGTAAATTAAGGACGAACACTTATTATTGATAATTGGTATACTAGTTTGCCTCTAGCCCAAAAAATGTTGGACGCCAATACTCATGTAATTGGAACTGTCCGAAAAAACCGAAGAGGTCTGCCCAATGAAGTTGTAAAAGCTAAGTTAAAACGTGGTGAAATTTACTCCATGGAAAACCAATACGGCATAACAATTACCAATTGGAAAGATAAGAGAAACATTTTGATTCTTTCTACAAAACATGGATCTAAAATGGTAGAAGTGTCTTGCCATCAGCACACAAAATACAAACCCAAAGTTGTAGTGGATTACAACAAAGGTAAAGCAGCCGTTGATTTATCTGATCAATTTGGGGCCTATTCAAATCCACTGAGGAAAAGCATAAAGTGATTCAGAAAAGTTGGGTTTGAACTTATTCTGACTACATCGTTAGTAAATGCCTACATTTTATATAAACTTGTCAAGGATGAAACCAAATCGATAACAGATTTCAAAAAAGATGTAGTCAAGCATCTGATAGCAGCCAAGGAAACGGCAGATTCTGCCACTCAGACACAAAAATCTTCTGCTAATCATGTTATGAAATTGAAGAAAGAGGGAAGTAAGTACAATAGAAGAAAAATGTGCAAAAATTGCTACAAAAAAAATTCTGAAACACACGGGCAAAAATACGCCATGAACAAAACTAAAAAAGTCGACACATATTGTGAAAATTGTGAAAATGAGCCTCATTTTTGCGTAGAGTGTTTTAGTGACGTCCATAAACCAGTTTCTATGTATGTATCTTTAAAAGCAAGAGTTCCTAAATAAAATTTACGAAAAATTTGGATTTTTAATTTTTATCACTTTACTAGCAAATAATGGGGACCACACGACACAATTTTCAAAAAATAAATGAACTATTCCTAGAGTATATGCCATCTACGCCACATTGGTCCTTTAGTGTGAAATATTGTATATAAATCTGAACCAACAGCCTAATAAGCGTTTAAATGTGTGTTGGTCCCATGGGACCAACACGCCCTGTTAAAACAATACTGGTGTTGGTCCCATGGGATCAACGTGGCAGGGAAAGTGTTAAATAATTTAAACTAATTGTATTTGGTTTTCCTTAGCGCAACACTAAAACACTGAAATTAACGTACAAAGAACTCATGTACAAATATAACATTAAAACTAACTTACGAAAGAACTGATGTATAAATATAAATTAAAGCAACACAAAAATATGGAAGATATAACGTTTAATTACTGAAGCAAAAATGGTCGAATTAAGTTGTTAAATTTTTACTGCGTCTAAGATATATGCGTTCCTTAAATTTCAACATAGAAATTTTGTTATACTTGAGAAGAAATGGTTAGAACTAACCAATGGTCGTAGGAAGCAGATTTTAAGAAGCTTTGTTATAACGATGAGGCAACTGTTTTTTTACGTGTTTGTCAAATCCTGGAAGTCCACGTGTAGTTTGAACTTGTTTGTTAAATGGTGCAAGCCGTCTAACCCGAGGTCAACGTAGTAAGTGATATCCATCTGTGCTGCAATCATCTGTTTGACGTATAACGTCATGTATAAATCTAATCTTGTAGTTTAAACCCACAGAGCTTAAAATCTTTGTGATAATGTTTAATTATAAATTTAAATTTTCAAACGTTCCTTTTTATTAAAATTTATGCTTTATAAAATTGTCTATGTAACAAAAGTTTTATGAATTTGAATTACGAATAATACAATCATACACTTGTTTATGTACGATAACTAATTATGAGGTCAACTTTACTAATTTGAAAGATCTTATTACCAACCTATTTTTATTATATGTGAATCATTTTCTCAATACTGAAAAGGTGACATTAAAAAATCCCTTAATTATGTTAATGACATTTATAATGCCTAATTGCTTGAGTGGCTTTTGCTATTTTATTTAAATTGCCCAAGGTTAACAATAGATATAAAAATTAATTGAATATTCACAAACTAACAATAATTATCTGTCAAAATATTTCAGAAATAATTTTCAGTTAATATATAAATATACTTACTTAGCAGTTTTAATTTCTTTATTAATTTAAACAAGGTTAATTACATTCATGGAAGCTCTTAAGCAAAAGTATTACCAGATGTGCATAAAATTTAATAAGTAGAGTATCCATGCACTATAACACCAAAGAAAGAAATCATAGATGTATGAAACCTGTCTAATTTATTTGATTTTATTTTGAGGCGCAAATTGCTGTCTCTAATATTATTTTATGTATTTTATTTTATTTCAGGATAAATGTAATACAAAATCTTGTATTTCGACAACAGAGTATACATGTTGAGGTTCCTGTATTTTTCTTAGCAATATTTCTTGTTTTACACATTATCTAAGTACAGTGGCGCCCTACCCATCCGTATTTAATTAACGACCCCCCCCCCCTGATAGTCTCTATAAACCGCTGAAGATAGAGTTCAGAGCTAGTGCAGAAGTCTTCAAAAGTCAATTGTGTCAATACGGATAAAACAACATCTTCTGTAAGACTTTTGCAAGAAAAAATGAACATCCTTTTAAGTAAGTTTCACTAACGCTCAGCGAAGTGGGGCTGTAATGTTTCATACTGCTTCTAAGAATTCCTGAATGTAAAGTTTATGCTAAAATTAAACAGGCGATAACTGGTTCTAGGTATCTGATAATTGATTCTTATGTATTTTCCATTGAAAGCTTTGTCGGATTAAAGCGCGTATTATCCCAATAAACCTTGAAATCAATAGTCATATGCGAACCTACCATTGGGTGCGTTTACGTAGAAAGTTGGTTGCAAACGTTTGTTAACAATCGCTTACTTGCGTGAGAATATGGCTTAATTGTTTCAAGTTTGTCCGTTCACAGACAAATCCTTTTTCGATTTGCAAGCGCTTGCTACAAAATTCAACGGGTAAGCTGAATGTTTTGATGCTTGTTTTTCGACATATTAGGCTCGCAGAGTAGTTGTTTTGTAGAGATACAAAAACATGGTATTTACCAAATTTCGCTGTTCTAAGGTTAATTTCCTACACGTCAACTTTCTTCTTAACATTTTCAAATCTACATTTCTCACTTGACGAAGACGTCCTTATGAGTGTGTAGCTCAGACTCAGCTTGTTTCCAATTCTATATGAGAACAATCAAAATGATTTGCAAGCGTTTGGAGCAAGCTGCAAGTTACAGGCTACTTGTATATAGCTTTCTACGTGAATGCATCCTAATCCACGAAACCGTCGGCAGGCGCAGACTGCACACGTTTGATGTTAAGGACATAAATAAAGCACGTGCTAAAATAATTAAGAACCATAAACACAATCTTGAAGGAACACAGGGAGTCTTTAAAAATGGTCAGACACTTATAAGAGGTCGTTATGTGCATTTGCTACGTTTTACTGCTGTTTGAACTCCTTCTGTATATAGATTTGCAATCATGTATTCTAGAACAATATCGCTGTATTCCGTTGTATTCTGTTGTATTCCATGTTACGGGATATATTGTTGTACACAAAATTTGTTAGTTGCCTACCCCTCGAATATAACTGATATTAATAGATTTTTTTAATTCAGACTATCACCTTTTCCAAGTAGAAAAATTTTGGGAAAATAATATATTATTTAATCACTTTAACCAATAAAATAAGTAAAAATGACATACTAATGCCAAGCCATGAAAATTTAAAAAAAAATCACAACTTATCGGTGTAAACTTAGCGATGAGAATGAGCGATGAAAAGGTCGAATTGGCAACATCACTAGCCTCGTGTCATGTGCCACCATCAGAGTTTATTGTATCAACATAACCATTGCGAATGCTTCGCATAAATGTCATGCAATCAAAAAAAGGATTGTTATAGAACAAGAGTGTAGGCTTGAATTTCTGATTACTATGAGTACCTAGTGTCTACCTACTGAAAGCATATCATTTTCTAAACAAGAAAAATTAAAACACGTGTTAATCCTCTTTGAGTCAGTTGCAAATCTATATAGAAAATCAAGCATTCAATAGACTATTATTAGCCATAATTTTTAACGTTTGCTCTACAAAGAATTAAAAAATTCACTTGCACGGATCGAACATATGCGTTCTAAAATAATTCAATTTTGAAAAATTAAAAAACGTGTTAAGCCTTTTTCAGCCAGGTTGACATCTATACCAAAATATCGACTGTTCAATAGGCTTTCGGTAGCCACCATTTTCAACGTTTGCTCCACGAAGTAAGAGTGAAAAAATTCACTTGCACTGATCGAACATATATGCGTTCCAAAATAATTCAACTTTGGAAAATTAAAAAACGTGTTAAGCCTTTTTGAGTCAGGTTGAAATCTATATCAAAAAATCGAGCGTTCAATAGGTTTTCAATAGTCACCATTTTCAACGTTTGCTCCACGAACTAAGAGTGAAAAAATTCACTTACACGAACCGAACATATACGCGTCCTAAAATAATTCAACTTTGAAAAATTAAAAAATGTGTTAGGCCTTTTTGAGCCAGGTTGAAATCTATACCAAAAAATCGAGCGTTCAATAAGTTTTCAATAGCCACCATTTTCAACGCTTGCTCCACGAACTAAGAATGAAAAAAATTCACTTCCACAGATCGAACATATACGCGTTATAAAATAATTCAACTTTGAAAAATTAAAAAACCAGTTAAGCCTTTATGAGCAAAGTTGAAATCCATGCCAAAGAATCGAGTGTTCAATAGGCTTTCATTGGCCGCCGTTTTCAACGTTTGCTCCACGAAGTAAGAGTGAAAAAATTCACTTGCACGAACCGAACATATACGCGTTCTAAAATAATCCACCTTAGAAAAATATAAAAACGTGTTAAGCCTTTTTGAACCAGGTTGAAATCTATACCAAAAAATCGACCGTTCAATAGGATTAGAGTAGCCACCATTTTCAACGTTTGCTCCACGAAGGACGCGTAATATATTAGATCAGTGCAAGTGAATTTTTTCACTCTTACTTTATTTATTTATTTATTTATTTATATACACTACTTAACAGCTTAGACCCAATTACAAAGTAGGCACCAAATCAAATACATTAATACAAAAATTAAAAAAGGAATTATGTCAAATAAGTAAATACAATAAGTATAAAATTGAACAAGAAAAAAAACAAAAAAAACAAAAAACAAAAAAAAACAAAAACTGTAAAACATAAACTGAAAGAGAATACAGTCAAAACACAAGGAAAGACAGAGGATGGGTAGGCAAGGAACACTAAAATAATTGGTTAATCTGTGCACAGACAAGTTAATTTAATGTGTGACAAAGAAACATGGAAGATATCAAGAGATTTACATTTGTTTTGAAATGTTGTGCACATAAAGTACAGAGGGGAAAACTTAAGCACATTGGTTCTTGGGGTGTTTAAATAAAGCATATCGCCCTAGTAGATGTAGGCAGTCGGAAATTTACAGCAGATAATAAATAGGGAGTGTCTATTAAGTTATTAACTACTTTATAGAGAAATACCACAGCACTAAAATCACGTCGCGATTTAAGTGTAGTTACAGAGAATCTGCGTAGAAGTAGGTTATGGTCGTAACCTATACATGAATAAACCGAGTCCTCCTTGTAAGCTAGGTATTTAAGAAAGTGACGTTGTACCTTCTCAATCATATTTACATAGACTGCATATGAAGGATTCCAGACTATGCTACAATACTCCAATTTCGACCTAACGTAGGCAAAAAATAATATTTTTAGAGTATCAATAGTGAGGTGTTTACCCATCCTAATAACAAAACCCAGCGATTTATGTGCAGCCCTAATAGTGTTGAGGATATGCAAATTAAATGTTAACTTGCACCCTACCCTTTTTCCAGGTGTTTTAAAAAGGATAGGCGCACGACAGAGCATAAAAAAATTACACTCTGGCACAGCTAGCATCGACCGTTGAGGTTGCAGAGGCTGCAAGAGACCTAAAATCTCGAAGGGGAGAAAATTTGTGAATTAATAACTGTAAATTAAACAACTGTGAGAAACTATGAAAAGTTATATAGTGTGTTTATTAAATTTTATAGAAAATAAATTTTTGAACAAAACATAAATATTCTATGAAGTCATATAAAATGAAAGGATCAGTAAAGATTATGATACATGTTTCTTTTTTTGCAACTAGTCAATGTAGGTACATAAGTCTAAGAGAGTTTTTAAATATGTGAATGTAACATATAAAAAGTCAATAAAATATTTAACGTGAACTAAACGTTCAAAAATACAAAGAAAAATATATTGTGCTTTTAAATGCGTAACGAAATTAATAAATGTACTTTACTACCATAAGTTTCATGAAACGTGTGGCTTACATTTGGACAGTATCGTCCAGTAAGACTATGTATAAAAGAATTACTATTTGTGAACACCAGATAAATTATCTGTAAGATTTATATGTTTTACAAGTGTAACATAAAGAGAAAATTTAATATTGTATAAATCAGTTCATTAAATTTTGAGTAGATAAATAGTATTTTAGTTTGTCATACCTGACATGTGCATTGAATAACATATTTTTTTTGTTACCCTGATATTCTTGAACGGAACATCTGTAGAAATCCAAATCACATGTGTAGAAACTGCAGGAGTCCCAGGTAACATCAAAATTAAACAAATGGTGAGGTAGAATTCGCTAGCATACAAACAAGTTGAAACACATTATTCTGTGTTAACTTCATAGATCCATATTTGACCAAAATTTAAGAGAGTAATTAATAAAACTAAAAATGTATGTTGCGGTAGCATAATTTAAATGTACAACGCCATCGTCATCTCATGGTCAAACGACAGCAAAACACATTTGCTTCTTTACTGAGCGTAAGGTGCAAATATAGGAAAACTGAGGGTAGAGAACGACCCATCGGAAAAGCAATCCGGTGGGATTCGCAGCCCATGAAGGGAAGGAAACGCCAGACAAGATAGTTGATACGACCTCATGGTCAATTTTTATCACCTTGAACTCAAAAGCGACCTGTTGTGCACAAGTCAAGACAAGAAATAAAACTTTTGTCAGAACGTTTTGACAGGCAAACAATCTGTCTCAAATATCAGAGCGGGGTATTTAGGATTGTAAGGAAAGAAAACTATAGAGCTCTTCTGCAAAGTAAGTGTGAAATTAAATACCAAGAATACTGGATTGTAGGCAACTTTACAAACAAGTATGAATATTAGAAAAACAAACACGGTACTTTATAAAGTACTATAACCTTCTTATATTCTGAGATTATAATAAATCTATTAAAGTAAAAGTGTATATTAAGGTTCAATGGACTTTTTAAAGTAAAATCTGAGGTTTAAAGGGAGAGATAAATCAAGCTGAAACGTGGCGTTTACCATAGGTAAAATGACATGTTTCAAACTTGGCATCAAACAGTACACCAAGATCAAAAACACTATCGGTGATTTGAAGTACTAAACCTTCAGTGCTATAAGGGAATTTAATTATATTATGCTTTCTAGAATAATTTGAAACAGAACATTTATCAGGATTAATTGGGAGGTTGTTTGTAATACACCAGAAATATAGATTATTTAGATTCTGCTGCAGTTTTGAGCAATCTTCTATTTGACTTATCGTGTTGAATAATTTTATGTCATCTGCATAGATTAAACATTCACAATCAATATCAACAACAACATCATTGATGAAAATGATAAAGAAGTAGGGGCCAAGGACAGAGCCTTGTGGAACTCCAGAGGTAGCAATAAAGTGTTTGGAATGAGAGCCTAAATAATCGACATAAAGTCTTCTATTATTTAAATAGGAAGAGAAAAAGGTCAGTAGCTGAGGTGTAAAATCCATGTAAGACAGTTTCCGAAGTAACAGATTGTGATGTAGCCAATCAAATGCCTTTGACAAATCTGTATATATCACGTCTACCTGCATTCCCTCATCTAAAGATTTAGAAAGATATTATGCCATACTGGTTAAATTAGTTGCAGTAGATCTACCAGAAACAAAGCCGTGTTGTTGCAGACATATTTTTGAATGTGAGTGAAAGTAGATATAATCATAAAGAACAAATTCAAATATTTTAACGAAGTTATTAAGGATGACAATAGGGCGATAATTTATTATACAGGATCTGTCCCCTTTTTTATAGATAGGTCGTACTTTAGAAGATTTCTAGATATTAGGAAATTGAGAATATTTGAGAGAGAGATTAAACATAAAGGTTAAGGGTTTGATAAGTTGAAACTTGCAATATTTAATCACAAGACAGGGTAAGTTGTCTGGACCTACAGTATATTTAGATTTTAATTTGTCAATAGCTTTGAGTACATCCTGTTCCTCTATCACAGGTACACCAATACTGGGATAAGAGGAGACTGGTTCAGGATCAGAAGTATGGGAGCTGGAAGTATAGGCAGATTTGAAAAGTTCAGCAAACTTATTCGCTATAACATACGGATCAGAATAGAACTGATTGTCATATATCATTTGTCTTTGTTGATTCGTTGACTTTCGTTTATCATTCACGAATGCCCAAAAACTCTTCGGATCGGATTTTATTTTGTCATTCATTGATCTTAAGAAATTATTGTGAGCAATATTCATAGCATTTTAGCCTAGTTCGTAGGATTCTAAAATTTTGTATACTAATGTATCACTACTTAATTTATATTGCTTCCATAAAATTTCTTTTGTTTAGTAAGATTGATGATATCCTTAGTGAACCATGATGGATAAGACTTCCTACAGGCTTTCGTTCTAGGGACATGCAAATCAATAACTTCAAAGAATAAAGCATAAAAGCGAGTTGTAGCAGCTTCAATGTCATCAAAGTGGTACAGAGAGTTCCAGTCTAGTGTAGCTAAATCATCATAAAGGGCAGTATAGTTGACATTTTTAAAATTTTAGCGGGTATCTATACTGGTTGCTTTAGCATAGTTTTTTACAAGTAATTTATGTACTTCAATGCAAAGTGGTGGATGATGATTGTCAATAGGCAGGTCAACACACTTTGGTTCAGATATGTTGCAAGCGAAATTAGAAAAAACTAGGTCCAGTAGCCTTTGATTCAGATTGTATATGTAATTGTACTGTATGAGATCAAAGAAAGCTGTAAGATTAATAAGGGGTACCAATCTGAGCAGGTTGTTGCCACTAAATGCAAATTCAGGTAGGTTGAAGTCTCCTATGATTATAATATTTTTGTCATAGATAAAATAAAGATTTATTAATTCATCAAAGAAAAGTTCATACGCATGCCTCACTTGATTTGGCGCGATACATACCGTTATTATAATCATAGACTGGCTATAGGGATCTTTAATTTCAACAATTAAGACATCAAAGTTAATATTCGTACAAGTGTAGGGAACTTGATGAGAGACGATTTTTTGTGAACAGCAAGAAGTACCCCTACTCCCCTGCTAACACCCAAATTAGTATGTCGATCTGTTCTGAATACATTGAAAGTATTACAAAAAAGTTCATTGTTATATATATCATCTCCCAACCATGTTTCAGTTAAGCATATGATTTCATAATCACACATTAAAGAGAAGTTATACAGTTCAACCATTTTAGTACGGAGACCTCTAACATTTTGGTAGTATATGTAATTGGCCAACGCCTTAGAATTAACTATGTTTGCAGAATGAGTTATAAACTGTGATTGCTACTTAGAGAAGATAGAAGCCCTTACTGTACCTAACTTTAATTTATACACAGAGCAGTCAGTATTCCATACTGTGTGATTAACATTGATTTCTGTCTTATCCGGATACATTTTTTTGTAAGTTATGCAGTTAATACATTTTACCTCATCGGTAGTGCATTTATCAATCGTATGTTCAAGTGCACATTGAGGACAAATGGGATTACTCTTGCAGACTCCCTTTATATGATTATAAGAGCAGCAGTTAAGACATCTACGTGGTTCAATTCCATCAAAGACGGAACAGTTATCAAGTCCCACCATTAGAGTTTTTTTTCATGAGCCATCAAATTATTAAAAGAAAGCATATCCAATTCCACAAGAGCTTGATAGACCTGGCGGTTCTTTTGGTTGACCATATCCTAAGAACTTTGCAGCTGAAATTCTGACTTAAGAAGTGGCCGTTTTGATTTATTAGAATTTCTCAACGCAGGTGGCATCAAGTTTTCAGTTATACCCACAACTTTAATTTTAGGCAGAGGATTCCTTATTTCAGTTATATTATAATTATTAGACATGTTATCATTCAGGATTTGTTTTATTTTTGATTGGAATCATCTGCATCACTACTGATGAGAATCCCACCCTTATTGATATGTTTAACTTTAGTAATTGGAATAGTGGAATCAATCAATTTTGGCATGGCTTTTGAAGTACCTCAGCCTTCGTGATCTTGTTCTCTTGTTGAACATTTTTAGGTTTAACTATTATTGCCGTATTACTCCTTCTCACTACTTGTGAAAAAGAGATTGGAGTATCTTTCTGGAGCTTAGAAATAACAGTAGCTAAATGATTTTCAGCTGCTTGGTAAGATTCATTAATTTTTGAAGTAACTGCGCTGATATTGGCAGAGAAGTTGCCATCAACTTCTTTGGTGCGTAATTTGCATTCCATTTCAGTGAGTTGATTTTTCAGCTTAGTATTCTCAAATTCGAGCAGTTTAGATCGCTCCAAAGCTTTCTCAGAAGACTCCTTAATGAGTTCAAAGATTCTAGAAATGCATTGTACAGAATCGTTCAGATTAGCAATTTCCTTCAGTAATGAAGGCACTTGTTTAAAATAGGACCTACATTCTAAGCAGTAAAAAGTGAGTATGCGTTTTTGTAGTATTATGGCACGTAGTTCACTCGTTTTTAGGCCAGAACAAGATTCAGGAGCATGAAAGATAACTTGACAGCATCATCATCATCATATTGTTTTCGACCTTACTTAAGGTCGGTTTAACGCAGCTCTAACTTCTTTTCTAATCTGTGCTAATCTAAAAAGTTCTACATACCCTTCACAACCTAAATTTCTAATAATTTGACTAATATATTTTGGTCAAGGTCTTCCTATATCCTTTTATCTTTTTCCTATCCACCTGACTTTACATAGATATCAGCAACATGATGGTTGTTAAAGAACTCTAACATGTTTACATGTTTACCATTTATAAGGAAATGAAATATAACCTTCAAAAAGGAAAAGTGTTAAAATATATGTTATGGTAAGGCTTAAGCAACGAAACGCTACCCACATGCCAGACCGCTGCCTAATTGTGAGTTATGTCATGGTGACGTTTATTAAATTATATGTTATGGTAAGGCTTAAGCAACGAATCGCTACCAACATGCCAGACCGCTAACTAATTGTGAGTTATGTCCTGGTGACATTTAGTTAACTGATTTTTATTTTTTTGTTTTGTTTTCGAACTTACTTAAAGTCGGTTTGACGCAGCTCTAAATTCTTTTCTATTCTGAGCTAGTCTAAAAGGTCTACATACCCTTCACAACCTAAATCTCTAATAATTTGACTAATATAGCTTTGTCTAGGCCTTCCTACTCTATTTTTATTTGGTAGTCTATAATCTAAGACTTTACTAAATAGTCCCTCATGTCTTAACTGGTGCCCTATCATTCTATCTCTCCTGACCTTCAATTGTTTCCACATACAGGATCCTCACCTATCCTTCTATAAACTTCCTCGTTTGTTACTCTATCTGTCCAACTAATCTTTAACATTCTCCTATAACACCAAGTTTCAAAAGCTTCTATCTTTTCTTATCTACTTCTTTAATTGTCCAAGCCTCACTACAGTATAGTAGAACGCTCCATACGTCGACTTTAAGAAACTTTTCTATTATCTAAACTAATACTATTAGCTATTAGTAAGTCTTTCTTTTTAAAACATTTTTCTAGCTTGAGCTATTCTAGCTACTATATCCCTTCTGCTACGTCCATCCTTTGTAATTATACTACCTAAATAGCAAAATTCATCTACCTCCTCTAACTCGGTATTACCTATTTTTAATTTTGGTTTAGAACTAGGCTGTAACTCACTTGTCGTTATCTTTGTCTTTACTGAGTTAATTCTCATACTATAGTTACTCCGTAGTATCTCATCTAAAATATTTAAAAACTCTCCTAACTCTTTTCTAGACTCTGCTGTAATGGCTATATCATCTGCAAAACGTAACATGTCTATTTTCTGTCCCTGTACACTAATACCTATTTCTTTTCTCTCTCTGGCTAAGTTTAAAGCTTCCTCAATATAAACATTAAAAATCAAGGGAGACAGTATACAACCCTGTCTAACACCATTTCTAATCTTAGCTTCCTTTTCTATTTCATCAAATCTAATTACTACGCTTTGGTTTTTATATAGACTGTAAATAATTTTTCTATCCCTATGAGAGATTCCTATTTTTTGCGAAACCCTGAACATAACAATCCAATTAACCCTATCAAATGCTTTTTCTAAATCTACAAACGCGAAATGAGTCTTTTTATTTTTTTGTAACCTTTTTCGATAATTACCCTAATCATTAGTATCGGTTCTCTAGTCCCTCTGTCTTTACGAAAACCATATTGGTCTTCGCCTAAATAATTCTCAGTCAAAGCTTCTACTCTATTTTTAATTATTATTGCTAGTATTTTGGAAGCATGAGAAGTTAAACTAACTGTTCTAAAATTCTCACACCTATCAGCTCCTGACTTTTTGGGATTGGGATAATAATATTTTTTCGAAATCTATTGGAACCTCACCTGTGTCATATATTACATTTATTAGTTCATATAATCTGTCTAAAGTTTTCTGACTTGCATATTTTATTAATTCTGCGGGAATATCATCTATCCCTGGCGCTTTATTTAATTTAAGATTCCGAACAGCTCTATCAAATTCCTCTCTTAATATTGAGAACCCTATTTCTACATCCTCTTGTTGGTCGTTCTCTAACTCATCCATATCGTATCCCTTATATAAATCTTCTAAATATCTTTTCCATCTATCAGCTACCTCAACTTTATTTATTAGAAGCTCATTATTCTCGTCTCTAATACCATTATATTTTTCCTATCTTCCCAAAAACTTTTTAACTGCTCTGTAAGCCCTGTCTGTCTTACCTACTCTCAAATCATCTTGTATTCCTTACAATTCTCCTCCATCCATTTATTTCTAGCTTTTCTACACTCATGTACTATCTTATTTCTTACTGTATTATATTTTGCTTATTTTCACTATCCACTTCTCTGAAAGGTTTAAGCTTTCTTCTATTCTCTATTAAATCTAATATCTCCTTTGTTACCCAGGGTTATCTCGCTTCTATTTTTTTCTTACCTATAGTCTGTGTTGCTGTATCATGTACAGTCAGTTTTATTTCTTTCCATCTATTTTCTCGCTCCCTCCTACAGCTATCTCTTTGCTCTTATTATCTAATACTTGTTTATATTCCTCTTTTACCCTACTATCATTAAGCTTACCTAGATCCCATCCCTCTCTTTAACCTTTCTCAATTTTTAAATTTTAGTTTACACTTCATTTTAACTAAATTATGATCGCTATCTTTGTCAGCCCCTGGATAACTACGACAGTTTTTAACTTGGTTTCTAAATCTTTATTTAACTAAAATATAATCTATTTGGTACCTAGCCCTATCACCTGGGGCTTTCCAGGTATATCTTCTCCTAACATGTTGTTCGAATAGGGTGTTTACAGTTACTAATCTATGTTCCTGGCAAAACTCAACTAATCTTTCTCCTCTATCATTTCGTCTGCCATACCCAAATTTTCCTACCATTTTCCCTCACTACCTTCTCCCACTGACGCATTAAAATCGCCCATAACTATTAAATTCTCATCTCCTTTTACTTTTCTCACTATACTATTTATATCCTCGTATACCTTTTCTACTTCCTCATCCTCGTATTGAGTTGTTGGCATGTAAACCTGAACTAAAACAGTGTCTGTGGGTTTTGTACTCAATCTAACCATAATTATTCTATTACTAAATTGTAAGTACTCTTTAACTTTATATCCTAATCTTTTACCGAACACTATTCCTACCCCTGCCTGTCCATTAGTTGAAGAAGTTGTAATTATTCTATAATTATCTTTCCAAAAGTCATTACTATCTGACCATCTCACCTCACTAATACCTAAAATGTCCAGCTTTTCCTTTCTCATTTCGACTAATAAATTCGTTAACTTATCTACTCTGAGTAATGACCTTACAGTCCAAGTCCCTATCACTAAATCGAACTGTTGCTTTATATTTTACGATGACGAGCCCCAAGTACCCCCCTCCCGGAGATCCGAATGAGGGAGTATTTTACCTCCGGACAAGAATTTTACTTGTGAGCTCTCCATCATATATATTTCGTGTTTTAGGCCACGCACACCTGGGAAATATTGTGGTAGGCTCCCATATCTTTCCACAACGCAGTTTTTAAAGATTTTAGCAAAAAGCCGTATCCGTCACGGCCAACCCCCAACAAGCTTGTAAATTATTGAGGATCGACCGAGACCAACCAACCCTCCTCCAATATCTTTTAGCCAGCAAGGCTGCTGCCCCTTGCTGCGCTTTTTAATCGCCTTTTACGATAAGCAGGCTTACTATAGTAGTATTCTTTATCCCCCACTATAGGGAGGTAATATATATATATATATATATATATATATATATATATATATTGCTGTGTTTCCCTAAATTTGAATCGAGCCTCACGAATTGGGCGTCAAGAATGCTGTGAATCCTACAAAAAGCTATTCATTACCTTAACTGTTCCGTTGACTTTCTTCTGTTCATCGCCTCGGCTGCTCCTCTAGTTAAACCTTCATCCTCATTCATAAAAAAACAAACACATTCCTACCACAAACATCACCGTTAACTCTATTTACATCAATATTCACAATACATTAAAATTTCAAAATTAAAATTCAGCATAAATTTCAGTATCAGAAAATTTCAAGATTTAAATTTGTTATCATTTTAATGTGCATCCAAAATAAAAGTCCTTGTAGATGCCTACTAATTAATATAACAATATATGCAGACCTGAGTCTGAGTACAAAGGAAGCATCTACCACCCCTTTACGTTAATTAACCAGGTTCGTCTAATTGAGCTCAAAGACATACCCAAATTTTCATCAAGAACATAAATACTAAATACTCCTTTCGACTTAAACAAGAAAATTTCACCTTAAAATTAAAAATTTGTTGTTAGTACAACTTCATTACTGTCCATTTTAAGTAAATAAATTATAAAGTTATTCAACACACACGAAAACATCAAAGTTCAAACAAAATAGTATAATTTACCTGAAGGTTACTGCACTCGTAGCTTCAATGTACCTCGTCCCTTTTGTTAATCACACCATTCCAACTGGGTTATATTTACGGCTTCTGATTCTCCACGCTTTTAAAATTTCTCCACCACCATTCATCTAAAGTTGTTTCAGGGCTTTTCTGGAACTCATCTGTGTATATCTGACCCTTGTTTTGTGGATCCAGACACGTTTATGAACCATTTAATTATTAACACCCCCGAAAAATAGCAAAGAAATTCATGCTTCTTTCACCAATATACGCTAAAACTGCCTACTTTTGTGTATTCATTCGTCGTTGCAAATTTTGACTAATTAGTACAGTGATACTAACTTTATTACCTTGTATCTTCTTTTCTAAGTGCACTAAAGTACATTCATTGTAGCACGTAAAGAACAAACTGTTTTTAAATCACCAAAATATACTGTTTAAATTATTTAATCGAAATCGGAAAACTAAAAAGCACTGTTTAACGCATTGAATCAAGTCGAAGATCTAAGAGAGCTTGTTCATATTCACCTGGGTATATATAGAGGTTAGCCTGTCTGTCGGTCTAGTCCCCAAAACGAACAATTCTTCAGAATTTCGCATGCTAGGTTCCCATTCCGCAGCCCGGCATGCGATTTTTACGAAATTTGCACTCGCCCCAGTTAAATCTCAGAAATTTCGACACGGCTCGCAACGTCTGGAAATAACTAATTGAATTTTATACAGAAATGTTATTTTTACCTCTCAATTTTGCCTTTTATTTTCACCCAATCGCAACCCAATGACGTTGCTCCACTCACGCCTTTTACCATATGTGTCTCGGTCTTGCGCATATTATCTGTCTCTATCTAACCTGTTCTTATTGGTGCAAATTGATATTCTTTATTATCAATTATTTCAGTCCATGTGGACTGTGAAATAACCCACCTTTAGCATTTCCGTAACTATTAATTATCTGCAAAATTTACAGAATGAACTTTTAAAAATACGCAGGTGTTCAAACATAATAACACTTCTACGATTTGCATTTTATTGGGTTTTTTCAAGTTTTTATAGATATTATATGTTACTAATGGTTCAATTAACTTCAATTAAAATTAATACCCTTTAATTTTTAGTGACTCCTAATCAAATATTAATTATTATCTGTACATTTTGTTTAATACCGGTTACTTAAAATAGAGTTAATTAATATAAATTTTGCACGTAATTTCTCTTTGTTTCTTTACTAGGAATAATTAAATTACACGTAGCTTTTTAATACTGCGTCCCCTTTTTTATAGCAAGCGTCTTGTAGATGATTTAAATCTCTTATGTTTAATGAAACGAATGAATTTTTATGCTTCACGGTTTTTTTTTAATAACGCGTACCTTTTCCCAAAGCTTCTACACGGTGATTAAAATTATTTGATGTGATTATTTAATTTTCTACCCTGGTCTAAATATGAGTAATATATATTTTTGTGGTATAACGACCTTGTGTTTTATTAACAGGTTGACTGCAGTAGTGGTGTGGCATACTTGAACTGGTATGCATTACTGGCCTACAAGGAAAGGTAATTCTCTATGCCAGTCCTTGGAGACTGGCAACTATGTAAAATATATATATATATATATATATATATATATATATATATATTTTTGTGGTATAACGACCTTGCAATTATAAAATATATAACACATATAGCAACAGGCCCTGCACAGGCCCTTGACAGCATTCACATGTAACAACTTCATCCGAATTATCAAACTGAAGCTTACCAGTAGTCATGTTGGCCTATTATGGAAAATTAACAGGGTATAAACCACAAGGCTAGTCCCGTATAAATGTTTAAAGTTCAATGTTTATATTTATACAAAACAACAACACAGTTAGATAATTACTGTTTATCACTAATGCTGATTATAAAGGTGTTGACCTCTGATACCTTTAATTTAACACATGATAACTACAACAACTATAATGGCAGAACTAATTTACATTTTACAAATGTCTAATGAAACTAAGTTTTCAAAATTCACTCAACTCACAGGCAAGTTGTTATAGTTCAAGTAAAGCACTTACAGGTAAATTTTAATAATAAACAGATCACTAATTCACTTGTAAAATTAGTTTATAAAAGAGCTAAATAAACACACACTTATGACAATGACAATTGGAGCAAACGTTGAAAGTGGTGGCTCCTGAAAGCCTATTGAATGTTCGATTTTTTGGTATAGATTTCAACCTGGCTCAAAAAAGCTTAACACGTTTTTTAATGCTTCAAAGTTGAGATTTTGTACGTCGCTTAAAATCTAGATCCGTGCAAGTGAATTTTTCCACACTTGCTTCGTGGAGCAAACCTTGACAATGGTGGCTACTGAAAGCCTATTGAATGCTCGATTTTTGGGTATAGATTTCAACCTGGCTAAAAAAAACTTAATACGTTTTCTAATTTTTCAAAGTTGAATTTTTTAGGATGCGTAAGATATTAGATCTGTGCAAGTAATTTTTTTCACTTTTACTTCGTGAATGTTGAAGATGGTGGTAACTGAAAGCTTATTGAATGCTCGATTGTTTTGTATAGATTTTAACCTGGCTCAAAAAAGCCTAACACGTTTTTTAATTTTTTAAAGTTGAATTTTTTAGGACGCGCAATATATTAGATCCATGCAGGTGAATTTTTTCACTCTTACTTTGTGGAGCAAACGTTGAAAGTGGTGGCTACTGAAATCCTATTGAACGCTCGATTTTTTGGTATTGATTTCGACCTGGCTCATAAAGGCTTAATACGTTTTTAATGTTTAAAATTTAAATTTTTATTTAGGATGGGTACGTTCGATCAGAATAATTAAATTATTTCGCTCATTCACAGTGGAGCAAGGGCTGTAACTGATAACTAACATTACGTCGCATAATACTAATTTTTCTTGTTTGGGAAATGATATACACTTTCAGTATGTAGGAACTAGATACTTGTAACAATCATTAAAATAAGGTTACAGTTTTGTTTCGTAATATTCTGTATTTTTAAATAACAGTATTAAAGCTTTTGCAATAAACATATTTATAATAGTTAGTCTTATTGTTCATTCCATTATAGACTATTTTTATTGCATGGCATTTATGCATAGCCGTCCCAAAGTATATCTTAATACAATAAACTTGAATAGTGATACCTCTCACGAGGCTAGTGATGTTGCCAGTTCGACCTTTTCATCGCTATGTTCACAACTATCAACTTTTTGTATTTATTAAGTCCTGGTATTATCTTTCTAATTTAGGAACTGTACTTTTAATTGTTTAATAACATTTGTCTACTTACGTTTCAGATAAGTCAACGATGCTTCCTTATAACTATAAAAAATACTAATTGTATCCAAAATAAACAAAAATAATTACAATACAATATTATTGTCATTTATGAAAAGTAGCCCCATTATGCAAATCCTTCTTGTTAGGCAGTTTAGACAATTCAACTATAATATACACATACTCTTACTTCTTAGATCTGTATACAAACCTCATCTTCTTTAAAGACTTCTTCAAATTCAGGTACATTTTTGTCATCAATCGATTGCCACAGTAGTCTAACTTGATCAATACTATATATATTGCACACATCAGTAGGTCTATGTGAATCTAATATAAAAAAAATAATATCATCTTCAGGTTCCAATAATTCCACAATATCCACAGTTCCACCACAATTTATCAACACAAAGCACTTAACGTCACTGCAGTGTTCTTGAAAAATATTTTTTAAGTCATTTACACCTTTGATTACAGTTAAAGTGTAGAGAGTTTGATTATGATTTAATAAACATTGAAGAATTTTACATGCACAAATACTATCAATATCATAATGCACCATTAAACATATCCGCTGGAATATGGAGTAATATTTGATTATACGATACATAAGTACAGCTTACCTTTCCTGTTAGAAATTCATAAAAATGTTCTTTTAGGTTTTTAACATACATTATAGAATATTTACACTGTTATTATCCATCCTAACCTAAATACGATCCACATAATTTTAACCGCCAAAAGTTTGCATGTTATGAAAAATATAGCAGCAGTGCTACCAACAATTACTTCGTAACAAAACAGATAATAATCCGTAAAAAGAATCTGATATGTACCAACGGGATTATTTGTGTGTTCTTTTACTTTTCTGAACATAACGATTTTTTGTAATGTATGAAAATTGGTTCAACTAACCTTGCTTTTGTTAAATATTTATTAATTGTGTTGATTCTTATTGAAATGTATATGGTTAAATTCCTAACGCTCAGGATTTGAGATTTGTACTTCCTTGTATCCATTTTATTACGTATTATAATTTATTACCAAAAACCGAAATTACAATAAAACATAACCTCAATAATAGAATTGACAGAAAAGGAAAACCAGCTAAATTTGTCACCGCTTCAACCAATTGAAATAAAACTTCAAGCTGAGATTATAAAAAAGAATTAGTTTTAAGAGAAAGAAAAGGAGTGATTCGAATTATATCATTTTGAGATATGTGAAAAGAATAACACATTAATGAAAGTGAATTAAGATAAATTATGACTTATTATTATATTACAAACAGAGATAGGAAAAAGAAGGTAGATGTAGACTGTGCAAATTTCAGGGAAATGTGTAGGTTAGTTCAGAATAGGAAACAATGAGGGTATGTGTCTAACGAGTTTCAGGACTAAAGACCTAGTGACGATGATGACTTATTGTAAAAAGAACACGCAATAGGTATGTAAAACTAGTGAAATCTAGTAATTTGGCAAAGATGATGTGTGACTGCATACTCAGAATAGATCGTTTATTTTCATGAAAATAATTTGGCCAATATAATTTTATAAATTAGATTAATATAGCTAGTGTAAATAAATATTTAATAAAATGATATCCAACATTTTGAGGTATGAATGCACAGAGAGGACAGTAATAAATGAAAGAGCAGGAGATTGAGTACATAATGAAGACAATGACTTAAGTACATGGACCTGCTTAAAAAAGTGTCAATAAAATAATTACATAGCACGGAAAGAGTTAATTCGATATATTGTTACAAGCCAACTCGCATGCATCATGTTTAGAGTTAATTTGTAAATAAATTCCCGCCTATATTTTTAAATGAATAACATTAACTTTCGTCGTCGCTGACAGTCGCGTCTGCGCAGAGTGAATGCGGGGATGCGCGAGTGTCAAAAGCCGGGATTAAGTTACGAGCCCTCAACGAAGCAACATCTATCTTGGTGTGGTGTGTCTTTTCTTTTTTAGGCATGTTTGTTGGTTCCTTTTTATCTTGCCGTGTGTCGTTCCTTTAACCGGTGTTCCTTCATCCCCTACGAGCACAGAAGCCACAGGAAGAACGGATGTAATCTGATTCAACGAGACGTGAATTGAACCCATCCTGCAAACATCGTGGGACCCTGCGAATGTAAGTACTTGTTTTGATTTAAATTGTGCTTGTAAATTGACTTAAAAAGGGGTTGCATCACTTTTAAAACGTGTGCGGTATAAGTTACGATTGGCGGGAATTATATCGCGAGTATAACAATTGCGCAGTATAACGGTTGCCCGAGTGTAACAATATAAAACCGCTGGAAGCAGCTTAAAGCGTATTAACAGTCCGTTATGTGCTACATTTTTATTGACGGTTAGTTTTGGAGACATGCAGAAATCTCTACAAGATTAATGCAAGATTCGCCGATAATGCTTTACTACAAAAATTAAATGAAGATAACCTATTAGAAGAATACAGTTTAATCACAGCATAAAGAACCACCATCAAATTTACGATAACTACGACAATAACATTTACTTTCCAATGAGGCGACTTGTTGCCCGAATTAAGTAAAATGACAAGACTGTCGTTATAAGGCTAATGAAATTTCTTACTGAAGAACTCGCATCCAATACATTAAAGAATTCAGTATATCCGAGGTATAAACCTTACATGTGATTTTCCAATGTTCCACCCGTAGGTACTACATTGACAAGGAAGCGAGTTTTTTTACCTGGAAAATTTTGAATTTTGCCGAACCCTTGCTGTTCCAAGCAAGGTAGGGATCTTCAACGTGCGTGACAACACTCACACACGGGACCTCCATTTTACCTTTAATCCGAACGAAGGTGGAGGTATAAACCATAGAACACATAATCATACCATTCCTTCTTAAAGAAAATTTAAACTTTAATCGTGATTTACAACTTCTACGTAAACAAATTGTTTCAGTACTAATTCGTTTATTATCAAACCAGACACACTCCTAAATTGCTCTCAAATGGAAGATGGTGTAAGTCAGATGAAGCTCTTTCGTCCTAAGAACTCGACGTGTGTCAGTACTGTAACGCCTATCGGTTTGCCTTTGACTAGAATAATAGCATTAAAACGCACATGAAAGGCTTGAACACAAAACATAATTGGTGGACATCCTGCAGCGTGTTCAAATAAAGATGATTGACAGGTCCTGCGGTGCGAGATTACTTGATTGACAGGTACAAGGTTTTTACATGTAAGGTTTATTTACACAATGGCAAATCTCTAGAAAGTCATTCGCAAATTTTGAGTTATTATAGAATAGTCTAGAGTAATTGGAAATGTATATAAATTACCGTCATTGATGTTGAAGGACAGTTCTAATTGGAGCTTTGGTTATAATATTAGTTCTAATGTTAGGCTTTGATTACGATATGTTGTAGGTTAGAACTTTGGAAGATGTGACATAAATTACTCGATATAAATTACTGTAGCGATTATATAGATTAATATAAATTAGTAAATTGTGCTTGGATAATGAATTGGAGTGCTTCGTTAGTAAGTAATTTAGAAGATCGTAATCATAAAACAAGATAATACATGTACTGTCAGCAATTAGTTTGGAAAGTAAATGATTGTGATAGTTTTAGAAAATTCATTGTAACTGTAAGATATTGAGCAGACTGCTTCAAAATAAAGAACTGTTGTTATTGTAAATACAGTTTTTGTTATAATATTTAAATGAAATGTTTCTACAGAAATAGGCAGGTCAAACAGGACATATTAAACGGCCAATGCGATTGCCAAGGTTGTTTTTAAACAATTTTCTTCGGAGTCGTGTACAATTCGGTTATTCAAATCAAAAACCACAGTAAAATTGGATTATCACTTCAAGTGACTGTTTTGGAAGGGTCGCGTCATGCTTTTCAGAACTCTTTAAGAGGCTTCGTTGATCAAATAGGATATTGTAAGTGTGCTGAGATTCTTCAACTTAAATATTTATTATAAATATTTTCAGATCTAGGACTGAAGATGTAATAATAAAGAATGAGGAGAAATATTTCCTTCATAGTAAATCGGTCAATATTTTGTAATAGCAAACGTATTTAATTAAATAATAATTATATATTTTATATTCAATTATTTTATTTAACACTTGGAAAACCAGGAGTTTCACATCGATCAAGCTATATATCACTGCAATTGTTGAAAAATATTCATCCGAAAACGTAAAAATATTCAACTTTTCTATTTAAAAAACTGCGAACGTACGTCACAGAGTAGTATAAAAATACTACAAAAGGTTTTGCTAACGGTACACGCTATAAATTGCTCTAGAAAGTACTTTAGAAAATAAATAGATGTAGAAGATTGTTTCTATAATTAATTTAGATATATTACACATATTTATGTAGTATAGTTTAAGAAATTAGAAGATTATGTATATTAAATACGGTTTGTTGTTCCCTGATCAAACCTTTTTCTTTATTGTTGTGTAATTATCTGGTAAGAACGGTTTTCACAGTTTGTAATAGACGTATGTCGTCTTTCCCAACAACTAGAATGGCGAACGAAAAGGAGTGGTGGTCTTATGAGTAGTTGAAAGCGTACTACGTGGGATTCCTGACTTGACCACCTGTTCGTTAACTGCGTGTGTGTGGGTAGGGCATTATAAACTATGTAGTGGAGTATATACCCGTCAATTCCCTTACTTAAGTTCTTTATAGTACCTAATATTGCCTATGTTCCCTGTTTACGTTTTATTGTAGACAATTTGCGACTTCATTACAAGAATATGAATTAAGAAGGCCAGCACCAACAATGCGGCAACCCTGAGATAAGAGAAGAATTATTTGTTACCAAGCTTGCTAATATGTACCCATTTAGAAAGGTAAGCAGAGTTATAATAAATTTATATTGTCAGTTTAAAACGTAAATTATTATATTTCGTTTGTAATTTTTGTGAAACCTAGTACGCCCTCTATACAGGCACGCAAATCTTTTGTTTGTAATAGTAATAACTTTTTAATTGAACCTATTGGTTAGTTAAATTTCAGACGCTCCAAAACATTTACCCCTACCTAGAATGTAATATGCATTTGGCGATCCACTATTCAGTAGGTAGGCTTTGCTGTGTTGGGCATCCATAGAGTAAATGGTGTGTTAGGGTATGTAAATATTTGTTTATTTTGAAGAGTCACCTAGGACCCTTAAAAATGTTGGTAGTGGAGGGGGGTGTTGTCATTTTGAAAAAGTGATAGTTTTTGCTTTTTTGAGTTTTGTATCAAAATGATGTGTCTTAAAGCTATTTAATGTAGCGTAGCGTGTTTCTTTATTATTGAAGTTGTTCCCTGTATTATCAAAACATCCCTTAATAGTAATAACTCATCCGAGAGTTTAAAGGTGTTATTATCAAATAAAACATAATCGTTACAACTTGAAGTCTTGCAATCACAGGGAACTGCATGTGTTTTTACGCTACTGTATTGTGATGTTATTTATGTCGGTATTTACTTTATCTAAATTAGAAATTCTAGGGCCACTAAAGTTAAAATGAAAGTTGTGATTGTTGCCTGTTGTGTTACACACAAATTTAGACAAAATACTGCTTAAGACCTCTGTATTGTCGGTGTATTATTTATACAAAATCTTTCCCATGAAGATTGATGTTTAAGAATTATTTAAGCCTCAATATGTTTTTTACTTATTCATCATCCTGTTATTAGCTTTAGTGATACTTTGGTACATCATCATCATTAAGTCTTCAATCCTGGAACTGGTTAGATGTGTACCTCCGTTGTTTTCTATTCTGAGCTAACCTACACATTTCCCTGAAATTCTTTCACTATCTGCGTGCAATAGTCTGATCTAAGTCTACATTTATCCCTTTTTTCCTATATATGCTTGTAATATCCCACACTATACCCCAAATGCCTTAGAACGTGCACTTTCTTTGAATTTCTCTAATTTTTTCTTGTTTTCTACAGATATCTTTCTTCCTCTACAATTTCTAAAACCTCTTTGGTATTAACTTTGTCTGTCTATGCTACCACCATCGTGCATCTAAAGCACCACATTCCAAAAGGTTTGCACCTTTATCCTGTCCCTATTTCATAGCCGTACAGTACTGTGCTCCGCACACATGCTTTCGTCAATTTTTTCCTTGTTTCTAGGTTTGTTGTTTTCAAATATAGACGATATTTTTTCTTGTTAGATACAGTTCGGTTCCCCTTCTATTAATTTTCTAAATATATACCCTACGTCATCGATATTCAGTGGTATGTGAAAAGGAGTAAGCAACCTGTGGCTACCAAGATCCCCCAACACTTAAAGATCCGTCGAATTAATAGTTTCCAATAAATTCTTTCACACAATCAACATTAGTAAAAAATATTGCAAAAACCAATACCTGTAGTTGCTTATAGTAATCATCAGATTTAAGTAAAATTATTATTTTCGTCATTAGATTTCCGTTTTGGAACTGGTTGGATGTGTACCTCCATTAATTTCTATTCTGAGTTAGTCTACACATTTCCCTGAAATTCCCACTGCCTACATCTTTGTCTATGTGTGTGCAATAGTCTAACCTAGGTCTACCTTAAATCCTTTTTCCCCATCTCTACGTCTAATATATTTCACACTATTCCCACATGCCTTAGTATGTGACCTATCACCATATCTCTTCTATTTTTTACTGTTTTCCATATAATTCCTTCTTTCTCTACAATTTTTAGAACCTTTTTGTACTTAACTATGTCTGTTCATGATATCTTCATCATATGCCTGTAGCACCACATTTCAAAGACTTCTATCTTTTTCCTGTCTGCTTCTTCAACTGTCCAACTTTCACCACCATACAGTGCTGTGCTCCACACATATGTTTTCAGCAATTCTTTCCTTGTTTCATGTTTGTTGTCTTTGAACACAGTATTTGTTTTTTTTTTGTTAAATGCAGCATGACTTTGTACTAATCTTTGTTTTACATCTTTTGTACTTTTCCCATACGTTATTTGGCTTCTTAGGTAGCATCCTTAACTTATCCCCTATTTGTACTCAGATTTCTGACTTATTTTCCCCTCCTTTGCATACTAGTACTTTAGTTTTATTTTTGTTAATTTTCATACCGCACCTCACTGTTACAACTGTTTCCATTTAATTAAGAGCTGTTTCTAACTCTTTCTTGCTAGACGCTAATGCCGCTATATCATCTGCAAATCTAAGTATATCAATCTTTTATCCCTGCATTTATTATGCCTTTTTGCATTTGACAGTATTCATTGCCTCTTTGATGTACAAGTTAAAAATTAATGGAAATAGAGTACTTTCTTGTCTCACCCCTTGCCTAATATTTACTTCTCTACGTTCTTGCTCTGATTTGCTCTGCTTGCTCTTTGTATAAGCTTAGTACTATCTGTCTATCCCTAAAGCTCATTCCAATTTTTTTGGGTATTTCTAACATTTTTTCCCATTTTACATTGTCAAATGCTTTTTTCAGATCTATAAACCCTATATACGTGCTTTCTCCTTTTTCTATTGTCCTCCATTATCACCCTCAGAGCTAAAATAGCCTTCCGTGTTCCCCTGTTTTGCCTAAACCCAAATTGATCTTCTAGTACATCTTTAGCTCGTTTTTCCATTCGTCTTTGTACAATTCTAGTTAATATTTTTGACACTTGTACTGTCAAACTTATTCGAAAATTTTCACATTTATCCACGCCACTTATTTTGATATAGTGACTATGATGTTAAGTTTGAAATTTTTGGGTATCTCGCCTGTCTCATACATATAGGTTACAAGTTGAAAGAGACATTCATTACTGCTTGTCCAGCAGCTTTTAGAGTTTCTGCTTGTACTTTATCTATACCCGGTACCTTACCATTTTTCAGACCCTTTAATGCCAATTCAAACTTATAAATATAGAAAATCACAAGTCATTCTTTTGAATGTCCTATTCCTGTTCTAATACTGCTAGTCCCTCTCCTGCATATAAATTCCCTATATATTCTTGCTATTTAACCACTTTCTGTACATTTTAAGACAATATCTCCTTCCACTTTGGAACATTTATACAAAAATACTGTGTCAAGAGATCATTTACCCTTAATAGAATAACTAACAAATAGATAAATGCAGCATAAAGAAGGGTTTATTCAAGCTTAATCTTTATTGAACCTGATTAGTAAATACATTAATATTTACATTGCATTAAGAAATAGCTTAAGTATTATACATGTAAAGTTACGTGACTTACTGCGAATTATTTTTTAATTGTTCAAATGCTGGTATCTCAAATATTTGCTTGACTTAAATGTATTTGTAGTAATGAGTAAGTGGTTTCCGCCAAGGGCACAGCATAAAACAAACAATCTTTTCTTTATTTTCCAAAGTCCAATCATCACAATCCAAATACGTTATAGCAATCTTTCTTGATTTCTACTCCGCCTTTGATCTCCTCTGGTGGCCTAATGTCCTGAACCAACTCAAAATACTGAATTTCGCCTCCAATATATATAAAATTATCCAATCATATTTATCTTCCCGAACAGCAAGCCGCCGTACAAACTACTTTTTTTCTACCATGTCCCTAACATAAGGCTGTCCTCAAGGATCCATTCTCTCACCTACCCTTTGGAACATATCCATCAACCCTCTCCTTGACCTTAATATCTCAAACACAGATACCTTCGCCTATGCAGATGACCTCACGTTCCTTATTCACGGTAACTCGCGCCTTCAACTACAATCCACTGCAAATATCTTAATTTAACATATCGAACAATGGTCAATCCTGAAAAAGCAACCCATCTTTTCTACTAAATCCAGAATGTTACTATTAAAAGGCTTCCTTGACCCCCGCCGCAGTCCTGCTACCCATATCCTAGGAACACCCTTAACCTTTATTACGTTTTAAAAATCGATAAATCTTACAATTTAAAAGGCGATAATTACCGTTAAAGAACGTCGATAAATACAGTTAAAAAGTTCATAACTACATCGCGCAAGCGCAAAATAAGCAACGCCACGGGCGGATGGTGACGCTAACCTTATACAGATTTGGGCGCGCTCATCTTCCAATGACGTCACCAATGCAAAATTTATATTGCGCAATACTTCGGAAATTTACATATTTAAAACAATAAATGATAAAAGCGATCAATTAGCAGATAGAATACTCACATAAAATATCCGGCATTCGACGGAGTTGCGCTAAGGTAGGCCTCCATTAAAGTCCATCAGGCTACTCAATGCCCTTTTGCGGTAATTAAAGATGGTGACTCCTGCCAACGCTCCTTCAAGCGCTCCGGCCAGCTACGGCAGTCATGAAATCGTTCATCCCGGGGTCGTGCAGTACGGTTCGCCTAGGCTACAGATTACCTACCTATGCAGGGAATGACGGGAAAATGGTAAGGGAGCGACAAACAAAAGACAAGCAACAAGGAAATCTACATAGATAAGATAACGATACGTTACCGGAAAACGTCCACTTCATTCGAAGGTACTGGCAAAACGCCACGTTGAAGAGCGTCACGGAAACTTGTCCCCACTCTTTTGCCTTTTACACGTCGGCGCGAAGTTATTCGTCCAACCCTCTAGCGTTGCGCGATCTGCGCAAACGCACTGGGACGTAACGGAAGTACGCCCCTAGTCTTTTAAAATTATGGCGCGAAACCTCCGCACATCAAACTTAACCTAATAACACGTTTAAGGGCCACTTTGGCACGTAACACCTTCTCTGAATCCGTCTCCTACCTCGGCATCCATTTAGAAACCCGCCTGAAGATGCACACTCACCTCCAAAAATCCTCTCCAAAACCAAGTTAATCCTGCACAACATTCAGCAACCCCTACCTACATCAATCCAACTAGCCCCACCTACAAGAAGACTAATCCTAAACAACATGATCATCCCGATTGTCCGCTGCGCTGTTGACCCTTGGTATCCCCTCACAACCTCACATTCCCGCAGAATCATATGTCACATTCCAAATTTGGAAATGTACATTGTTAAACATGTGGTTAAATGCCCGCGAATATTTTCAAATAAACTTGTTAATTTCCGCCATTCCGTACAGTTGCGTTTGCGCAAAAGAATGCGCAGGCGCGGAGTGAATGGCGCAAGTGCGCGGTGTGAATACGACGCATTAGCAACGAGACTTCGAAGGCGAAAACAGCTACCTGTATTGCGTGTGTCTTTTCTCTTTTTTAGGATGTAGGTTCCCTTTTATCTTTATCTTCGAGTACCTTTACCTGTATCCTTGTTGCCTTACCTACGAACGAACGAAAGAGGAGGGACAACTAAATTTGAACTCAACAATGACGTAGCCGAACCACCCTGAAACAACAACAACAACGAGGGCCCTGAGATGTAAAAGGAATACACGTGAGTACATTGCTTTCATTTATATTGTACTTTAACCATTGTATCACTTTTAAACGTGTTTGGTATTTGATACAATTTGCCGCGTAATCATGTCATATTGAACGATTGCGCCATATTATGAAACGCGAGAGTGTATCACCTAATCCCAATCATACGTTCTTATCTGTTATACGTCTCTCGAGCCTTTCGAACCACCTCCACTGTCTCTATATACTCAATATTAAAAATACCCCCCATAGAAATCCAACTACATCACTTCGTGCAAACCCGTAATCTAAAACTCCGTCGTTTGATCCACCTCCATAATGAAACACTATCTTCTGATATGTACTGCACAATCTCTACTACCGGCCTTAAGTCCGGCATTTACAACTCCCTCCTTTACTCCTGGCAAGAATCATGGTCCTACTCCGATACTGACAGATACACCCACCAAATATTTCCTACCATTACTGACATTCCCAATCACATACAAAATTTCACTCGTACAATGATCCAATTTGTAACTGGCCATGGAAAATTTCGATCTAAATTACACGCCTTTCACCTAATACCCTCTCTACTATGCCCATGCAGTCTTGATTCTCCCGAAACCCCAGAACATCTAATATACCATTGCCCCGTCATTACTCCCACCCGAAATACCTTCAAACAAATCATTCAACTCGACATATTTTCCCCACTACCTGATTTCAAATTCCTAATCACTAACTTTCCCCTTCCTTTACATGACTTTCTACAAGAAATTCTTGACACTAAACCTTTTATACCCCCACCTTAACCCCTCTAACCTGCGATTAAACATGGATAGAAGTTGATACTGCATTGGACCTCAAGAAGCCCCACCCCCCTGCTCTAAATCAAGTTTCTGACGTCACCCGAAGGAAAAGCTAGTCTGAGGAGAAGACCAACTAAAACGGAACAAATTTTTATTTATTTTGTTTATCTGATTGCTTATTTTCTTTTTTCTAACTTAGAATGTTCAAACTAGGATGGGCCAATGGCCTAGGTATAGTTTACAATAAAGCTTATTCATACATACATACATATAAAGTGATGAATTTTAAAATAGAGAAATAAGGGATCTTCATACGGAATAACCGTCTTTTGTGTAGATGTAATATTTAAAAGGCATTGCTGTGAAAGACGGTTTGGTGCCCTCAATTTTGACTAAAATAGAAAAAACTTTTAGGGTAAGTGTCAGTATAACTTAGGATTTTGGTATTCTAGTTATTATTTTTATTTTGAATGGTTTTTTTTTTACAATTTCTTCCATGATTTTTTAAGTCATCTTTTAAAGTGCAACACACATATTTTGAATGATAAAGTGTATTTATTCCTCACGTATTTAACTATTTATTTATTGGAAATATACAGGCGTACGCCTTGTTACATATTTCCACTAAGCTAATTATAATTATTATGGGGTATTCATTTTTATATAATCTTTCCATGTAATGAAATTATACTTAATTGTAATGAATATTTTATAAATAAACATGACATAAATGATAATAATAAATAATTGGATTTAAAAAAATGCAACTTGTGAATAATAAAAACTGAAACTACATATATTTACAAATTGTGTGTGTATGGGTGTGTGTGTGTGTGTGTGTGTGTGTGTATCTGTATTACGCAAGTATTTTTAAATTAATTAATAACTTCATACATCGTTTTCTTGAAATTTCGCAATGATTTTACAAATAAAGGTATATTTGAGTTTTGTTGTAAATTATTGTATAGAGATAACATTTTTATGATAGCAGAATTTTTCCTAAGTTCTGTGTGATACTGCGGAATATGAAATAAATTTTTTAGTCTACCAGAATGGTAGGGTACATAGAACCCAATCTTACTTAAAATAACGGAGCAGTCAATGAGAGTGTTGATTATTTTATACAAAAACGCGAGTTTTAACACGGTCCTTCGCTGTTCCAACTTAGTAACATTTAGCATTGACCTCGCATATGGATTGAAACCGATGAATGTTTTATATTTTTTAAAATACATGTACGAAATCAATTTATTTTGCAACGTTTCTATCATTTGTGAGTGCTTAAGAGTCTTTGGATCCCAGACAGTGACTGCAAACTCAAGCTTTGATCTGACTAAGGTATGATGTTAGTCACGCATTAACTAGTTTGTATGTGAATTATGATTCAGGTTGGGACACAAAAGGCGATTTTTCGCGACATAAACTAACATACTTAATTATGTGTTAAACTTGCGTTTTGGCGATAAAATTTACTGGAGGGGAAATTGTACGGCACCATTCTATCAGATAAACGAACATATCCTGAACTGTACCAAGTTATGCTTGTGTATGTTAAACACTTGACTTTTACCGGGTAATTATTCAAAGCGAGGTTAGGAAACTACAATACGTTTTCGCGCTGCCGCACAAGTAAGTATTTTTTAAATAGTGGGGGGATACTTCAACATACCATACTCGAATAATTCAAGTATGTCGCGAAAAATCGCTTAAAGTTAATTTCAGTCTTTGACGGCATTGTTTTTAAATCTTTGTAGTTTGCTCTAATTTCTTTGCGATATGTTAAAACCACGTATCGGGTTCTCTAGTCAATATTTAATTATAGATCAAAGGTCGGTTTAAATTGGCCAATAGAAAATGAGCGGTAAAGCGCAGGAACAAGTTATTTATAAATTTTATCTTTTCGTTTCATGGTGTGGTGTGCGGGGCATGTTTTATAAGAAATTCCAAATTATATTTTATCAGTGTTGTTCTATACGTCTCAAATAATTAATAGTAGTGAATTTGGTGCATAAATAATTTACCAGTAGTCAAATTGTGTTTATATCTGGTGCAAATTTAAAAATTGCTTTTAGCCTAAAAGTGCTCCTGTATTTTCAAAAATATTTAAATTTTTCCAGATCAAAAATGTATATTTATAAGCCTTTAACGTTTAGTAAGTGTGTTAGAAGTCCTAAAAGTATAAAAAATCAGGCGCTCTTCTTTGTTTAAGCGTTTCTCATAGTTAACTGTGATCCATATTGGAATTTGATTGACTCATCAGTCGTTTTAGAACTTGTCTGTAATAATTCACGGCCGAGATTTATTACCAAAAGCGGTTTAATCTAGTAAATCAATTAAAAAAAACAGTGTGTGAACAAAGACGTTCAATTTTAGAACTTAAATTATTTGTCGAGAGTACTCAGTTTTAGCCTTGCGATATGATGTTAATCGATTGTCTACAATATAGAAATTATTTGTACACATTGCGTCTTAATAAAATTGATTCCGTGTGTACAAATAAGATGCCAAAAGCAGAAACAGTCTTCGTTCGTCCAAGAATTGGATATCGAGCTCAGAACGACCCTGGAGACTGACATCGATAACATTTTTTGGTATGTTTGTGTTTTTGTTACTCTGACATTAGCAAGATTGATTTGAAAAGGTTTCTAGGCATCTTAGTGGTAAGTGTTTGATTTAATTTTGATTTGCTAGAGGTTATCAAAAATAATAATTACATTAGGTAAACTATTGTGCATTTTAATGCCAAATTTGACAGACGTTATGTAAAAGTAACTTTTGTTTTTGTTATAAGTTTGTAATGTTTAGGTTTATTTTATCATTAACTGTCAGCGTGACAGCTTATTTGCCTAACACATTGTCTTTATAGACTTATTGGTAGATTTGTTTGTCCATTGCCGCCAGTTGAAAATAGGTTCTGTAAATAATTATTTTTGATAACACCTAAGCTGATGAGTCAAGGGCTTTTATTTTGCTGTTTGCATAGCAATAAAAAGTTTGTGTGCACATCAATAAAACTGTTACAAATATAAAAAATATGTTTTGTAATAAAGTTCTTTAAATATGAATCATTTATAAATTGCCTAAGGTACCTTACTGGTATTTTAATTGCCTGCTCAGCTGCGACCTACAAATTGTGCAAGAATGCGAAATCATTTGACAGTCATACTTTATAATTTATAAAACTAAATTAGATTCCGAAAAAAGACTACTAGTCAACTGCAACATTTGTGGTTAAGGCTAATAATTAAATTAAGTGATAACACGAGGTTTTGGTTTTCCTCCTTGAACTTTAATTAATTAAAGTCTGAACAAATGATTGTTGACAGATTTACTTAATTGAAATCTCGTGCGTTATTACTTCAATTTTAATTATACTTACGACCCGGTTGTACAATCGTGGTTTAAGCTTTATATATTTTTGTTTTTATTTAAATCGAATTCAGGTGAAAACTGTGTTGTACCAACTTATTTCAAGAATTAAGCCTGGCTCAGTTGCAGTTTAAATAGAACAATCTTTTTTTCACTGACTGCATATACAAGAGCGATTACGTCGGTAGTAAGTACGTCCGAAGTACTTACTATTGTAGCGTATACACAATAGAAACGGTGTAAAATCTAATAGCGTAGTAACACCTTGAAGTTGCATTATTCATTCAGGTTGGCCAAAAAAAATAATGTGCTTGGATTCCTAGAGCAAATGTCAAGTTGATCAATGTGGAATTTTTTTCCATCTAAGCTTTTTAATACTCGACGCTCTCTTACAAGCCGTAAAAAGAACCTCGTCTCCTCCACATCCCACGTTTGTCTAATATGCTTCATTTCTACGTCATCATCATTAGGTCTTCAGTCCTGGAACTGGTTAGACACGTACTATCATTGTTTCCTATTCTGAACTAACCTACAGATTTCCTCGAAATTTGCACAGTTTGCATCTATAACTATCTGATGTAGGTCTACATCTACCTCTTTTTTCCTATCTCTGCTTGTAATATATCCCATACTATTCCCTAAAAATCCCTTAGAACGTATACTACCCTTCTATTTCTCTTATCTTTTCCCCAGATATCCTTGTTCCCCTACTATTTCTATAACCTATTTGTTATTATCTTTGTCTGTCCATGCTATCGTCCTCATACATATGAAGCACAGCATTTCAAAAGGCCATTTTTCTGTCTGCGTTTCAGACTGCCCGTATTTCATAGGCATACTGTGCTGTGCTCCATACATATGCCTTCAACAATTTTCTTCTTGTTCTATGTTTGTTGTCTTTCCTCATAGGCGCTGTTCTTTCTTGTTAGATGCCGTTCGGTCACCTTCTATTGTTTTACAATTATATACCTTATTTCTTCGACCTTCAGTGGTTGTGAAGGGAGGTAAGCAGCCTGTGGCTGCCAAGTTCCCCCAACACTTAACCATTTAACGATTTAATATATTTTCCAATATATCTTTTTGCACATTCAACATTAGTTGCAGATATTTTGCAACCAACAACTAGTTGTTTATACTAATCATCAGATTTATCTGTTCTTATTTTTTCGTCATTAGGTTTTCCGTCTCAAAACTGGTTGGACACGTACCTGCACTTATTTATATTCTGAGCTAGCCTACATAGTTTCCTGAAATTCTCACACAGCATGTGTATACAGCTCGTTCCACGTCTATTAGTTTTCTAATTTTATGCCGTATTTCACAGAGATTCAGTGAACGGGGTTAAGCAACCTGTGGCTACCAAGATCCCCAACACTTAGATATTTGCCGAAATAATGGTTTTCCAGTAAATCCTTTCACACACTTAACATTATTCAAGAATGTTGCCCAACCAATTCTTGTAGTTACTTATAATAATCATTGTGTTTAAGCACAGGTTATTTTCTCGTCATTAGTTTATCCGTCTTGGAATTGGTTGGATGCGTACCTCCATTGACTTCTATTCTGGGCTAGCCTACACATCTCCCTGAAATTCCTGCAGCCTACATCTTTTACTATCTGTGTGCAGTAGTCTAACCTAGGTCTGCCTCTTCTTCTCTTTTTTCCTATCTTTGCTTCTAATATATTCCGCACTATTCCCTCATGCCGTAGTATGTGGCCTATCATCCTATCTCTCCTATTATTTACCGTTTTCCACATATTTCTTTCTTCCCCTACCATTTTTAGTACCTCTCCGTTCTTAACTTTGTCTATCCATGATATCTTCATCATACATCTGTAGCACCACATTTCAAAGGCTTCTACCTTTTTCTTGTCCGCTTCTCCTACTGTCCATGCCTCACAGCCGTACAGTGCTGTGCTTCACACATATGTTGTAAGCAATCTTTTCCTTGTTTCTATGTTTGTGGTCTTTGAGCACAGTAGTTGCTTTTTCTTGTTAAATGTAGCACGACCTTGTGCTAATCTTTGTTTTATGTCTTTTGTGCTTTTCCCATCTTGCGTTATTTGGTTTCCTAGGTAGCAGAAATCCTTAACCTCTTGTAAGTTCGTGTTACATACTTGTATTCTTGTTTTTGATTTATTTTCCCCACCTTTGCATACTAGAACTTTAGTTTTAGTTTTGTTAATTTTCATACCGTATCTCTCTGTTAGAACCGTTTCCATTTCATTAAGAGCAGCTTCTAACTCTTCCTTGCTAGACGCTAATACCGCTATATTCACTGCAAATCTAAGCATATCAATTTTTTGTCCCTGCATAGTAATTCCAAATGCCTTCCTGCATTTGACAGTATTCATTGCCACTTCTATGTATAAGTTAAAAATCAATGGGGATAGGGCACATCCCTGTCTCATCTCTTACGCTTTAAACCCAAATTCTTACAGTTTAAAAACGTCGATAATCTACAGTTAAAAAGTCGATAAATACATCGCGAAATAAGCGACGTCACGGGCGGGTGGTAGCTCCAGCTTACACAGGCTTTAGCGCGGCCATCTGCCATGACGTCACCAATGCACAAAATTAAGACGCAATTATCGGAAAAATATAAAACGTTAAGACAATAGGTAATACAGTAATTACTTACATGATAGGTCCAGATTTCCACGAAGTACGCCTATCGTCCTTCAGGATAGATAAAGATGGTGGCTGCACGTCCCTAAGGGCTGCTGCTGGCCCTCTTACAAGAAACGGCAATTAACGGGGGCACGTCTTACGCACATCCAAATAGCTTGGACTCGATCTCAGGGCTCCACTCCGGCGTGGAATGCGGTTCTACCTACGGCTGCAAATTTCGTCTACCTATGTAGGGAATGGACAGGAACATGGTAAGGGGCGACAAACAAGATAATTAGGCAAAGGAATCTACATAGATAAAAACAAGCACGATACGATACCTCAAAGCGTCCACTCCACTCGAAGGTTCAGGCAAAAAAGCCACGTTACAGAGAGTCACGGAAACACTTGTCCCCACCTTTTCCTACTCCACTCGCGTCGCGCGATCTGGCGCAGCGCACTGTGACGTAACGGAAATACGCGCCTAGTCTTTTAAATTTATGGCGCGAAACTTCCGCACATCAAAATTAACCTAAAAACAATGTTTAAGGGCCAATTTATTGGCACGTAACACACCCCTTTCCTAATGTTTACTTCTCTAAGGTCCTGCTCTAATTCTATTACTGCTGTTTGCTCTTTGTATAAGCTATGTACTATTCGTCTATCCCTATAGCTCATTCCAATCTTTTTGAGTATTTCAAACATTTTTTTCCATTTTACATTGTCGAATGCTTTTTCCAGATCTACAAACCCTATATACACTCTTTCCCCTTTTTCTATCGTTTTCTCCATTATCACTCTGAGCTAAAATAGCCTTCCGTGTTCCCCTGTTTCGCCTAAACCCAAATTGGTCTTCTCCTAGTATTTCTTCCGCCCGCTTTTCCATTCGTCTTTGCACAATTCTAGTTAATATTTTTGACACGTGTGCTGTCGAACTTATTGTTCGAAAATTTTCACATCTATCCACGCCTTTCTTTCGTTTGAAATCTTTGGGTATCTCGCCTGTCTCATACATATAGCTTACAAGTTGGAAGAGACGTTTTGTTACTGCTTGTCCAGCGGCTTTTAGAGTTTCTGTTTGCACCTCATCTGTACCCGGCGCCTTACCATTTTTCAGACTCTTTAATGCTAATTCAAACTCATTTCTAAGTATAGGATATCCCAAGTCATCATTTTCAATGTCTGATTCCTGTTCTAATGCAGTTAGTTCCTCTCCTGCATATAAATTCCCTATATATTCTTGCCATCTAGCCACTTTATCTACGTTTTCTATGATGACGTTTCCTTGTGCGTCCCTTATATTTTTGCTATAAGGTTTTATATCCCTAAAATTCATTCTAATTAATTTGTATGCTTCGTCTGTCTTTCCTATTTCCATCTTTGTTTGTATCTCTTTGCACTTTTCATCAATCCATTGTTCTTTAGCTTTCCTGCATTTTTGAATAATTTCTCATTTTATGACTTTGTATCTCTGGTTTCCTGTTTCGTCTGATTTATTTTTGTATTTTCGTCTTTCTTCTATTAAATTCAGGATATCCTTTGTTATCCATGGTTTCTTATTTTCTTTTTGTGTAGACCCCAGAATATCTTTGGCCGCCATGTTTAGGCTGGATTTAATGTTATTCCATTCTGTTTCTACTTCCTTAGTATCCGATATTTTCCCGATATCTTTGAGCAATTCATTTGACTTTTTTTCGAATCTTTCTTGAATGTCTTTATCTTTTAGTTTCTTTAAGTCCAAGTGCCTTTTTCTGTTTCTTTTTTCATATTCTTAAATTTAAGTGTGGCCTTCATAATTACGATGTTGTGGTCAGTATCTATATCTGCTTCTGGGTAGCTTCAACAGTCTTTTACTTGATTCCTAAACCATTGTCTAACAAGAATGTAATCTATTTGATATCTTCCTATATCTCCTGGCATCTTCCACATATATCGTCTTCTAGCATGATGTTGAAATTATGTGTTTGTGATGATTGAATTGTTCTTGTCACAAAATTCTACCAGTCTATTTTCCCTGTCGTTTCTCGTGCCTAAACCAAATAAACCTACTACTGCTCCTTCCCTACCCTCGCCTACCACGGCATTAAAATCCCTCGTAATTATTAAATTTTCCTGTCCTTTTACGTATCTTAATATGTCTTCGATATCTTTGTAGATGACTTCTACCTCTTAGTCACTGTAGTTAGAGGTGGGCATGTATACTTGTATTATTACTGTGTTTACCGGTTTAGATTCTAATATAACCATGTGTACTCTTTCGTTCTTTTGTAAGTAATTTTGTACACATATTACAATTTAATTGGTGATAGTTCTTACACTCTAAGAGTCGATAAAACAGTTTACGAGTACGTCGATAAATACAGTTACAAAGTCGGTAATACAGTTTAAGAGTTCATAAATACATCGCGCAAGCGCAATGAGAAAAGCGAGCTATGCCTCTGGCGGATGGCAATGACAACCTTATTACAGATTCCGCGTTGCCAACTACCAATGACGTCACCAATGCAAACTGTATATTGCGCAATACTTCGGAAATTTACATATTTAAACAATGAAAGATAAAAGCGAATAATTTTAACAGAAAGAATACTCACATAAGATATCCGGCATTTGACGGAGTGGCGCTAAGGTAGGCCTCCATTTAAGTCCATCAGGCTACTCAAGCCCTTTTGCGGTGATTAAAGGTGGTGACTCCTGCCACGCTCCGGCCAGCTACGGCAGTCCTGAGGTCGTCATCCAGGGTGCAGTACAGTACGCCTACGTGGCTTCAAATTGACACATACCTATGCAGGGAATGACGGGAACATGGTATAAGGCAACAACAAAGACAATTAGGCAAAGGAAATCTACATAGATAAGATAAGCACGATACGATACCTCAAAGCGTCCACACTACTCGAAGAACAAAGGCACACAGCCACGTCTAACGGAAACTCTCACCACTATTCCCCACTCTTTGTCTTTTTTCACGTCGGCGCGAAGTATTCGTCCAACCCTCTAGCGTCGCGGGATCTGCGCAAACGCACTGTGACGTATCGGAAGTACGCGCCTAGTCTTTTAAAATTCTGCGCACCGCGTCTTTTGAAAATATGGCGCGAAACCTCCGCAGATCAAACTTAACCTAAACATGTTTAAGGGCCACTTTGGCACGTAACACACAGTATCCTATCTTTTTCCGCATAACTATCCCCACGCCCAAATTTCCTTCCTCTGCTCCTGTATGAATTACCCTGAAGTCTCCACTCCAAAAATCCCCCGCCTCTGGCCACCGAACTTCGCTGATTCCTACTATGTCTAGTGATAACCTATTCATTTCGATTTTTAGGTTCTCTAGCTTAACTACTTGCTTCATGCTTCTAACATTCCATGCTCCGACTCGCAGAATGTTCCCGACTCTTATTTTTAACTTTCCAATCGCATCCTCCGAAGCAGTCCTCTCTCGGAGATCCGACTGGGGACTATTTTAACTCCGGAATCTTTTACCCCAGAGAATGCCATCATGTTTGTTACAATTACGCTGTGTACTTCGGAGATAATGTGGTGGTTTCCCGTTGCCTTCCACATCGCGGTAGTGTGTCTTAGACTGCCATACAGACCTCTATGGTCTCTGCCAATCTAAGTACCGAAAGAGCCGCTGCCCTCTTCGGGACCTGTCTTAGTCTGGTTCCTCACTAACGACCCTACTACTTTGGTTGGACCTGTAGTTTGGCTCTTTAGCTCATTAGAACACGCAAGCCATTTCACCTGTTCTAGTAATTTAGAACTTCGGCAAGGTGCAGGTCCATTCGAAATGGCATTTCTACGTATAACACAATAAAAAAAAACAATTAAATATCTTAGGTTAGGGACTTTATTTAGGTATTTCTTTGCGGTGTTTATTACACCTTACCCGTATATACGATTTTTAACTATCGTAGTTAATACTCCAAACCTCATCGAAAACAGGTGTAGTGTAGTTAATCGGTTGTACTTACAACCGGTGTAAAATGATGTATATACATGACCATTTACATCCATTTTATTTACAACCATAGTGATAACAACAGTTGTTAGTGTTCGTGTATACGCAGTAACTAGTTAAACTGTAGAAAAAGGTCGATTTGATCTAATCTAAAAATATAAAACATTTGTAACACGATTCTCTTAATTATTTTTTACTGTAAAATGAAAGTATAAAGCAAGAGCACGTATAATGGTGGAGAAAGAGGACGTCAGACTATGAAAATATTTTATTGAAATTATAAATGTAATTGAGCATCCAAGAAGAGGCTTGTGTGAAGTTGGTACAGCAAGTTCTAACGATAGCTCTATTTGAACCTCCAATAGTTCAACAGTTCCTGATAGGCTATATCAATAGTTTCGCCAAATTAGTTAAAACAATGACAAATTAAATATATAAAGTGCTAACTTCACATGGCACCACAACGTCTCAAAGCCTTTTCAAGCACAAGATCTTATAGTTCCAGAATAGTTTGCAATGTACCTAGACGTAGCTGGAAGAAAAGTAAATACCAGGCTAACTACCAACCACGGAGAGTGGGGGGATTGCCTACACGCCAAAAAGAAACAAAAAACACATCGCTCGCTCACGATTATCTATTAAAAATAAAAAATAAATAAAGGATTCGGTACAAACATGCAAAAAGAAAATAAATTAAGCGTTATTATTTCACAGCAAACAATTATATTGTATGGACAATTTAGGAATTTAGATACGAAGTGCGCATCTCGTATTTACACAAAATAAAATTAGGGTGAAGTGGGGTATGTGTAATCAGAAAAATGATATTTACACTTTAAATTATAATATCAAGAGACCCAAAAGAGATATTTCTTTGATTTTTCACAGTAGTACTAACTATCTAACCCTTAAGTAACTACATCATTAATTTTGTTCTACTGGGCATAGTTATTTTTTTATTAAAGAAAAATATAAATTATGTTCTCTGATTACATTTGCCCCAGCATTTGGGGCAATTGTAATCATGGCTTGTAATTCCCATAAGATGCGTATGTTAGAGTAGTTGGGGCAAGTGTATTCAAGTATGAAAGAAGCCATTTCACCTGCAAAAAAATGAATCTAATATCTTAATTTATAAGGAAGTTATAAACTTTTTTGTGGCACTATACTGGGGAAATAAATACAATTTGCATATTTGACTTATAAACATTTATTGAAATAAGTATGTGAACAAAACAAACTGTACAAAGTGTTTTTGTTTATTTTAGCCTACATTATATGTGGCAAAGGATATTGGAAAAATTAATTCTCCTCTTTGTCCTAAATTTGGTTCAGGTAGAATTAACTGGATGTCTGATGCAGGCACTGGGTGGTGGTCAATTTGTTCCGGCCAATGAAAAATACAATTATGTGAGTTTTAGTCGGATTTTTTAAGAAACAATCAAAGGTTGTGATTTTTCATCAAAGGCCGTTATTTGACCAACATAAAATATGATACTTTTCTTTCCTTTGAATGAAACCAGAACCCAATTTCTAATATCAGGTTGCTCTGTCATTACGCCCAAATAACAATTCGTTTTGTTTCCTTTCTTCCTCTTCTTCCGCTACCCTTTTTGAATACGTTGCAAAGTCTTCTTCTTCCAACTCACTATTACTCAGAATTTGGGCGTTGGCCTCTTCATCTGAAGAACTGGATGCAACAATATTTTGGGAGTTCTTTTTCTTGATTGAAACTTTTTTTCTCTAAATCTTTAGTTTTCTTTGATTCAATTTTCACTTTTTTTTGTTTCTTCTTTATCTTGCTCCTGTGCTGTAATAATTTCAGCCCCAGAAGCTACCTTTTTTCTTTCTCATTAGGCCTAGGGGACTGTCTTACAGTGTCTAGCAACAAATCTTCAAATGACACATTCTTTTTACTTGGTCCTGCAATCTGTTCTGGTTCTGGAAGTGGTTGCTTCTGCAAAGATGGTGGTTCTAAATCTTGCTGCCTGCTTGTACTTGGCTCAGCATAATTTTCTTGTATGGAAGGTTGTGGAGTTTTTAAATGTTCTTCATATCTTCTTAGAGCTTGTGGATCATATTTATTGCGATCAACGACAGATCTATTAAATGGGTATATACCTCCCTTATGAAAGCCTAATAACAGTAAATCGGTATCTGTTTGCTTCCAAATACTGCACACAAGTTTGGAAAAATCCTTTTTTGAAATTTTTATTCCGATGTGTTTTCTTTGGTATTCTGCTAACCTTGATTCCCATCTTGATTTAAGACTCTTAAAAACTGCTAGGTCCATTGGCTGAAGCAAATGACTGGAATGTGGGAGTAGTTTGAGGATAATTACATTATTTTTCACGGCTGCTTCAATAAGACTGTTGTGAAGATGGGTTGAGTGGCCGTCAAACAAGAGTAGGATTGGTCTTTCAGGTACTGCATTGGGAATAAAAGTTTTAATAAAATAGTTGACAAAAATTTCGGTTTCCATCCAACCATTGGGTGAAGCGGCGTAGGAAGTACCAGGAAAAGTGAATTCTTCTGGTGCCATCCAGGCATCCCACACATTTTTCCCTTTGAAGACAATGGCGGTAATTTATCCCCATTTGCGTTACTACCCATGAGGAGTGTTGTGCTTTCTCTTCCTGGCCCAGATGTTATTCTCGAAGCTGGGGCATTTTTCTCTCCAACAATTTTAGTTTTATTTGGATCCAGAGTGAAACTAGTTTTGTCGATGTTGTAAATCTGACGAGACTTATCTTGCAATCCATGTTTTTCTAGCGTTTCTTTTAAAATATCAAAATATCCCTCATTTACAAAAGGATCATTAGCCTTTTTTCTGGCATACTCCAGGGCTTGTGGTTTTTTTAAGGATAGCCTGTGCCTTTTCTTAAATAACAAAAACCAATATTCTTCTGGGATTCCATTATTGAACGTCGTTTTGATTTTGTTGGTTCTAACGTACTTTCCTACCAATTCAAGAATGTCTTTTCTGCTCAAACCCCAACCCCATTTCTCCATGGTTGTAATCGCTTTCACTAATGTTTCTTCATCAGCTGCAGGTAATGCGGTAGGTCTACCTTGAGACGTGCTCTTCAATCCATGAGTTTCTTGTAAATGCTTCTAAAGAGTAGAAAAAGGAATGTTGTACTTTTTGGCAGCACTACGAATACTATAATGTCCTTGTTGAATATTTCTGATTTTGTCTTTTAACTGTTCACCACTGTAAGAAGGACCTTGCCTTTTTTTCTTATAAACTCTTACCATTTTAAATGTTAATAATGTTCACTAATAAAAGTTTAGGTAAACAAACTGTTCTTGATGCACACACACTACTTATTTAAAATCTGAAACAAATGAAAAAAGATAAGCCTAGGTAAAAATTTAAAGTGAAAAAAAATCACAATTATAGGCTGGGGCAAATGTAATCACCTATTACATCCAGTCCCTGTGATTACACGTACCCCATACATAATTTTTTACGGGGTAAACGTAATCACTACTAAATCTTTTATGTTTGGCATCCAAATCGATATCTGACAGAGGAATTGTATTCCTTGTTGAAAATAATCTAAGGTAGCAAAATATTGTTATCCTGTTGAATTATTTGTATTAGCAGTATAAATTTAAAAATTACAGTCCATATTCAGACAACAAGCGAAAATGCAAGTCATGTACAAATTAGCTAACATTTTGAACTTAGAACCTAAAAATGGATTAAAAACATCATGTATAGGCAAAAGGGGGTTTTATTTTCAAATTTTGGGCAGAACAAAATTAAAAGTAAATAATCAGCAAATTAGAGAAGACTGGTTACATTTGCCCCACGATTACACTTGCCCCACTCCACTTTAATCAGTAGTAAATAAACCTGTGAGCTTTTGTCAAGCTTTTTTAAAATTTCACCTAATACTTTTTGTAAAATAACTAATTAGTAGGAAAGAATTAATGTGTTAGAACTGTTGGCAAACATTCTTTTTAAATTGTACATATCGTTTGTAAAATAAACCAATCAGTAGCAAAGAATAAGCGTGTAAGTGTCACATTTTTAACCATGGCACATCACACGTATAGTGCGATACTATCGATTCGCAGCAACAAACAATAGTTCTACAGTGTCAATGTTTCTTATCACGTAACTACCCCAAACGCTGATACGGAATATGCCATTGACACGCACCAAAGAAAACGAGTTACATACCTGTAGGTGTCCGGATACTCTGCTCACAAGCCGTCAGGGTTGAGTTAACACAGAAATCCCATGGTATTCAGCATCCATTCACCCTGGCATCGTAACTACACCAGCTGGTCTACGGACAAAAGCAGTTGGTCTACATAAAGAAAGAACTCATTTGGCCTGCAGCTAAAAAAAAGATCAAAAGAGAATCTGATTAGAATGGGTATGCGCGGGGAAACTCGCCAATCCACGCAATACACCCCCTAGTTGTCGAACAAAAAAAAACAAACGTGCATTGCTTTTAAAATACGGTGACGAATCATGTAGAAAATACTTCGACGCACAAGCTGTAGAATCAAATTCAACAATGCTTCAAATAACACGAATTCGAACTGCAAATCCTCGTTTATCGAAGCGCGATTGAATTTTTATTTATTTTTATTTATTTATTTATTTATTTATATAAATTAATTACTTACAGGTAATACCCAAATAGTAATAATATACATGAAGAAATGAGCAACATAGTTAACACTTTACAAAATGGATAAAGATGTCTTCAAATATTTACACGTGACATTGAAAATATCGATATTGGGTGGTATAGAAGCATTGTAAACTCCCATTAACTTATCACTAAATGCACTAGCCCCATAGTTAGTACGATGACTACCGATGTAGAATAAATCAAAACCCGGGTTATATCGGATAGTGCACGACCTTATTTCAACAAGTCGTTACATTGGAACAATAGAGAAAACCATTATACGCGGTCGCAAGGTATACCAAGATAACGGGTACCTAAAAACAGGATATAACTATTTAATTGTAGCATAAACTTGTCGTTTCAAAGCAACTAGATTTAAGTTGAACAATTTATTCGAGAGCATGTTTATTATTAATTGTGTTGAAGGATTTAACAGTGAAAACGGAATTTATTCGAGCGGGTATTGAATTAACAAGGGAGAAAGATAGGGTAATTAATTTATGCTGAAAATAAACGTAACAAATTCCCGCCTCTCAGCAAAATTAACAGGTCGGGGTAGGAAAACAACAGTAATAGGAATGGGAAGGACAAAAAAAACAAAGAGAAAAAAACCTAAACAAAAAACAATTTGCTTAAGAATTAAATCAAAATTCGTTACGAAAACGAAACAAAAAGAAAACAGAAAAAAGAAAAAAGAAACACCCCAAAGTAAAAAAAGAACTCTCGTCCGGCTCGAAGGTCCAATAATAGAAGAGAAAAAAAGGGAAGGAAGGAAGGGAAGCAAGCAACGAGGACCAAGATGGAACGGCATTGACACTAAAAAAGTCGTCGGAGGACGGATGTTTCTTGTAAAGAAACAGGAAAGTCTTCGACTTCAAAAGAAGAAAAGGAACGGGGAAGAAAACCAACAGTGTCAACCAAAACAGATCCCGAAGGTCAAGCCTCAAGTAAACAAAGGGACAACAAGGGAGAACAAAAGGAAGAGAGGAGAAACCCTGGTAAAAGGAAACGGTGTATTACACACTGTGGTAACCAAAAATCATAACCGAAGAACCAAAGAAAAGAATAGCTAACTTGATCTAAAGTCCAGCAAGTCGTGGTTTCCGAAGAAACAAAAACGGACTAGAAAGCACCTACCACAAGGAACGGATGGACGAAACACAATTAGTATCGGGACCGACAGCAAAGAAGATCAGCAAAAGGATATGGAAAGGGAAGTGGAACAAAAGGAAAGAGAAAAAAAAGAAAAAACCAAAAAGAATAACACCAACACCAAGTACAAAACCCAAAAAAAAACTAAGAATCGTACTAAAAAAAATAAAACAAAATCTCAGTGTAGTTATGTATGGGGTAGGTGTGTGCGTGCGTGTGTATGTACATGTGTGTGTGTGTGGGTGTGTAAGAAGTGTGTGGTTAGGTGTTGTGCATGTATAAAGTGTTCATGTGTGTATGTGTTGTGTTGAACCACTGTAGCCGCCTCTTATGACAGGTAAGTCATACCATGGGGCTATTCTATTCCCGGACCCACACAGGTTTCAAGAGTACAAGGAGAGAAGGGAGGTAAGAAGAACCAGGAAGAGAACGGAAGAAAGCAGAACCAAGTAGAACTGTTTGTTTATGAAGTGTGTGTATGAAGTGTGTGGGTTTGGATTGGATGTATATAAAGTGTGTGTATGTGTGTTGGACCGCTGTAGTCGTCTCTTACGACAGGCAAGTTGTACCGTGGGACTATTCTATTCTCGGACCCAGATGGGTTCAAGGAGTACAAGGAGAGAACGGAGGGAAGAAGAACCAAGAAGAAAACGGAAGACAGGAGAACCAAGTAGAACTGTTTGTTTATGAAGTGTGTGGGTATTTGTGTGTTGATGCAGTGTGCATGTATAAAGTGTATATGTGTTGTGTTGAACCGCTGTAGTCGCCTCTTACGACAGGCAGGTTGTACCATGAGGCTATTCTATTCCCGGACCCACACAGGTTCAGGAAAAAGAAAAAGAAAGAAAACCCAGCAAACAAGGAAGTACATAAAAAGAAAACTTAAAGTCCAGAAATCAAAACCTAAAGAGAGCAAAGTCGGCATAAGAAACGGGCACGAGGACTAGATATTGGGCTTCAGGCGTTTACGTCGCCAGAAGGAAAATGAAACGAGATCAAGGACATTAGGACTTCGCCGACATACATCTTTCTGTTCTGCATCAGTATAGACAAATTTCTGCCTCTTATGGGCAGTTTTCTGTTTGGTGATCCTTCCTGGTACCATGCCGAGTTACTTATTTGTAGTAATATCTCTTTCTTTCGTTATTATCCACAACCACTCCCCTGAGCTACGCCCTTTAGGCATTAGGTCTTGGTTAATAGCTACCACATTCGGTACCACCTGACCATTAGTTTGTTATACGGTAACCTTGCGATATCCTGTAGCCGCTAGTATTTGAGGGGTGCAAATTGGCACTCGCATTGTTGGTGTTTTTCTATTTTAGGAAGCGTGTTACAACTGAAACTAATCGAGTCTTTAGAAATCACTTAAATGTCTGAACAAATTGCTTTAAAGTTTACCGTTTGCAGATGTGTTTGTTATTTGGTGTTACCAAAAATATAATAATCATCGTTCACTGCTCCATCTCCTTTTAAATTGTTTTACAAGTCCAATTTTTTATGCAAATATGTACATCCATTACGAATATACGTTTTTGAATTTCCATTAATTTTTATATCTCTAAGTAAATTCTTACTATAGTTGTAATTGATTTCAATTCGTCCATCTTCCATAAGGTATTTAAATAATTCTTACTACCAAATAATTTACATTTTCTATAGCACTTTAACTACGTAACGTATTATATAAATTTATTGATAGTATGTCGACGTCAAAGTTTCAATCAAGACTACCCTCCACTAAACAGCGATTGGCCTTTATCAAGCGAGCCCATTTTGACGAAGCAGTTTCGAGAGTCTTTGCCCTGAATTCAATCACTTTTCTATGTGTTATTTTCACGTTCAAGTTTGTTCGAGAACGTAGGTGTGTCATTTATGTATGCTTATCAATATTCGAGAATTATTAAGTTTGTTTTTCTACCGCTCCAGACTATATAATAATTGGATGCATCTTTTACTTATCTAAACATTACATCGTTCTAGAACATGGGTCGTTCAACTACACTTTTTAATTAGAAACGTCTTTTTGCTATCAAATTTAGTAATTTAAACTTAAATCAATGTGCTTTTCAACTAGTGTAAATTTTTTGCCATTAAGTGAAAATAACATATTTATACATGCGACTTAACATGAAATTGACGTGCATTTTACAGTAAATTGATCCTTTAATTATTAAATTGAAAATCCTTTAATTGCATTTACACATATGAGTTTCCTATTATTGAGTATTTAAATGTATTTGAACATAATAAATATCTTTAATTTTATCTAAAACACGATCAAACTAGCTACTAACCATGGTTTCATGCGTCAAACGTAATTGATGCCTTAGCTCGGCTTATATATAAGATTCATAATACTGTGTTAGTGTTTGTATGGTTTAAAAGGTGGGGAAACGAGAGGTTCAAAGTTGATACCATTGACAAATACTTCAAGAAGGAAGTTGCTGAGTAGGGAGAACCAATAAAGAAGATTGCGAAAGAAATTCGCCAATTGAGTATACTCTGTGCAAGACGTTTTTCTAACCATATCTATCACCTCCAAATTTTTTTGTATCAAAATCTTAAACATTCTGTATATTATTTTAGTTTTATCATTTTGATATTTGTTCATTAAAATCATTGTCTACTTTATCATTCATTTCTTCCATCAGTAGTTGGTATTTGTCTAGATAGGTTTTCAATCTTGTGCCGTGTTGTAGCTCATCTTCTTTTGTACTGCTATTTTAAAAACAAACAACAGACAAATATATAATTGATTAAGTAGCGATGTGTTAATTGAATTTTGATACGAAAAATTATCTGATCGATCATGGGATGCTCATAAAATAGAATAGAATTAGCTGATATCACTCCTTAAAATTTTAAAGTTGTGACTTTTAACATCATGGGGTTAAAAGAATGAAAGTCTTAAGTAAATTCAGGATATTAGCTAGCAAAGGTATTTTAAAATCCATGCGCACCTGTGATTAAGATAATTTTTAGTATCGCAGTAGATAATTGCCTTTGACTTGACAGTAATGGTGCATGTCATTAATTTTTAATTTTTTAATTTCAGATTAATGTTTTTATATTACATGTGGAAATCAGTGTATTGATGAATTTGGAAAAGAAAAGCTGATAGTTATTTTTTTGTGTGACGGATTTTATCGAAGTGTTAAATAATAAACTATTTAGAAATTAAATAAGCATTAAATGCTATAGAATTTATATACTAAGTGTACTTAAACTTAACTCAAAGTTAAACCTACTACTGCTTAAATATAATACTTGTAAGTACTTATTCCTAGAATTAACCAAAGAAATTGAAAGTATTTTTTAATATCTTACGTGTTTTTTAAATATTTAATCGTGTTAATCTTCATAGTGTATAGTACAGAAACAGTGCATTCTGTGAATAATTGACTTGATATTAAATATCATCCAGTGCTTCCTTCTTCAATAATAAAGAAAATATGACCAGTTATCAAGGTAAAATGGGGGTTTTACGCAAAAACTATATGAGGTTTACATTTCGGAAGAATAAAAAGCAGGATCTCAATTTACCTGAACAACAGACGGGTCTTTTAAGAGGTTTTTACTATTACATATTTTTATACAAATACATATCGTGTTTACTAACTTTCTGACTTTGCGAATCTTTTAATTGTAATTGCTTGTTTTATACAATGCTCCTGCTTTTTTAATTTTGATATTTCTATGCTTACTCACATTAAACTAATTTTTGTGTTATGATTGTGAATGACGAGAAACTGTGAAAATGGTGATGTGTGAATGAAATATACAAAAATGTCTTCTAAAATTTCGAAATTAAGGATTAACTTTGTTTGACTAAAATCAAAATACGTAGTAGTATTTTGTGTCACAAGGGCAGAAAGTGAGCATTAGCAGCCCGCAGCTATTAGATGCCTGAGCGAGCGAAGCCAGCGAGGGCAACTGATAGCTAAGGGCTGCTAATGCATTTTTGCCTGTGTGACACACAACTGTTTTTCGCCTAGCATTAAAGAAAAAAAAATAGGAAAAATAACACAAAATAAAGAAGGTTAATAACATTTGACGTATTTATTTATTATAGTAATTGATATTAATTATCCCTTGAGCATTATTATAGTAATACCAGAATTTGTAGGCACTTGGTAAGTATTGGAGGTGCTGGTAGCATGAATCTCAATGATAGTCATAATAGGTGTCTAGATTGTGAAAAACCTACAAAATCATGCTGTTATGAGTTTAGCGGCCCTAGGGCCGCAAAAGTTTACTTTCAGTCACATTTTTAGGGCAAATGTGATTCATTTTCATATACGATAGGCGAAAAAACTAATTTATTGAACTTAACTCAATACCCACTTCTGGAATTTAACATTGCGTTGAGGAGTGCAATATTCTATAATTTGCTATGGGTGTAAATGATGTTACATCACGAATTTTGATTTGCCTGGGGTGGGAACCCCATAACAATTTTTAAAATGCACAAGCTAACTTCAGTGATGCGTGAGTGGGTTCCTATGGAAAAAATGATAAAAGAGTAATAAAATTTTAAAATGCAAAAATAGTTAAAATACAATACTACTTCACAAGTATCACTTATTTTAAAAGGCTTTACCCGTCAGAATTAAGGGTGGCAAACCGCCTTCATTTAGCAATTTCTTCACTATATTTGTTACCCGGAAAACAGTTATTCCAGATGGGACTATGTGCTTTCGAGGGTCTAAAAATCTTATCGCCTCGTACTCTGCTTTATCTACCATACTTTAAAAGTACTCGTTAGCTTTTTATAAAATTAAAGAAATCTTCAAAATAAGGCCTCTCCAAAAATACGACTTTTATCACTGAAGTGATTGTATATTCTTTCGCATTTTTTTCTTTCTAGCTTTACCTATGTTATAAATATCTCCAAATAAAATTTCATTTCAGTTTAAATTCTATTAACAATAAATTTTGAAAATATAATTGCACATACATTGACCTTAAAATACTAATCTACTTTTATCTGGTCAGAACTCCTTAAAAAAAGCATTGCTCCATAAATAAAGCTATCATTCTATTGCTCTAGTTTCCTAGATTGGTTTATACGACAATTTTAAAGTCCATATACTTGGAAATACCCTTAACAACCATACTTAGGAATACACTGTGCAATACCAACTTCTGCTTTTGCCATTTCAATGTCCATTAAAGAATATTAATTTTACACAAAAAAAAATATGTGAAAAATAGTAAAAAAAATAGGAGAGATAGGTTGTTAGGACACATACTAAGGCATGGGGAAATAGTGCGTAATATAATAGAAGCAGAGAAAGGCAAAAAGAAAGGTAGATGTAGACTTAGATCAGAATATTGCACACGGATAGTGAAATATGTAGGCATTGGGAATTTCAGGGAAATGTGTAAGTTAGCTCAGAACAGAAAACAATGGAGGTACATTTCCAACCAGTTTTAGGACTGAAGACCTATTCATGATGACACAAAGACATTTACCAACAAATTACATACCACAATTAAAGCTTGTATTTCACTTAATACACACATCTTTCTTAGTGTTTTAAAAAAGTTCAAACTTCCTTTCCAATAATATTTTGCCGAAATATAAACAAACTTGTTTCTCTATGAACCAATTGCCACTTATATTTACAAGTTGGTATGCACATGCTTTCAAATGTAAGCAAAAAAAAAACAAGAAAAGCTCAAATAGTACTCAGAGTATTAAAAATCTAAGACTTACAAGGTTAGATCCACTTATAAGCCTTTTACTTCCTTGGCACGTTGTCACTCCATTTTAGCTATTTAAATTCCAACTTACGTTGTTGAGTGGAAACAAATCATTCGCGGTTTAATAACCCTGACAGACGTGAATATACATTTCATGATTCATTTGCTTGAGCTTATGGCCTACACATCCAACAAAGCTAAAAAACAATTCTATATCGGTGGCTTCACCGAAAGGGGCCTCTATGGCTTACAGACGTTTTCTGCCACTCTGCCATCATTTCTTTTTTAACTTCACTGCCGAATTTAATCGTTATAGGTATTTTTTTCTCTTTTCTTTTAAATTTTTTTTTCCGCTCTTTTGTATGGTTAGGTTCAGTGTCTTCAGTTGGTGTGAATGTATTAATTTTATAACATTTTATGATTTTGCAGTGTCTTGAACCACCATGTGAGTCGATACTAATGCAGAGGTGTGCAACTAAGTTCCGGGTTTCACACATAGGTGTGGATATCGACGCATACTTGACATGCATTTGTGAAGTTGTTTTGTTAAATAGCTTGGACAACTGTTAACAATAACCAGTCTTAAAACCAACACATATCGTGTTTAATGCACGTGGGGGGGGGGCTTATAAATTTGTATATCTATTTACCTCTGTGTTGTTTTATTGTTCTAAGGAGTAGTTCCTACTCTTCAACTAAGTGGACTGTATGCGAATTATAGTACGTGTTACATTTGCACTTCACTGTGTTTTTAGGGGTTTACCGATAAATTCACATTGGGCGGCTATTGAATAACTCACTTTACCGAACGAACAACAGTTTTGCTTTGATGTTGACGAGAGAGAGTGTCTGTTACTACCTCTTTTTTCAACTTAATTTCCACAAGCACAAAGGAGGGTTTATGACAGGATATAACGGGACAAGGGATGACAGCTTTACTATTTGATTTACAACTATGAATTTTCAACTTAAAATTAACCACGAAAACGTGCGACAAAGAGACCGAACATATTGCAATGCAAAATATCTTTTCTAAGTTCTGACAATTTTTTTGCTATATAACAAATTTTTTTTTCAGAACAACATAGAGGCTTTAAGACAATAGAAAAAAAAGGAAAAATTTGCCAAGTATATTTATTTGTAAACTTAGATGGACTTTTAAAATTTTAATAAGTCCTTGGTTTCAAGTGGAAAACAACATGCGATTTGTTATTTCATAGTCTGGTTAAATTGAAATGTTAAGTTCAACATTTTGTACCCACAATCACGTAGAAAACAATTCAAGTGTTTTGAAACCCGATTTGGAAAGTCCCAAATTGCAATATAATCGTTCAAAAGTCCGTATTGTTCAAAAAATACCTCAGAATTTGTTTCATACACATAATGTTCAGAAGTGACGAATTCGACATTAAGGACAAGGAATACTCTGAAAGACCAAAAACAATTGAGGATATTGAGTATCTGCAAACGTTATTGGATGAAGAAATGTAAATCTTTTATTTAGCCAAGACTAATTATAAACTATTATTACATACCACATATAATTATTAACATACAATATTATGTGTATAGTTAAGTTGCCATATCTACCTCTTATCTCTAAATTTACTAACTATGCTACACTCAGTCAGTAAACGCTCTCCTGAAACATCATAAAATGCACTGTACCCTACTTTATACTAATTAAATTAAATTAATGATGGGAAAAACATTCCAATATAGGTCTGGAAATCCGCTATGTTTATTTGTTAAAATAAAGCTTGCAAAGCTAACAAGCATAATAACTTACAACTTAATGCCAATCTGAATAAAGATTTCTATTGAGCCAGGCTTGAGTTCACTTCATGACCGGTCATTTATTTTCAACTTAAGTCAGTTTAGAACCAATCGATTCAAGTTTCTTTCTACCTTTGTTGTCAGGTCATTGTCTATGTGATTCGCAGATATCACCACGTTTAACTTTCGTTGGCTAATCTCATAGCTCAAGGGGTTTTGTCGACTACCCTATTAACGATTACCATATACATATTTCTGGTCATCGACTTACAAGTAATTACTTCTTTGTTTATTTCCACTTGTAGCTTACGTCGCCTTCCTCACTTTCTATGCCTTTGAGTTTTGTCATTGTTTTACAGTCACTCATATTGAGCTTATATTAGATCACGTGAAAAATGCATGATTATTGTTATCTTATGACTTAAGCAACCTGTATGCGGTTACATTAAAAACATTTTACATTGTATGTTATCATTATATCTGATGGCAGTTTGGGGCATGATTTTTGTGAATTCCACTAGGTCATCGGCTGTATCTAGATTATTTAATTCTTGTAATAATGTTATTTTATCTTACTTGGTTACAATGTAACTGTAGCTACATTTGTTTCACTGTAACTTTAAATTTAATAATTTCTACTGAAAAGTGTAAAAATTCTCCTGTTTATGGTGTAGTTATATTGAAACATAAATGTTGACAATCACACTGTTATTTAATCATTAATTATCCCAAATGCTTTCTTGAAATAACATGCTTACGTTATAAAAAATTTACTGTTGTATCGGTCTGTTTATTTAAACGTTCTGTAATAATTATACATTAATTATACATACTTGTGTCTTTGTTCTGGGTTCGTAATGCATACCATCAAAACCTGTTTTCCTTTTGCGGTTTTTAAATAAGTCATTGCTCTGAGTTACGTTCAACTATGTATTGTACAAAAAGTAATAACTGGTTGTATGGTTTCTAAATTTCCTTTATAGAAACAAAATATTAGCACTACCATTTGTGAAATTCTAATATCCAGGGTACATCTGCATTTATTCTGGCCATTTAAAATTAATTTTTTGTCTTTCCTATCTAAAGTAACGCAAACACGTTGCAACCAAAACAAATAAAACAATACATCCATAAATTCATTAATTGACGGGTAAGTTTTCTGAACATTACAATAATCTTTGGAGATGTTCAAATTTACTAATACAAAGTTGCAGACAACAACAGAAAGTAGCCGATATGCTAAACCATATACTGTTACTTGTATTACAAAAGCTGAAGCTGTAATGAATTTACATCACACTTATGGTGAAAAAACGAAATTTAAAGAATATATGATGTAAAATACAATTGAAAAGGGATTATATTTGAGCTTGAAGACCATGTTTGGAATTGGAGAGTGAGTTATGCAAAGCATAATACTTTACTCTTTGTTTCTTCTTCTATAACTGCATGGACTGTTGAAAGTTGTCAAAAAATGTTACTATTCAGAACAGACTGCAGTAATAAACAGGCAAGCCTAATAGACTAAATGAAAATTATAAAAGATTGCTAGAACAAAAATAACCTCGCACAGACTCTGTATATGCAGGGGCCAGACAGAGAGACTGTAATTAAAATTTACATATTGTACAAAGCATAGATTTGAATCTCTATATAACTTCAAGTATTCTGTTAAAATTATTGACAATGACTCAGCGGTCAAATAAATTAACAAATTTGAGCCTTAATTTTCATTTTTAAGAATGCATTATGAATGTTTATATGAATATTATTTTTACACTGCTTTTTTATCACAGCTCACACTTAAATTTTACACTAAAACCACCTGTTCTATTTTATGGTAATTGTAGAATAAAACTAGTAATACTACTAAAGATTTACATCTTTATATTTAAGATATTTTAATACAGATTGTAATAGCTTAAAGGTGCTCGTTTAATTATTCATTATTATTACTTGTATGTAGGAGTTCGATAGTAATGGTGTTGAGTGGTTCTACTCAAATTTCTAACAATTACATAGGAATTTTACAGGTATGGAGCACAAGTACACTAAGTGGGTTGCTTGTTCTATAGCATTAATACTGAAATAGCTGCAAGAGCCAATGAAACAGGATGTTCGTTGGTTATTATCTTACCGGTATAAGTTGGTAAATATATTTTGTTTGAAAAAAGTGACGTAATAATAACTTTGTTAAATTAAAGATAGATAATTGTGTTTTATGACATCAATAATAATCGGCTGGAGAATATAGCTTACGACAGGTTATTTTTTTATTTTAATTTATGTATGGGTATGTTGAAAGCTTGTTTAAAATTAATGCATGCAAGAATAGACTTTATTGATGTGCAT